>WOVY01016058.1:0-618488 GCA_013436015.1 Rhipicephalus annulatus
CACAGGAACGACTTCAGGTCGCGATCCGCGTCGTTGAAAGTTCGTGATGCCGTCGAGGACAACCTCGTAATCAAGTGGGCCGAGACGTCGCCAACCCTGTACGGTCCGAAGTACCGTCGCAGAAGCTTTTCACTAGTCCACGTCGGCGTATCGGCGTCCACACCCAAACACGTTCACCGGGCTGGTATTTCACGAAGCGTCGTCGAAGATTGTAATGGCGGCTGTCGGTCGTCTGTTGATCTTGATACAAGACGCGCGAGTTGTCGGGCTTCTTCGGCGCGTTGAAGGTACTCACTCACATCGAGGTTTTTTTCGTCGTTGACGTTGGGTAACATGGCATCGAGCGTCGTTGCCGGACTCCTTCCGTAGACCAATTTGTATGGAGATATCTGCGTCGTCTCCTGCACCGCCGTGTGTTATGCGAAGGTCACGTACGAAAGAATGGCGTACCACGTCTTGTGTTCGACATTGACGTACATTGACAGCATGTCGGCGATCGTCTTGTTAAGCCGCTCGGTGAGGCGTTGGTCTGTGGGTTGTACGCTGTCGTCCCGGTGGTGGTTTGTCTGGCTGTATGCCAAGATTGCTTGATCTAAGTCGGCAGTAAATGCCGTTCCTCTGTCGGTGATAAAACCTCCGGGGCGCCGTGACGTAGGACGATATATTTCGACGAAGAACTTAGCTACCGGCTGCACTGCCTTTTGGCAGGGCTTTTGTCTCGGCGTAGCCGGTGAGGTAGTCGGTAGCTACCACGATCCACTTGTTTCCGAAAGCCGACGTCGGGAACGGCCCCAGTAGGTCCATACCAATCTGCTGGAAAGGTCGGCGAGGTGGTTCAATTGGCCAGGAGAAGTCCCGCTGGCCTTGTCGGCGGTGCCTTGCGTCGCTGACAGTCCCGGCATGTCCTCACATAACGAGTGACGTCGGTGGTAAGACGTGGCCAGTAGTACCTTTCTTGTATCCTCGCGAGCGTGCGAGAAACACCGAGGTGCCCTCCATCGGATCGTCGTGCAGGGCTTGCAGGAGTACTGGTCGCAGAGCTGAAGGCACCACAAGGAGGTACTTAGCTCGAAGCGGTGAAAAGTTTTTTTTTTGTAGAAGACCGTTTTGTAGAAAAAACGACGCAAGTGCGCGCTTGAATACCTTCGGGACTTCGGCGGTCCTGCCTTCGAGGTATTCTATTAGGGCTTTAAGGTTCCGGGTCGGCCCGCTGTCGTTCAGCGAAGTCGTCAGTAGTTATCGTTCCCAAGAAGTAGTCGTCATCCGGGTCGTCGGGTAGTGGTTGGTCGACAGGCGCACGAGAGAGACAGTCGGCGTTGGAGTGTTTTTTGCCGGACTTGTAAATGACAGTAATGTCCTATTCTTAAGTTCTTAAAGTATCAGGCTCTATCGTGCGAGGCGACCTGAAGGGTCCTTCAAGGTGGCTAGCCAACACAAGGCGTGGTGGTCGCTCACAACTTTGAAGGGCCTGCCGTAGAGGTGGGGCTAAATTTCGACGTAGCCCAGATGATGGCGAGGACTCCTTTTCTGTTGTGGAATAATTTGCTTCTGCTTTGGATAGCGATCGGCTGGCGTAACTAATACCCCTTTTCAAATCCGCCAGCCTCTGCACAAGAACGGCGCCAAGACCTACGCTGCTTGCGTCAGTGTGTATTTCTGTCTCGGCGAATTCGTCGAAATGGGCAAGTAACGGAGGCGTCTGGAGGTGATGTTTAGGCTCCTAGAAAGCGTGTTCCTGTGGCGTTCCCCCACTTGAACTCTACGTCGGCCTTGGTAAGGTTAGTGAGAGGATCGGCGATGCGGGCGAAGTTTTTCACGAACCGCCTATAATAGGCACACAGGCCCAGAAATTGGCGCACCGCCCTCTTGTCAGCGGCAGGAAGTCGGCGATGGTGGCTGTTTTCCGTGGATCGGGACGAACTCAAGACTTTCGAATAACGTGCCCCAGAAACAAGAGCTCCTCGTACGCAAATCTGCACTTTTCTGGCTTCAGTGTGCGTCCGGACGTCTTGATGGCTTGAAGTACAGCTTCAAGGCGCCGACGATGCTCGTCGAAACTCGAGGAAACACGACGACGTCGTCCAAGTACACAAGGCTAGTCTGCCACTTCAATCCTGCCAGTACTGTATCCATAACGCGTTGAAAAGTTGCAGGCACTGAGCAAAGACCGAAGGGCATCACTTTGAACTCGAAGAGGCCATCCGGTGTTATAAACGCCGTCTTCTCTCGGTCTCTTTCGTCGACTTCGATTTGCCAATAGCCAGTCTTGAGGTCCATTGACGAAAAGTACTTGGCGTTATGGAGCCGATCAAGTGCGTCGTCTATTCGTGGGAGAGGATACACGCCCTTTCTTGTGATTTTTTTCAGGCGGCGATAATCGACGCAGAAACGTAGGGTCCCATCCTTTTCTTCACTAACACCACGGGGGATGCCCATGGACTCTTGGACGGCTGGATAATGTCATCCCGCAGCATTTCATCAACTTGTCTCTTCATGATCTCACGTTCTCACGTCCAAACCCTGTACCGACTCTGACGGAGTGGTCTGGCATTTGCTTCGGTTATGATGCGATGTCCCGTGATTGGGGTCTGCCGAATTTTCGAAAACGACGAAAAGCAATCTTCATATTGCAGGAGCAGGGCCAGGTTCCTCACCACTTTCGCAAGTGTGGTGCAAGGGGAGGCCGCCGCTCTCCTCGAAACCCGCATGCAGATGCCAAATGGAACGTGGCACTATGTTCATCGCGCGCACCCAGTTGGAGAAAAAATCTGATAACAGACCTTATTTTTTTAGGTGCTATGTCGTCGTCGAACTAATTCTGCGAGGGATGCTAAACCAAAAAAAACGAAGTCCAGCGCGCCTCTTACAACGGGGGAACGCTCTGTGTGGCACGCAGAAGAAGGAGATCGTTTCGTCCGGCTCGCCGTTCACTTGCTCTCGGGGTGTGGCCAAGAATTAAGTAGCTGTTGTTTGTTCATTGATCTATCATCGTTTCCTATACTGCAATAGTTGTTTGAGAAGAGTTTTTTGTGTAATTCAGACAAGACAAGATGCCCTTTTCTTCGCCAGGGCCAGGGACTTTTCTTTGGTCTGCTTCTACGGATTCGAAGGAGGTACCAGTGGATCTTTTCTTGCGCAATGGAATATCATCGGTTCCAGTGGCTCTAGTCCCGACCAATGACGGCATCATTCGGATGAAAAACCCGAAAATCATTCAGGCTGAATTACGGTCAGTGACGGCCCATTTCCGGTCCATAACGGAGGTCCGCCAGTTCGGCAGAGGAGGCATACTGTGCTTTTCGCCAGACCAGTTCTGTGTTCTAGATCTACTGAAGTGCTCGATGTTTGCATCCCAGCCGGTGAGCGCGTTCATACCTCCCCATTTAGCTTGTACCCGAGGCTTAGTGCATGGCGTCGACGCCAACATGCCACCCTCCGAAGTACTAGAGCTGTTTTCGCCAGCAGGTGCCATTTCAGTCTATCGGTGTGGACGGATGGTTGATAAGAACAAATTACCAACTGAGTCTGTAATTGTGACTTTTCGGGACCAGTCCGACCATCAGAAATTAATGCTTGTCCTTATTTACAGAGTAGAGCCGCTCTTTCCTCGTCCGCTCCAATGCATAAAGTGTTGGCGTTATGGTCATACAATGAAAGGTTGTAGGTCAGCGGTCAGGTGTAAGGTATGCGGGAAGGTCACAATTCTAGCGACTGTCAGAAAAAAGAAAAGTGTTGCCTATGTACGAAGCTCATGCTGCTGATAGCTCTAGTTGTTAGGCAAAGGTACGTGAAGTGCAAATTTAGAGATAGTAGAACGAAGACGGTGTTCACGGAAGGAAGCAGCACTTGAAATACAAGCACGAACACAAGGCTACGCCGGTGCTACAGCTCGTAATATGCCAACAATGGAAGCTCTCTCTGTCCCTATTGCGGAAGCGATTGAGAAGGCAGTGGAGAAGGCAATGAGCGCATCGCTGGGAATTTTGTGAGTCCTTGGCCCAGATTCTATCGAACCACATGGCTCAAATGTTGGGTACAGCGGAAAACAACCTCAGTGCACCACCTAACATTAGTGACTCCTCGGAGTTTGCAAAGGAGTATGACCCTCATACGGCACAGCAGGCTACGGAAGCTCTTCACGATCTCTTGAGATTTCAAAGAGATTCAAGTATGGCTCCAATACGCCAAAGCAACCTATGGTAGCTGCAGATTCAGTAGAGGAAGGTAGCGTATCTCAATGCGAGCTTACCAGGAAACTGGAGAACTCAGATGAAATGGAGACGGATCCTCAATCGCTAAAGCACTCGAGATCCCCTTTGTACAAAAAAGGCATCGTACCTGTCAATTCCAAAACCAAAAAGTACCAGAAGGACGCCAGGTCTGAAGCTGATTTTCTTAAAAAAATATTCTAAACAAGGCCATCACTGGGGCTATTTAGAGCAACAATAGGGTCACTTAAAATCCTTCATTGGAATTGCCGATCTATTCACTCTCCAGCAACTGATCTAATATATTTGGCATCGAAATTTTCTCCAGATAATATTGCACTACAAGAAACTTGGCTTTCAATGCATGAGTCTTTTCAATTAAATAGATTCAGATTTTCACCTAGACGGTCCATCGAAAGGTGGAGGTTTGGCTTTCTTTATTCATAATAGAATAAGTCTCAAGGCGAAAATTGCGTATAAGCTCATGTCACCTGACAGTGAAATTCTCGCCTTAAAAATAACCTTACCAGGCTGCATGCCTTTTTTCGTGGTGAATGCATACTTTCCTAAAGGTGTAATTGATACTCGATGTTTAGACGCTGCAGTGACTTCTAGTATCAAAATAAAATTCTAATCGGCGATTTCAATTCTCATCATGCGTGCTGGGGTTCCCGAACTGATCAATGCGGTAAGAGATTGTGGGAGTGGACAGCGGATAATAACTTGAGTTGCCTGAATTCGAGAACACCCACTTACATTAGTGATAGGTCTCGTTCAGCCTTAGATTTATATTTGTGAGTTCATCACTCATAGTTTGTCGTGTAGTGCGTGTGATTGTGCAACTAACAGCAATCATTTGCCCATAATATTCGAGATTGCATGCCAAGGTATAATGTCAGGCTCTAGACTCGAGTATTTATTAATTACACCAAATTTAGAAAAAAAATTAGAATCAGCTTTGACAACTCGTTCTGAAGCGCAAGAAGATACAAAAGCCATAAGACTAAGTGCACTGATTAAAAGAACATATAAAAAGGCAGAATTCGTTGGTATCCGCAAAGAGCACAACCCATAGTCCGTGGTGGAACTCGGACTGTGCCCGGGCGTTCCGACGAAAAAAGGCAGCTTGGAAAAAACTTATGTATAACCAGTGCCCCAAACTGGTCTGATTACAAATATCACGCTGCAAGTTTTAAACCGCACAGTCTCTTTAGCTAAGGAACAATATGATAGAAAACATTATGATCACCTTTCAAAAGCTTGTAATAAAAAGGCGCTGTTCAGTTTCATGAGATCACCTAAAATGATGCCATCTCCAAATAATATAGGGTTTGAGATTATGTCCTCGGAAGAACCAAGAAATTGTTAGAAATCATGGCTAAAGGCCTGGAGTGTAGATTTACATCAACTAAGCCTTACGATCTACAAAAACCAGCGTTAACGATTGAAGTTACTGAAGTTACAGAGGAAGAGTTAGCACAAGTGATACAAGGTTAGTCCTCATCAGCTCCTGGTCCGGATGGAATCACGCTGCTAGGATAAAAACTTTTATTCAAATTCTCACCATGTGTACCTACTAAACACTGTAAATTATTCGTTTAAATATTCCTGGATTCCGTATGAGTGAAAATTAGCTAAAATAGTGCCGATACAATTAAGACAAGGATTCGGATATGTCATAGAAAACATGTCGACCCATTTCTCTTACATTTATTACGGTGAAGCTTCATTCAAAGATGCCCCATAAAAAGAATTATAATATGGATGGAGGAAAATTTGATAGTAAAGGCAAATCAAATTGGCTTCAGAATAGATTGTTCAATCTGGTGTGCACACGCAGGTTTAGAAAGCCGCATTCAGCTTGCTCGCAAAAGAGACAACGTGCGGCACTAGTGACATTGGATATAGCTAAGGCGATACGATAGTGTAGAACATTCAGTTTTATTAGACATATTAGAGAACTACAATCTCCCAAAATAAATAATGGGCGTGGGTGAGGGGAATCTTATGAGAGGTGAGCAGAATTCTATTGTTTTTAAGGATGGGTGGTGCATCCTCAAAGTGCAAACAACAACACGCGGTCCCCCAAGGCGCTGTATTATCGCCAGTTTCTATTTAACAACTTAATGAGCACCAATCCCGCATTGCCAGGACGTGATGGTGTTTGTACATGCTGATGATATTGCATTTTTCACGGCACCTAGTGACCATTACTTCTTTATATCAAAATCTACAGAGATATGTCAATATGCTGGACAGATGGCTAGATGCAGTCTGCATGACCTTAAATGTAAATAAGAGTCCAGTATTGAATATTCCCGTTATCCGATCCCATCTCAATTTCAATATGTTATGAAGAAAGAGCCCATTACGCAGGTGGAATCTCCTAAATATTTAGGAATAAATTTATAATGCCAACCTAAACTGGACTCCCCACATAGAAAGCATGGCATCTAAAGCACAACGCGCCTTAGTAATCCTTCGTCGACTGAGCATTCGTCGATATGGTCTACGCAGAAGCACATGGTGATGATATATAAATGTATATGGGACCCAATGCTAGGTTTGGGTGCGTATTGTTCTCACAGTGGTCCTGCTTACAAAAACAAAGCCTCTGGTTATGCTTGAACGAGAAGCCTTGAGATTGTGGTCTTGGACTTTCTAGGTTTGTAACAAACACTGTTTTATATCAGGAAGCAAGATTACCTACAATGTCTTGCCGTTTTCGTATCCTAACGACTACGACGTTTCTGAAATTTTATTATCGCTATGCGCCAAAACGATCTGAATATGCTTTTATAAATGACGCAGACACCTTTTTTCTTGCCCATTGGCCACGGTTTCGAAACCACCTCAAATTGCTTTGTCCGAAAACAACTAGATAGAATAAATGTAAAAATTTGAGATGTGATTGCGGCGCACGTTTACAAAACTTAAACCTTAAGATAGAATTCGATGAGATTTTTCCTCTAAGCCCAAATGACATCCCAATTGGTTTCTTAGAAATAGGCGAGTGCAGTATTATCTTGCACACGCAGAAACGAATAATATTATAGCCACAGATTGCTTCAGTAATGGATGAAGAGACAGGTGTAGGTATATACTCCCATTCGCTCGACTGGTCTTTTTAATAAGATTACCGGATTTCACCCCAGTTTTTGAAGCTGACACTATTGGCAATAGTTCCAGCGCTCTGAAAGCTACCTTTAATGCAGATAACGTAATCATAATCACGGATTTCCTGTCAGTATGTACGTCGATTATGGCTTCAAACAAAATCGATGGCCTTAAAGACACTTCTGTACGCTACTCCCTCCTCAGCTGCACGTACCTGAAATTAGAATGGGTATCTGGTCATTGCGGCTTAGAAGTAAATGAAATCGCCGATTCTCATGCACGAGCAGCATTGGAAGTGCCAGTACTATCAGTCCTTCCCGAAGTGGCCCACTTGACTACGACAGATACAGAAAACTTGCGCTTCATGCAGACGCTATAGAAGTAATAATGTTAACACCAGAAATTTGCTCACTTAATATTTCCATGGGAAAATTCATTGGTGTCCTACAAGACAGTTGGAAACCATAATAACCAGATTTAGATGTCGTGCCCCCCTTTTTAAATTTCTATTTACATAGGGCTGGTCTGGCGATATCACCGCTATGCAACTTTTGTTCAAGAATCGGAAACAATAGAGCCACTATTTTTTTATTTTGTCGCCGATAATAATTGCTCAGGAAAACACTCTTAGACCTCCCATGTCGCTAGCCTGGGCTGAACTTCACTGGTAGAAAATATACTTTGTTTCGGTGCTTGCGATCTGTGATTCAGCCACGAGAACGTTTTTCTAGGCCGTTTGCAAGTACGTTAAATAAAGTAAAAGAATTAATCTTTTAATTGCGTGATTACCGATCCTGAAAAAAATCTAACATACACAAGAGCGTTGTTTAACCATGCTGATTCCTATTCAAGGTAATAAATAATTGTCTTTTCTGAACGAGTGAAAAACGACTATTGCACTCCTTCCGTTCTGCCTAGGGCGTCTTTTCTTTCTTCTTTCTTTCTTCCGGGGGGGCGTGCGGGGGCGTTCGATATCGCAAAAGAAACCTTACGAAATTAAGTCATCGATTCTTCTCGCCGATCCCCCTGAGTGAGTTTAACCATGGCTGAGGAATCATCGTCTTTATAAACTCTTACAACGCCTGCGGCTGCAGTTTCGAGTATCGGTAGCATCCTTCAGCTACATCGATCCCTTCGTTTTTATCTGTCTGGTCTGTATTGTGCCTCTGAGGAGGGGAACAACAAGCAGCAGGATGGACGCTGAGTTAGCGCCCAAAGCCGACAGCGAGGGAACGCAGCAGGTCGTACCTTCAGCGATTCAAGTGTTGGCTCGTCTTCCAACGCTGAAGATCCGGCATGACGCGATGATGCACAACATGCACCAGAAAAGACATGCCCCGGCCTCGACAAGGCTCGAGCAGTACCCGTTCATTATGCATAGGATGCCTTCGATGTCGACGCTGATCGCTGAGATCATGCAGTCTGTCAGCGTAGAGGAGCGCCAAGTGCGGCGCCTGGAAGCAAGGAACAAGGCCTTACGCCGCGAAAACAAGCGACTCTTGTGGAAACTCCAGGGGCAACGTGCCGTCCAGATTCCTTCAGATCTACTCCAAACCTGCTACCACAAGAACTTGGATGCCGAGTGTAGCCACGGGTCGATGGCTAGAGATTCACCTTCGGGCGGCTGAATTCGATGGTGGCGTCGCGGTCAGCATGCATCACAAGGCCAAAGACTACAACAAGGGTGCCGACACACCTCGGGAGACGAGAGCATGGGCGTGGACTAGGACCCGGAAGCCGCGAGGAAGGGTGGGCTTGAGCCCCCTTTTTTTCAGAAGAAGCGGACCGGTGTTTTTGTGCAGCATCCGTGAAATAAAGAAACAACCTGGAACTGCTGCCTTTCTCATTGCTACCCTAAACCATGTACACAACTAATGGGACTGTTTTCAGTTATTTTATTGCTGTAGATTTGCGTAAAACACAAAGACAGCTGCTTTACCTTATTCAGCGAATCGCAATTACCACTAGACATTTCTCTCAACTTAATTTAAAAGTTTGCACGACAGGTCTGCTTAGAACACAGGGCACAATCAGTGAAATCTGGAAGAGGGGCCTTTCCAGAGCCAGTTGTATGCTCTCTTTGGAAAAATATTACAAGTACGCGTTGCAAGACACCAAACAACGCCATAAACCGCTGTAACTTTCTTGGTAGAAGGAAAGCACCCCCTATGCTATTATTCGTCAGTCTGCGTATAAGCAAGGTAAAACCGTTAAACACTTACGAAGTGTTAAATGCATTTAGTTCTGGTGTGGTGACGAAATAATGTAAGGTTGAACATTAGGGAATGGCTTACCGGCCGGAGTGGTGGCGGCAGCGTATAACTACTGCGCGAAATAGGCTAGTTTAACTCTAGAAGCATTTCAGACCCGACTCTTCACCGACTTTCTGCAGTGGGGCCGGCAAAATCATGGATCATCAACATCGCGTTCTTCGAACATTGAAATGCAATGTGCTCATGAAAGTGATAGTAACGGCTAATTAGCACTAATGTTCTAGCCATGCTAATTATCTGGAATTGTGTGAATACTTAGAAATGTAGGCTTCCTCTTTATTTTTTCTTTCCATGTGCAAATCCCAATAGGCTCGGAAGGACACTTTGAAGTGTACATATAGCTGATACTTTGTCATTTCTCGTCCATATACGCAATACCCTATCAACGAGGCTGAACTTTATGTATTTTAATAGAGTCATTGCCATGTTGTAGAGTGGTGTGTAGTAGATCCTTGAATGTGTGGCCAACACCCACGTTGGGGCACTAACCATATAAACGAAGCATTCCGATTCTCTATGCTGGCGTTCGTATAGCGCGTTTCAATTCTTTCACATCGTATAAATATTTGTTCATCGCGCGCACCCAGTTAAATAAAAAATCTGATAACACGGCTTAATTTTCAAGGTGCTATTTCGTTTTCGAATTAGCTCTGGAAGGGATGCTAAAGACAAAAAAGCGAAGTCCAGCGCGCCTCTTACAACGCCTGCGGCTGCAGTTTCAAGAGTCGGTAGCATTCTTCAGCTACATCAATCCCTTCGTTTTTATCTGTCTGGTCTGCATTTGTGCCTCTGAGGAACAACAAGCAGCGGGATGGACGATGAGTTAGCGCCAAAAGCTTACGCCGAGGGAACGCAGCAGGTCGTACCTTCAGCGATGGAAGTGTTGGCTCATCTTCCAGAGCTGAAGATCAGGCGTGAGGCGATGATGCACAACATGCAACAAGCAAGACGTGTCCTCGCCTCGAAAAGCCTCGAGCAGTACCCGTTCATTATGCATACGATGCGTTCTACGGTCGATGCTGGTCGGTGAGATCAAGCAGTCAGTCAGCGTAGTGGAGCGCCAAGTACGGCACCTGGAAGCAAGCAACAAGGTCTTGCGCCGCGAAAACACGCGACTCTTGCAAAAACTTACCCGCTCGTAACAGGGGCTGCGTGATATCCAGATTCCTTCAGGTCTACTCCAAGCCTGCTACCAAAAATCACTTGGATGCCGAGTGTAGCCCCGAAACAATGGCTAGTGATTCTCCTTCGGGCACTGAATTCGGAGGTGGCAAATCGCCGTCAGCATGCAACAGAAGGCTAAAGACTACAGAGAGGGTGAAGACACTACCTCGGGAGACAAGAGCATGGGTGTGGACTAGGACACGGGAAGCCGGGAGGAAGTATGGGCTTGAGCACCCCCCCCCCCCTTTTTTTTTCACAAGAAGTAAGCGGCTTTTTTTGTGCAGCTCCATAAATATATTTAGACAACCTTGAGTTGCTGCCTCTCACATGCTAAATAAACAATGTACACAACCAACAGGACTGTTTGGAGTTATTTTATCGCTGTGGATATGCGTAAAATACAGAGGAAAATGTTTTACTTGTTAAGCGAATGAAATATACTACAAGACATTTACTCCCACTTTAATTTGTAAAGTTTGCAGAGTAAAAAACTCGCCAGGTCTGCTTGAAACACACGGCACAATCAGTGAAATCTGGAAAAGGGGGCCTTTCCACAGCCAGTTGTAGACTCTCTTTGGCAAAATTTTACAAGTTCGCGTGCAAGGTACCCACAACGCCATAAACAACTAACTTTCATGGTAGTATGATACCACCATCTTTGCTATTACTCATCATTCTGCGTATAAGCAAGGTACCTCTTAAACACCAACAAGTGGTATATGCACTTAGTACTGTGGCTGATGACGAAAAAAAGTTAAGGCTGAACATTCAAGAAAGGGTTTGCCGACCGGAGCGGTGGCTGCAGCGTAGAAATACCGTGCCGAATTTCCAAGTCTAACTCTAGAAGCATTTCAGACCCGACTCTTCGCCGACTTCCCGGTGTGGGCAGGAAGAATGATGGATCATCATCATCAGATTTATCGAACATTGGAATGGCAATGTGCTCATGAAAGTGATAGGAATGGCTAATTAGCAATATTGTTATAGCACTGCTATTATGTGGAACTGTGTGAATTCTTAAAAATGTAGGCTTCCTCCTTATTTTTTGTTACATGTGCAAATTTCAAATAGGCTCGGAAGGACACATTGAATGGTACATATAGCTAATGCTTCGTCCTTTCTCGACCATATACGAAATACCTTATTAACGAGGCTGAACATTATATATTTTTAAAAAGCCAATACAGTGTTGTAGAGGGGTGTGTAGTAGATCCTTGATAGTGTGGCACACACCCACGTTGGGGCACTAACCATATAGACGTAGCATTCCGATACTCTATGCCGACGTTCGTACAGCGCGTTTCAATTCTTTCACCTCGTATAAATATATTGTCACGGGGTCGTGGCATGCCGAAGACAGGAGACTTCGTGTTGGGATTTAACTGTTTATTTAGGCGAACCTGTGCCCCGTATACGGAAAGTCCAATTACAGCAGCAGTTTTGCAAAGATAGCAGTATTGGACTGATAGCGGCGAACGGAGCGTCGGCCTCTGATCAACAATTGACAAGCGGCAAAGCGGGTCGGCATTTATACTCTTGCCGTCGAATTTCCGAGCATTATCGCTGGCAGCGGCGTAGGTTCCAGAATAATCTGTACCGTTCGCAGAGTGGGCCTGATCTTATCGAAATGATCTACTAGAGTCCGGAAGCTTCTCGAAAACTGCAGGCGCAGTTTTGCGCTGAGAATCGTGTAGTGTTTTGGGACGATAACAAAACTTGAGAAATAGAACGGGGCATTGCCCCCCTCTCAAAAAGGCATCGTCCCGATGCTTTGATATATATGTGGGGTTTAACGTCCCAAAACCACCATTTGATTATGAGAAACGCCGTGTTGGAGGGCTCCGGAAATTTCGACCACCTGGGGTTCTTTAACGTGCACCCAAATCTCAGCACACGAGCATACAAAATTTCCGCCTCCATCGGAAATGGTCCGGCGCAGCCGGGATTTGAACCCGCGACCTGCGGGTCAGCAGCCGAGTACCTAGCCACTAGACCACCGTGGCGAGGCCGTCCCGATGATTTAACTAAAGATAAAGGTACAACAATAATTCAAGAAAGTGCAATGAATAAATTACGATACAACAATATTACAAAAAAAAACACTGTTTCAGTTTGTTAACGCGCATGAAACGGCTTGAGGCGCGTGACATGGACGACTTCAGGTCGCGATCCGCGTCGTTGAAAGTTCGTGATGCCGTCGAGGACAACTTCGTAATCAAGTGGGCCGAGACGTCGAACCACCCTGTACGGTCCGAAGTACCGTCGCAGAAGCTTTCCATTTAGTCCACGTCGGCGTATTGGCGTCCACACCCAAACACGTTCACCAGGCTGGTATTCCACGAAGCGTCATCGAAGATTGTAACGGCGGCTGTCAGTCGTCTGTTGATTCTTGATGCAAAGACACCGAGTTGTCGGGGCTTCTTCGGCGCATTGAAGGTACTCACTCACATCGAGGTTTTTTTCGTCGTTGACGTTGGGTAACATGGCATCGAGCGTGGTTGCCGGACTCCTTCCGTAGACCAATTTGTATGGAGATATCTGCGTCGTCTCCTGCACCGCCGTGTTTTATGCGAAGGTCACGTACGAAAGAATGGCGTACCACGTCTTGTGTTCGACATCGACGTACAATGACAGCATGTCGGGCGATCGTCTTGTTAAGCCGCTCGGTGAGGCCGTCTGTCTGTGGGTGGTGCGCTGTCTTCCGGTGGTGGCTTGTCTGGCTGTATGCCAAGATCGCTTAGGCTAAGCCGGCAGTAAATGCCGTTCCTCTGTCGCTGATAAGAACCTCCGGGGCGCTGTGACGTAGGACGATATTTTCGACGAAGAACTTAGCTACCCTCGGATGCACTGCCTTTTGGCGGAGCTTTTGTCTCGGCGTAGCCGGTGAGGTAGTCGGTAGCTACCACGATCCACTTGTTTCCGAAAGCCGGCGTCGGGAACGGCCCAGTAGGTCCAAAACCAATCTGCTGGAAAGGTCGGCGAGGTGGTTACATTGGCCAGCAGAAGTCCCGCTGGCCTTGTCAGCGGTGCTTTGCGTCACTGACAGTCCGGCATGTCCTCAGATAACGAGTGACGTCGGTGGTAAGACGTTGCCAGAAGTACATTTTTTGTATCCCTCGTGAGCCTGCGAGAAACACCGAGGTGCCCTGCCATCGGATCGTCGTGCAGGGCTTGCAGGAGTACTGGTCGCAGAGCTGAAGGCACCACAAGAGGTACTTAGCTTGAAGCGGTGAAAAGTTTTTTTTTTGTAGAAGACCGTTTTGTAGAACGAACGACGCAAGTGTGCGCTTGAATACCTTCGGGACTTCGGCGGTCCTGCCTTCGAGCTATTTATTAGGGCTTTAAGTTCCGGGTCGGCCCGCTGTCGTTCAGCGAAGTCGTCAGTAGTTATCGTTCCCAAGAAGTAGTCGTCATCCGGGTTGTCGAGTAGTGGTTGGTCGACAGGCGCACGAGAGAGACAGTCGGCGTCGGAGTGTTTTTTGCCGGACTTGTAAATGACAATAATGTCATATTCTTGAAGTCTCAGGCTCCATCGTGCGAGGCGTCCTGAAGGGTCCTTCAAGGTGGCTAGCCAACACAAGGCGTGGTGGTTGCTCAACTTTGAAGGGCCTGCCGTAAAGGTAGGGGCTAAATTTCGAAGTAGCCCAGATGATGGCCAGGCACTCCTTTTCTGTTGTGCTTCTGCTTTGGATAGCGATCGGCTGGCGTAACTAATAACCCTTTCAGGTCCGTGTGCCCTCTGCACAAAAACGGCGCCAAGACCTACGCTGCTTGCGTAAGTGTGTATTTCTGTCTCGGCGAATTCGTCAAAATGGGCAAGTAACGGAGGCGTCTGGAGGCGACGTTTAAGTTTTAGAAAGAGTGTTCCTGTGGCATTTCCCACTTGAACTCTACGACGGCCTTGGTAAGGTTAGTTACAGGATCGGCGATGCGGGCGAAGTTTTTCACGAACCGCCTTTATTAGGCACACAGGCCCAGAAATCGGCGAACCGCGTTCTTGTCAGCGGCGGCAAGTCGGCGGTGGCGGCTGTTTTCCGTGGATCGGGACGAACTCAAGACTTTCTGATAACGTGCTCAGAAACAAGAGCTCCTCGTACGCAAATCTGCACTTTTCTGGCTTCAGTGTGCGTCCGGACGTCTCGATGGCTTGAAGTACAGCTTTAAGGCACCGAAGACGCTCGTCGAAACTCGAGGAAAACACGACAACGTCGTCCAAGTACACAAGGCTAGTCTGTCACTTCAATCCTGCAAGTACTGTATCCATAACGCGTTGAAAAGTTGCAGGCACTGAGAAAAGGCCGAAGGGCATCACCTTGAACTCGAAGAGGCCGTCCGGTGTTATAAACGCCGTCTTCTCTCGGTCGTTTTCGTCGACTTCGATTTGCCAATAGCCAGTCTTGAGGTCCATTGACGAAAAGTACTTAACGTTATGGAGCCGATCAAGTGCGTCGTCTATTCGGGGGAGAGGATACACGTCCTTTCTTGTGATTTGGTTCAGGCGGCGATAATCGACGCAGAAACGTAGGGTCCCGTCCTTTTCTTCACTAACACCACGGGGGATGCCCATGGACTCTTGGACGGCTGGATAATGTCATCCCGCAGCATTTCATCAACTTGTCTTTTCATGGCCTCACGTTCTCACGTCGAAACCCTGTACGGACTCTGACGGAGTGGTCTGGCATTTGCTTCGGTTATGATGCGATGTTTCGTGATTGGGGTCTGCCGAATTTTCGATAACGACGAAAAGCAATCTTCGTATTGCAGGAGCAGGGCCAGGCTCCTCACCACTTTCGCAAGTGTGGCGCGCAAGGAGAAGGCCGCAGCTCTCCACGAAACCCGCATGCAGATGCCAAATGGAACGTGGCACTATGTTCATCGCGCGCACCCAGTTGGAGAAAAAATCTGATAACAGGCCTTATTTTTTAGGTGCCATGTCGTCGTCGATATAATTCTGCGAGGGATGCTAAAGACAAAAAAAACGAAGTCCAGCACGCCTCTTACAACGAGGGAACGCTCCATGTGGCACGCACAAGAAGAAGATCGCTTCGTCCGGCTCAATGTTCGCTTGCTCTCGGGGTGTGGCCAAGAATTAAGTAGCTGTTGTTGGTTCATTGATCTATCATCGTTTCTTATGCTGCAATAGTTGTTTGATAAGAGTTTTTTGTGTAATTCAGACAAGACAAGATGCCAATTTCTTCGCCAGGGCTAGGAACTTTTTTTGGTCGGCTTCTACGGATTTGAAGGAGGTGCCAGTGGATCTTTTCTTGCACAATGGAATTACATGGGTTCCAGTGGCTCTAGTCCCGACCACTGACGGCATCATTCGGATGAAAAACCCGAAAATCATTCAGGTGGAATTACGGTCAGTGACGGCCCATTTCCGGTCCATAACGGAGGTGCGCCAGTTCGGCACAGGAGGCATACTGTGCTTTACGCCAGACCAGTTCTGTGTTCTAGATCTACTGAAGTGCTCGATGTTTACACCCCAGCCGGTGAGCGCGTTCATACCTCCCAATTTAGCTTGTACCCGAGGCCTAGTGCGTGGCGTCGACGCCAACATGCCACCCTCCGAAGTACTAGATCTGTTTTCGCCAGCAGGTGCTATTTCAGTTTATTGATGTGGACGGGTGGTTGAAAAGAACATATTACCAATTGAGTCTGTAATTGTGACTTTTGCGGGATCCGTCCGACCATCAGAAATTAAGGCTTGTCCTTTAATTTAAGAGTAGAGCCGCTCTCTCCTCGTCCGCTCCAATGCATAAAGTGTGTGCGTTATGGTTATACAATGAAAGGTTGTAGGTAAGCGGTCAGGTGTAAGGTATGCGGTGAAGGTCACCTTTCTAGCGACTGTCAGAGTAATAAAGAAAAGCGTTGCCTATGTAACGAAGCTTATGCTGCCGATAGCCCTAGCTGTTCGGCAAAGGTACGTGAACTGCAAATGCTAGAGATAGTAGAACGAAGACGGTGTTCCCCAAAGGAAGCAGCACTTGAAATACAAGAACGAACACAAGGCTACGCCGGTGATACAGCTCGTAATATGCCAACAATGGAAGCTCTCTCTGTTCCTATTGCGGAAGCGATAGAGAAGGCAGTGGAGAAGGCAATGAAGCGCATTGCTGGGAATCTTTGTGAGTCCATGGGCCAGATTTTATCGAACCAGCTGCTCAAATGTTGGGTACAGCGGAAAACAACCTCAGTGCACCACCTAACATTAGTGACTCCTTGGAGTTTGCAAAGGACTATGACTCTCATACGCCACAGCTGGCTACGGAAGCTCTTGACATTCTTGACTCCCCTGAGATTTCAAAGAAGTGTGGCTCCAATCCGCCAAACCAACCTATGGTAGCTGCAGATTCAGTAGAGGAAGGTAGCGTATCTCAATGTGAGCTTACCAGGAAACTGGAGGACTCAGATGAAATGGAGACGGATCCTCGATCGCTAAAGCACTCGAGATGCCCTTTGTACAAAAAAGGCATCGTACCTGTCAATTCAAAAACCAAAAAGTACCAGAAGAACACCCTGTCTAAAGCTGAATTTCCTAAAGAAAATATTCAAAACAAGGCCATCACTGAGGCTATTTTAGAGCAACAATAGGGTCACTTAAAATCCTTCATTGGAATTGCCGATCCATTCACTGTCCAGCAACTGATCTAATATATTTGGCGTCGAAATTTTCTCCGGATAATATTGCACTACAAGAAACTTGGCTTTCAATGCATCAGTCTTTTCATTTAAATAGATTCAGATCTTTCCATCTAGACCGTCCATCGAAAGGTGGAGGTTTGGCATTTTTTATCAATAATAGAATAAGTCTCAAGGCGAAAATTGCGTATAAGCTCAAGTCACCTGACAGTGAAATTCTCGATTTATAAATAACCTTACCAGGCTGCATGCTGATTTTTGGTGGTGAATGCATACTTTCCTAAAGGTGTAATAGATACTCGATGTTTAGACACTGCGGTGACATCTAGTTATCAAAATAAAATTCAAATCGGCTATTTCCATTCTCATCATGCGTGCTGGGGTTCCCGAACTGATCAGTGCGGTAAGTGATTGTGGGAGTGGACAGCGGATAATAACTTGAGTTGCCTGAATTCAAGAACAACCACTTACATTAGTGATAGGTCTCGTTCAGCCTTAGATTTAGATTTTGTGAGTTCATCACTCACTAGTTTGTCGTGGAGTGCGTGTGATTGTGCAACTAACAGCAATCATTTGCCTAGATTATTCGTGATTGCTTGCCAAGCTATAATGTCAGGCTCTCAGACTCGAGTGTTTATTAATTACACCAAATTTTGGGAAAATTTAGAATCAGATTTGACAACTCGTTCTGAAGCGCAAGAAGATACAAAAGCCAAGAGAGTAAGTGCACTGATTAAAAGAACATATAAAAAGGCCGAATTCATTGTGGTATCCGCAAAGAGCACAACCATGCAATAGTCCGTGGTGGAACTCGGAATGTGCCCGGGATTTCCGACGAAGAAAGGCAGCTTAGAAAAAACTTATGTATAACCAGTGCCCCCATAGCTGGTCTGATTACAAATATTACGCTGCAAGTTTTAAACGCACAGTCTCTTTAGCTAAGGAACAATATGATAGAAAACATTATCATCACCTTTCAAAAGCTTGTATAAAAAGGCGCTGTTCAGTTTCATGAGATCACGTAAAATGATGCCATCTTCAAATAATATAGGGTTTGAGATTATGTCCTCGGAAGAACCAAACAAATTGTTAGAAATCATGGCTAAAGGCCTGGAGTGTAGACTTATATCAACTAAGCCTCGCGATATACAAAAACCAGCGTTACCGATTGAAGTTACTGAAGTTACAGAGGAAGAGTTAGCACAAGTGATACAAGGTTTGCCCTCATCAGCTCCTGGTCCAGATGGAATCACCGCTGCTATGATAAAAATATTACTCAAATTATCACCATGTGACAAACTAACCACTGCAAATTATTCGTTAAAACATGCCTGCATTCCTTATGAGTGGAAAATAGCTAAAATAGTGCCGATACAAAAAAGACAAGGATTCGGATATGTCATAGAAAAACATTCGACCCATTTCTCTTACATCTAATATGGTGAAGCTCATTGAAAGAGTGCTCCATAAAGGAATTATAATATGTATGGAGGAAAATTTGATAGTAAACCCAAATCAAATTGGCTTCACAACATATTTTTCACTCTGGTGTGCACACGCAGATTTAGAAAGCCGCATTCAGCCTGCTCACAAAAGAAGACAACATGCGGCATTAGTGACATTAGATATAGCTAAGGCATACGATAGTGTAGAACATTCAGTTTTCTTACACATACTAGAGAGCCACAATCTCCCAAAATCTATAATGTCGTGGGTGAGGGAATTTTTGAGAGGTAGAGAATTCTATTATTTTAAGGATGGGTGCGCATCATCAAAGCGCAAACAAACACGCGGTGTCCCCAAAGGCGCTGTATTATCGCCAGTTCTATTTAGCATCCTATTGAGCACATACCCGCATTGTCAGGACGTGAAGTTGTTTGTATATACTGATGATACTGCATTTTTCACGGCACATAGTGATATATATTCTTTATATCAAAATCTACAGAGAGATGGCTAGATGCAGTCTGCATGACCTTAAATGTAAATAAGAGTTCAGTATTGATATTCCCGTTATCCGATCCCATCTCAATTTCAATATGCTTTAAACAAGAGCCCATTACGCAGGTGGAATATCTTAAATATTTGGGAATAATATATAATGCCAACCTAAACTGGACTCACCATATAGAAAGCATGGCATCTAAAGCATAACACGCCTTAGGAATACTTCGTCTACTGATTGATTGATTGATTGATATGTGGGGTTTAACGTCCCAAAACCACCATCTGATTATGAGAGACGCCGTAGTAGAGGGCTCCGGAAATTTCGACCACCTGGGGTTCTTTAACGTGCACCCAAATCTGAGCACACGGGCCTACAACATTTCCGCCTCCATCGGACTTCGTCGACTGAGCACCCGTCGATATGGTCTACGCAGAAGCACAATGGTGATGATATGTAAAATGTATATGGGACCAATGCTAGAGTTTGGGTGCGTATTGTTCTCACGTGGTCCTGCTTACAAAACAAAGCATCTGGTTATGCTTGAACGAGAAGCCTTGAGATTGTGTCTTGGACTTTCTAGGTTTGTAACAAACACTGTTTTATATCAGGAAGCAAGATTACCTATAATGTCTTGCCGTTTTCGTATCCTAACGACTACGACGTTTCTGAAATTTTATCGCTATGCGCCAAAACGATCTGAATATGCTTTTATAAACGACGCAGACACCTTTTTTCTTGCCCATTGGCCACGGTTTCGAACACCTCAAATTGCTTTTGTCCAGAAACAACTAGATAGAATAAATGTAACAATTTGAGATGTGATTGCGGCGCACGTTACAAATTTAAACCTTAAAATAGAATTCGATGAGATTTTTCCCTCTAAGCCCAAATGTCAATCCAATTGGTTCTTAAATAGGCGAGTGCAGTATTATCTTGCACACGCAGAAACCAATAATATTATAGCCACAGATGCTTCAGTAATGGATGAAGAGACAGGTGTAGGTATGTACTCCCATTCGCTTGACTGGTCTTTTTCATTAAGATTACCAAATTTCACCCCAGTTTTTGAAGCTGAACTATTGGCAATAGTTTCAGCGCTGCGAAAACAACCTTTGAATGCCGATAACGCAATCATAATCACGGATTTCCTGTCAGTTTGTACGTCGATTACGGCGTCAACAAAATCGATGGCCTTAAAGACGCTTTTTACGCTAGTCCCTCCTCAGCTGCACGTACTGAAATGAGAATGGATATCTGGTCATTGCGGCTTAGAAGTAAATGAAATCGCCGATTCTCTAGCACGAGCAGCATTGGAAGTGCCAGTACTATCAGCCCTTCCCGAAGTGGTCACTATAACTGCGACAAGGTCCGGAAAACTTGCGCTTCATGCAGACGCTATAGAAGCAATAATGTTAACACCAGAATTCGCTCACTTAATGTTTCCATGGAAAATGTATTGGTGTCCTACAAGACAGTTGGAAACCATAATAACCAGATTTCGATGTCGTGTCCCCCCGTTAAATTTCTATTTACATAGGGCTCGTCTGGCGATATCACCGCTATGCATCTTTTGTTCAGAATCGGAAAATATAGAGCACTATTATTTTATTTTGTCGCCGATACAAATTGCTCAGAAAAACAATCTTAGTCCTCCCATTCGCTAGCCTGGGGCTGAACATCACTGTAGAAAACATACTTTCTTTCAGTGCTTGCGATCTGGGCTTCAGCCACGAGAGCGTTTTTATGAAGTTTGCAAGTACCTTAATTAAAGTAAATGAATTAATCTAATAACTGCGTGATTATTATTCCTGTAAAAATATCCAACATACACAAGAGCGTTGTTTAACCATGCTGATTTCTATTCAAGGTAATGAATAATTGACTTTTCTGAACGAGTGAAAAACAACTATTGCACTCCTTTCGTTCTGCCTATGGCGTCTTTTCTTTTTTTTTCTTTTTTCCGGCGGAAGGGGGAAGGGTTCGATATCGAAAAAAAAAATCTTACGAAATTAAGTCATCGATTCTTCGCCGATCCCCCTGAGTGGATACGAGCCATGGCTGTGGAATCATCGTCATCATCAACTTTTACAACGCCTGCGGCTGCAGTTTCAAGAGTCGGTAGCATTCTTCAGCTACATCCATCCCTTCGTTTTTATCTGTCTGGTCTGTATTTGTGCCTCTGAGGAGGGGAACAACAAGCAGCAGGATGAACGATGAGTTAGCGCAGAAAGCCGAGAGCAAGGGAACGCAGCAGGTCGTACCTTCAGCGATGCAAGTGTTGGCTGGTCTTCCAGCGCTGAAGATCAGGCGTGACGCGATGATGCACAGCATGCACCAAGCAAGACATGCCCCGGCCTCGACAAGGCTCGAGCAGTACCCGTTCATTATGCATAGGATGCCTTCTATGTCGACGCTGATCGGTGAGATCATGCAGTCTGTCAGCGTAGAGGAGCGCCAAGTGCGGCGCCTGGAAGCAAGAAACAAGGCCTTACGCCGCGAAAACGAGCGACTCTTGCGGAAACTTACCCGTTCGCTCCAGGGGCAACGTGCCACCCAGACCCCTTCAGATCTACTCCAAACCTGCTACCAAAAAAACTCGGATGCCGAGTGTAGCCACGGGTCGATGGCTAGTGATTCACCTTCGGGCGCTGAATTCGATGGTGGCGTCGCGGTCAGCATGCATCAGAAGGCCAAAGACTACAACAAGGGTGCCGACACTACCTCGGGAAACGAGAGCATGGGCGTGCACTAGAACACCGGAAGCCGGGAGAAAGGGTGGGCTTGAGCCCCCCTTTTTTGTTTCATAAGAAGCGACCTTTGTTTTTGTGCATCATCCGTGAAATAAAGAAACAACCTGGTACTGCTGCCTTTCTCATTGCTACTTAAACCATGTACACAACTAATGGGAGTGTTTGCAGTTATTATCTTGCTGTAGATGTGCGTAAAACACAAAGACAGCTGCTTTACTTATTCAGCGAATCCCAATTACCACAAGACATTTTCTCTAAACCTAATTTAAAAGTTTTCAGAGTAAAAAACTCGCCAGGTCTGCTTAGGACACATGGCACAATCAGTGAAATCTGGAAGAGGGGCCTTTCCAGAGCCAGTTGTAGACTCTCTTTGGAAAAATATTACAAGTACGCGTGCAAGACACCAACAACGCCATAAACCGCTGTAACTTTCTTGGTAGAAGGAAAGCACTCCCTATGCTTTTATTCGTCACTCTGCGTATAAGCAAGGTAAAACCGTTAAACACCTACGAAGTGTTAAATGCATTTAGTACAGGGGTGATGACGAAATAAAGTAAGGTCGAACATTAGGGAATGGCTTATCGGCCGGAGTGGTGGCGGCAGCGTATAACTACCGCGCTAAATAGGCTAATTTAACTCTAGAGGCATTTCAGACCCGACTCCTCGGCGAATTTCTTTAGTGGGCTGGAAATATCATGGATCATCAACATCGCGTTCTTCGAACATTGAAATGCAATGTGCTCATGAAAGTGATAGTAACGGCTAATTAGCACTAATATTCTAGCCCTGCTAATTTCTGGTATTGTGTGAATTCCTAGAAATGTAGGCTTCCTCTTTATTTTTTCTTTTCATGTGCAAATGCCAAATAGGCTCGGAAGGACACTTTGAAGTGTAGATATAGCTGATACTTTGTCATTTCTCGTCCATATACGCAATACACTATCAACGAGGCTGAACTTTATGTATTTTCAAACAGCCATTGCCTTGTTGTAGAGTGGTGTGTAGTAGATCCTTGAATGTGTGGCCAACACCCACGTTGGGGCACCAACCATATAAACGAAGCATTCCGACACACTATGCCGGCGTTCGTAGAGCACGTTTCTCTTCTTTCACATCGTACAAATCTATTGTCACGGGGTCGTGACATGGCCGAAGTCAGGAGACTTCGTGTTGGCATTTAACTGTTTATTTAAGCGAACCTGTGCCCGGGAAACGGGAAGTCAAATTACAGCGGCAGTCTTGCACAGATAGCAGTCTCGGACTGATACAAAGAGAAGTTTATTAACTTCAAACTCAAAAAAAACTCTTTACATCAATTTATACATACAGTGTTCGTTTAGACACGCCTCGGACTGATACAAAGAGAAGTTTATTGAAATCAAACTCAAAAAAACTCTTTACATCATTTATTCATACAGTGCTCGTTTAGACACCCCTCTTGTGCACTATGGGGCATACAAACTCCATTATCCATAGAGGAAACTAGCGGCACATACACAGATCTATACATATATATATATATATATATATATATATATATATATATATATATATATATACATACATATACACATACATATATACACATATACACATACATACATACACGTTTGTGCTAAACTACGCATACAATCGTAAAAAAAACACAAATATATATTTACAATCACATATACACATATTTACAACAGATCGTGAACATGGGTAGGCATATTTACAATACTTCGACTGGCGCTATACATACACTTGTAACGCAATGTTTTGGGGAGAAGGGTTTAGTAGGGGATTATGGGGGTACGGAGTTTCGCACCTCTGACGAAAAAAAACTTTGTGTGCCAGCGGCGAAGGAACTGGTCCTCCCCGCCTGCTTCCAGTTGCCTGGCCAAGTACTGCACTATTTTCTGCCTGATCATGGCTAGTGCTGGGTAGGCCGCTCTCACTGGGGTGTTCTTTACCTCAGCAAGACACCGGCGTTTCCAAATCACAAATAGTGTGATGGAAATCACCAGCCTTGCGAAGCAGCCCCTATTCTTTTCGAGGGCCGGGGGAGGGCGGATGCTGAAGCACCTCGCAACCAGGCGCCATACCAACTTGGCCGCCCCGCATTCTAACCACGCGTGGGAGATCGTTTCCTCAGCGCGGCAATTAGGACACTGGCTATTCGGCGTGATGCCGAAACGGTGCAGGCGATGTCTCGTGTGCAAAACTTGCCACTTGCGCTTCCACTCGAAGTCATGTACTTCGCGCGGTCGGTACTTACTGATTTTTTGTTTGCACAGTCCTAGCCTTTTGATGTTCTCCTTTTCTTCTTCGGACAACTGGTTTTCTGTTATCGCTTCGACAATTCGGGCGGGTGGGTCCTTGTCAATGTCGCAGTTCGGGGCTTCTTTTTCTATGATCTTTGTCGTAGTTGCCGCCATCCTGTAAACGTGTAAGGACGCTTCCGCGCGCGGACCAGTGTGTTTGTGGTTTTCCAGATAGTGCGTGATGGTGCTTGTCCAGTATTTGATTAGATTCTTCCAAACGTAACTCGCTGCGTAATAAAGCATGCGGGTAATCTTGAAGGCTAGTATCTGGCTGGTCATTTGTACGTGTGGGAGGCCGAGGCCACCTTTGTCCTCGGGTAGTTGAAAGAGGTGTCGCTTGACTGGTGCCGGTTTTCTCGCGGTTTTCCTAGGGATCACCGCTACCCTACTGGCGTAGAACGCAAACGCGCAAACGGTGGTCCTTGCTGCCAGCGCTTTTTCACGTAACGTAAGGTTTAGGAGGCGAATGCGGGCAGCTGCCTGCTTTGCCCTCTCGAGGGCTCTCTGCCACGTGGCTGGTGACACCCCTTCACTGGAGAAGTAGATTCCCAGTACTTTAACGATGGACACCACTTCGATGTTTCCTAGGGCTTCTCTAGGGAAAGTTCCAAATAGCATCGCCTTGCTCTTGTTCGCATTTATCGCCGCTCCGGATGCCTGCGCGTATCTTGTGAACGTCGCACTGAAGGCTTGGAGGCTGCTTTCATCCCGAACAAACAGGGAAATGTCGTCCGCGTATGCCAGCACTTTCACCTGCTCCTGGCCCGTCAGTGGGAAGCCCCGAATGCCTTCATGCGCAATAACACTTCTGATCAGCGGCTCGCACGACATGGCAAAAAAGGTCGGGCCCAATGGGCATCCTTGCCTTATGCCTCTGCTATACTTGAATGCCGGCGTTGCGACTCCATTTATCAGAACGGTGCAGGTTAGGACCTCGTACAAAGTTTTTGCCAGTTTTATAAAGCTTGCCGGTAAGCCAAACTCCTGCATCACGTCGAAGAGGTAATGGTGTCGTACCCTGTCAAAAGCTTTAGCTTGGTCTAGGGAAATGAAAACACCATTGAAACCTCTTGTTGTCGCGTATTCGAAAGAGTCACGGATCACTGTGAGGTTCGCAAAAAGCGGCCTTCCTGGAATCGCGCACGTTTGGTACGGGCTAATGATGTCCGGTAACAGGAGCTTGAGCCTGCTGTTCAGTATAGTGGCTACCAGCTTGTAATCGGTGTTCATAAGCGTGATTGGACGCCACGCCGTGGGCTCGTTTGGTTGTGCACCCTCTTTGTGTAGTAGTACAATTTTACCCACTCCGAAGGAGTCGGGTTTCTTAAAGGACCTGAAGATCGCATTTACCATCGCGAGCAAGGGTTCTTCGAGAACTTCGAGAAAAGTCACATAGAAGGCTGCAGTCAGGCCATCAGCGCCTGGGGCAGAATTGGGGGTCATGCTTCTAATGGCTTCGCGAAGCTCTGCAGAGGAGACTTCAGCGCTAAGGGTTGCTGGCTCCTCCTCCTCACTAATTCGCTGCAGATGTTTGCAAAGTTCTTTGACATGGTCGGGTCCCCTATTGGTGTCTATTGGTTCGGTGTCTTGGAACTGTATGCTGAAGTACTCTCTGAAGATGTTCTCAATTTCTGCTGGGTCGTCGGTTACAGAACCGTCTAAGCGCTTTGCCTCTGTAATTCTCAAACAGCCATTTCCACGCACTTCCCTCACATCAACTCCGGTCACCGTGCCCAACAGTCCATGCTCACTTTTAGGTCGCCTCATGGTATCTCTGAGGAGTTGATTGTATTGCTCCTCAAGCGAGGTCAGGTACTCCGTTGTACATGAGGTCAACGTGTCGACTGCCTTGATGATCTGCATTCGGCGAAGAAGTTCTTTCATCTTTTGTGTATGACGTCTTTTTCTAGCTTTGCCTTCTTTTTGTAACAGGGCCTTCCATTCTTCCTTAAGTTTATCCCACAGAGGTGGAAGTAATATGTCTGGCATTTTCTACTGATACGCTGATGGCAGCTTTCAAGTTTTCTACGCAAGTCTCATCTCTCAGCAGCTCAGCGTCTATTCTCCAGCTATTGTTATCAGAGTTTGGGTCGGGGGATCCCTTTACCATCGTGACAAGCGGGGCATGATCCGTCTTCTCTTTCAGGTTGGCCGGGAGCGCGAGTACTTCGCATCCTTCAACCAAAGGGAGGAGGAGGTCCGGAAAGTACATCCGGTCTATTCTACTTCCTGTTGATCTAGTGGTACGGGTTGCTACGAAGCGGTCTTTATAGAGGTGTACCCATATGTCCGAGGGTTTAGGTGCCGAAGGGTTTTCACCAACTCTTTTGCATTGTAGGTTGATCTTCCTTGGCTTGGCCCCCTCACGTCCCGGTTAGAATCTACCACGCAATTAAAATCACCGACCAGTACGTGGGGAATGGGCTCTAGGAGGAGTTCGTGCATCTCTTGAAAGAACTTATTCGTATGTTTTCTTGTCACGGGGGCATAGACGTTCACAATGCGAATCGTTTTGCCTTCGATGAAAATGTCAATCATTATGTACCGACCATTCGCCCCGAAAATACAATGGGATTTTGATCGAAATCTGCCTGATATAAATATTACTCCGGCCCCCGCATGCTCTCGTGGTCGCCAGAGAGAAAAAGGCGTCGGTCATGATGATCTCTGCGGAAATTAACCACATCCAACGGCGTTCGGAAATGCGCCTCTTGAATAAAGAGGAGGTCTATGTTCTGTTTCCTAGCGAACCCTAGGATGGCTGCTTGTTTCGCCCTATCTCTAAACCCGCGGATATTCCACGTAGCCAATTTAAAAAAGGCCATCAAAAACCTTAAAAAGAAGAAAACAAAACGCGGGAAGTATCGAGGCTAGCAAGCAGCGTGGCCGTCATCCGCCGATTGGGCACGATGCCAAGCGCTGGAGGGGAGCAGGAAAGAGGGGTGAGCAAATGCACCGAGCAAGATAACCGACAGCCGCGTGCCGACTGAAAGGGGCGAGGATGGCGCTGCACAAGAAGGAGAAGGGAAGGCAAGTGGTACATAGTGCGGCCTGAGCGAACGAGAGGAAGGAAAAAGGGCCGTAAAGCCGACAGGGCAGGCGCGCCGCTTCAGTGACTTGCGTCTCGGGGCTTGGGGGGTGGTTCCCTTTCGCCTACACCGTCTTTCTCGAGCTTCTGAGCCTTCGCGTGTGGTGGAGCGTCGCTATCACTGCTTTGGCCTGCTGGCCCGGGTCTACGCTGCCGGGCCTCCTTGCTGGCTGCCCTCTCACCCAGATACCGCTTATCGTCATCAGGGCGTATTCGTGAGCGCGAGCGAGCTCTCTGCTCTAGCCCAGTAGCCATCTGTCCAGTTTTCGCGTCCGATTTCCGGCTTGGGCGTGCCGAATGGGAGGCGGGGGAGGAAGTCGGTGCAGCATGGTCGCATTCGCTGTCGCCGGGTAGAAAGTAATACCCTTTACTTTTTATGGGGGCGTCGTCACCGGCTGGGTCCTGGGTGCCGGCCTGCAAGGCCGGGCTGGTCACTGGGGGCTCGGACGTTGATGGGTGTGTTTGATAAAGCAAGGAGGGCCTCTCCCTGCTCGTTGGACTCGGGGGTTGCTTCAGCCACGGTCAGCGAATTCCCGCAGTCATCCCGGCTCGCCGAGGGTGGAGGCGGCTTAGGGGGGGGACGATTGCGCCGAACCCGTCTCGATATCGCTAGACTCTGTTTCAGTCGACCTGGTGGTAGTCTCGTCAAAACTCCCGGGCCTCTCCCCCTCACTGGCGAACGGATCGCCCATGCCACTGCCTGAAGTCAGATCGGAGTCTAAGTCGCGGTCCCCGGAAGGGGATCCCCTCTGCTGTGCGGGATGCGGACCTGGACGTAAGAACCTGCATACGCGGCGAGTTAGTTCCTCGGGCAGAGGCGGGGCCGCTTGACTGAGAGTGCGACGAAGCGGATTCAGATAGCGAGGGGAAGCCATATGCGGCCGAAGCGTATGAGCGCTTACGAAAGCACTCGCGTGTTCCGTGGTGACCCCCGCAACGTTTACAGTCTGCCGAGCGGCCCTCAGTATCGTGGTCGAATGTGCCGCACCGCTTACAGTACGCCGTGGTGCACGCAGTCGCCATATGCCCAACTTCACCACAACGCACGCACACCCGGCGCATGCCTCTGTATTCGCACATGACTTTGTGCCCCGCAATTGTGATGAAGTTGGGGACTGGGCGGCACATCTCAATTTTAACCACACGTACCCCGTTCAACTTGGTCTGGCCAGTGGCTAGGGTGGCGAAGAAAATGCCCTTCATTTTACCAAACTGGGTTAAGGCGTTGCTAAGGGCCTCGTCTGATAGAAAAGCGGGTTAACGGTAAACGTTCACATATGTAACCGGCGGCCCGACTGCCTCTACTGGCACCCTCGCCCCGTTCACTTCAAATCCTTCCGCCACCATTAGCTTTGTCGCCTGGCCAGCATTGCGGGTGCATACAAGAAATTTTGCGCCCCCCATATGTTGCAGTACTAATACGCTGTCGTCACCAGCTGTCTCTTCAATTGCGTCAATTAACTCATCGACGGAGATATCGCCCTTGGGCGTGGAAAACATGAAACAATTCTCCCTCACCGGGAGTTCAAATGGCGTGGCCATTCTGGTGGGTGGACCCCGCAAGCCGCCGGTTGGGCGTGGCTCGTGGGTGACTTGTAACGTGCAGTCGAGCTGCACTCTGGTAGGAAGCGGCTCAGCCGAGGCGAGTGCCGCGCATATCTTGGTGGTACCAGGTGGACCGCAGGGGGACTCCGGGATGGCGGGCGTGAACCGGGGACCTTGCACCTCCTCCTGGCATGGGGTAGGCGGGCTCCAGGAAGCAAGGCCCGAGACCCAGGGGCGGCGGTCGCGCGTACAAGACGCCGGTGCCGCGAAGAATTTATTTGCCGACTTGAAACCCTGAGGTCGACGTCCGCGTGACGTAACCCCGGGTCTCGCTTGAGGACTCGAGAAGAGACAGCTAGACCGGCGAACGCAGCGTCGGCCTTCGATGAACAACTGACAAGCAGCGAAGCGCGTCGGCATTTATACTTTTGCCGTCGAACGTCCTAGTGTTATTGCTGGCGGTGGCGTAGGTTCCAGAATCATCTATACCGTTCGCAGAGTGGGCGTGATGTTATCGAAATGATCTACTACAGTCCGGAAGCTTCTCAAAAACTGCAGGCGCGGTTTGCGCTGAGAATCGTGTAGTGTTTTGGGACGATAACAAAACTTGGGAAATGGAACGTGGCATTGCCCCCCTCTCAAAAAGGCATCGTCCCGATGCTTTGATTGATATGTGGGGTTTAACGTCCCAAAACCACCATTTGATTATGAGAGACGCCGTATTGGAGGGCTCCGGAAATTTCGACCACCTGGAGTTCTTTACCGTGCACCCAAATCTCAGCACACGAGCATACAACATTTTTGCCTCCATCGGAAATGCAGCCGGCGAAGCCGGGATTCGATCCCGTGGCCTGCGGGTCAGCAGCCGAGTACCTTAGCCACTAGACCACCGCGGCGGGGCCGTTCCGATGCTTTAACTAAAGATGAAGGTGCAACAATAATGCAAGAAATTGCAATGAATAAATTACGATACAACAATATTTAAAAAAAACACTGTTTCAGTTTGTTAACGCGCATAAAACGGCTTGAGGCGCGTGACATGGACGACTTCAGGTCGCGATCGGCGTCGTTGAGAGTTCGTGATGCCATCGAGGACAACCTCGTAATCAAGTGGGCCGAGACGTCAAACCACCCTGTACGGTCCGAAGTACCGTCGCAGAAGCTTTTCACTTAGTCCACGTCGGCGTATCGGCGTCCACACCCAAACACGTTCACCGGGCTGGTATTCCACGAAGCGTCGTCGAAGATTGTAACGGCGGCTGTCGGTCGTCTGTTGATTCTTGATACAAAGACGCGCCAGTTGTCGGGCTTCTTCAGAGCGTTGAAGGTACTCACTCACATGGAGGTTTTTTCGTCGTTGACGTTGGGTAACTTGGCATCGAGCGTCGTTGCCGGACTCCTTCCGTAGACCAATTTGTATGGAGATATTTGCGTCGTCTCGTGCACCACCGTGTTGTATGCGAAAGTCACGTACGAAAGAATCGCGTACCACGTCTTGTGTTCGACATTGACGTACATAGACAGCATGTCGGCGATTGTCTTGTTAAGCCGCACGGTGAGGCCGTTGGTCTGTGGGTGGTACGCTGTCGTCCGGTGGTGGTTTGTCTGGCTGTATGCCAAGATTGCTTGATCTAAGTCGGCAGTAAATGCCGTTCCTCTGTCGGTGATAAGAACCTCAGGGGCGTCAAGACGTAGGACGATATTTTCGACGAAGAACTTAGCTACCTCAGATGCGCTGCCTTTTGGCAGGGCTTTTGTCTCGGCGTAGCGGGTGAAGTAGTCGGTAGCTACCATGATCCAGTTGTTTCCGAAAGCCGACGTCGGGAACGGCCCCAGTAGGTCCATACCAATCTGCTGGACAGGTCGGCTAGGTGGTTCAATTGGCCAGCAGAAGTCCCGCTGGCCTTGTCGGCGGTGCCTTGCATCGCTGACAGTCCCGGCATGTCCTCACATAACGAGTGACGTCGGTGGTAAGACATGGCCAGTAGTACCTTTCTTGTATCCTCGTGAGCGTGCGAGAAAGACCGAGGTGCCCTGCCATCGGATCGTCATGCAGGGTTTGCAGGAGTACTGGTCGCAGAGCTGAAGGCACCACAAGGAGGTACTTAGCTCGAAGCGGTGAAAAGTTTTTTTTTTTGTAGAAGACCGTTTTGTAGAACGAACGACGCAAGTGCGCGCTTGAATACCTTCGGGACTTCGGCGGTCCTGCCTTCGAGGTATTCTATTAGGGCTTTAAGTTCCGGGTCGGCCCGCTGTCGTTCAGCGAAGTCGTCAGTAATTATCGTTCCCAAGAAGTAGTCGTCGTCCGGGTAGTCGGGTATTGGTTGGTCGACAGGCGCACGAGAGAGACAGTCGGCGTTGGAGTGTTTTTTGCCGGACTTGTAAATGACAGTAATGTCATATTCTTGAAGTGCCAGGCTCTATCGTGCGGGGTGACCTGAAGAGTCCTTCAAGGTGGCTAGCCAACACAAGGCGTGATGGTCCCTCACAACTTTGAAGGGCCTACCGTAGAGGTAGGGGCTAAATTTCGACGTAGCCCAGATGATGGCGAGGCACTCCTTTTCTGTTGTGGAATAGTTTTCTTCTGCTTTGGATAGCAATCGGCTGGCGTAACTACTTACCCTTTCAAGTCCGCCAGCCCTCTGCACAAGAACGGCGCCAAGACCTACGCTGCTTGCGTCAGAGTGTATTTCTGTCTCGGCGAATTCGTCGAAATGGGCAAGTAACGGAGGCGTTTGGAGGCGATGTTTAGACTCCTAGAAAGCGTGTTCCTGTGGCGTTTCCCACTTGAACTCTACGTCGGCCTTGGTAAGGTTAGTGAGAGAATCGGCGATGCGGGCGACGTTTTTCACGAACCGCCTATATTAGGCACACAGGCCCAGAAATCGGCGCACCGCCCTCTTGTCAGCGGCAGGAAGTCGGCGATGGCGGCTGTTTTTCGTGGATCGGGACGAACTCAAGACTTTCGGATAACGTGCCCCAGAAACAAGAGCTCCTCGTACGAGAATCTGCACTTTTCTGGCTTCAGTATGCGTCCAGACGTCTTGATGGCTTGAAGTACAGCTACAAGGCACCGAGGATGCTCGTCGAAACTCGAGGAAAACACGACGACGTCGTCCAAGTACACAAAGCTAGTCTGCCACTTCCATCCTGCCAGTACTGTATCCATAACGCGTTGAAAAGTTGCAGGCGCTGAGCAAAGGCCGAAGGGCATCACTTTGAACTCGAAGAGGCCATACGGTGTTATAAACGCCGTCTTCTCTCGGTCTCTTTCAGTCGACTTCGATTTGCCAATAGCCAGTCTTGAGGTCCATTGACGAAAAGTACTTTTCGTTATGGAGGCTATCAAGTGCGTCGTCTATTCGTGGGAAAGGATACACGCCCTTTCTTGTGATTTTGTTCAGGCGGTGATAATCGACGCAGAAACGTAGGGTCCCATCCTTTTTCTTCACTAACACCACGGGGGATGCCCATGGATTCTTGGACGGCTAGATAATGTCATCCCGCAGAATTTCATCAACTTGTCTCTTCATGGCCTCACGTTCTCACGTCGAAAACTTGTACGGACTCTGACGGAGTGGTCTGGCATTTGCTTCGGTTATGATGCGATGTTTCGTGATTGGGGTCTGCCGAATTTTAGATAACGACGAAAAGCAATCTTCGTATAGCAGGAGCAGGGCCCGGTTCCTCACCACTTTGGCAAGTGTGGTGAGCAAGGAGAAGGCCGCCGCTCTCCTCGAAACTTGCATGCAGATGCCAAATGGAACGTGGCACTATGTTCATTGCACGCACCCAGTTGGAGAAAAAATCTGATAACAGACCTTATTTTTTTAGCTGCTATGTCGTCGTCGAACTAATTCTGCGAGGGATGCTAAACACAAAAAAACGAAGTCCAGCGCGCATCTTACAACGGGGGAACGCTCCGTGTGGCACGCAGAAGGAGATCGTTTCGTCCGGCTCGCCGTTCGCTTGCTCTCGGGGTGTGGCCAAGAATCAAGTATCTCTTGTTGGTTCATTAATCTATCATCGTTTCTTATACTGCAATAGTTGTTTGATAAGAGTTTTGTGTGTAATTCAGACAAGACAAGATGGCGTTTTCTTCTCCATGGCCAGGGACTTTTCTTTGGTCTTTTTCTACGGATTCGAAGGAGGTGCCAGTGGATCTTTTATTGTGCAATGGAATATCATCGGTTCCACTGGCTCTATTCCCGACCAATGACGGCATCATTCGGATGAAAAACACGAAAATCATTCAGGCGGAATTACGGTCAGTGACGGCCCATTTCCGGTCCATAACGGAGGTCCGCCAGTTCGGTAGAGGAGGCATACTGTGCTTTTCGCCAGACCAGTTCTGTGTTCTAGATCTACTGAAGTGCTCGATGTTTGCATCCCAGCTGGTGAGTGCGTTCATACCTCCCCATTTAGCTTGTACCCGAGGCTTAGTGCGTGGCGTCGACGCCAACATGCCACCCTCCGAAGTACTAGAGCTGTTTTCGCCAGCAGGTGCCATTTCAGTCTATCGGTGTGGACGGATGGTTGATAAGATTGATTGATTGATATGTGGGGTTTAACGTCCCAAAACCACTATATGATTATGAGAGACGCCGTAGTGGAGGGCTCCGGAAATTTAGACCACCTGGGGTTATTTAACGTGCACTCAAATCTGAGCACACGGGCCTACAACATTTCCGCCTCCATCGGAAATGCAGCCGCCGCAGCCGGGATTCGAACCCTCCCCTGCGGGTCAGCAGCCGAGTACCTTAGCCACTTGACCACTACGGCGGGGCGGATGGTTGATAAGAACAAATTACCACCTGAGTCTGTGATTGTGACGTTTGCGGGATCAGTCCGACCATCAGAAATTAAGGCTTGTACTTTAATTTACAGAGTAGAGCCACTCTTTCTTCGTCCGCTCCAATGCATAAAGTGTTGGCGTTATGGTCATACAATGAAAGGTTGTAGGTCAGCGGTCAGGTGTAACGTATGCGGGAAGGTCACAATTCTGGCGACTGTCAGAATAATAAAGTGATGCCTATGTAACGAAGCTCATGCTGCTGATAGCTCTAGTTGTTAAGCAAAGGTACGTGAAGTGTAAATTCTAGAGATAGTAGAACGAAGACGGTGTTCACGGAAGGAAGCAGCACTTGAAATACAAGCACGAACACAAGGCTACGCCGGTGCTACAGCTCGTAATATGCCAACAATGGAAGCGCTCTCTGTCCCTATTGCGGCAGCGATTTACAAGGCAGTGGAGAAGGCAATGGAGCGCATCGCTGGAAACCTTTGTGAGTCTTTGGCCCAGATTCTATCGAACCACATGGCTCAAATGTTGGGTACAGCGGAAAACAACTTCAGTGCACCACCTAACATTAGTGATTTCTCGGAGTTTGCAAAGGAGTATGACTCTCATACGCCACAGCAGGCTACGGAAGCTCTTCACATTCTTGACTTCCCTGAGATTTCAAAGAAGTATGGCTCCGATACGCCAAAGCAACTTATGGTAGCTGCAGATTCAGTAGAGAAAGGTAGCGTATCTCAATGCGAGCTTACCAGGAAACTGGAGGACTCAGATGAAAGGGAGACGGATCCTCAATCGCAAAAGCACTCGAGATCCCCTTTGTACAAAAAAGGCATCGTACCTGTCAATTCAAAAACCAAAATGTACCAAAAGGACACCCTGTCTAAAGCTGATTTTCTTTAAAAATATTCTAAACAAGGCCGTCACTGGGGCTATTTTCGAGCAACAATATGGTCACTTGAAATCCTTCATTGGAATTGCCGATCTATTCACTCTGCAGCAACTGATCTAATATATTTGGCATCGAAATTTTCTCCAGATAATATTGCACTACAAGAAACTTGGCTTTCAATGCATCAGTCTTTTCAATTAAATAGATTCAGATCTTTCCGCCTAGACGGTCCATAGAAAGGTGGAGGTTTGGCTTTCTTTATTCATAACAAAATAAGTCTCAAGGCGAAAATTGCGTATAAGCTCATGTCACCTGACAATGAAATTCTCGCCTTAGAAATAACCTTACCAGGCTGCATGCCTTTTTTTGTGGTGAATGCATACTTTCCTAAATGTGTAATAGATACTCAATGTTTAGACGCTGCAGTGACTTCTAGTTATCAAAATAAAATTCTAATCGGCGATTTCAATTCTCATCATGCGTGCCGGGGTTCCCGAAGTGATCAATGCGGTAAGAGATTGTGGGAGTGGACAGCGGATAATAACTTGAGTTGCCTGAATTTGAGAACACCCACTTACATTAGTGATAGGTCGCGTTCAGCCTTAGATTTATATTTTGTGAGTTCATCACTCACTAGTTTGTCGTGTAGTGCGTGTGATTGTGCAACTAACAGCAATCATTTGCCTATATTATTCGAGATTGCATGCCAAGTTATAATGTCAGGCTCTCAGACTCGAGTATTTATTAATTACACCAAATTTAGAAAAAATTTAGAATCAGCTTTGACAACTCGTTCTGAAGCGCAAGAAGATACAAAAGCCATGAGACTAAGTGCACTGATTAAAAGAACATACAAAAAGGCAGAATTCATTGTGGTATCCACAAAGAGCACAACCCTTAGTCCGTGGTGGAACTCGGACTGTGCCCGGGATTTCTGACGAAGAAAGGCAGCTTGGAAAAAACTTATGTATAACCAGTGCCCCCATAACTGGTCTGATTACAAATATCACGCTGCATGTTTTAACCGCACAGTCTCTTTAGCTAAGGAACAATATGATAGAAAACATTATGATCACCTTTCAAAAGCTTGTAATAAAAAGGCGCTGTTCAGTTTCATGAGATCACGTAAAATGATGCCATCTCCAAATAGTATAGGGTTTGAGATTATGTCCTCGGAAGAACCAAATTAATTGTTAGAAATTATGACTAAAGGCCTGCAGTGTAGATTTACATCAACTAAGCCTTACGATCTACAAAAACCAGCGTTAACGATTGAAGTTACTGAAGTTACAGAGGAAGAGTTGGCACAAGAGATACAAGGTTAGCCCTCATCAGCTCCTGGTCCTGGTGGAATCACCGCTGCTAGGATAAAAACTTTATTCAAATTATCACCATGTTACCTACTAAACACTGTAAATTATTCGTTTAAATATGCCTGGATTCCGTATGAGTGAAAATTAGCTAAAATTTTGCCGACTCAATTAAGACAAGGATTCGGATATGTCATAGAAAACATTCGACCCATTTCTCTTACATCTAATATGGTAAAGCAAATTGAAAGAGTGCTCCATAAAAGAATTTTAATATGGATGGAGGACAATTTGAGAGTAAACCCGAATCGAATTCGCTTCAGATTAGATTGTTCAATCTGGTGTGCACACGCAGATTAAGAAAGCCGCATTCAGCTTGCTCGCAAAAGAAGATAACCTGCCCCACTAGTAACATTGGATATAGCGAAGGCGTACGATAGGGTAGAACATTCAGTTTTATTAGACATATTAGAGAGCCACAATCTCCCAAAATAAAAAATGGCGTGGGTGAGGGAATTTTTGAGAGGTAGAGAATTCTATTGTTTTATGGATGGGTGTGCATCGTCAAAGTGCAAAAAAACACGCGGTGCCCCCAAGGCGCTGTATTATCGCCAGTTCTATTTAACAACTTAATGAGCACAATCCCATTGCCAAGACGTGATGGTGTTTGTATATGCTGATGCTATTGCATTTTTCACGGCACCTAGTGACATATATTCTTTATATCAAAATCTACAGAGATATGTCAATATGCTGGACAGATGGCTAGATGCAGTCTGCATGACCTTAAATGTAAATAAGAGTCCAGTATTGATATTCCCCTTATCCGATCCCATATCAACTTCAATATGTTATGAACAAGAGCCCATTATGCAGGTGGAATCTCTTAAATATTTAGGAATAATTTATAATGCCAACCTAAACTGGGCTCCCCACATAGAAATCATGGCATCCATGGCATCTAAAGCACAACGCGCCTTAGTAATACTTCGTCGACTGAGCAGCCGTCCATACGGTCTACGCAGAAGCACAATGGTGATGATATATAAAATCTATATCCGACCAATGCTAGAGTTTGGGTGTTTATTGTTCTCAGGTGGTCCTGCTTACAAAACAAAGCCTCTGGTTATGCTTGAACGAGAAGCCTTGAGATTGTGTCTAGGACTTCCTAGGTTCGTAACAAACAATGTTTTATATCAGGAAGCACGATTACCTACATTGCCTTGCCGTTTTCGTATCCTAACGATTACGACGTTTCTGAAATTTTATCGCTATGCACCAAAACGATCCGAATATGCTTTTATAAATGACGCAGACACCTTTTTCTTGCCCATTGGCCACGGTTTCGAACACCTCAAATTGCTTTTGTCCAGAAACAACTAGATAGAATAAATGTAAAAATTTGAGATGTGATTGCGGCGCACGTTACAAACTTAAACCTTAAGATAGAATTCGATGAGATTTTTCCCTCTAAGCCCAAATGACAATCCAATTGGTTCTTAAATAGGCGAGTGCAGTATTATCTTGCACACGCAGAAACGAATAATATTATAGCCACAGATGCTTCAGTAATGGATGAAGAGACAGGTGTAGGTATATACTCCCATTCGCTCGACTGGTCTTTTTTAATAAGATTACCGGATTTCACCCCAGTTTTTGAAGCTGAACTATTGGCAATAGTTCCAGCGCTCTGAAAGCTACCTTTAAATGCCGATAACGTAATCATAATCACGGATTTCCTGTCAGTATGTACGTCGATTATGGCTTCAACAAAATCGATGGCCTTAAAGACACTTCTTACGCTACTCCCTCCTCAGCTGCACGTACTGAAATTAGAATGGGTATCTGGTCATTGCGGCTTAGAAGTAAATGAAATCGCCGATTCTCATGCACGAGCAGCATTGGAAGTGCCAGTACTATCAGTCCTTCCCGAAGTGGCCACTATGACTACGACAAGATACAGAAAACTTGCGCTTCATGCAGACGCTATAGAAGCAGTAATGTTAACACCAGAAATTGCTCACTTAATATTTCCATGGAAAACTCATTGGTGTCCTACAAGACAGTTGGAGACCATAATAACCAGATTTCGATGTCGTGTCCCCCCGTTAAGTTTCTATTTACATTGGGCTGGTCTGGTGATATCACCGCTATGCAACTTTTGTTCAGAATCGGAAACAATAGAGCACTATTTTTTATTTTGTCGCCGATACTAATTGCTCAGGAAAACACTCCTAGTCCTCCCATTCGCTAGCCTGGGGCTGAACTTCACTGTAGAAAATATTGTAGCGATGCTGAGGCAGACAGGCCAAAAAACAAGCAACTTTATTAGGGCGAACTTGTGCCCACAAGTCTAATGACTATGGTCGTCGAGTCCAAGTAGCCGAGAGGCACAGAGTCAACTAACTTCCTCTTCCTCGTTGTTGGAGCGCACGAACGCGTGACGCATGCCAGCCGGGTCTTGCTGGTGCTCTTGCCATGATGATTGCGGCGGCTACTTGAACGTGGCCAACCTGTCGCGGCATTATCCCCCCCCCCCTCAGACGCATCGTCCCGATGCTTGAGAGAGTAAAATGATACATGCGCCCTCTCACTCGTTTTCCGACGATCTGTCATGATAGGGCTTCATGCGGACTACGTGTACCACTTCCGTGGTATTGCGGCGTCTTGAGCTCACGTGTCCCGCGGATCTGACTTCATAAGTGACGTCGCTGATACGGTTGAGTACTTCATAAGGGCCGAAGTATCGACAAAGAAGCTTTTCAGAGAGTCCGCGGCGGCGCACTGGGATCCATATCCATACTTTGTCACCGGGATGATAAAGTGCGTCACTGCGTCGCTTGTTGTACCGACTAGAGTCGACGCGCTGTTGACGGCGTATTCGGTATCTTGCCATTTGTCGTGCTTCTTCGGCTCGTTGCAAGAAGTCATCTAAGTCAGGTGGATAGTTGTTTTCGTCCTGTAGTGGTAACATGGCATCCAGTGGGGTGGTCACTCTTCGGCCGAATACTAGTTCGAAAGGGGCAACGTGGGTTGTTTCTTGAACGGCTGTATTATATGCGAATGTTACGTAGGGTAATATTTCATCCCACTGTTTATGTTCAACATCGACATACATTGATAGCATGTCGGTCAGAGTTCTGTTGAGGCGTTCGGTTAAGCCATTTGACTGAGGGTGATACGCCGTTGTTCTTCTGTGATCGGTATTTGTCATGCGCATCAGACATTGCATAAGGTCTGCAGTAAAAGCTGTGCCGCAATCCGTAATAACGACGATGGGCGCACCATGTCTGAGCACTATGTTGTTCACAAAGAACTTGGCGACTTCGGCAGCTGTCGCACTGTACAGAGAGTCAGTCTCAGCATAACGGGTCAGATAGTCTGTAGCTACGACAATCCATTTCTTGCCTGCACATGATGTCGGGAAAGGTCCTAGGAAGTCCATGCCGACTTGTTGGAAGGGGGCATCCGGAGGGTCTATTGGATGGAGAAGGCCGGCTGGTTTTACGGCTGGAGTTTTGCGCCGTTGACATTGACGACACGTTTTCACGTAGCGCTGCACTGATGCGAGCAACTTAGGCCAATAGTACTTCAGGCGAATCCTGGCGAATGTTCGGCTCACACCCATGTGGCCGGACGTTGGCTCATCGTGGCATGCATGCAGAATTTCCTGTCGCATGGCTGTGGGCACGACTAGTAAAAATGTTTCGCCATTAGGTTCAAAGTTCCTCCTGTAAAGGACACTTCCTCGAAGGCAGAACGTGGAGAGCCCTCTGGAGAATATGCGAGGTACTTGAACGTCGAGACCCTGCAGGTGTTGTATAAGCGCCAGCAAATCCGGGTCATCTCGTTGTTGTTGAGCGATTTCGGATGCGTCGACAACGCCTAGAAACGGGAAGTCTTCCTCTTCAGGTACACTTGGATCGACGGGAGAGCGTGACAAGCAGTCGGCATCACTGTGTTTCCTTCCAGATTTGTATACGATCGTAATGTCATACTCCTGCAGCCTAAGGCTCCATCTGGCTAGTCGACCTGACGGATCCTTGAGATTTGCTAGCCAGCATAGAGCATGGTGGTCACTGACAGCTCTGAACGGTCTACCATAAAGGTAGGGTCGAAACTTATTTATTGCCCAGATGACTGCGAGGCACTCTTTTTCAGTAGCAGAGTAGTTTGCCTCAGCTTTTGAGAGTTTGCGGCTGGCATAGGCTAACACTTTCTCTTGACCATTTTGCCACTGGACCAGGATGGCGCCGAGGCCGACATTGCTGGCGTCGGTGTGGACTTCAGTGTCGGCTGTCTCATCAAAATGGGCAAGTATTTGTGAACCCTGTAGCCGTTTTCTCAATTCATCAAAAGCTTTCTGTTGTTCATTTTTCCATGTGAAGGGCACGTCGTCTTTCGTTAGTTTTGTAAGAGGTTCCGCAATCGTTGAAAAGTTTTCCACAAATCGCCTATAGTAGGCGCATAAACCCAAAAATAGGCGCACTGACTTTTTGTCTTTGGGTGTAGGGAACCTCTGAACAGCGGCTGTCTTTTCTGGATCTGGACGAACACCGTCAGAACTAATGACATGTCCAAGGAATCTCAGCTCTTCGAAGCAGAAGTGGCATTTTTCGGGTTTGATTGTCAACTTTGCTGACCGGATGGCTTGTAACACAGTGCGCAGTCGCTCTATATGTTTGTCGAACGTTGCAGAGAATACCACCACGTCATCCAAATACACCAGGCATGACTGCCATTTCAATCCCGCGAGGACAGTGTCCATCATTCGCTGGAACGTTGCTGGCGCGGAACAGAGGCCGAATGGAAGCGCTTTGAATTCGTAGAGGCCATCTGGTGTTACGAATGCCGTTTTTTCACGGTCCCGCTCGTCTACCTCTATTTGCCAATATCCGCTTTTCAGATCCAAGGAGGAGAAAAACTTTGCGGATCGCAGCCGATCTAGTGTATCGTCAATACGTGGCAAGGGGTAGACATCTCGTTTAGTTACACTGTTGAGTTTTCGGTAGTCGACACAGAATCTAAGCGTGTTGTCTTTCTTCTTAACGAGCACTACGGGGGACGCCCATGGACTATTTGAAGGCTGGATGACATCATCCGAAAGCATTTCCTCCACTTGCTTCTTAATGATTTCCCGTTCTTTCTGTGACACTCGATATGGATGCTGGCATATAGGTTTCGTGTCGTCTTGCGTTATAATTCTGTGTTTCGTAATTGACGTGCGCTGGACCTTCGAGGCAATTGAAAAGCAATCAGAGAATTCTTTTACTAAGGCGTAAATCTGTTTCTTTTGACTGTCCGGAAGGCTCTGGTTGACGGTCACGGATGTGTCGATGTTGCAGGCCACTGGTCGAGTGGTTGATGTCGTTAAGCTGCATAGTTCTGTCGCCATACAGAAGTCGTGTAAATAGGCAATAGCCGTGCCTTGAGCGATGTGTTGAAGTTCATTGGAGAAATTCGTAAGTAGGACATCTGCACGGCCATTCGTCAAGTGAACAAGACCCCGAGCTACGCAGACACCTTTTTTCAAAAACAGCCCTACATTTGTATCCGCTATGCCTTCGCGGTTGTAAGATGCGTCATTCTCTACGAGCACCATTATGCTGCAGCGTGGTGGCACAGTTACGTCATCATGAACAACGCGTAGAGCAGTTAGGCGTCCCTCAGATTCCTCTACAGGTATAGCTCGTTCAGTCGAAAACGACACGCTGGACCTACGCAGGTTAATTACGGCGCCATTAGCTCGCAAAAAATCCATTCCTATAATGAGGTCTCTTGAACATTCTGGTAGCACAATGAAATCGGCAACGTAAACAAAGCCCCGTATTTCAAGTCTTGCGGTGCATCTGCCAAGGGGCGTAATAATGTGACCACCTGCCGTGCGTATCTGCGATCCACTCCACTGTGTCATAACTTTGTTTAGCTTCTTCACCATCTTGTGACTTATCACTGAATAATCAGCACCGGTGTCGACTAAGGCATTCAGCTCCCATCCTTCTATTCTCAACCGCAAATCTGAAGTAACGCTTTCGTGGTTGCACCTATTTACCGGAAATACACCGTCGTCGCCCTCAAGCCATATTGGAGGATCTTCGTAATTGATGTTATCAGCGGCCTCACCTCCACAGGTCGCTTGCTTCAGTTTTCCGGGAGTGGACTTGGAGAGCGATGACCAGGCTGCCTTGAAGGTCCATGTGGGCTGGATGACCGGTAGCGCATAGGCGATGGTGACCGTGACCGACGTTGGCGTAGAGGTGGCGAGTTCTGGCGCGTAGACAAGTACTCCTCAATTTCCGCGGGTCGTTCGCCGTTTCGGGGGCACGGTGCATACGACGGGAAGCCTCTTAATCCAGCCTGTCGGTAAGGGCAGAGTCTGTACAAATGACCCGCTTCGCCACAGTGGAAACAAAGAGGCCGGCGTTCCTGATCACGCCAGACGTCACTTTTCCTGGGCCTAGGCTCCACATAGCGATGCGTGCTACGTGCTCCTGGGGGCAGATAGGTAGCCGTTGGTTCCCGTGGACGAGGTACGCTGCGTGCAGTAGATGGGAGAGGAGTCGTCGCCATCGCAACTGCTGCATTGCTGTGTACCGTTGGTTGTCGGAGAACTTCAGAGTACGTTCGGATAGGTCGAACTGGCTGCAGCTCACGCTCCGGTTCTCGTATGACCTGCCTCAGTTCGTCACGAACAACGTCTGTAACAGATAGTGCAGTTGAAGTCTGGGGCATTTGCAGTCTGCTCAGTTCTTCCCGAATAACTGATCTAATAAGCTCTCGCAGGGCTTCAACGTCGTTTCGCACGCCTCCAGAGAATAGCTGTGCGGATGCGCAGTTAACATTCCGGTTGTACTGCCGAGCGCGCTGTTCTAGTGTTTTTTCGATGGCCGTCGCTTCCGAATAAAACTCAGCAACAGTGCTTGGAGGGTTGCGGACGAGAACGGCGAACAGCTCTTGCTTCACTCCGCGCATTAGATGGCGCACCTTCTTATCTTCAGCCATGTTGTGATCCGCACGCTTGAACAGACGGACCATGTCCTCGATGTACATGGCAGCACTCTCGTTTGTGAGCTGGTTCCTGGATTGAAGAGCAGCTTCCGCTTTTTCCTTTCGGTCTACGTTCGCGAACGTAGCTACCGCTTGTCGTCGAAATACCTCCCAGGTAGACAACGAGGTTTCATGGTTCTCAAACCATGTCTTTGCGAATTCGTCGAGGGCGAAGTATACGCGACGGAGCTTCTCTCTTTCGTCCCAACCATTCAAGCGCGCCACTCTCTCGAACAGGTCCAGCCAATCTTCAACATCCTCGTACGAGTCGCCGTGGAATACTGGCGGCTGGTGCGGTTGGCTTATGAACACTTGTGCCGGTGTTACCTGGGTAGTCATAGTGGTGGCATCCATAGTTTGAATTCCCCTTGGTGTGGAGTGAAGAGGACCGAACTCAGGTGAGTCACCTCGAAGACGGCGACTTGCCCTCTGGTGTACAGGAGTCACTTCCACGGGGTTGATACGCTGGTCGTCGGGGCTACGCTGTCTTGAGCTCGCGGGGCTTCGATTCATACCCAGCACCTCCACCAGAAATGTAGCGATGCTGAGGCAGACAGGCCAAAAAACAAGCAACTTTATTAGGGCGAACTTGTGCCCACAAGTCTAATGACTATGGTCGTCGAGTCCAAGTAGCCGAGAGGCACAGAGTCAACTAACTTCCTCTTCCTCGTTGTTGGAGCGCACGAACGCGTGACGCATGCCAGCCGGGTCTTGCTGGTGCTCTTGCCATGATGATTGCGGCGGCTACTTGAACGTGGCCAACCTGTCGCGGCAATATACTTTCTTTCGGTGATTGCGATCTAGGCTTCAGCCACGAGAACGTTTTCTATGAAGTTTGCAAGTACGTTAATTAAAGTAAAAGAAATAATCTATTAACTGCGTGATATAATATTATTCCTGTAAAAAATATCCAACATACACAAGAGCGTTGTTTAACCATGCTGATTTCTATTCAAGGTAATGAATAATTGACTTTTCTGAACGTGTGAAAAACAACTATTGCACTCCTTTCGTTCTGCCTAGGGCGTCTTTTCTTTTTTCTTTCTTTTTTCCGGGGGGGGGGGTTCGATATAAAAAAAATTCTGACGAAATTAAATCATCGATTCTTCGCCGATCCTGCTGAGTGGGTACGAGCCATGGCTATGGAATCATCGTCATCACCAACTCTTACAACGCCTGCGGCTGCAGTTTCAAGAGTCGGTAGCATTCTTCGGCTACATCCATCCCTTCGTTTTTATCTGTCTGGTCTGTATTTGTGCCTCTGAGGAGCGGAACAACAAGCAGCAGGATGGACGATGAGTTAGCGCAGAAAGCCGACAGCGAGGGAACGCAGCAGGTCGTACCTTCAGCGATGCAAGTGTTGGCTGGTCTTCCAGCGCTGAAGATCAGCCGTGACGCGATGATGCACAACATGCACCAACCAAGACATGCCCCGGCCTCGACAAGGCTCGAGCAGTACCCGTTCATTATGCATAGGATGCCTTCTATTTCGACGCTGATCGCTGAGATCATGCAGTCTGTCAGCGTAGAGGAGCGCCAAGTGCGGCGCCTGGAAGCAAGAAACAAGGCCTTACGCCGCGAAAACAAGCGACTATTGCGGAAACTCAAGGGGCAACGTGCCATCCAGATCCCTTCAGATCTACTCCAAGCCTGCTACCACAAGAACTTGGATGCCGAGTGTAGCCACGGGTCGATGGCTAGTGATTCACCTTCGGGCGCTGAATTCGATGGTGGCGTCGCGGTCAGCATGCATCAGAAGGCCAAAGACTACAACAAGAGTGCCGACACTACCTCGGGAGACGAGAGCATGGGCGTGGACCAGGACACGGGAAGCTGGGAGGAAGGGTGGGCTTGAGCCCCCTTTTTTTCAGAAGATGCGACTGGTGTTGTTGAGCAGCATCCGTGAAATAAAGAAACAACCTGGAACTGCTGCCTTTCTCATTGCTACTTACACCATGTACACAACTAATGGGACTGTTTGCAGTTATTTTATTGCTGTAGATTTGCGTAAACCACAAAGAAAGCTGCTTTACTTTTTCAGCGAATCCCAATTACTACAAGACATTTTCTCTCAACTTAAATTAAAAGTTTGCAGAGTAAAAAACTCGCCAGGTCTGCTTAGAACACATGGCACAATCAGTGAAATCTGGAAGAGGGGCCTTTCCAGAGCCAGTTGTAGACTCTCTTTGGAAAAATATTACAAGTACGCGTGCAAGACACCAACAACGCCATAAACCGCTGTAACTTTCTTGGTAGAAGGAAAGCACTCCCTATGCTATTATTCGTCACTCTGCGTATAAGCAAGGTAAAACCGTTAAACACCTACGAAGTGTTAAATGCATTTAGTACTGGGGTGATGACGAAATAAAGTAAGGTCGAACATAAGGGAATGGCTTACCGGCCGGAGTGGTGGCGGCAGCGTATAACTACCGCGCGAAATAGGCTAGTTTAACTCTGGAAGCATTTCAGACCCGACTGCTCGGCGAATTTCTTTAGTGGGCTGGAAATATCACGGATGATCAACATCGCGTTTTTCGAACATTGAAATGCAATGTGCTCATGAAAGTGATAGTAACGGCTAATTAGCACTAATATTCTAGCCCTGCTAATATCTGGTATTGTGTGAATTCCTAGAAATGTAGGCTTCCTGTTTATTTTTTCTTTTCATGTGCAAATGCCAAATAGGCTCGGAAGGACACTTTGAAGTGTAGATATAGCTGATACTTTGTCATTTCTCGTCCTTATACGCAATACACTATCAACGAGGCTGAACTTTATGTATTTTAAAACAGCCATTGCCTTGTTGTAGAGTGGTGTGTAGTAGATCCTTGAATGTGTGGCCAACACCCACGTTGGGGCACCAACCATATAAACGAAGCATTCCGATACTCTATGCCGGCGTTCTTATACCACGTTTCGATTCTTTCACATCGTATAAATCTATTGTCACGGGGTCGTGACATGGCCGAAGACAGGAGACTTCGTGTTGGGATTTAACTGTTTATTTAAGCGAACCTGTGCCCGGGAAACGGAAAGTCCAATTACAGCAGCAGTCTTGCACAGATAGCAGTCTCGGACTGATACAAAGAGAAGTTTATTAACTTCAAACTCAAAAAAACTCTTTACATCAATTTATACATACAGTGTTCGTTTAGACACCCCTCGGACTGATACAAAGAGAAGTTTATTAACTTCAAACTCAAAAAAACTCTTTACATCATTTATTCATACAGTGCTCGTTTAGACACCCCTCTTGTGCACTATGGGGCATACAAACTCTATTATCCATAGAGGAAACTAGCGGCACATACACAGATCTATACATATATATATAGACATATACACATACATATATACACATATACACATGCATACATACAAGTTTGTGCTAAACTACGCATACATTCGTAAAAAAACCACAAATATATATTTACAATCACATATACACATATTTACAACAGATCGTGAACATGGGTAGGCATATTTACAATACTTCGACTGGCGCTATACATACACTTGTAACGCAATGTTTTGGGGAGAAGGGTTTAGTAGGGGATTATGGGGGTAAGTTTCGCACCTCTGACGAAAAAAAACTTTGTGTGCCAGCGGCGAAGGAACTAGTCCTCCCCGCCTGCTTCCAGTTGCCTGGCCAAGTACTGCACTATTTTCTGCCTGATTATGGCTAGTGCTGGGTAGGCCGCTCTCACTGGGGTGTTCTTTACCTCAGCAAGACACCGGCGTTTCCAAATCACAAAGAGTGTGATGGAAATCACCAGCCTTGCGAAGCAGCCCCTATTCTTTTCGAGGGCCGGGGGAGGGCGGATGCTGAAGCACCTCGCAACCAGGCGCCATACCAACTTGGCCGCCCCGCATTCTAACAACGCGTGGGAGATCGTTTCCTCAGCGCGGCAATTAGGACACTGGCTATTCGGCGTGATGCCGAAACGGTGCAGGCGATGTCTCGTGGGCAAAACTTGCCACTTGCGCTTCCACTCGAAGTCATGTACTTCGCGCGGTCGGTACTTATTGATTTTTTGTTTGCACAGTCCTAGCCTTTTGGTGTTCTCCTTTTCTTCTTCGGACAACTGGTTTTCTGTTATTGCTTCGACAATTGGGGCGAGTGGGTCCTTGTCAATGTCGCAGTTCGGGGCTTCTTTTTCTATGATCTTTGTCGTAGTTGCCGCCATCCTGTAAACGTGTAAGGACGCTTCCGCGCGCGGACCAGTGTGTTTGTGGTTTTCCAGATAGTGCGTGATGGTGCTTGTCCAGTAGTTGATTAGATTCTTCCAAACGTAACTCGCTGCGTAATAAAGCATGCGGGTAATCTTGAAGGCTAGTATCTGGCTGGTCATTTGTACGTGTGGGAGGCCGAGCCCACCTTTGTCCTCGGGTAGTTGAAAGAGGTGTCGCTTGACTGGTGCCGGTTTCCCTTCCCATAGCAAATCGGTGATCACGGCGTTCAGTTGGCTCACGGTTTTCCTAGGGATCACCGCTACCCTACTGGCGTAGAACGCAAACGCGCAAACGGTGGTCCTTGCTGCCAGCGCTTTTTCACGTAACGTAAGGTTTAGGAGGCGAATGCGGGCAGCTGCCTGCTTTGCCTTCTCGAGGGCTCTCTGCCACGTGGCTGGTGCCACCCCTTCACTGAAGAAGTAGATTCCCAGTACTTTAACGATGGACACCACTTCGATGTTTCCTAGGGCTTCTCTAGGGAAAGTTCCAAATAGCATCGCCTTGCTCTTGTCCGCATTTATCGCCGCTCCGGATGCCTGCGCGTATCTTGTGAGCGTCGCACTGAAGGCTTGGAGGCTGCTTTCATCCCGAACAAATAGGGAAATGTCATCCGCGTATGCCAGCACTTTCACCTGCTCCTGGCCCGTCAGTGGAAAGCCCCGAATGCCTTCATGCGCAATAACACTTGTGATCAGCGGCTCGCATGACATGACAAAAAAGGTCGGGCCCAATGGGCATCCTTGCCTTATGCCTCTGCTATACTTGAATGCCGGCGTTGCGACTCCATTTATCAGAACGGTGCAGGTTAGGTCCTCGTACAAAGTTTTTGCCAGTTTTATAAAACTTGCCGGTAAGCCAAACTCCTGCATCACGTCGAAGAGGTAATGGTGTCGTACCCTGTCAAAAGCTTTAGCTTGGTCTAGGGAAATGAAAACACCATTGAAACCTCTTGATGTCGCGTATTCGAAAGAGTCACGGATCACTGTGAGGTTCGCAAAAAGCGACCTTCCTGGAATCGCGCACGTTTGGTACGGGCTAATGATGTCCGGTAACAGGAGCTTGAGCCTGTTGTTCAGTATAGTGGCTACCAGCTTGTAATCGGTGTTCAAAAGCGTGATTAGACGCCACGCCGTGGGCTCGTTTGGTTGTGCACCCTCTTTGTGTAGTAGGACAATTTTACCCACTCCGAAGGAGTCGGGTTTCTTAAAGGACCTGAAGATCGCCTTTACCATCGCGAGCAAGGGTTCTTCGAGAACTTCGAGAAAAGTCACATAGAAGGCTGAAGTCAGGCCATCAGCGCCTGGGGCAGAATTGGGAGTCATGCTTCTTATGGCTTCGCGAAGCTCTGCAGGGGAAACTTCAGCGCTAAGGGTTGCTGGCTCCTCCTCCTCCTTAATTCGCTGCAGATGTTTGCAAAGTTCTTTAACATGGTCGGGTCCCCTATTGGTGTCTATTGGTTCGGTGTCTTGGAACTGTATGCTGAAGTACTCTCTGAAGATGTTCTCAATTTCTGCTGGGTCGTCGGTTACAGAACCGTCTAAGCGTTTAGCATCTGTAATTCGCAAACAGTCATTTCCACGTACTTCCCTCACATCAACTCCAGTCGCCGTGCCCAACAGTCCATGCTCACTTTTAGGTCGCCTCATGGTATCTCTGAGGTGTTGATTGTATTGCTCCTCAAGCGAGGTCAGGTACTCTGTTGTACATGAGGTCAACGTGTCGGCTGCCTTGATGATCTGCATTCGGCGAAGAAGTTCTTTCATCTTTTGTGTATGACGTCTTTTTCTGGCTTTGCCTTCTTTTTGTAACAGGGCCTTCCATTCTTCCTTAAGTTTATCCCACAGAGGGGGGGGGGGGGTAATATGTCCCGCATTTTCTACTGATACGCTGAAGCCAGCTTTCAAGTTTTCTACGCAAGTCTCATCTCTCAGCAGCTCAGCGTCTATTCTCCAGCTATTGTTATCAGAGTGCGGGCCGGGGGATCCCTTTACCATCGTGAAAAGCGGCGCATGATCCGTCTTCTCTTTCAGGTTGGCCGGGAGCGCGAGTACTTCGCATCCTTCAACCAAAGGGAGGAGGAGGTCCGGAAAGTACATCCGGTCTATTATACTTCCTGTTGATCTAGAGGTACGGGTTGCTACGAAGCGGTATTTATAGAGGTGTACCCATATGTCCGAGAGGTTTAGGTGCCGAAGGGTTTCACCAACTCTTTTGCATTGTAGGTTGATCTTCCTTGGCTTGGCCCCCTCACGTCCCGGTTAGAATCTACCACGCAATTTATATCACCGACCAGTACGTTTGGAATGGGCTCTAGGAGGAGTTCGTGCATCTCTTGAAACAACTGATTGATTTGTGGGGTTTAACGTCCCAAAACCACTATAATATTATGAGAGACGCCGTAGTGGAGGGCTCCGAAAATTTTGACCACCTGGGGTTCTTTAACGTGCGCCCAAATCTGAGCACACGGGCCTACAACATTTCCGCCTCCATCGGAAATGCAGCCGCCGCAGCCGGGAATCGAACCCGCGACCTGCGGGTCAGCCGCCGAGTACCTTAGCCGCTAGACCACCGCGGCGGGGCAAAACTCTTGAAAGAACTTATTCGTATGTTTTCTTGTAACGGGGGCATGGACGTTCACAATGCGAATCTTTTTGCCTTCGATGAAAATGTCAATCATTATGTACTGACGATTCGCCCCGAAAATACAATGGTATTTTGATCGAAATCTGTCTGATACAAATATTACTCCGACCCCGCATGCTCTCGTGGTCGCCAGAGAGAAGAAGGCGTCGGTCTGATGATCTCTGCGGAAATTAACCACATCCAACGGCGTTCGGAAATTCGCCTCTTGAATAAAGAGGAGGTCTATGTTCTGGTTCCTAGCGAAACCTAGGATGGCTGCTTGTTTCGCCCTATCTCTAAACTCTCGGATATTCCACGTAGCCAATTTAAAAAAGGCCATCAAAAACCTTAAAAAGAAGAAAACAAAACGCGGGAAGTATCAAGGCTAGCAAGCAGCGTGGCCATCATCCACCGATTGGGCACGATGCCAAGCGCTGGAGGGGAGCAGGAAAGAGAGGTGAGCGAATGCACCGAGCAAGATAACCGACAGCCGCGTGCCGACTGAAAGGGGCGAGGAGGGTGCTGCACAAGAAGGAGAAGGGAAGGCAAGTGGGACATAGTGCAGCCAGAGCGAACGAGAGGAAGGGAAAAGGGCCGTGAAGCCGACAGGGCAGGCGCGCCGCTTCACCATTACTTGCGTCTCGGGGCTTGGGGGGTGGTTCCCCTTCGCCTACACCGTCTTTCTCGAGCTTCTGAGCCTTCGCGTGTGGTGGAGCGTCGCTATTACTGCTTTGGCCTGCTGGCCCGGGTCTACGCTGCCGGGCCTCCTTGCTGGCTGCCCTCTCACCCAGATACCGCTTATCGTCATCAGGGCGTATTCGTGAGCGCGAGCGAGCTCTCTGCTCTAGCCCAGTGGCCATCTGTCCAGTTTTCGCGTCCGATTTCCAGCTTGGGCGTGCCGAATGGGAGGCGGGGGAGGAAGTCGGTGCAGCATGGTCGCATTCGCTGTCGCCGGGTAGAAAGTAATACCTTTTACTTTTTATGGGGGCGTCGTCGCCGGCTGGGTCTTGGGTGCCGGCCTGCAAGGCCGGGCTGGTCACTGGGGCCCGGACGTTGACGGGTGTGTTTGATAAAGCAAGGAGAGCCTCTCCCTGCTCGTTGGACTCGGGGGTTGCTTCAGCCACGGTCAGCGAATTCCCGCAGTCATCCCGGCTCGCCGAGGGTGGAGGTGGCTTAGGGGGGGACGATTGCGCCGAACCCGTCTCGATATCGCTAGACTCTGTTTCAGTCGACCTGGTGGTAGTCTCGTCAAACCTCCCGGGCCTCTCCCCCTCACTGGCGAACGGATCGCCCATGCCACTGCCTGAAGTCAGATCGGAGTCTAAGTCGCGGTCCCCGGAAGGGGATCCCCTCTCGGTTGTGCGGGATGCGGACCTGGACGTAAGAACCTGCATACGCGGCGAGTTAGTTGCTCGGGCAGAGGCGGGGCCGCTTGACTGAGAGTGCGACGAAGCGGATTCAGATAGCGAGGGGAAGCCACGGGCGGCCGAAGCGTATGAGCGCTTACGAAAGCACTCGCGTGTTCCGTGGTGACCCCCGCAACGTTTACAGTCTGCCGAGCGGCCCTCAGTATCGTGGCCGAATGTGCCGCACCGCTTACAGTACGCCGTGGTGCACGCAGTCGCCATATGCCCGACTTCACCACAACGCACGCACACCCGGCGCATGCCTCTGTATTCGCACATGACTTTGTGCCCCGCAATTGTGATGAAGCTGGGGACTGGGCGGCACATCTCAATTTTAACCACACGTACCCCGTTCAACTTGGTCTGGCGAGTGGCTAGGGTGGCGAAGGAAATGCCCTTCACTTTACCAAACTGGGCTAAGGCGTTGCTAAGGGCCTCGTCTGATAGAAAAGCGGGGTAACGGTAAACGTTCACATATGTAACCGGCAGCCCGACTGCCTCTACTGGCACGCTCGCCCCGTTCACTTCAAATTCTTCCGCCACCATTAGCTTCGTCGCCTGGCCAGCATTGCGGGTGCATACAAGAAATTTTGCGCCCCCCATATGTTGCAGTACTAATACGCTGTCGTCACCAGCTGTCTCTTCAATTGCGTCAATTAACTCATCGACGGAGATATCGCCCTCGGGCGCGGAAAACATGAAACAATTCTCCCTCACCGGGAGTTCAAATGGCGTGGCCATTCTGATGGGTGGACCCCGCAAGCCGCCGGTTGGGCGTGGCTCGTGGGTGACTTGTAACGTGCAGTCGAGCTGCACTCTGGTAGGAAGCGGCTCAGCCGAGGCGAGTGCCGCGCAGGTCTTGGTGGTACCAGGCGGACCGCAGGGGGACTCCGGGATGGCGGGCGTGAACCGGGGACGTTGCACCTCCTCCTGGCATGGGGTAGGCGGGCTCCAGGCAGCAAGGCCCGAGACCCAGGGGCGGCGGTCGCGCGTACAAGACGCCGGTGCCGCGTAGAATTCTTTTGCCAACTTGAAACCCTGGGGTCGACGTCCGCGTGACGTGACCCCGGGTCTCGCTTGAGGACTCGAGAAGAGACAGCTAGACCGGCGAACGCAGCGTCGGCCTTCGATCAACAACTGACAAGCAGCGAAGCGCGTCGGCATTTATACTTTTGCCGTCGAACGTCCTAGTGTTATTGCTGGCGCTGGCGTAGGTTCCAGAATAATCTATACCGTTCGCAGAGTGGGCGTGATGTTATCGAAATGATCTACTACAGTCCGGAAGCTTCTCAAAAACTGCAGGCGCGGTTTGCGCTGAGAATCGTGTAGTGTTTTGGGACGATAACAAAACTTGGGAAATGGAACGTGGCATTGCCCCCCTCTCAAAAAGGCATCGTCCCGATGCTTTGATTGATATGTGGGGTTTAACGTCCCAAAACCACCATTTGATTATGAGAGACACCGTATTGGAGGGCTCCGGAAATTTCGACCACCTGGGGTTCTTTAACGTGCACCCAAATCTCAGCACAAGAGCATACATTTCCGCCTCCATCGGAAATGCAGCCGGCGAAGCCGGGATTCGATCCCGCGACCTGTGGGTCAGCAGCCGAGTACCTTAGCCACTAGACCACCGCGGCGGGGCCGTTCCGATGCTTTAACTAAAGATGAAGGTACAACAATAATGCAAGAAATTGCAATGAATAAATTACGATACAACAATATTTTAAAAAAACACTGTTTCAGTTTGTTAACGCGCATGAAACGGCTTGAGGCGCGTGACATGGACGACTTCAGGTCGCGATCGGCGTCGTTGAGAGTTCGTGATGCCATCGAGGACAACCTCGTAATCAAGTGGGCCGAGACGTCAAACCACCCTGTACGGTCCGAAGTACCGTCGCAGAAGCTTTTCACTTAGTCCACGTCGGCGTATCGGCGTCCACACCCAAACACGTTCACCGGGCTGGTATTCCACGAAGCGTCGTCGAAGATTGTAACGGCGGCTGTCGGTCGTCTGTTGATTCTTGATACAAAGACGCGCGAGTTGTCGGGCTTCTTCAGAGCGTTGAAGGTACTCACTCACATGGAGGTTTTTTCGTCGTTGACGTTGGGTAACTTGGCATCGAGCGTCGTTGCCGGACTCCTTCCGTAGACCAATTTGTATGGAGATATTTGCGTCGTCTCGTGCACCGCCGTGTTGTATGCGAAGGTCACGTACGAAATAATGGCGTACCACGTCTAGTGTTCGACATTGACGTACATTGGCAGCATGTCGGCGATCGTCTTGTTAAGCCGCACGGTGAGGCCGTTGGTCTGTGGGTGGTACGCTGTCGTCCGGTGGTGGTTTGTCTGGCTGTATGCCAAGATTGCTTGATCTAAGTCGGCAGTAAATGCCGTTCCTCTGTCGGTGATAAGAACCTCAGGGGCGTCAAGACGTAGGACGATATTTTCGACGAAGAACTTAGTTACCTCAGATGCACTGCCTTTTGGCAGGGCTTTTTTCTCGGCGTAGCGGGTGAAGTAGTCGGTAGCTACCATGATCCAGTTGTTTCCGGAAGCCGACGTCGGGAACGGCCCCAGTAGGTCCATACCAATCTGCTGGAAAGGTCGGCTAGGTGGTTCAATTGGCCAGCAGAAGTCCCGCTGGCCTTGTCGGCGGTGCCTTGCATCGCTGACAGTCCCGGCATGTCCTCACATAACGAGTGACGTCGGTGGTAAGACATGGCCAGTAGTACCTTTCTTGTATCCTCGTGAGCGTGCGAGAAACACCGAGGTGCCCTGCCATCGGATCGTCATGCAGGGTTTGCAGGAGTACTGGTCGCAGAGCTGAAGGCACCACAAGGAGGTACTTAGCTCGAAGCGGTGAAAAGTTTTTTTTTTGTAGAAGACCGTTTTGTAGAACGATAGAACGAACGACGCAAGTGCGCGCTTGAATACCTTCGGGACTTCGGCGGTCCTGCCTTCGAGGTATTCTATTAGGGCTTTGTGTTCCGGGTCGGCCCGCTGTCGTTCAGCGAAGTCGTCAGTAATTATCGTTCCCAAGAAGTAGTCGTCGTCCGGGTAGTCGGGTATTGGTTGGTCGACAGGCGCACGAGAGAGACAGTCGGCGTTGGAGTGTTTTTTGCCGGACTTGTAAATGACAGTAATGTCATATTCTTGAAGTGTCAGGCTCTATCGTGCGGGGTGACCTGAAGGGTCTTTCAAGGTGGCTAGCCAACACAAGGCGTGGTGGTTGCTCACAACTTTGAAGGGCCTACCGTAGAGGTAGGGGCTAAATTTCGACGTAGCCCAGATGATGGCGAGGTACTCCTTTTCTGTTGTGGAATAGTTTTCTTCTGCTTTGGATAGCAATCGGCTGGCGTAACTACTTACCCTTTCAAGTCCGCCAGCCCTCTGCACAAGAACGGCGCCAAGACCTACGCTGCTTGCGTCAGTGTGTATTTCTGTCTCGGCGAATTCGTCGAAATGGGCAAGTAACGGAGGCGTCTGGAGGCGATGTTTAGGCTCCTAGAAAGCGTGTTCCTGTGGCGTTTCCCACTTGAACTCTACGTCGGCCTTGGTAAGGTTAGTGAGAGAATCGGCGATGCGGGCAACGTTTTTCACGAACCGCCTATATTAGGCACACAGGCCCAGAAATCAGCGCACCGCCCTCTTGTCAGCAGCAGGAAGTCGGCGATGGCGGCTGTTTTCCGTAGATCGGGACGAACTCAAGACTTTCGGATAACGTGCCCGAGAAACAAGAGCTCCTCGTACGAGAATCTGCACTTTTCTGGCTTCAGTATGCGTCCAGACGTCTTGATGGCTTGAAGTACAGCTACAAGGCGCCGAGGATGCTCGTCGAAACTCGAGAAAAACACGACGACGTCGTCCAAGTACACAAGGCTAGTCTGCCACTTCCATCCTGCCAGTACTGTATCCATAACGCGTTGAAAAGTTGCAGGCGCTGAGCAAAGGCCGAAGGGATCACTTTGAACTCGAAGAGGCCATACGGTGTTATAAACGCCGTCTTCTCTCGGTCTCTTTCGTCGACTTCGATTTGCCAATAGCCAGTCTTGAGGTCCATTGACGAAAAGTACTTTTCGTTATGGAGGCTATCAAGTGCGTCGTCTATTCGTGGGAAAGGATACACGCCCTTTCTTGTGATTTTGTTCAGGCGGTGATAATCGACGCAGAAACGTAGGGTCCCATCCTTTTTCTTCACTAACACCCCGGGGGATGCCCATGGATTCTTGGACGGCTAGATAATGTCATCCCGCAGCATTTCATCAACTTGTCTCTTCATGGCCTCACGTTCTCACGTCGAAAACCTGTACGGACTCTGACGGAGTGGTCTGGCATTTGCTTCGGTTATGATGCGATGTTTCGTGATTGGGGTCTGCCGAATTTTAGATAACGACGAAAAGCAATCTTCGTATAGCAGGAGCAGGGCCCGGTTCCTCACCACTTTGGCAAGTGTGGTGAGCAAGGAGAAGGCCGCCGCTCTCCTCGAAACTTGCATGCAGATGCCAAATGGAACGTGGCACTATGTTCATTGCACGCACCCAGATGGAGAAAAAATCTGATAACAGACCTTATTTTTTTAGCTGCTATGTCGTCGTCGAACTAATTCTGCGAGGGATGCTAAACACAAAAAAACGAAGTCCAGCGCGCATCTTACAACGGGGGAACGCTCCGTGTGGCACGCAGGAGGAGATCGTTTCGTCCGGCTCGCCGTTCGCTTGCTCTCGGGGTGTGGCCAAGAATCAAGTATCTCTTAATGGTTCATTGATCTATCATCGTTTCTTATACTGCAATAGTTGTTTGATAAGAGTTTTGTGTGTAATTCAGACAAGACAAGATGGCCTTTTCTTCTCCTGGGCCAGGGACTTTTCTTTGGTCTTTTTCTACGGATTCGAAGGAGGTGCCAGTGGATCTTTTATTGCGCAATGGAGTATCATCGGTTCCACTGGCTCTAGTGCCGACCAATGACGGCATCATTCGGATGAAAAACCCGAAAATCATTCAGGTGGAATTACGGTCAGTGACGGCCCATTTCCGGTCCATAACGGAGGTCCGCCAGTTCGGCAGAGGAGGCATACTGTGCTTTTCGCCAGACCAGTTCTGTGTTCTAGATCTACTGAAGTGCTCGATGTTTGCATCCCAGCTGGTGAGCGCGTTCATACCTCCCCATTTAGCTTGTACCCGAGGCTTAGTGCGTGGCGTCGACGCCAACATGCCACCCTCCAAAGTACTAGAGCTGTTTTCGCCAGCAGGTGCCATTTCAGTCTATCGGTGTGGACGGATGGTTGATAAGATTGATTGATTGATATGTGGGGTTTAACGTCCCAAAACCACTATATGATTATGAGAGACGCCGTAGTGGAGGGCTCCGGAAATTTAGACCACCTGGGGTTATTTACGTGCACCCAAATCTGAGCACACGGGCCTACAACATTTCCGCCTCCATCGGAAATGCAGCCGCCGCCGCCGGGATTCGAACCCGCGCCCTGCGGGTCAGCAGCCGAGTACCTTAGCCACTAGACCACCGCGGCGGGGCGGATGGTTGATAAGAACAAATTACCACCTGAGTCTGTGATTGTGACTTTTGCGGGATCAGTCCGACCATCAGAAATTAAGGCTTGTACTTTAATTTACAGAGTAGAGCCGCTCTTTATTCGTCCGCTCCAATGCATAAAGTGTTGGCGTTATGGTCATACAATGAAAGGTTGTAGGTCAGCGGTCAGGTGTAACGTATGCGGGGAAGGTCACAATTCTGGCGACTGTCAGAATAATAAAGTAAAGTGATGCCTATGTAACGAAGATCATGCTGCTGATAGCTCTAGTTGTTAGGCAAAGGTACGTGAAGTGTAAATTCTAGAGATAGTAGAAGGAAGACGGTGTTCACGGAAGGAAGCAGCACTTGAAATACAAGCACGAACACAAGGCTACGCCGGTGCTACAGCTCGTAATATGCCAACAATGGAAGCGCTCTCTGTCCCAATTGCGGCAGCGATTTACAAGGCAGTGGAGAAGGCAATGGAGCGCATCGCTGGAAATTTTTGTGAGTTTTTGGCCCAGATTCTATCGAACCACATGGCTCAAATGTTGGGTACAGCGGAAAACAACTTCAGTGCACCACCTAACATTAGTGACTCCTTGGAGTTTGCAAAGGAGTATGACTCTCATACACCACAGCAGGCTACGGAAGCACTTCACATTCTTGACTCCCCTGAGATTTCAAAGAAGTATGGCTCCGATACGCCAAAGCAACTTATGGTAGCTGCAGATTCAGTAGAGAAAGGTAGCGTATCTTAATGCGAGCTTACCAGGAAACTGGAGGACTCAGATGAAAGGGAGACGGATCCTCAATCGCAAAAGCACTCGAGATCCCCTTTGTACAAAAAAGGCATCGTACCTGTCAATTCAAAAACCAAAAAGTACCAAAAGGACAACCTGTCTAAAGCTGATTTTCTTTAAAAATATTCTAAACAAGGCCGTCACTGGGGCTATTTTCGAGCAACAATAGGGTCACTTGAAATCCTTCATTGGAATTGCCGATCTATTCACTCTGCAGCAACTGATCTAATATATTTGGCATCGAAATTTTCTCCAGATAATATTGCACTACAAGAAACTTGGCTTTCAGTGCATCAGTCTTTTCAATTAAATAGATTCAGATCTTTCCGCCTAGACGGTCCATAGAAAGGTGGAGGTTTGGCTTTCTTTATTCATAACAAAATAAGTCTCAAGGCGAAAATTGCGTATAAGCTCATGTCACCTGACAATGAAATTCTCGCCTTAGAAATAACCTTACCAGGCTGCATGCCTTTTTTCGTGGTGAATGCATAATTTCTTAAAGGTGTAATAGATACTCAATGTTTAGACGCTGCAGTGACTTCTAGTTATCAAAATAAAATTCTAATCGGTGATTTCAATTCTCATCATGCGTGCTGGGGTTCCCGAAGTGATCAATGCGGTAAGAGATTGTGGGAGTGGACAGCGGATAATAACTTGAGTTGCCTGAATTTGAGAACACCCACTTACATTAGTGATAGGTCGCGTTCAGCCTTAGATTTATATTTTGTGAGTTCATCACTCACTAGTTTGTCGTGTAGTGCGTGTGATTGTGCAACTAACAGCAATCATTTGCCTATATTATTCGAGATTGCATGCCAAGTTATAATGTCAGGCTCTCAGACTCGAGTATTTATTAATTACACCAAATTTAGGAAAAATTTAGAATCAGCTTTGACAACTCTTTCTGAAGCGCAAGAAGATACAAAAGCCATGAGACTAAGTGCACTGATTAAAAGAACATATAGAAAGGCAGAACTCCTTGTGGTATCCGCAAAGAGCACAACCCATAGTCCGTGGTGGAACTCGGACTGATGTGCCCGGGATTTCCGACGAAGAAAGGCAGCTTGGAAAAAACTTATGTATAACCAGTGCCCCCATAACTGGTCTGATTACAAATATCACGCTGCATGTTTTAACCGCACAGTCTCATTAGCTAAGGAACAATATGATAGAAAACATTATGATCACCTTTCAAAAGCTTGTAATAAAAAGGCGCTGTTCAGTTTCATGAGATCACGTAAAATGATGCCATCTCCAAATAATATAGGGTTTCAGATTATGTCCTCGGAAGAACCAAATAAATTGTTAGAAATCATGACTAAAGGCCTGCACTGTAGATTTACATCAACTAAGCCTTACGATCTACAAAAACTAGCGTTAACGATTGAAGTTACTGAAGTTACAGAGGAAGAGTTAGCACAAGAGATACAAGGTTAGCCCTCATCAGCTCCTGGTTCGGGTGGAATCACCGCTGCTAGGATAAAAACTTTATTCAAATTATCACCATGTTACCTACTAAACACTGTAAATTATTCGTTTAAATATGCCTGGATTCCGTATGAGTGAAAATTAGCTAAAATTTTGCCGACACAATTAAGACAAGGATTCTGATATGTCATAGAAAACATTCGACCCATTTCTCTTACATCTAATATGGTAAAGCAAATTGAAAGAGTGCTCCATAAAAGAATTATAATATGGATGGAGGACAATTTGAGAGTAAAACCGAATCGAATTCGCTTAAGAATAGATTGTTCAATCTGGTGTGCACACGCAGATTTAGAAAGCCGCATTCAGCTTGCTCGCAAAAGAAGATAACATGCGCCACTAGTGACATTGGATATAGCGAAGGCGTACGATAGGGTAGAACATTAAGTTTTATTAGACATATTAGAGAGCCACAATCTCCCAAAAAAAATGGCGTGGGTGAGGGAATTTTTGAGAGGTAGAGAATTCTATTGTTTTATGGATGGGTGTGCTTCGTCAAAGTGCAAAAAAAACACGCGGTGCCCCCAAGGCGCTGTATTATCGCCAGTTCTATTTAACAACTTAGCGAGCACAATCCCATTGCCAGGACGTGATGGTGTTTGTATATGCTGATGATATTGCATTTTTCACGGCACCTAGTGACATATATTCTTTATATCAAAATCTACAGAGATATGTCAATATGCTGGACAGATGGCTAGATGCAGTCTGCATGACCTTAAATGTAAATAAGAGTCCAGTATTGACATTCCCGTTATCCGATCCCATATCAATTTCAATATATTATGAACAAGAGCCCATTACGCAGGTGGAATCTCTTAAATATTTAGGAATAATTTATAATGCCAACCTAAACTGGGCTCCCCACATAGAAATCATGGCATCCATGGCATCTAAAGCACAACGCGCCTTAGTAATACTTCGTCGACTGAGCAGCCGTCCATACGGTCTACGCAGAAGCACAATGGTGATGATATATAAAATCTATATCCGACCAATGCTAGAGTTTGGGTGTTTATTGTTCTCAGGTGGTCCTGCTTACAAAACAAAGCCTCTGGTTATGCTTGAACGAGAAGCCTTGAGATTGTGTCTAGGACTTCCTAGGTTCGTAACAAACAATGTTTTATATCAGGAAGCACGATTACCTACATTGCCTTGCCGTTTTCGTATCCTAACGATTACGACGTTTCTGAAATTTTATCGCTATGCGCCAAAACAATCTGAATATGCTTTTATAAATGACGCAGACACCTTTTTCTTGCCCATTGGCCACGGTTTTGAACACCTCAAATTGCTTTTGTCCAGAAACAACTAGATAGAATAAATGTAGAAATTTGAGGTGTGATTGCGGCGCACGTTACAAATCAAAACCTTGAGATAGAATTCAATGAGATTTTTCCCTCTAAGCCCAAATTACAATCCAATAGGTTCGTAAACAGCCGAGTGCTGTATTACCTTGCACACGCAGAAACGAATAATATTATAGCCACAGATGCTTCAGTAATGGATGAAGAGACAGGTGTAGGTATATACTCCCATTCGCTCGACTGGTCTTTTTCATTAAGATTACCGGATTTCACCCCAGTTTTTGAAGCTGAACTATTGGTAATAGTTCCAGCGCTGCGAAAGGTACCTTTGAATGCCGATAACGCAATCATAATAACGGATTTCCTGTCAGTATGTACGTCGATTACGGCGTCCACAAAATCGATGGCCTTAAAGACGCTTTTTACGCGAATCCCTCCTCAGCTGCACGTACTGAAATTAGAATGGATATCTGGTCGTTGCGGCTTAGAAGTAAATGAAATCGCCGATTCTCTAGCACGAGCAGCATTGGTAGTGCCAGTACTATCAGTCCTTCCCGAAGTGGCCACTATAACTGCGACAAGATACAGAAAACTTGCGCTTCATGCAGACGCTATAGAAGCAATACTGTTAACACCAGAAATTGCTCACTTAATATTTCCATGGAAAACTCATTGGTATCCTACAAGACAGTTGGAAACCATAATAACCAGATTTCGATGTCGTGTCCCCCCGTTAAGTTTCTATTTACATTGGGCTGATCTGGCGATATCACCGCTATGCAACTTTTGTTCAGAATTGGAAACAAGAGAGCACTATTTTTTATTTTGTCGCCGATACTAATTGCTCAGGAAAACACTCCTAGTCCTCCCATTCGCTAGCCTGGTGCTGAACTTCACTGTAGAAAATATACTTTCTTTCGGTGATTGCGATCTAGGCTTCAGCCACGAGAACTTTTTCTATGAAGTTTGCAAGTTCGTTAATTAAAGTAAAAGAATTAATCTATTAACTGCGTGATATATTATTATTCCTGTAAAAAATATCCAACATACACAAGGGCGTTGTTTAACCATGCTGATTTCTATTCAAGGTAATGAATAATTGACTTTTTTGAACGTGTGAAAAACAACTATTGCACTCCTTTCGTTCTGCCTAGGGCGTCTTTTCTTTTTTCTTTCTTTTTTCCGGGGGGGGGGGTTCGATATAGAAAAAAATTCTGACGAAATTAAGTCATCGATTCTTCGCCGATCCTGCTGAGTGGGTACGTGCCATGGCTATGGAATCATCGTCATCATCAACTCTTACAACGCCTGCGGCTGCAGTTTCAAGAGTCGGTAGCATTCTTCGGCTACATCCATCCCTTCGTTTTTATCTGTCTGGTGTGTATTTGTGCCTCTAAGGAGCGGAACAACAAGCAGCAGGATGGACAATGAGTTAGCGCAAAAAGCCGACAGCGAGGGAACGCAGCAGGTCGTACCTTCAGCGATGCAAGTGTTGGCTGGTCTTCCAGCGCTGAAGATCAGCCGTGACGCGATGATGCACAACATGCACCAACCAAGACATGCCCCGGCCTCGACAAGGCTCGAGCAGTACCCGTTCATTATGCATAGGATGCCTTCTATTTCGACGCTGATCGCTGAGATCATGCAGTCTGTCAGCGTAGAGGAGCGCCAAGTGCGGCGCCTGGAAGCAAGAAACAAGGCCTTACGCCGCGAAAACAAGCGACTATTGTGGAAACTCCAGGGGCAACGTGCCATCCAGATCCCTTCAGATCTACTCCAAGCCTGCTACCACAAGAACTTGGATGCCGAGTGTAGCCACGGGTCGATGGCTAGTGATTCAGCTTCGAGCGCTGAATTCGATGGTGGCGTCGCGGTCAGCATGCATCAGAAGGCCAAAGACTACAACAAGGGTGCCGACACTACCTCGGGAGACGAGAGCATGGGCGTGGACCAGGACACCGGAAGCCGGGAGGAAGGGTGGGCTTGAGCCCCCTTTTTTTCAGAAGAAGTGACTGGTGTTGTTGAGCAGCATCCGTTAAATAAAGAAACAACCTGGAACTGCTGCCTTTCTCATTTCTACTTAAACCTTGTACACAACTAATGGGACTGTTTGCAGTTATTTTATTGCTGTAGACTTGCGTAAACCACAAAGAAAGCTGCTTTACTTTTTCAGCGAATCCCAATTACCACAAGACATTTTCTCTAAACTTAAATTAAAAGTTTGCAGAGTAAAAAACTCGCCAGGTCTGCTTAGAACACATGGAACAATCAGTGGAATCTGAAAGAGGGGCCTTTCCAGAGCCAGTTGTAGACTCTCTTTGCAAAAATATTACAAGTACTCGTGCAAGACACCAACAACGTCATAAACCGCTGTAACTTTCTTGGTAGAAGGAAAGCACCCCCTATGCTATTATTCGTCATTCTGCGTATAAGCAAGGTAAAACCGTTAAACACCTACGAAGTGTTAAATGCATTTAGTACTGGGGTGATGACGAAATAAATTAGGGTGGAACATTAGGGAATGGCTTACCGGCCGGAGTGGTGGCGGCAGCGTATAACTACCGCGAGAAATAGGCTAGTTTAACTCTAGAAGCATTTCAGACCCGACTCTTCCCCTACTTTCTGGAGTGGGCCGGAAAAATCATGGATCATCATCATCGCGTTCTTCGAACATTGAAATGCAATGTGCTCATGAAAGTGATAGTAACGGCTAATTAGCACTAATGTTCTAGCCCTGCTAAAATCTGGAATTGTGTGAATTCTTAGAAATGTAGGCTTCCTCTTTATTTTTTATTTCATGTGCAAATGCCAAATAGGCTCGGAAGGACACTTTGAAGTGTACATATAGCTGATACTTCGTCATTTCTCGTCCATATACGCAATACCCTATCAACGAGGCTGAACTTTATGTATTTTAAAAGAGCCATTGCCGTGTTGTAGAGTGGTGTGTAGTAGATCCTTGAATGTGTGGCCAACACCCACGTTGGGGCACTAACCATATAAACGAAGCATTCCGATACTCTATGCCGACGTTCATATAGCGCGTTTCGATTCTTTCACATCGTATAAATCTTTGTTCATCGCGCGCACCCCAATTAAATAAAAAATCTGATAACACGGCTTAATTTTCAAGGTGCTATTTCGTTTTCGAATTAGCTCTGGAAGGGATGCTAAAGACAAAAAAAGCGAAGTCCAGCGCGCCTCTTACAACGCCTGCGGCTGCAGTTTCAAGAGTCGGTAGCATTTTTCAGCTACGTCGATCCCTTCGTTTTTATCTGTCTGGTCTGTATTTGTGCCTCTGAGGAGGGGAACAGCAAGCAGCGGGATGGACGATGAGTTAGCGCCAAAAGCCGACGGCGAGGGAACGCAGCAGGTCGTACCTTCAGCGATGCAAGTGATGGCTCGTCTTCCAGAGCTGAAGATCAGGCGTGAGGGGATGATGCACAACATGCAACAAGCAAGACGTGCCCTTGCCTCGAAAAGCCTCGAGCAGTACCCGTTCATTATGCATACGATGCGTTCTACGTCGATGCTGGTCGGTGAGATCAAGCAGTCTGTCAGCGTAGTGGAGCGCCAAGTACGGCACCTGGAAGAGAGCAACAAGGTCTTGCGCCGCGAAAACACGCGACTATTGCGGAAACTCCAGGGGCAACGTGCCATCCAGATCCCTTCAGATCTACTCCAAGCCTGCTACCACAAGAACTTGGATGCCGAGTGTAGCCACGGGTCGATGGCTAGTGATTCACCTTCGGGCGCTGAATTCGATGGTGGCGTCGCGGTCAGCATGCATCAGAAGGCCAAAGACTACAACAAGGGTGCCGACACTACCTCGGGAGACGAGAGCATGGGCGTGGACCAGGACACCGGAAGCCGGGAGGAAGGGTGGGCTTGAGCCCCCTTTTTTTCAGAAGATGCGACTGGTGTTGTTGAGCAGCATCCGTGAAATAAAGAAACAACCTGAAACTGCTGCCTTTCTCATTGCTACTTACACCATGTACACAACTAATGGGACTGTTTGCAGTTATTTTATTGCTGTAGATTTGCGTAAACCACAAAGAAAGCTGCTTTACTTTTTCAGCGAATCCCAATTACCACAAGACAATTTCTCTCAACTTAAATTAAAAGTTTGCAGAGTAAAAAACTCGCCAGGTCTGCTTAGAACACATGGCACAATCAGTGAAATCTGGAAGAGGGGCCTTTCCAGAGCCAGTTGTAGACTCTCTTTGGAAAAATATTACAAGTACGCGTGCAAGACACCAACAACGCCATAAACCGCTGTAACTTTCTTGGTAGAAGGAAAGCACTCCCTATGCTATTATTCGTCACTCTGCGTATAAGCAAGGTAAAACCGTTAAACACCTACGAAGTGTTAAATGCATTTAGTACTGGGGTGATGACGAAATAAAGTAAGGTCGAACATAAGGGAATGGCTTACCGGCCGGAGTGGTGGCGGCAGCGTATAACTACCGCGCGAAATAGGCTAGTTTAACTCTAGAAGCATTTCAGACCCGACTGCTCGGCGAATTTCTTTAGTGGGCTGGAAATATCATGGATGATCAACATCGCGTTTTTCGAACATTGAAATGCAATGTGCTCATGAAAGTGATAGTAACGGCTAATTAGCACTAATATTCTAGCCCTGCTAATATCTGGTATTGTGTGAATTCCTAGAAATGTAGGCTTCCTGTTTATTTTTTCTTTTCATGTGCAAATGCCAAATAGGCTCGGAAGGACACTTTGAAGTGTAGATATAGCTGATACTTTGTCATTTCTCGTCCATATACGCAATACACTATCAACGAGGCTGAACTTTATGTATTTTAAAACAGCCATTGCCTTGTTGTAGAGTGGTGTGTAGTAGATCCTTGAATGTGTGGCCAACACCCACGTTGGGGCACCAACCATATAAACGAAGCATTCCGATACTCTATGCCGGCGTTCGTATAGCACGTTTCGATTCTTTCACATCGTATAAATCTATTGTCACGGGGTCGTGACATGGCCGAAGACAGGAGACTTCGTGTTGGGATTTAACTGTTTATTTAAGCGAACCTGTGCCCGGGAAACGGAAAGTCCAATTACAGCAGCAGTCTTGCACAGATAGCAGTCTCGGACTGATACAAAGAGAAGTTTATTACCTTAAAACTCAAAAAACTCTTTACATCAATTTATACATACAGTGTTCGTTTAGACACCCCTCGGACTGATACAAAGAGAAGTTTATTAACTTCAAACTCAAAAAAAACTCTTTACATCATTTATTCATACAGTGCTCGTTTAGACACCCCTCTTGTGCACTATTGGGCATACAAACTCCATTATCCATAGAGGAAACTAGCGGCACATACACAGATCTATACATATATATATAGACATATACACATACATATATACACATATGCACATGCATACATACAAGTTTGTGCTTAACTACGCATACATTCGTAAAAAAACCACAAATATATATTTACAATCACATATACACATATTTACAACAGATCGTGAACATGGGTAGGCATATTTACAATACTTCGACTGGCGCTATACATACACTTGTAACGCAATGTTTTTGGGAGAAGGGTTTAGTAGGGGATTATGGGGGTACGGAGTTTCGCACCTCTGACGAAAAAAAACTTTGTGTGCCAGCGGCGAAGGAACTGGTCCTCCCCGCCTGCTTCCAGTTGCCTGGCCAAGTACTGCACTATTTTCTGCCTGATCATGGCTAGTGCTGGGTAGGCCGCTCTCACTGGGGTGTTCTTTACCTCAGCAAGACACCGGCGTTTCCAAATCACAAAGAGTGTGATGGAAATCACCAGCCTTGCGAAGCAGCCCCTATTCTTTTCGAGGGCCGGGGGAGGGCGGATGCTGAAGCACCTCGCAACCAGGCGCCATACCAACTTGGCCGCCCCGCATTCTAACAACGCGTGGGAGATCGTTTCCTCAGCGCGGCAATTAGGACACTGGCTATTCGGCGTGATGCCGAAACGGTGCAGGCGATGTCTCGTGGGCAAAACTTGCCACTTGCGCTTCCACTCGAAGTCATGTACTTCGCGCGGTCGGTACTTATTGATTTTTTGTTTGCACAGTCCTAGCCTTTTGGTGTTCTCCTTTTCTTCTTCGGACAACTGGTTTTCTGTTATCGCTTCGACAATTCGGGCGGGTGGGTCCTTGTCAATGTCGCAGTTCGGGGCTTCTTTTTCTGTGATCTTTGTCGTAGTTGCCGCCATCCTGTAAAAGTGTGAGGACGCTTCCGCGCGCGGGCCAGTGTGTTTGTGGTTTTCCAGATAGTGCGTGATGGTGCTTGTCCAGTAGTTGATTAGATTCTTCCCAACGTAACTCGCTGCGTAATAAAGCATGCGGGTAATCTTGAAGGTTAGTATCTGGCTGGTCATTTGTACGTGTGGGAGGCCGAGGCCACCTTTGTCCTCGGGTAGTTGAAGGAGGTGTCGCTTGACTGGTGTCAGTTTCCCTTCCCATAGCAAATCGGTGATCACGGCGTTCAGTTGGCTCGCGGTTTTCCTAGAGATCACCGCTACCCTACTGGCGTAGAACGCAAACGCGCAAACGGTGGTCCTTGCTGCCAGCGCTTTTTCACGTAACGTAAGGTTTAGGAGGCGAATGCGGGCAGCTGCCTGCTTTGCCCTCTCGAGGGCTCTCTGCCACGTGGCTGGTGCCACCCCTTCACTGGAGAAGTAGATTCCCAGTACTTTAACGATGGACACCACTCCGATGTTTCCTAGGGCTTCTCTAGGGAAAGTTCCAAATAGCATCGCCTTGCTCTTGTCCGCATTTATCGCCGCTCCGGATGCCTGCGCGTATCTTGTGAGCGTCGCACTGAAGGCTTGGAGGCTGCTTTCATCCCGAACAAACAGGGAAATGTCGTCCGCGTATGCCAGCACTTTCACCTGCTCCTGGCCCGTCAGTGGAAAGCCCCGAATGCCTTCATGCGCAATAACACTTGTGATCAGCGGCTCGCATGACATGACAAAAAAGGTCGGGCCCAATGGGCATCCTTGCCTTATGCCTCTGCTATACTTGAATGCCGGCGTTGCGACTGCATTTATCAGAACGGTGCAGGTTAGGTCCTCGTACAAAGTTTTTGCCAGTTTTATAAATCTTGCCGGTAAGCCAAACTCCTGCATCACGTCGAAGAGGTAATGGTGTCGTACCCTGTCAAAAGATTTAGCTTGGTCTAGGGAAATGAAAACACCATTGAAACCTCTTGTTGTCGCGTATTCGAAAGAGTCACGGATCACTGTGAGGTTCGCAAAAAGCGACCTTCCTGGAATCGCGCACGTTTGGTACGGGCTAATGATGTCCGGTAACAGGAGCTTGAGCCTGTTGTTCAGTATAGTGGCTACCAGCTTGTAATCGGTGTTCAAAAGCGTGATTAGACGCCACGCCGTGGGCTCGTTTGGTTGTGCACCCTCTTTGTGTAGTAGGACAATTTTACCCACTCCGAAGGAGTCGGGTTTCTTAAAGGACCTGAAGATCGCCTTTACCATCGCGAGCAAGGGTTCTTCGAGAACTTCGAGAAAAGTCACATAGAAGGCTGAAGTCAGGCCATCGGCGCCTGGGGCAGAATTGGGGGTCATGCTTCTTATGACTTCGCGAAGCTCTGCAGGGGAAACTTCAGCGCTAAGGGTTGCTGGCTCCTCCTCCTCCTTAATTCGCTGCAGATGTTTGCAAAGTTCTTTGACATGGTCGGGTCCCCTATTGGTGTCTATTGGTTCGGTGTCTTGGAACTGTATGCTGAAGTACTCTCTGAAGATGTTCTCAATTTCTGCTGGGTCGTCGGTTACAGAACCGTCTAAGCGCTTAGCATCTGTAATTCGCAAACAGTCATTTCCACGTACTTCCCTCACATCAACTCCGGTCGCCGTGCCCAACAGTCCATGCTCACTTTAGGTCGCCTCATGGTATCTCTGAGGAGTTGATTGTATTGCTCCTCAAGCGAGGTCAGGTACTCTGTTGTACATGAGGTCAACGTGTCGGCTGCCTTGATGATCTGCATTCGGCGAAGAAGTTCTTTCATCTTGTGTGTATGACGTCTTTTTCTGGCTTTGCCTTCTTTTTGTAACAGGGCCTTCCATTCTTCCTTAAGTTTATCCCACAGAGGGGGGGGGGTAATATGTCCGGCATTTTCTACTGATACGCCGATGGCAGCTTTCAAGTTTTCTACGCAAGTCTCATCTCTCAGCAGCTCAGCGTCTATTCTCCAGCTATTGTTATCAGAGTGCGGGCCGGGGGATCCTTTTACCATCGTGACAAGCGGCGCATGATCCGTCTTCTCTTTCAGGTTGGCCGGGAGCGCGAGTACTTCGCATCCTTCAACCAAAGGGAGGAGGAGGTCCGGAAAGTACATCCGGTCTATTATACTTCCTGTTGATCTAGAGGTACGGGTTGCTACGAAGCGGTATTTATAGAGGTGTACCCATATGTCCGAGAGGTTTAGGTGCCGAAGGGTTTTCACCAACTCTTTTGCATTGTAGGTTGATCTTCCTTGGCTTGGCCCCCTCACGTCCCGGTTAGAATCTACCACGCAATTTAAATCACCGACCAGTACGTTTGGAATGGGCTCTAGGAGGAGTTCGTGCATCTCTTGAAAGCACTGATTGATTTGTGGGGTTTAACGTCCCAAAACCACTATATTATTGTGAGAGACGCCGTAGTGGAGGGCTCCGGAAATTTTGACCACCTGGGGTTCTTTAACGTGCGCCCAAATCTGAGCACACGGGCCTACAACATTTCCGCCTCCATCGGAAATGCAGCCGCCGCAGCCGGGAATCGAACCCGCGACCTGCGGGTCAGCAGCCGAGTACCTTAGCCGCTAGACCACCGCGGCGGGGCAAAACTCTTGAAAGAACTTATTCGCATGTTTTCTTGTAAAGGGGGCATGGACGTTCACAATGCGAATCTTTTTGCCTTCGATGAAAATGTCAATCATTATGTACTGACCATTCGCCCCGAAAATACAATGGTATTTTGATCGAAATCTGTCTGATACAAATATTACTCCGACCCCGCATGCTCTCGTGGTCGCCAGAGAGAAGAAGGCGTCGGTCTGATGATCTCTGCGGAAATTAACCACATCCAACGGCGTTCGGAAATTCGCCTCTTGAATAAAGAGGAGGTCTATGTTCTGGTTCCTAGCGAAACCTAGGATGGCTGCTTGTTTCGCCCTATCTCTAAACTCTCGGATATTCCACGTAGCCAATTTAAAGAAGGCCATCAAAAACCTTAAAAAGAAGAAAACAAAACGCGGGAAGTATCAAGGCTAGCAAGCAGCGTGGCCGTCATCCGCCGATTGGGCACGATGCCAAGCGCTGGAGGGGAGCAGGAAAGAGGGGTGAGCGAATGCACCGAGCAAGATAACCGACAGCCGCGTGCCGACTGAAAGGGTCGAGGAGGGTGCTGCACAAGAAGGAGAAGGAAAGGCAAGTGGGACATAGTGCAGCCAGAGCGAACGAGAGGAAGGGAAAAGGGCCGTGAAGCCGACAGGGCAGGCGCGCCGCTTCACCATTACTTGCGTCTCGTGGCTTGGGGGGTGGTTCCCCTTCGCCTACACCGTCTTTCTCGAGCTTCTGAGCCTTCGCGTGTGGTGGAGCGTCGCTATCACTGCTTTGGCCTGCTGGCCCGGGTCTACGCTGCCGGGCCTCCTTGCTGGCTGCCCTCTCACCCAGATACCGCTTATCGTCATCAGGGCGTATTCGTGAGCGCGAGCGAGCTCTCTGCTCTAGCCCAGTGGCCATCTGTCCAGTTTTCGCGTCCGATTTCCAGCTTGGGCGTGCCGAATGGGAGGCGGGGGAGGAAGTCGGTGCAGCATGGTCGCATTCGCTGTCGCCGGGTAGAAAGTAATACCTTTTACTTTTTATGGGGGCGTCGTCGCCGGCTGGGTCTTGGGTGCCGGCCTGCAAGGCCGGGCTGGTCACTGGGGCCCGGACGTTGACGGGTGTGTTTGATAAAGCAAGGAGGGCGTCTCCCTGCTCGTTGGACTCGGGGGTTGCTTCAGCCACGGTCAGCGAATTCCCGCAGTCATCCCGGCTCGCCGAGGGTGGAGGCGGCTTAGGGGGGACGATTGCGCCGAACCCGTCTCGATATCGCTAGACTCTGTTTCAGTCGACCTGGTGGTAGTCTCGTCAAAACTCCCGGGCCTCTCCCCCTCACTGGCGAACGGATCGCCCATGCCACTGCCTGAAGTCAGATCGGAGTCTAAGTCGCGGTCCCCGGAAGGGGATCCCCTCTGCTGTGCGGGATGCGGACCTGGACGTAAGAACCTGCATACGCGGCGAGTTAGTTGCTCGGGCAGAGGCGGGGCCGCTTGACTGAGAGTGCGACGAAGCGGATTCAGATAGCGAGGGGAAGCCACGGGCGGCCGAAGCGTATGAGCGCTTACGAAAGCACTCGCGTGTTCCGTGGTGACCCCCGCAACGTTTACAGTCTGCCGAGCGGCCCTCAGTATCGTGGCCGAATGTGCCGCACCGCTTACAGTACGCCGTGGTGCACGCAGTCGCCATATGCCCGACTTCACCACAACGCACGCACACCCGGCGCATGCCTCTGTATTCGCACATGACTTTGTGCCCCGCAATTGTGATGAAGTTGGGGACTGGGCGGCACATCTCAATTTTAACCACACGTACCCCGTTCAACTTGGTCTGGCGAGTGGCTAGGGTGGCGAAGGAAATGCCCTTCACTTTACCAAACTGGGCTAAGGCGTTGCTAAGGGCCTCGTCTGATAGAAAAGCGGGGTAACGGTAAACGTTCACATATGTAACCGGCAGCCCGACTGCCTCTACTGGCACCCTCGCCCCGTTCACTTCAAATCCTTCCGCCACCATTAGCTTCGTCGCCTGGCCAGCATTGCGGGTGCATACAAGAAATTTTGCGCCCCCCATATGTTGCAGTACTAATACGCTGTCGTCACCAGCTGTCTCTTCAATTGCGTCAATTAACTCATCGACGGAGATATCGCCCTCGGGCGCGGAAAATATGAAACAATTCTCCCTCACCGGGAGTTCAAATGGCGTGGCCATTCTGATGGGTGGACCCCGCAAGCCGCCGGTTGGGCGTGGCTCGTGGGTGACTTGTAACGTGCAGTCGAGCTGCACTCTGGTAGGAAGCGGCTCAGCCGAGGCGAGTGCCGCGCAGGTCTTGGTGGTACCAGGCGGACCGCAGGGGGACTCCGGGATGGCGGGCGTGAACCGGGGACGTTGCACCTCCTCCTGGCATGGGGTAGGCGGGCTCCAGGCAGCAAGGCCCGAGACCCAGGGGCGGTGGTCGCGCGTACAAGACGCCGGTGCCGCGTAGAATTCTTTTGCCGACTAGAAACCCTGGGGTCGACGTCCGCGTGACGTGACCCCGGGTCTCGCTTGAGGACTCGAGAAGAGACGGCTAGACCGGCGAACGCAGCGTTGGCCTTCGATCAACAACTGACAAGCAGCGAAGCGCGTCGGCATTTATACTTTTGCCGTCGAACGTCCTAGTGTTATTGATGGCGGTGGCGTAGGTTCCAGAATAATCTATACCGTTAGCAGAGTGGGCGTGATGTTATCGAAATGATCTACTACAGTCCGGAAGCTTCTCAAAAACTGCAGGCGCGGTTTGCGCTGAGAATCGTGTAGTGTTTGGGACGATAACAAAACTTGGGAAATGGAACGTGGCATCGCCCCCCTCTCAAAAAGGCATCGTCCCAATGCTTTGATTGATATGTGGGGTTTAACGTCCCAAAACCACCATTTGATTATGAGAGACACCGTATTGGAGGGCTCCGGAAATTTCGACCACCTGGGGTTCTTTAACGTGCACCCAAATCTCAGCACACGAGCATACATTTCCGCCTCCATCGGAAATGCAGCCGGCGAAGCCGGGATTCGATCCCGCGACCTGTGGGTCAACAGCCGAGTACCTTAGCCACTAGACCACCGCGGCGGGGCCGTTCCGATGCTTTAACTAAAGATGAAGGTACAATAATAATGCAAGAAATTGCAATGAATAAATTACGATACAACAATATTTAAAAAAAACACTGTTTCAGTTTGTTAACGCGCATGAAACGGCTTGAGGCGCGTGACATGGACGACTTCAGGTCGCGATCGGCGTCGTTGAGAGTTCGTGATGCCATCGAGGACAACCTCGTAATCAAGTGGGCCGAGACGTCCAACCACCCTGTACGGTCCGAAGTACCGTCGCAGAAGCTTTTCACTTAGTCCACGTCGGCGTATCGGCGTCCACACCCAAACACGTTCACCGGGCTGGTATTCCACGAAGCGTCGTCGAAGATTGTAACGGCGGCTGTCGGTCGTCTGTTAATTCTTGATACAAAGACGCGCGCGTTGTCGGGCTTCTTCATAGCGTTGAAGGTACTCACTCACATGGAGGTTTTTTTCGTCGTTGACATTGGGTAACTTAGCATCGAGCGTCGTTGCCGGACTCCTTCCGTAGACCAATTTGTATGGAGATATTTGCGTCGTCTCGTGCACCGCCGTGTTGTATGCGAAGGTCACGTACGAAAGAATGGCGTACCACGTCTTGTGTTCGACATTGACGTACATTGACAGCATGTCGGCGATCGTCTTGTTAAGCCGCTCGGTGAGGCCGTTGGTCTGTGGGTGGTACGCTGTCGTCCGGTGGTGGTTTGTCTGGCTGTATGCCAAGATTGCTTGATCTAAGTCGGCAGTAAATGCCGTTCCTCTGTCGGTGATAAGAACCTCAGGGGCGTCAAAACGTAGGACGATATTTTCGACGAAGAACTTAGCTACCTCAGATGCACTGCCTTTTGGCAGGGCTTTTGTCTCGGCGTAGCGGGTGAAGTAGTCGGTAGCTACCACGATCCAGTTGTTTCCGAAAGCCGACGTCGGGAACGGCCCCAGTAGGTCCACACCAATCTGCTGGAAAGGTCGGCTAGGTGGTTCAATTGGCCAGCAGAAGTCCCGCTGGCCTTGTCGGCGGTGCCTTTCATCGCTGACAGTCCCGGCATGTCCTCACATAACGAGTGACGTCGGCGGTAAGACATGGCCAGTAGTAGCTTTCTTGTATCCTCGTGAGCGTGCGAGAAACACCGAGGTGCCCTGCCATCGGATCGTCGTGCAGGGTTTGCAGGAGTACTGGTCGCAGAGCTGAAGGCACCACAAGGAGGTGCTTAGCTCGAAGCGGTGAAAAGTTTTTTTTGTAGAAGACCGTTTTGTAGAACGAACGACGCATGTTCGCGCTTGAATACCTTCAGGACTTCGACGGTCCTGCCTTCGAGGTATTCTATTAGGGCTTTAAGTTGCGGGTCGGCCCGCTGTCGTTCAGCGAAGTCGTCAGTAGTTATCGTTCCCAAGAAGTAGTCGTCGTCCGGGTAGTCGGGTATTGGTCGGTCGACAGGCGCACGAGAGAAACAGTCGGCGTTGGAGTGTTTTTTACCGGACTTGTAAATGACAGTAATGTCATGTTCTTGAAGTCTCAGGCTCTATCGTGCGAGGCGACCTGAAGGGTCCTTCAAGGTGGCTAGCCAACACAAGGCGTGGTGGTCGCTCACAACTTTGAAGGGCCTTCCGTAGAGGTAGGGGCTAAATTTCGACGTAGCCCAGATGATGGCGAGGCACTCCTTCTCTGTGTTCGAATAATTTGCTTCTGCTTTGGATAGCGATCAGCTGGCGTAACTAATAACCCTTTCAAATCCGCCAGCCCTCTGCACAAGAACGGCGCCAAGACCTACGCTGCTTGCGTCAGTGTGTATTTCTGTCTTGGCGAATTCGTCGAGATGGGGAAGTAACGGAGGCGTCTGAAGCGATGTTTAGGCTCCTAGAAAGCGTGTTCCTGTGGCGTTTCCCACTTGAACTCTACGTCGGCCTTGGTAAGGTTAGCGAGAGGATCGGCGATGCGGGCGAAGTTTTTCACGAACCGCCTATATCAGGCACACAGGCCCAGAAACCGGCGCACCGCCCTCTTGTCAGCGGCAGGAAGTCGGCGATGGCGGCTGTTTTTCGTGGATCGGGACGAACTCAAGACTTTCGGATAACGTGCCCCAGAAACAAGAGCTCCTCGTACGCAAATCTGCACTTTTCTGGCTTCAGTGTGCGTCCGGACGTCTTGATGGCTTGAAGTACAGCTTCAAGGCGCCGAAGATGCTCGTCGAAACTCGAGGAAAACACGACGACGTCGTCCAAGTACACAAGGCTAGTCTGCCACTTCCATCCTGCCAGTACTGTATCCATAACGCGTTGAAAAGTTGCAGGCGCTGAGCAAAGGCCGAAGGGCATCACTTTGAACTCGAAGAGGCCATCCGGTGTTATAAACGCCGTCTTCTCTCGGTCTCTTTCGTCGACTTCGATTTGCCAATAGCCAGTCTTGAGGTCCATTGACGAAAAGTACTTCTGGTTACTTCTGCCGAAAAGTACTTCTGGCCTCTGGTTATGCTTGAACGAGAAGCCTTGAAATTCTGTCTATGACTTCCTAGGTTTGTAACAAACAATGTTTTATATCAGAAAGCACGATTACCTACATCGCCTTGCCGTTTTCGTATCCTAACGATTACGACGTTTCTGAAATTTTATCGCTATGCGCCAAAACGATCTGAATATGCTTTTATAAATGACGCAGACACCTTTTTCTTGCCCATTGGCCACGGTTTCGAACACCTGAAATTGCTTTTGTCCAAAAACAACTAGATAGAATAAATGTAAAAATTTGAGATGTGATTGCGGCGCACGTTACAAATCAAAACCTTAAGATAGAATTCAATGAGATTTTTCCCTCTAAGCCCAAAATACAATCCAATAGGTTCGTAAATAGCCGAGTGCTGTATTACCTTGCACACGCAGAAACGAATAATATTATAGCCACAGATGCTTCAGTAATGGATGAAGAGACAGGTGTAGGTATTTACTCCCATTCGCTTGACTGGTCTTTTTCATTAAGATTACCGGATTTCACCCCAGTTTTTGAAGCTGAACTATTGGTAATAGTTCCAGCACTGCGAAAGGTACCTTTGAATGCGGATAACGCAATCATAATAACGGATTTCCTGTCAGTATGTACGTCGATTACGGTGTCCACAAAATCGATGGCCTTAAAGACGCTTTTTACGCGAGTCCCTCCTCAGCTGCACGTACTGAAATTAGAATGGATATCTGGTCGTTGCGGCTTAGAAGTAAATGAAATCGCCGATTCTCTAGCACGAGCAGCATTGGTAGTGCCAGTACTATCAGTCCTTCCCGAAGTGCCACTATAACTGCGACAAGATACAGAAAACTTGCGCTTCATGCAGACGCTATAGAAGCAATATTCTTAACACCAGAATTTGCTCACTTAATATTTCCATGGAAAACTCATTGGTGTCCTACAAGACAGTTGGAAACCATAATAACCAGATTTCGATGTCGTGTCCCCCCGTTAAGTTTCTATTTACATTGGGCTGGTCTGGCGATATCACCGCTATGCAACTTTTGTTCAGAATCGGAAACAATAGAGCACTATTTTTTTATTTTGTCGCCGATACTAATTGTTCAGGAAAACACTCTTAGTCCTCCCATTCGCTAGCCTGGGGCTGAACTTCAATGTAGAAAATATACTTTCTTTCGGAGATTGCGATCTAGGCTTCAGCCACGAGAACGTTTTCTATGAAGTTTGCAAGTACGTTAATTAAATCGAAAGAATTAGTCTATTAACTGCGTGATATAGTATTATTACTGTAAAAAAATCCAACATACGCAAGAGCGTTGTTTAACCATGCTGATTTCTATTCAAGGTAATGAATAATTGACTTTTCTGAACGAGTGAAAAACAACTATTGCACTCCTTTCGTTCTGCCTAGGGCGTCTTTTCTTTTTTCTTTCTTTTTTCCGGGGGGGGGGGGGTTCGATATAGAAAAAAATTCTGACGAAATTAAGTCATCGATTCTTCGCCGATCCTCCTGAGTGGGTACAAGCCATGGCTGTGGAATCATCGTCATCATCAACTCTTACAACGCCTGCGGCTGCAGTTTCAAGAGTCGGTAGCATTCTTCGGCTACATCCATCCCTTCGTTTTTATCTGTCCGGTCTGTATTTGTGCCTCTGAGGAGCGGAACAACAAGCAGCAGGATGGACGATGAGTTAGCGCAGAAATCCGACAGCGAGGGAACGCAGCAGGTCGTACCTTCAGCGATGCAAGTGTTGGCTGGTCTTCCAGCGCTGAAGATCAGCCGTGACGCGATGATGCACAACATGCACCAACCAAGACATGCCCCGGCCTCGACAAGGCTCGAGCAGTACCCGTTCATTATGCATAGGATGTCTTCTATTTCGACGCTGATCGCTGAGATCATGCAGTCTGTCAGCGTAGAGGAGCGCCAAGTGCGGCGCCTGGAAGCAAGAAACAAGGCCTTACGCCGCGAAAACAAGCGACTATTGCGGAAACTCCAGGGGCAACGTGCCATCCAGATCCCTTCAGATCTACTCCAAGCCTGCTACCACAAGAACTTGGATGCCGAGTGTAGCCACGGGTCGATGGCTAGTGATTCACCTTCGGGCGCTGAATTCGATGGTGGCGTCGCGGTCAGCATGCATCAGAAGGCCAAAGACTACAACAAGGGTGCCGACACTACCTCGGGAGACGAGAGCATGGGCGTGGACCAGGACACCGGAAGCCGGGAGGAAGGGTGGGCTTGAGCCCCCTTTTTTTCAGAAGATGCGACTGGTGTTGTTGAGCAGCATCCGTGAAATAAAGAAACAACCTGGAACTGCTGCCTTTCTCATTGCTACTTACACCATGTACACAACTAATGGGACTGTTTGCAGTTATTTTATTGCTGTAGATTTGCGTAAACCACAAAGAAAGCTGCTTTACTTTTTCAGCGAATCCCAATTACTACAAGACATTTTCTCTCAACTTAAATTAAAAGTTTGCAGAGTAAAAAACTCGCCAGGTCTGCTTAGAACACATGGCACAATCAGTGAAATCTGGAAGAGGGGCCTTTCCAGAGCCAGTTGTAGACTCTCTTTGGAAAAATATTACAAGTACGCGTGCAAGACACCAACAACGCCATAAACTGCTGTAACTTTCTTGGTAGAAGGAAAGCACTCCCTATGCAATTATTCGTCATTCTGCGTATAAGCACGGTAAAATCGTTAAACACCTACGAAGTGTTAAATGCATTTAGTACTGGGCTGATGACGAAATAAAGTAAGTTTGAACATTAGGGAATAGCTTACCGGCCAGAGTGGAGGCGGCAGCGTATAACTACCGCGAGAAATAGGCTAGTTTAACTCTAGAAGCGTTTCAGACCCGACTCTTCCCCTACTTTCTGGAGTGGGCCGGAAAAATCATGGATCACCAACATCGCGTTCTTCGAACATTGAAAAGCAATGTGCTCATGAAAGTGATAGTAACGGCTAATTAGCACTAATGTTCTAGCCCTGCTAAAATCTGGAATTGTGTGAATTCTTAGAAATGTAGGCTTCCTCTTTATTTTTTATTTCATGTGCAAATGCCAAATAGGCTCGGAAGGACACTTTGAAGTGTACATATAGATGATACTTTGTCATTTCTCGTCCATATACGCAATACCCTATCAACGAGGCTGAACTTTATGTATTTTAAAAGAGCCATTGCCGTGTTGTAGAGTGGTATGTAGTAGATCCTTGAATGTGTGGCCAACACCCACGTTGGGGCACTAACCATATAGACGAAGCATTCCGATTCTCTATGCTGGCGTTCGTATAGCGCGTTTTGATTCTTTCACATCGTATAAATCTTTGTTCATCGCGCGCACCCAGTTAAATAAAAAATCTGATAACACGGCTTAATTTTCAAGGTGCTATTTCGTTTTCGAATTAGCTCTGGAAGGGATGCTAAAGACAAAAAAGCGAAGTCCAGCGCGCCTCTTACAACGCCTGCGGCTGCAGTTTCAAGAGTCGGTAGCATTCTTCAGCTACATCGATCCCTTCGTTTTTATCTGTCTGGTCTGCATTTGTGCCTCTGAGGAACAACAAGCAGCGGGATGGACGATGAGTTAGCGCCCGAAGCCAACAGCGAGGGAACGCAGCAAGTTGTACATTCAGCGATGCAAGTGTTGGCTCGTTTTCCAGCGCTGAAGATCATGCGTGACGCGATGATGCAACACATGCGACAAGCAAGACGTGCCCTGGCTTTGGAAAGCCTCGAGCAGTACCCGTTCATTATGCATGTGATGCGTTCGACGTCGATGCTGATCGGTGAGATCAAGCAGTCTGTCAGCGTAGCGGAGAGCAAAGTTGGGCACCTGGAAGCAAGCAAGAAGGCCTTGCGCCGCGAAAACGTGCGACAATTGCGTTCTATAATGTCAGCCTCAACCGACTTACATTACTTTTGCAATAATTTTAATCTTGATATTATAATTCTCCAAGAAACTTGGCTCAAACCAGATAAAAATTTCCATCTTGCAGGTTTTCGTTCTTTTTGATTAGATCGTCCATCACGTGGTGGTGGTTTAATGACCCTTGTACCAAGTAAATTATGCCAATGGGCGAAAAGTATTTTCAGAATGTTAGACTTTGATTGTGAAGTATTAGCATTAGACTTTTGTCTCCCTGGATGCCACCCTTTTTCAATTGTAAATTGTTACTTCCCCTCCGGTGTGCAAAGTACGCGTTATCTTGACAGCGTTTTGGTAGCATGTAGAAAGGAAATTGTACTCACAGGAGACTTTAATTCACATCATTTGTCTTGGCGTATAAGGACAGATTCTTGTGGGAGGCGACTGTGGGAATGGACTATTGATCACAACCTCTCCTGTCTGAATAAAGGTCATGTAACATTTGTCCGAGGTCAAACTAGCTCAGTATTGGATTTAACGTTTTGCTCCAATGCAATCAAGGTTTTGTCATGGGCTGTTCTGGATTCGGCAACCAACAGCAACCATCTTCCTGTTGTTTTTGACATTACTTGTCCAACAATAACCTTAAATCAGTCAAAACGCACATACATCAACCATACCAAATTTCAAGCCTGCCTCTGTTCTGCCATTTCCAAACTTGGAAATGCCAGTACTAAGGAGATTGCATCTACGATTGGTTCAATGCTGGAGGAATCTAGAAAAATTCCGAATTTTTTATTCAATCCAATAAACGATCCTCCTCTCGTTGGTGGAACGATGAGTGTACGCGCGAATATAGAAGACGAAAAGCCGCTTGGAAAAAACTTCTTCTCAATCAAAGCCCAGCAAACTGGAAGGACTATCACTTCCTTGCTGGCGTATTTAAGCGTACAGTGAACCGCGCGAAAGAAGAATACGACAGTAGATATTTTGATTATCTTTCTAAAAAAATGAGCGTGCTTTGTTAGCTTATCTTCGGACAAGAAAAGTACTGCCAGCACCTTTGACGTTGCAGACATGTGTCTTGACGCCGGAAGAAGTGAACACCTCTCTAGAAGACATAGCGCAAGGTTTAGAACGCCGCTTCACTGCTGATTTTTTTGCTATTCAGTCCGTTCTGGTAAACTTGCATGAATTCCTAGAAGTTTCTTTAGCTGAATTGAGTCAGACAGTATTATGCTTACCGAGAACCACTCCCGGACCAGATGGGATTACGAACTCTATGTTGAAATGTGTACTCTAGGAATCGCCTAATCTTTTGCTAGAACTAGTGAATTATTCGTTAAGAAACGCATGGATATCTCCAGAATGGAAACTTGCCAAAATTATATTGTTGCTAAAAAATGAAAATGATGCACACACGTTGGATAAGATTAGACCGATCGCACTGACATCAAACTTAGTGAAATTGGTTGAGAGAATCATCAATATACGAATTAATGAACTTATTACCTTGAGGTCAATTCTAAGTCCCTGTCAAATTGGGTTCAGGGCCGGTTGTTCAATTTGGGATGCCCACGTTGATTTGGAAAGTCGGCTTCAATTAGCTCGGCTACATGAAAAATATGCAGCTTTAGTTACCTTAGACATCGCTAAAGCATATGATACCGTGGAGCACTGAAGAATACCTTGATTTTCCGTCATACATAGTAGCGTGGGTTCACAGTTTTCTTGCATACAGGAAATTTTATTGTTTTAAAGGGTTTTCATCATCTACTCATACCCAAACGAGGGGAGTACCGCAGGGCTTGGTGCTTACCCCGGTGCTATTTAATTTACTAATGAGCACCATTCCACGTAAACAGGATATAACAACTTATGTTTATGCAGATGATATCGCATTTTTTGCTATGGCCGATAACATTCAGACCTTGCATGAACGGCTGCAGACTTACCTTATTATATTGGAGAGCTGGCTCGATGGCAACCGCTTTTTACTTAATCCGAGTAAATGTGCCCTCCTTCTTTTCCCGCTGCAATACCCTGTGAATATCTCTCTGTCTTACCATCATGAGGACATACCACTGGTGGAATCTGTTAAATACCTTGGAGTAATTTATCACACATCACTTAACTGGTGACCTCATATCGAATATATCGCCGAAAAAGGTGTGCGGGCCATTGGCGTATTACGTAGGCAAAGCAACTACCGCATAGGTATGAGAAGAGACACATTGGTATTGACATATTGCATGTACGTTCGTCCCATTTTGGAATTTGGTTGTGTACTTTTCTCTGCAGTTCCAGCTTACAAGTTGCGGCCTCTAATTCTTCTTTAAAAAGAAGCTTTGCGCTTATGCCTTGGCCTTCCCCAAACAGTTGCCAACAATGTGCTGTATCTCGAATCGAGGGTCCCTCCACTTTCTTGAAGAATTCGCCTTCTGACTGTTCAGACATTCTTAAGAACTTATGAATCACCATTACGACATTCAGAAACAGCCTTTATTTCCACCCCGGAATCAATTTTTGCTGCTAGATGGCCGCGATTCCACACGCCACAAATTATATTTGCGCAAAATTTACTGGAGCCTCTAAACGTACGTATATGCGACATCATGCCCAGTCGTGATAATTCAGCCCCGAGGAAAATTCAATTCCAACATATTTTCCCTAATAATGCCAAATTACTTCCCCATAATATTTTGGATGGTTTACTACAAGATCACCTGCGCCGTATTACAACGAACGTTATTATTGCTACAGACGCATCGCAATACGACGAAAAGTCAGGAGTTGGTATTTTCAGCCCGATTTTAAATTGGATTTATTCCCTTCGACTACCCGATTTCATACCCATTTTTGTGGTTGAGTTTCTGGCAGTAGTGCTCGCGTTACGCAAGTTAGATACAGCAATTACATAAGCTGCCATAATAACAGATTTCCTATCTCTCTGTGCGGCACTTTCTGTTGGTGCTGATAATCACGTAACAAAGGCATTCCGTGAACTAGTACCTGCGCATTTGAGAAAACTACGATCAGTTTTGGTGCCTGGACATAAAGCTTTGTTTCTAAATGAAATAGCCGATTCTTTAACTAAGTCGTCAAACAGCGAACCAATTCTACCGCTCTGTCCATCATCTGCTTATGTGACTGCTGCTCGATTCCGCAGACGTACGCTTATGCAAGTCTTTAAAGGTTCAGCACTAACAAACTCTACAGAATATCGCCATTTATTATATCCCTGGCGAAGAGACTTTTGCCGCACTCGAAAACAAGAAGTAGCTATCACAAGGCTGCGTTGCCGGGTACCAAATCTAAATTTCTATAAACACAGGTCTGCTCAGGCACCTTCGCCACTGTGCGCATCCTGTGATGAACTGGAAACAATAGACCATTTCTTTTTGACCTGCAGGCGGTTTAACACATTACGAAAAACTTTATTAGAAATACCTTTACGTGGTATTGGTATGGACTTATCTCTGCCCCCCAATTTGCCCTTTGGAGCTTTCATTTCTGGTTTCTCTTATGCGACAGTATGCGCGGCCGTCCGGGACTCTATTGATGAAACTAATAGGTTGAATAATTAACCGGTTTTATTATGCTAACATGTCCATATATATATATATATATATATATATATATATATATATATATATATATATATATATATATATATATATATATATATATATATATATATATATATATATTATGTTATATATATATATATATATATATATATATATATATATACGTATAAAATCAATTTATTGCTCTATTTTAAGAATAAATTCGTTTATGTAAATATTTGTATGCATTACATTAAGCACCACACTTTCCTAGGCTATCGGTAATCCTTCTTATATACCTTCATCATTCCAAATCAGAACAGTAAATTTTAAAACCACTCGATTCTTGGCCAATCCCCCACAGTGGGTATGCGCCACCAACAATAGGAGAGCAACAACAACAACAACAATTGCGAGAACTTACCCGTTCGCTCCAGGGGCCGCGTGCAATCCAGATCCCTTCAGATCTACTCCAAACCTGCTACCAAAACAACTTGGAAGCCGATTGAAGCCTCGAGTCGATGGCTAGTGATTCACCTTCGGGCGCTGAACTGGATGGTGGCATGACGGTCAGCATGCATCAGAAGGCCAAAGACTACAACAAGGGTGCCGACACTACCTCGGGAGACGGGAGCATGGGCGTGGACCAGGACACCGGAAGCAGGGAGGAAGGGTGGGCTTGAGCCCCCCTTTTTTTTCAGAAAAAGCACGGGTCTTTTTTGTGCAGCATCCATGAAATATAGAAACAACCTGGAACTGCTGCCTTTCTCATTGCTACTTAAACCATGTACACAACTAATTGAACTGTTTGCAGTTAATTTATTGCTGTGTATTTGCGTAAAACACAAAGAAAGAGTCTTTACTTATTCAGCGAATGCAAATTACTACAATACATTTGCTCCCACTTTGTTTAAAAAGTTTGCAGAGAAAAAAACTCGCCAGGTCTGCTTGGAACACACGGCACAATCAGTGAAATCCGGAAAAGGGGCCTTTCCGAAGCCAGTTGTAGACTCTCTTTGGAAAAATTTTACAAGTTCGCGTGCAAGGTACCCACAACGCCATAAACAACTGTAACTTTCTTGGTAGAAGGAAAGCACCCCCTATGCTATTATTCGTCATTCTGCGTATAAGCAAGGTAAAACCGTTAAACACCTACGAAGTGTTAAATGCATTTAGTACTGGGGTGATGACGAAATAAAGTAAGGTTGAACATTAGGGAATGGCTTACCGGCCGTAGTGGTGGCGGCAGCGTATAACTACCATGCGAAATAAGCTAGTTTAACTCTAGAAACATTTCAGGCCCGACTCTTCGCCGACTTTCTGGAGTGGGCCAGAAAAATCTTGGATCATCAACATCGCGTTCTTCGAACATTGAAATGCAATGTGCTCATGAAAGTGATAGCAACGGCTAATTAGCACTAATGTTCCAGCCCTGCTAATATCTGGAATTGTGTGAATTCTTAGAAATGTAGGCTTCCTCTTTATTTATTTTTTTCATGTGCAAATGACAAATAGGCTCGGAAGGACACTTCGAGGTGTACATATAGCTGATACTTTGTCATTTCTCGTCCATATACGCAATACCCTATCAACGAGGCTGAACTTTATGTATTTTAAAAGAGTCATTGCCGTATTGTAGAGTGGTGTGTAGTAGATCCTTGAATGTGTGGCCAACACCCACGTTGGGGCACTAACCATATAAACGAAGCATTCCGATACTCTATGCCGACGTTCGTATAGCACGTTTCGATTCTTTCACATCGTATAAATCTTTGATCATCGTGCGCACCCAGTTAAAGAAAAAGTCTGATAACACGGCTTAATTTTCAAGGTGCTATTTCGTTTTCGAATTAGCTCTGGAAGGGATGTAAAGACAAAAAAGCGAAGTCCAGCACGCCTCTTACAACGCCTGCGGCTGCAGTTTCGAGAGACCGTAGCGTTCATCAGCTGCGTCAATCCCTTCGTTTTTATCTGTCTGATCTGTATTTGTGCCTCTGAGGAACGGAACAACAAGCAGCGGGATTGACGATGAGTTAGCGCCCAAAGCCGACGGCGAGAGAACGCAGCAGGTCGTACCTTAAGCGATGCAAGTGTTGGCTCGTCTTCCAGAGCTGAAGATCAGGCGTGAGGCGATCATGCACAACATGCAACAAGCAAGACGTGCCCTCGCCTCGAAAAGCCTCGAGCAGTACCCGTTCATTATGCTTACGATGCGTTCGACGTCGATGCTAGTCGGTGAGATCAAGCAGTCTGTCATCGTAGTGGAGCGCCAAGTACGGCACCTGGGAGCAAGCAACAAGGTCTTGCGCCGCGAAAACATGCGACTCTTGCGGAAACTTACCCGCTCGAAACAGGGGCTGCGTGATATCCAGATTCCTTCAGGTCTACTCGAAACCTGCCACCAAAATCACTTGGATGCCGAGTGTAGCCCCGAAACAATGGCTAGTGATTCTCCTTCGGGCACTGAATTCGGAGGTGGCATGGCCGACAGCGTGCATCAGAAGGCTAAAGACTACAGAGAGGGTGAAGACAGAACCTCGGGAGACGAGACCATGGGCATGGACTAGGACACGGAAAGCTGGGAGGAAGAGTGGGCTTGAGCACCGCCCCCCCCCCTTTTTTTTCGCAAGAAGTAAGCGGCTTTTTTTGTGCAGCCTCCATGAATATATTTAGACAACCTTGAGTTGCTGCCTCTCACATTGCTAAATAAACGATGTACACGACCAACAGGACTATTTGGAGTTATTTTATTGCTATAGATATGCGTAAAATACAGAGAAAGTTGTTTTACTTATTAAGCGAATGAAAATTGCTACAAGACATTTGCTCCCACTTTAATTTGAAAAGTTTGCAGAGTAAAAAACTCACCAGGTCTGCTTGAAACACACGGCACAATCAGTGAAATCTGGAATAGGGGCCTTTCCACAGCCAGTTGTAGACTCTCTTTGGAAAAATTTTACACGTTCGCGTGCAAGGTACCCACAACGCCATAAACAACTGTAACTTTCATGGTAGTATGATACCACCCCCTTTGCTATTATTCATCATTCTGCGTATAAGCAAGGTACCTCTTAAACACCAACAAAGTGGTAGTTGCACTTAGTACTGTGGCTGATGACGAAAAAAAGTTAAGGCTGAACATTCAAGAAAGGGTTGCCGACCGGAGCGGTGGCTGCAGCGTAGAAATACCATGCCGAATTTCCAAGTCTAGGGGATTCGCTCGCAGGATTTCAAGCTGGACGGTTGTGCCCTCGCGATCTCCGACTTCAGCGTAGCTCCGCCGACGGTTCGCCCTCCGCGGTCTCCTGAAGCCGTGCAGCTCTCGCATTGTGGTGCCCCGCCCTTGGACTGCTTCGACCGGATCCCCACTTTCCTATCTTCTTCTTTTTTCCTCTCGTTGGCGGTCTTCTTCTCCTTCTATTTTCCTTCTATTCTTTTTATCCCTCCTTCCCCCCACCCCTATAAGGCACTGCGCCGTGTCGCCTGAAGGCTGACAGAAATTAGGTGCCTTTTTCCTCTTTCTCAAGAACCACTAACATTTCCAAGTCAAACTCTAGAAGCATTTCAGACCCGACTCTTCGCCGACTTTCCGGTGTGGGCAGGAAGAATGATGGATCATCATCATCAGATTTATCGAACATTGGAATGCAATGTGCTAATGAAAGTGATAGGAATGGCTAATTAGCAATATTGTTATAGCACTGCTATTATGTGGAACTGTGTGAATTCTTAAGAATGTAGGCTTTCTCTTTATTTTTGTTACATGTGCAAATTTCAAATAGGCTTGGAAGGACACATTGAATGGTACATATAGCTGATGCTTAGTCCTTTCTCGACCATATACGAAATACCTTATCAACGAGGCTGAACATTATATATTTTAAAAAAGCCAATACAGTGTTGTAGAGGGGTGTGTAGTAGATCCTTGATAGTGTGGCACACACCCACGTTGGGGCACTAACCATATAGACGTAGATCCGATACTCTATGCCGACGTTCGTATAGCGCGTTTCAATTCTTTCACCTCGTATAAATCTATTGTCACGGGGTCGTGGCATGCCGAAGACAGGAGACTTCGTGTTGGGATTTAACTGTTTATTTAGGCCAACCTGTGCCCCGTATACGGAAAGTCCAATTACAGCAGCAGTTTTGCAAAGACAGCAGTCTTGGACTGATAGCGGCGAACGGAGCGTCGGCCTCCGATCAACAATTGACAAGCGGCGATGCGCGTCGGCCTTTATACTCTTGCCGTCGATTTTCCTAGCATTATCGCTGGCAGTGGCGTAGGTTCCAGAATAATCTGTACCGTTCGCAGACTGGGCCTGATCTTATCGAAATGATCTACTAGAGTCCGGAAGCTTCTCGAAAACTGCAAGCGCGGTTTGCGCTGAAAATCGCGTAGTGTTTTGGGACGATAACAAAACTTGGGAAATGGAACGTGGCATTGCCCCCCTCTCAAAAAGGCATCGTCCCGATGCTTTGATTGATATGTTGGGTTTAACGTCCCAAAACCACCATTTGATTATGAGAGACGCCGTATTGGAGGGCTCCGGAAATTTCGACCACCTGGGGTTCTTTAACATGCACCCAAATCTCAGCACACAAGCATACAACGTTTCCGCCTCCATCGGAAACGCAGCCGGCGCAGCCGGGATTTGAACCCGCGACCTGCGGGTCAGCAGCCGAGTACCTTAGCCCCTACCACCGCGGCGGGGCCGTCCCGATGCTTTAGGTAAAGATGAAGGTACAACATTAATGCAAGAAAGTGCAATGAATAAATTACGATACAACAACATTACAAAAAAACACTGTTTCAGTTTGTTAACGCGCATGAAACGGCTTGAGGCGCGTCACAGGAACGACTTCAGGTCGCGATCCGCGTCGTTAAAAGTTTGTGATGCCGTCGAGGACAACCTCGTAATCAAGTGGGCCGAGACGTCGAACCACCCTGTACGGTCCGAAGTACCGTCGCAGAAGCTTTTCATTTAGTCCACGTCGGCGTATCGGTGTCCACACCCAAACACGTTCACCGGGCTGGTATTCCACGAAGCGTCGTCGAAGATTGTAATGGCGGCTGTCGGTCGTCTGTTGATTCTTGATACAAAGACGCGCGAGTTGTCGGGCTTCTTCGGCGCGTTGAAGGTAGTCACTCACATCGAGGTTTTTTTCGCCGTTGGCGTTGGGTAACATGGCATCGAGCGTCGTTGCCGGACTTCTTCCGTAGACCAATTTGTATGGAGATATCTGCGTCGTCTCCTGCACCGCCGTGTTGTATGCGAAGGTCATGTACGAAAGAATGGCGTACCACGTCTTGTGTTCGACATTAACGTACATTGACAGCATGTCGGCGATCGTCTTGTTAAGCCGCTCGGTGAGGTGGTTGGTCTGTGGGTGGTACGCTGTCGTCCGGTGGTGGTTTGTCTGGCTGTATGCCAAGATTGCTTGATCTAAGTCGGCAGTAAATGCCGTTCCTCTGTCGGTGATAAAAACCTCCGGGGCGCCGTGACGTAGGACGATATTTTCGACGAAGAACTTAGCTACCTCGGCTGCACTACCTTTTGGCAGGGCTTTTGTCTCGGCGTAGCCGGTGAGGTAGTCGGTAGCTACCACGATCCACTTGTTTCCGAAAGCCGACGTCGGGAACGGCCCCAGTAGGTCCATACCAATCTGCTGGAAAGGTCGGTGAGGTGGTTCAATTGGCCAGGAGAAGTCCCGCTGGCCTTGTCGGCGGTGCCTTGCGTCGCTGACAGTCCCGGCATGTCCTCACATAACGAGTGACGTCGGTGGTAAGACGTGGCCAGTAGTACCTTTCTTGTATCCTCGCGAGCGTGCAAGAAACACCGAGGTGCCCTCACATAGGATCGTCGTGCAGGGCTTCCAGGAGTACTGGTCGCAGAGCTGAAGGCACCACAAGGGGGTACTTAGCTCGAAGCGGTGAAAAGTTTTTTTTTGTAGAAGACCGTTTTGTAGAAAAAACGACGCAAGTGCGCGCTTGAATACCTTCGGGACTTCGGCGGTCCTGCCTTCGAGGTATTCTATTAGAGCTTTAGGTTCTGGGTCGGCCCACTGTCGTTCAGCGAAGTCGTCAGTAGTTATCGTTCCCAAGAAGTAGTCGTCATCCGGATTGTCGAGTAGTGGTTGGTCGACAGGCGCACGAGAGAGACAGTCGGCGTTGGAGTGTTTTTTGCCGGACTTGTAAATGACAGTAATGTCCTATTCTTAAAGTATCAGGCTCTATCGTGCGAGGCGACCTGAAGGGTCCTTCAAGGTGGCTATCCAACACAAGGCGTGGTGGTCGCTCACAGCTTTGAAGGGCCTGCCGTAGAGGTGGTGGCTAAATTTCGACGAAGCCCAGATGATGGCGAGGAACTCCTTTTCTGTTGTGGAATAATTTGCTTCTGCTTTGGATAGCGATCGGCTGGCGTAACTAATAACCTTTTCAAATCCGCCAGACCTCTGCACAAGAACGGCGCCAAGACCTACGCTGCTTGCGTCAGTGTGTATTTCTGTCTCGGCGAATTCGTCGAAATGGGCAAGTAACGGAGGCGTCTGGAGGTGATGTTTAGGCTCCTAGAAAGCGTGTTCCTGTGGCGTTTCCCACTTGAACTCTACGTCGGCCTTGGTAAGGTTAGTGAGAGGATCGGCGATGCGGGCGAAGTTTTTCACGAACCGCCTATAATAGGCACACAGGCCCAGAAATTGGCGCACCGCCCTCTTGTCAGCGGCAGGAAGTAGGCGATGGTGGCTGTTTTCCGTGGATCGGGACGAACTCAAGACTTTCGAATAACGTGCCCCAGAAACAAGAGCTCCTCGTACGCAAATCTGCACTTTTCTGGCTTCAGTGTGCGTCCGGACGTCTTGATGGCTTGAAGTACAGCTTCAAGGCGCCGACGATGCTCGTCGAAACTCGAGGAAAACACGACGACGTCGTCCAAGTACACAAGGCTAGTCTGCCACTTCAATGCTGCCAGTACTGTATCCATAACGCGTTGAAAAGTTGCAGGCACTGAGCAAAGACCGAAGGGCATCACTTTGAACTCGAAGAGGCCATCCGGTGTTATAAATGCCGTCTTCTCTCGGTCTCTTTCGTCGACTTCGATTTGCCAATAGCCAATCTTGAGGTCCATTGACAAAAAGTACTTGGCCTTATGGAGCCGATCAAGTGCGTCAGTCTATTCGTGGGAGAGGATACACGCCCTTTCTTGTGATTTTCTTCAGGCGGCGATAATCGACGCAGAAACGTAGGGTCCCATCCTTTTTCTTCACTAACACCACGGGGGATGCCCATGGACTCTTGGACGGCTGGATAATGTAATCCCGCAGCATTTCATCAACTTGTCTCTTCATGGTCTCACGTTCTCACGTCCAAACCCTGTACCGACTCTGACGGAGTGGTCTGGCATTTGCTTCGGTTATGATGCGATGTCCCGTGATCGGGGTCTGCCGAATTTTCGATAACGACGAAAAGCAATCTTCATATTGCAGGAGCAGGGCCAGGTTCCTCACCACTTTCGCAAGTGTGGTGTGCAAGGAGGAGGCCGCCGCTCTCCTCGAAACCCGCATGCAGATGCCAAATGGAACGTGGCACTATGTTCATCTCGCGCACCCAGTTGGAGAAAAAATCTGATAACATACCTTATTTTTTTAGCTGCTATGTCGTCGTCGAACTAATTCTGCGAGGGATGCTAAAGACAAAAAAAAACGAAGTCCAGCGCGCCTCTTACAACGAGGGAACGCTCTGTGTGGCACGCAGAAGAAGGAGATCGTTTCGTCCGGCTCGCCGTTCACTTGGTCTCGGGGTGTGGCCAAGAATTAAGTAGCTGTTGTTTGTTCATTGATTTATCATCGTTTCCTATAATGCAATAGTTGTTTGAGAAGAGTTTTTTGTGTAATTCAGACAAGACAAGATGCCCTTTTCTTCGCCAGGGCCAAAGACTTTTCACTAGTCCTGACAAATGACGGCATCATTCGGATGAAAAACCCGAAAATCATTCAGGCTGAATTACGGTCAGTGACGGCCCATTTCCGGTCCATAACGGAGGTCCGCCAGTTCGGCAGAGGAGGCATACTGTGCTTTTCGCCAGACCAGTTCTGTGTTCTAGATCTACTGAAGTGCTCGATGTTTGCATCCCAGCCGGTGAGCGCGTTCATACCTCCCCATTTAGCTTGTACCCGAGGCTTAGTGCATGGCGTCGACGCCAACATGCCACCCTCCGAAGTACTAGAGCTGTTTTCGCCAGCAGGTGCCATTTCAGTCTATCGGTGTGGACGCATGGTTGATAAGAACAAATTACCAACTGAGTCTGTAATTGTGACTTTTGCGGGACCAGTCCGACCATCAGAAATGAATGCTTGTCCTTATTTACAGAGTAGAGCCGCTCTTTCCTCGTCCGCTCCAATGCATAAAGTGTAGGCGTTATGGTCATACAATGAAAGGTTGTAGGTCAGTGGTCAGGTGTAAGGTATGCGGGGAAGGTCACAATTCTAGCGACTGTCAGAATAAGAAAGAAAAGTGTTGCCTATGTAACGAAGCTCATGCTGCTGATAGCTCTGGTTGTTAGGCAAAGGTACGTGAAGTACAAATTTTAGAGATAGTAGAACGAAGACGGTGTTCACGGTAGGAAGCAGCACTTCAAATACAAGCACGAACACAAGGCTACGCCGGTGTTACAGCTCGTAATATGCCAACGGAAGCTCTCTCTGTCCCTATTGCGGAAGCGATTGAGAAGGCAGTCGAGAAGGCAATGGAGCGCATCGCTGGGAATTTTTGTGAGTCCTTGGCCCAGATTCTATCGTACCACATGGCTCAAATGTTGGGTACAGCGGAAAACAACCTCAGTGCACCACCTAACATTAGTGACTCCTCGGAGTTTGCAAAGGAGTTTGACCCTCATACGGCACAGCAGGCTACGGAAGCTCTTCACGATCTTGACTCCCTTGAGATTTCAAAGAAGTATGGCTCCAATACGCCAAAGCAACCTATGATAGCTGCAGATTCAGTAGAGGAAGGTAGCGTATCTCAATGCGAGCTTACCAGGAAACTGGAGAACTCAGATGAAATGGAGACGGATCCTCAATCGCTAAAGCACTCGAGATCCCCTTTGTACAAAAAAGGCATCGTACCTGTCAATTCCCAAACCAAAAAGTACCAGAAGGACGCCAGGTCTGAAGCTGATTTTCTTAAAAAAATATTCTAAACAAGGCCGTCACTGGGGCTATTTTAGAGCAACAATAGGGTCACTTAAAATCCTTCATTGGAATTGCCGATCTATTCACTCTCCAGCAACTGATCTAATATATTTGGCATTGAAATTTTCTCCAGATAATATTGCACTACAAGAAACTTGGCTTTCAATGCATGAGTCTTTTCAGTTAAATAGATTCAGATCTTTCCACCTAGACGGTCCATCTAAAGGTGGAGGTTTGGCTTTCTTTATTCATAATAGAATAAGTCTCAAGGCGAAAATTGCATATAAGCTCATGTCACCTTAAAAATAACCTTACCAGGCTGCATGCCTTTTTTCGTGGTGAATGCATACTTTGCTAAAGGTGTAATTGATACTCGATGTTTAGACGCTGCAGTGACTTCTAGTAATCAAAATAAAATTCTAATCGGCGATTTCAATTCTCATCATGCGTGCTGGGGTCCCCGCACTGATCGATGCGGTAAAAGATTGTGGGAGTGGACGGCGGATAATAACTTGAGTTGCCTGAATTCGAGAACACCCACTTACATTAGTGATAGGTCTCGTTCAGCCTTAGATTTATATTTAGTGAGTTCATCACTCATAGTTTGTCGTGTAGTGCGTGTGATTGTGCAACTAACAGCAATCATTTGCCCATAATATTCGAGATTGCATGCCAAGGTATAATGTCAGACTCTAAGACTCGAGTATTTATGAATTGCACCAAACTTAGGAAAAAAATTTAGAATCAGCTTTGACAACTCTTTCTGAAGCGCAAGAAGATACAAAAGCCATAAGACTAAGTGCACTGATTAAAAGAACATATAAAAAGACAGAATTCGTTGTGGTATCCGCAAAGAGAACAGCCCATAGTCTGTGGTGGAACTCGGACTGTGCCCGGGCGTTCCGACGAAAAAAGGCAGCTTGGAAAAAACTTATGTATAACCAGTGCCCCCATAACTGGTCTGATTACAAATGTCACGCTGCAAGTTTTAACCGCACAGTCTCTTTAGCTAAGGAACAATATAATAGAAAATATTATGATCACCTTTCAAAAGCTTGTAATATAAAGGCGCTCTTCAGTTTCATGAGATCACCTAAAAGTATGCCATCTCCAAATAATATAGGGTTTGAGATTATGTCCTCGGAAGAACCAAAGAAATTGTTAGAAATCATGGCTAAAGGCCTGGAGTGTAGATTTACATCGACTAAGCCTAACGATCTACAAAAACCAGCGTTAACGATTGAAGTTACTGAAGTTACAGAGGAAGAGTTAGCACAAGTGATACAAGGTTAGTCCTCATCAGCTCCTGGTCCGGATGGAATCACAGCTGCTATGATAAAAGCTTTATTCAAATTATCACCATGTGACCTACTAAACACTGTAAATTATTCGTTTAAATATGCCTGGATTCCGTATGAGTGAAAATTAGCTAAAATAGTGCCGATACAATTAAGACAAAGATTCGGATATGTCATAGAAAACATTTGACCCATTTCTCTTACATTTATTACAGTGAAGCTCATTCAAAGAATGCCCCATAAAAGAATTATAATATGGATGGAGGAAAATTTGATAGTAAACCCAAATCAAATTGGCTTCAGAATAGATTGTTCAATCTGGTGTGCACACGCAGGTTTAGAAAGCCGCATTCAGCTTGCTCGCAAAAGAAGACAACATGCGGCACTAGTGACATTGGATATAGCTAAGGCATACGATAGTGTAGAACATTCAGTTTTATTAGACATAATAGAGAACTACAATCTCCCAAAATAAATAATGGCGTGGGTGAGGGAATTTTATGAGAGGTAGAGAATTCTTTTGTTTTAAGGATGGGTGTGCATCGTCAAAGTGCAAACAAACACGCGGTCCCCCAAGGTGCTGTATTATCGCCAGTTCTATTTAACAACTTAATAAGCACAATCTCGCATTGCCAGGACGTGATGGCGTTTGTATATGCTGATGATATTGCATTTTTCACGGCACCTAGTGACATTATTTCTTTATATCAAAATCTACAGAGATATGTCAATATGCTGGACAGATGGCTAGATGCAGTCTGCATGACCTTAAATGTAAATAAGAGTCCAGTATTGATATTCCCGTTATCCGATCGCATCTCAATTTCAATATGTTATGAAGAAGAGCCCATTACGCAGGTGGAATCTCCTAAATATTTAGGAATAATTTATAATGCCAACCTAAACTGGACTCCCCACATAGAAAGCATGGTATCTAAAGCACAACGCGCCTTAGTGATCCTTCGTCGACTGAGCAGCAGTCGATATGGTCTACGCCGAAGCACAATGTTGATGATATATAAAATGTATATCCGACCAATGCTAGTGTTTGGGTGCGTATTGTTCTCAGGTGCTCCTGCTTCCAAAACAAAGCCTCTGGTTATGCTTGAACGAGAAGCCTTGAGATTGTGTCTAGGACTTCCTAGGTTTGTAACAAACAATGTTTTATATCAGGAAGCACGATTACCTACATTGCCTTGCCGTTTTTGTATCCTAACGATTACGACGTTTCTGAAATTTTATAGCTATGCGCCAAAACGATCTGAATATGCTTTTATAAATGACGCAGACACCTTTTTTCTTCCCCATTGGACACGGTTTCGAACAGCTCAAATTGCTTTTGTCCAGAAACAACTAGATTGAATAAATGTAAAAAGTTGAGATGTGATTGCGGCGCACGTTACAAATCAAAATCTTAAGATAGAATTCGATGAAATTTTTCCCTCTAAGCCCAAATTACAATCCAATAGGTTCGTAAATAGCCGAGTGCAGTATTATCTTGCACACGCAGAAACGAATAATATTATAGCCACAGATGCTTCAGTAATGGATGAAGAGACAGGTGTAGGTATATACTCCCATTCGCTTGACTGGTCATTTTCATTAAGATTACCGGATTTCCCCCCAGTTTTTGAAGCTATACTATTGGCAATAGTTCCAGCGCTCTGAAAGCTACCTTTGAATGCCGATAACGCAATCATAATCACGGATTTCCCGTCAGTATGTACGTCGATTACGGCGTCAACAAAATCGATGGCCTTAAAGACACTTCTTACGCTACTCCCTCCTCAGCTGCACGTACTGAAATTAGAATGGGTATCTGGTCATTGCGGCTTAGAAGTAAATGAAATCGCCAATTCTCATGCACGAGCACCAATGGAAGTGCCGGTACTATCAGTCCTTCCCGAAGTGGCCACTATAACTGCGACAAGATACAGAAAACTTGCGCTTCATGCAGACGCTATAGAAGTAATAATGTTAACACCAGAATTTGCTCACCTAATATTTCCATGGAAAATTTATTGGTGTCCTACAAGACAGTTGGAAACCATAATAACCAGATTTAGATGTCGTGCCCCCCTTTTTAAATTTCTATTTACGTAGGGCTGGTCTGGCGATATCACCGCTATGCAACTTTTGTTCAGAATCGGAAACACTAGAGCGCTATATTTTCTATTTTATCGCCGATACAAATTGCTCAGGAAAACACCCTTAGTCCTCCCATTCGCTAGCCTGGGGCTGAACTTCACTGTAGAAAATATACTTTGTTTCGGTGCTTGCGATCTGTGATTAAGCCACGAGAACGTTTTCTAGGCCGTTTGCAAGTACGTTAATTAAAGTAAAAGAATTAATCTTTTAATTGCGTGATTATCGATCCTGAAAAAAATCTAACATACACAAGAGCGTTGTTTAACCATGCTGATTCCTATTCAAGGTAATAAATAATTGTCTTTTCTGAACGAGTGAAAAACGACTATTGCACTCCTTTCGTTCTGCCTAGGGCGTCTTTTCTTTCTTCTTTCTTTTTTCCTGGGGGGGCGTGCGGGGGGGTTCGATATCGCAAAAGAAACCTTACGAAATTAAGTCATCAATTCTTCGCCGATCCCCCTGAGTGGGTTTGAACCATGGCTGAGGAATCATCGTCATCATAAACTCTTACAACGCCTGCGGCTGCAGTTTCGAGTATCGGTAGCATTCTTCAGCTACATCGATCCCTTCGTTTTTATCTGTCTGGTCTGTATTTGTGCCTCTGAGGAGGGGTAACAACAAGCAGCAGGATGGACATTGAGTTAGCGCAGAAAGCCGACAGCGAGGGAACGCAGGAGGTCGTATCTTCAGCGATGCAAGTGTTGGCTGGTCTTCCAGCGCTGAAGATCAGGCGTGACGCGATGATGCACAACATGCACCAAGCAAGACATGCCCCGGCCTCAACAAGGCTCGAGCAGTATCCGTTCTATATGGATAGGATGCCTTCGATGTCGACGCTGATCGCTGAGATCATGCAGTCTGTCAGCGTAGAGGAGCGCAAAGTACGGCGCCTGGAAGCAAGAAACAAGGCCTTACGCCGCGAAAACAAGCGACTCTTGCGGAAACTCCAGGGGCAACATGCCATCCAGATCCCTTCAGATCTACTCCAAGCCTGCTACCACAAGAGCTTGGATGCCGAGTGTAGCCACGGGTCGATGGCTAGTGATTCACCTTCGGGCGCTGAATTCGATGGTGGCGTCGCGGTCAGCATGCATCAGAAGGCCAAAGACTGCAAGGGTGCCGACACTACCTCGGGAGACGATGCATGGGCGTGGACCAGGACACCGGAAGCCGGGAGGAAGGGTGGGCTTGAGCCCCCTTTTTTCAGAAGATGCGACTGGTGTTGTTGAGCAGCATCCGTGAAATAAAGAAACAACCTGGAACTGCTGCCTTTCTCATTGCTACTTAAACCATGTACACAACTAATGGAACCGTTTGCAGTTATTTTATTGCTGTAGATTTGCGTAAAACACAAAGACAGCTGCTTTACTTATTCAGCGAATCGCAATTACCACAAGACATTTTCTCTCAACTTAATTTAAAAGTTTGCATGACAGGTCTGCTTAGAACACATGGCACAATCAGTGAAATCTGGAAGAGGGGCCTTTCCAGAGCCAGTTGTAGACTCTCTTTGGAAAGATATTACAAGTACGCGTGCAAGACACCAACAACGCCATAAACCGCTGTAACTTTCTTGGTAGAAGGAAAGCACCCCCTATGCTATTATTCGTCAGTCTGCGTATAAGCAAGGTAAAACCGTTAAACACTTACGAAGTGTTAAATGCATTTAGTACTGGGGTGATGACGAAATAAAGTAAGGTTGAACATTAGGGAATGGCTTACCGGCCGGAGTGGTGGCGGCAGCGTATAACTACTGCGCGAAATAGGCTAGTTTATCTCTAGAAGCATTTCAGACCCGACTCTTCGCCGACTTTCTGCAGTGGGCCGGAAAAATCATGGATCATCAACATCGCGTTCTTCGAACATTGAAACGCAATGTGCTCATGAAAGTGATAGTAACGGCTAATTATCCCTAATGTTCTAGCCCTGCTAATATCTGGAATTGTGTGAATTCCTAGAAATGTGGGCTTCCTCTTTATTTTTTCTTTTCATGTGCAAATGCCAAATAGGCTCGGAAGGACACTTTGAAGTGTAGATATAGCTGATACTTTGTCATTTCTCGTCCATATACGCAATACACTATCAACGAGGCTGAACTTTATGTATTTTAAAACAGCCATTGCCTTGTTGTAGAGTGGTGTGTAGTAGATCCTTGAGTGTGTGGCCAACACCCACGTTGGGACACTAACCATATAAACGAAGCATTCCGATTCTCTATGCTGGCGTTCGTATAGCGCGTTTTGATTCTTTCACATCGTATAAATCTTTGTTCATCGCGCGCACCCAGTTAAATAAAAAATCTGATAACACGGCTTAATTTTCAAGGTGCTATTTCGTTTTCGAATTAGCTCTGGAAGGGATGCTAAAGACAAAAAAGCGAAGTCCAGCGCGCCTCTTACAACGCCTGCGGCTGCAGTTTCAAGAGTCGGTAGCATTCTTCAGCTACATCGATCCCTTCGTTTTTATCTGTCTGGTCTGCATTTGTGCCTCTGAGGAACAACAAGCAGCGGGATGGACGATGAGTTAGCGCCAAAAAGCTTACGCCGAGGGAACGCAGCAGGTCGTACCTTCAGCGATGGAAGTGTTGACTCGTCTTCCAGAGCTGAAGATCAGGCGTGAGGCGATGATGCACAACATGCACCAAGAAAGACATGCCCTCGCCTCAAAAAGCCTCGAGCAGTACCCGTTCATTATGCTTACGATGCGTTCGACGTCGATGCTGGTCGGTGAGATCAAGCAGTCTGTCAGCGTAGTGGAGCGCCAAGTACGGCACCTGGAAGCAAGCAACAAGGTCTTGCGCCGCGAAAACACGCGACTCTTGCGGAAACTTACCCGCTCGAAACAGGGGCTGCGTGATATCCAGATTTCTTGAGGTCTACTCCAAACCTGCTACGAAAATCACTTGGATGCCGAGTGTAGCCCCGAAACAATGGCTAGTGATTCTCCTTCGGGCACTGAATTCGGAGGTGGCATCGCCGTCAGCATGCAACAGAAGGCTAAAGACTACAAAGAGGGTGAAGACACTACCTGGGGAGACAAGAGCATGGGCGTGGACTAGGACACGGGTAGCCGGGAGGAAGTATGGGCTTCAGCACCCCCCCCCCCTCCCTTTTTTTTCACAAGAAGTAAGCGGCTTTTTTTGTGCAGCATCCATGAATATATTTAGACAACCTTGAGTTGCTGCCTCTCACATTGCTAAATAAACGATGTACACAACCAACAGGACTGTTTGGAGTTATTTTATCGCTGTGGATATGCGTAAAATTCAGAGAAAAATGTTTTACTTATTAAGCGAATGAAAATTACTACAAGACATTTGCTCCCACTTTAATTTGAAAAGTTTGCAGAGTAAAAAACTCGCCAGGTCTGCTTGAAACACACGGCACAATCAGTGAAATCTGGAAAATGGGCCTTTCCACAGCCAGTTGTAGACTCTCTTTGGAAAAATTTTACAAGTTCGCGTGCATGGTACCCACAACGCCATAAACAACTGTAACTTTCATGGTGTATGATACCACCCCCTTTGCTATTATTCATCATTCTGCGTATAAGCAAGGTACCTCTTAAACACCAACAAAGTGTTACATGCATTTATTACTGTGGCTGATGACGAAAAAAAGTTAAGGCTGAACATTCAAGAAAGGGTTACCGACCTGAGCGGCGGCTGCAGCGTAGAAATACCGTGCCAAATTCCCTAGTGTTACTCTAGAAGCATTTCAGACCCGACTCTTTGCCACCTTCCTAAGTGGTTAGGAAGAATGATGGATCATCATCATCAGATTTATCGAACATTGGAATGCAATGTGCTCATGAAAGTGATAGGAATGGCTAATTAGCAATATTGTTATAGCACTGCTATTATGTGGAACTGTGTGAATTCTTAAGAATGTGGGCTTTCTCTTTATTTTTTGTTACATGTGCAAATTTCAAATAGGCTTGGAAGGACACATTGAATGGTACATATAGCTGATGCTTAGTCCTTTCTCGACCATATACGAAATACCCTATCAACGAGGCTGAACATTATATATTTTAAAAAAGCCAATACAGTGTTGTAGAGTGGTGTGTAGTAGATCCTTGATAGTGTCGCACACACCCACGTTGGGGCACTAACCATACAGACCAAGCATTCCGCTTCTCTATGCCGACGTTCCTATAGCGCATTTCAATTCTTTCACCTCGTATAAATCTATGTTCATCGGGCGCACCCAGTTAGAGAAAAAATCTGATAACGGCTTATTTTTTGAGCTGCCATTTCGTCGTCGAACTAATTCCTCGAGAAATGCTCAGACAAACAAGCGAAGTCCAGTTCGCCTCTTACAAAGCCTGCGGCTGCAGCATCAAGAATTTGTAGCGTTCCTCAGCGGCATCCCTTCGTTTGTATCTGTCTGGTCTGTGTTTGTGCCTCTGAGGAACGGAACAACAAGCAGCGGGATGGACGATGAGTTAGCGCCCGAAGCCGACAGCGAGGGAACGCAGCAAGTTGTACATTCAGCGATGCGAGTGTTGGCTCGTTTTCCAGCGCTGAAGATCATGCGTGACGCGATGATGCAACACATGTGACAAGCAAGACGTGCCCTGGCTTTGGAAAGCCTCGAGCAGTACCCGTTCATTATGCATGCGATGCGTTCGACGTCGATGCTGATCGGTGAGATAAAGCAGTCTGTCAGCGTAGCGGAGAGCCAAGTTGGGCACCTGGAAGCAAGCAACAAGGCCTTGCGCCGCGAAAACGTGTGACAATTGCGTTCTATAATCTCAGCCTCAACCGATTTACATTACTTTTGCAATAATTTTAATCTTGATATTATAATTCTCCAAGAAACTTGGCTCACACCAGATAAAAATTTCCATCTTGCAGGTTTTCGTTCTTTTTGATTAGATCGTCCATCACGTGGTGGTGGTTTAATGACCCTTGTACCAAGTAAATTATGCCATAGGGCGAAAAGTACTTTCAGAATGTTAGACTTTGATTGTGAAGTATTAGCATTAGACTTTTGTCTCCCTGGATGCCACCCTTTTTCAATTGTATATTGTTACTTCCCCTCCGGTGTGCAAAGTACGCGTTATCTTGACAGCGTTTTGGTAGCATGTAGAAAGGAAATGGTACTCACAGGAGACTTTAATTCACATCATTTGTCTTGGCGTATAAGGACAGATTCTTGTGGGAGGCGACTGTGGGAATGGACTATTGATCACAACCTCTCCTGTCTGAATAAAGGTCATTGTAACATTTGTCCGAGGTCAAACTAGCTCAGTAATGGATTTAACGTTTTGCTCCAATGCAATCAAGGTTTTGTCATGGGCTCTTCTGGATTTGGCAACTAACAGCGACCATCTTCCTGTAGTTTTTGACATTACTTGTCCAACAATAACTTTAAATCAGTCAAAACACACATACATCAACCATAGCAAATTTCAAGCCTGCCTCTGTTCTGCCATTTCCAAGCTTGGAAATGCTAGTACTAAGGAGATCACATCTACAATTGGTTCAATGTTGGAGGAATCTAGAAAAATTCCGAATTTTCTATTCAATCCAAAAAACGATCCTCGTCTCGTTGGTGGAACGATGAGTGTACACGCGAATATAGAAGACGAAAAGCCGCTTGGAAAACACTTCTTCTCAATCAAAGTCCAGCAAACTGGAAGGACTATCAATTCCTTGGTGGCGCATTTAAGCATACAGTGAACCGCGCGAAAAAAGAATACGACAGTAGACATTTTGATTATCTTTCTAAATCAAAAAATGAGCGTGCTTTGTTAGCTTATCTTCGGACAAGAAAAGTACTGCCAGCACCTTTAACGTTGCAGTCATGTGTCTTGACGCCGGAAAAAATGAACACCTCTCTAGAAGACATAGCGCAAGGTTTAGAACGCCGCTTCACTGCTAATTTTTTGGCTATTCAGTCCGTTCTGGTAAACTTGCATGAATTCCTAGAAGTTTCTTTAGCTGAATTGAGTCAGACAGTATTATGCTTACCGAGAACGACTCCCGGACCAGATGAGATTACGAACTTTATGTTGAAATGTTTACTCTAGGAATCGCCTAATCTTTTGCTAGAACTAGTGAATTATTCGTTAGGGAACGCATGGATACCTCCAGAATGAAAACTTGCCAAAATTGTTATGTTGCTAAAAAATTAAAATGATGCCCACACGTTAGATAACATAAAACCAATCGCACTGACATCAAACTTAGTGAAATTGGTTGAGAGAATCATCAATATACGAAATAATGAACTCATTACCTTGAGGCCAATTCTAAGTCCCTGTCAAACTGGGTTCAGGGCTGGCTGTTCAATTTATGATGCCCACGTTTATTTGGAAAGTCGGCTTCAATTAGCTCGGCTACATAAAAAATATACAGCGTTAGTTACCTTAGACATCGCTAAAGCATATGATACCGTGGAGCACTGTATTTTGATAGATCGATTAGAATACCTTGATTTTCCATCATACATAGTAGCGTGGGTTCTCAATTTTCTTGCAGACAGAAAATTTTATTGTTTTAAAGGGTTTTCATCATCTACTCATACCCAAACGAGGGGAGTACCGCAAGGCTCGGTGCTTTCCCCGGTGCTATTTAATTTACTAATAAGCACCATTCTGCGTGAACAGGATATAACAACTTATGTTTATGCAGACGATATCGCATTTTTTGCTATGCCAGATAACATTCAGACCTTACATGAACGGCTGCAGACTTACCTTATTGTGTTGGAGAGCTGGCTCGATGGCAACAGCTTTTTACTTAATCTGAGTAAATGTGCCCGTCTTGTTTTCCCGCTGCAATACCCTGTGAACATCTCTCTGTCTTACCATCATGAGGATATACCACTGGTGGAATCTGTTAAATACCCCTGAGTAATTTATCACACATCGCTTAACTGGCAACCTCATATCGAATATATCGCCGGAAAAGGTGTGCGGGCCATTGGCATATTACGTAGGCTAAGCAACTACCGCATCTTAATCTGAGTAAATGTGCCCGTCTTGTTTTCCCGCTGCAATACCCTGTGAACATCTCTCTGTCTTACCATCATGAGGATATACCACTGGTGGAATCTGTTAAATACCCCTGAGTAATTTATCACACATCGCTTAACTGGCAACCTCATATCGAATATATCGCCGGAAAAGGTGTGCGGGCCATTGGCATATTACGTAGGCTAAGCAACTACCGCATAGGTATGAGAAGAAACACATTGGTAAAATGACATATCGCATGTACGTTCGTCCCATTTTGGAATTTGGTTGTGTACTTTTCTCTGGAGTCCAGCTTACAAGTTGCGGCCTCTAATTCTTCTGGAAAGAGAAGCTTTGCGCTTATGCCTTGGCCTTCCCAAAACAGTTGCCAACAATGTGTTGTATCTCGAATCGAGAGTCCCTCCGCTTTCTTGTATAATTCGCCTTCTGACTGTTGAGACATTCTTAAGAATTTATGAATCACAATTACGACATTCAGAAACAGCCTTTATTTCCACGCCGGAATCATTTTTTGCTGCTAGATGGCCGCGGTTCCACACGCCACAAATTATATTTGTGCAAAATTTACTGGAGCCTCTAAACGTACGTATATGCGACATCATGCCCAGTCGTGATAATTCAGCCCCGGTGGAAATTCAATTCGACGACATTTTTCCTAATAATGCCAAATTACTTCCCCATAATATTTTGGATGGTTTACTACAAGATCACCTGCGCCGTATTACAACGAACGTTTTTATTGCAACAGACGCATCGCAATACGACGGAAAGTCAGGGGTTGGTGTTTTCAGCCCGATTTTAAATTGAAATTATTCCCTTCGGCTACACGATTTCATACCCATTTTCATGCTGAGTTTCTGGCAGTAGTGCTCGCGTTACGCCAGTTAGATACAGCAATTACATCAGCTGTCATAATAACAGATTTCCTATCTCTCTGTGCGGCACTTTCTGTTGATGCTGGTAATCACATAACAAAGGCATTCCGTGCACGAATACCTGCGCATTTGAGAAAAGTACGATTAGTTTTGGTGCCTGGACACAAAGGTTTGTATCTAAATGAAATAGCCGATTATTTCGCTAAGTCGTCAATCAGCGAACCAATTCTACCACTCTGTTCATCATCTGCTTATGTGACTGCTGCTCGATTCCGCGGACGTAGGCTTATGCAAGTTTTTAAAGGTTCAGCACTAAGAAACTCTACAGAATATCGCCATTTATTATATCCCTGGCGAAGAGACTTTTGCCGCACTCGAAAACAAGAAGTAGCTATCACAAGGCTGCGTTGCCGGGTACCAAATCTTAATTTCTATAAACACATATCTGTTCAGGCACCTTCGCCACTGTGCGCATCCTGTGATGAACTGGAAACAATAGACCATTTCTTTTTGACCTGCAGGCGGTTTAACACATTATGAAAAACTTTATTAGAAATACCTTTACGTGGTATTGGTATGGACTTATCTCTGCCCCCCAATGTGCCTTTTGGAGCTTCCATTTCCGGTTTCTCTAATGCGACAGTATGCGCGGCCGTCCGGGACTATATTGATGAAACTAATAGGTTGACTAATTAACCGGTTTTATTATGCTATTATGTCCGTATATATATATATATATATATATATATATATATATATATATATATATATATATATATATATATATATATATATATATATATTGTAACGGATATAACAACCTCACAACCAGGACGTCCTATTTACAAGGTTTAATAAGGGCGAACTTGTGCCCAAGCCAAAAGAACTACACAGTAGCTGGGAGAAAGCAGCGAACGCTCGTCGTCCTCTTCTTCTCTTCTTTTCCTTGGCCGCTGCTCGGTAGCAGCTCGTGCACAGGCTGGGCCGGCTCGTGCCTTCCGGCGGGCTTCATGAGTCGTAGCGATGCCGTCAGCGTTCCTCTTTTAACAACGTCTGCGTTGTACTGCGCCTTAACAATTCCTCGTGGCATTATCCCCCCTCTCAAGCGGCATCGCCCCGATGCTTGCGATGAGGCTGTTCAGTACTTTTTTTTTTTTTTTTTGTGTGTACAAGTTTGTAAAAATGAGGTTGCAGTACGTCAAGGGATTGGGGTGGCTAGGTTTGGAATCGGTCGTAGTACGGTTTCATCCGTACAATGTGTACACGCTCCGTGGGATTGCGTCGCCTCGAATGCAGGTGGCCTGCAGGCTTGACTTCGTAGACGAGGTCATTGTGTCGCTGTACTATCTCGTAGGGGCCAAAATACCGGGAAATGAGTTTTTCGGAGAGGCCTCGTCGTCGTACTGGAGTCCATATCCACACTTTGTCGCCAACGTCATATCGCGTGTCAAGTCTTCCTCGGTTGTAGCGGTCGGCATCGATGCGGTGTTGGTGGCGTATTCGGTATCTTGCTAACTGGCGGGCTTCTTCCGCTCTTTGTAGAAAGTCGTCAAGATCGGGGGGGTAGTCATCTTGGTCTATTGGTAACATAGCATCCAGTGTTGTGGTAACAGCACGACCGTAAACTAGTTCAAATGGGGTGATTTTGGTGGTCTCTTGCACAGCCGTATTGTAGGCGAAAGTGACGTATGGTAAAATTTCGTCCCACTTTTTGTGCTCGACATCCACATACATGGATATCATGTCCGCTAGAGTTCTGTTAAGGCGTTCGGTCAGGCCATTGCATTGAGGATGATATGCAGTGGTTTTCCTATGAACAGTGTGAGTCATGTTGAGCAGGCACTTCAAAAGTTGCGCCGTGAAAGCCGTTCCGCGATCGGTGATTACAACCGTTGGAGCGCCATGTCGCAGGACTATTTTGTGTACGAAGAATTGGGCCACTTCTGCTGCCGTTCCTCGTTCCAAAGAGTCTGTTTCGGCGTATCTAGTTAAATAATCAGTGGCCACAACGATCCATTTCTTGCCGAGTAAAGATGTCGGGAAGGGTCCAAGGAGGTCCATTCCAACTTGGCGGAAAGGCGCTTTCGGTGGATCTATAGGTTGTAGAAGGCCCGCTGGTTTAGAACTTGGTGTTTTTCGTCTTTGGCACTCGCGGCATGTTTTGACGTAGTGTTGCACTGAAGCTAGTAGCTTGGGCCAATAATAATGGAGACTGATCCTTGCAAGCGTTCGCGTCACACCCAAATGTCCAGATGTGGGCTCATCGTGACACGCTCGAAGTATTTCTTGTCGCATAGTTGCTGGAACGACAAGCAGGAACTTTTCGCGGTTGGGCTTGAAGTTTCTCTTGTAGAGAACGTTTCCTCGGAGGCAGAACGATGCGAGGCTTCGAGAAAATATACGGGGTACTTGTACGTCAATTCCTTGCAGGTGTTCGATAAGCGGGAGTAATTCTTTGTCTGTACGTTGGAATTCGGCTATTTGAGTGGTCTCGACAATTCCTACGAACGGAAAGTCGTCTTCTTCTGATAGTGGTGTGTCTGTAGGAGCCCGTGACAAACAGTCGGCATCGGTATGTTTTTTGCCAGATCGGTATACCACGCTTATATCGTATTCTTGCAGTCTGAGGCTCCACCTTGCTAGTCGTCCGGATGGTTCCTTGATGTTCGCCAGCCAGCAAAGCGCATGGTGATCGCTGACTGCCTTGAATGGTCTACCATATAGGTACGGCCGAAATTTACTGATGGCCCAGATGACGGCAAGGCATTCTTTTTCCGTGGCCGAATAGTTTGTCTCTGCTTTTGTTAGAGTCCGACTGGCATAAGCTATCACTTTTTCTTCACCTTTCTGCCACTGTATTAGAACGCATCCAAGGCCGATGTTACTGGCATCTGTGTGTATTTCCGTGTCGGCTGTCTCATCAAAGTGAGAAAGAATCGGGGGGTTTTCTAACCTCTTTCTCAATTCGTTGAAGGCGCTTTGTTGCTCGTTTTGCCACTGGAAAGGCACATCTTCTCTCGTAAGTCTCGTTAAGGGTTCTGCGATCTTTGAAAAATTTCTCACAAATCGTCTATAGTACGCACATAGACCTAGAAATCTCCGTACTGACTTTTTGTCTGTTGGCACCGGAAACCTTGCGACGGCGGCCGTCTTATCAGGATCAGGGCGAACACCTTGGGCGCTGACGACATGCCCAAGAAAACGAAGCTCTTCGAAACCTAATCGGCACTTCTCTGGCTTGATTGTCAAATCTGCCGAACGGATTGCCTCTAACACTGACCGAAGGCGCTTGATGTGCTCCTCAAATGTAGCCGCGAAGATGACCACGTCGTCTAGGTACACTAGGCAACACTGCCACTTCAATCCGGAAAGCACAGTGTCCATCATGCGTTGGAACGTTGCCGGCGCACAACAGAGACCAAACGGGAGAGCCTTAAATTCATAAAGTCCGTCCGGGGTAACAAAAGCAGTCTTTTCGCGATCACGTTCATCAACTTCGATTTGCCAGTATCCACTTTTCAGATCTAGTGATGAGAAGAACTTGGCACACCGAAGTCGATCTAACGTGTCGTCGATGCGTGGAAGGGGATATACATCCCGTTTAGTCACAGCATTCAGTTTCCTGTAGTCGACACAAAACCGTAGCGTGTTATCCTTCTTCTTGACAAGCACCACGGGAGATGACCACGGGCTGTTAGAAGGCTGGATAACATCATCTTCAAGCATTTCTCGTACCTGCTTCTTGATGACTTCCCTTTCCTTAGGGGAAACACGATACGGGTGCCGGCATACCGGCCTGGTTGTCTCGTCCGTTATGATCCTGTGTTTTGTAATGCTCGTGCGCCGTACCTTTGAACTGTTGGAGAAACAGCTGCCAAATTCCCGCACGAGGTCGTATAGCTGTTGACGTTGAATCTCTGAAAGATTAGGATTTACGTATATTGTGTCGCAGGCATCAGATGGAAGTTTCACATTCGGTGACGTCGTTTCAAGACTGCATATTTCTGTCACTTCACAGAACTCATGAAGAAACGCTATTGCCGTCCCTTTTGCGATGTGCTGGAATTCGTTACCGAAATTCGTCAAGAGGATGTCTGTGCACCCGTTTCGCAGCTGGATAATCCCTCGTGCCACACAAACGCCTCTTTTCAAGAAAACATCCACGTTGCTCTCCGCCACACCCTCGTAGTCGCTGAATGTATCATTATTCACGAGAACCATTATACTGCTCCGTGGCGGTACAGTCACATCATCGTCGACGACGCGCAGTGGAGTGGTACATCGTTCATCTGATCGTGCTACCTTTAAAGCTTGCTCCGTCGAAAAGGACACGCTCGACCTCTGTAAATTGATAATCGCACCATTAGCTTGTAGGAAATCCATTCCCAGTATCACTTCCCTCGAGCACACAGGCAGGACGACAAAGTCACCGACGTAAGTGAAGCCCCGTATCATGACCCTTGCGGTACATCGGCCGGAAGGGGTTATGAGGTGACCACCTGCAGTACGTACTTGAGGTCCACCCCATTCGGTCAGAACTTTCCTGAGTCGCTTCGCTAATTCGTAACTTATCACAGAATAATCCGCACCAGTATCGATCAAAGCATTGAGCTCTAGTCCGTCAATCACCAACGGCAAGTCTGAAGTAATTTTCTCTGTACTGCACTCCTTTACCTGGAAACAGTCGTCGTTTATATATATATATATATATATATATATATATATATATATATATATATATATATAATCAATTTATAGCTCTATTTTAAGAATAAATTCGTTTATGTAAATATTTGTATGCATTACATTAAGCACCACACTTTCCTAGGCTATCGGTAATCTTTCTGATATACCTCCATCATTCGAAATCGGAACAGTAAATTTTAAAACCACTCGATTCTTGGCCAATCCCCCACAGTGGGTATGCGCCACCAACAATAGGAGAGCAACAACAACAACAAATATTGCGAGAACTTACCCGCTCGCTCCAGGGGCCGCGTACAATCCAGATCCCTCAGATCTACTCCAAACCTGCTACCAAAACAACTTGAAAGCTGATTGAAGCCTCCAGTCGATGGCTAGTGATTCACCTTCGGGCGCTGAACTGGATGGTGGCATGACGGTCAGCATGCATCAGAAGGCCAAAGACTACAACAAGGGTGCCGACACTACCTCGGGAGACGAGAGCCTGGGCGTGGACTAGAACACCGGAAGCCGGGAGGAAGGGTGGCCTTGAGCCCCCCTTTTTTTTCAGAAAAAGCACGGGTCTTTTTTGTGCAGCATCCATGAAATATAGAAGCAACCTGGAACTGCTGCCTTTCTCATTGCTACTTAAACCATGTACACAACTAATTGAACTGTTTGCAGTTATTTTATTGCTGTGGATTTGCGTAAAACACAAAGAAACTGCTTTACTTATTCAGCGAATGCAAATTACTACAATACATTTGCTCCCACTTTCTTTAAAAAGTTTGCAGAGAAAAAAACTCGCCAGGTCTGCTTGGAACACACGGCACATTCAGTGAAATCTGGAAAAGGGGCCTTTCCGGAGCCAGTTGTAGACTCTTTGGAAAAATACTGCAAGTATGCCTGCAAGATACCCACAACGCCATAAACCACTGTAACTTTCATAGTAGTGGGAAAGCACCCCATATGCTATTATTCGTCATTCTGCGTATAAGCAAGGTGAAACCGTTAAACACCTACGCAGTGTTAAATGCATTTAATACTGTGGTGATGACGAAATAAATTAAGGCTAAACATTATAGGGAATGGCTTACCGGCCGGAGTGGTGGCGGCAGCGCATAACTACCGCGCGAAACAGGCTAGTTTACCTCTAGAACCATTTCAGACCTGACTTCTCCCCGACTCTCCTGAGTGGGCCGGAAAAATCATGGATCATCATCATCGCGTTCTTCGAACATTGAAATGCAATGTGCTCATGACAGTGATAGGAATGGCTGACAAGCAATATTGTTATAGCACTGCTATTATGTAGAACTGTGTGTATTCTAAGAAATGTAGGCTTCCTCTTTATTTTTGTTACATGTGTAAATGTCAAATAGGCTCGGAAGGACGCATTGAAGTGTACATATAGCTGATGCTTCGTCCTTTCTTAACCCCATATGAAATACTCTATCAACAAGGCTGAAATTTATATATTTTAAAAGAGCCATAGCAGTGTCGTAGAGTGGTGTGTAGTAGATCCTTGAATGTGTGGCACACACCGACGTTGGGGCACTAACCATATACACGAAGCATCCCGATACTTTATGCGGACGTTCATACAGCGCGTTTCAATTCTTTCACCTTGTGTATATCTATGTTCATCGCGCGCACCCAGTTAGAGAAAAAAGTCTGATAACAGGGCTTTATTTTCGAGGTGCAATTTTGTCTTCGAACTAACTTTGCGAGAGATGCTAAAGACAAAAAAAAGCGAAGTGTAGCACACCTCTTACAACGCCTGCGGCGCGTTCTGTTGAGCCCACCCTGTTTCACGTTCCATCGCGCTCATCTCATCAATTACCGAAAATCCGTGAAGTCCTCGCTGTCCTTGAAGTCACCTCCGGTGCTTCCTGAGGCCTGGGCGTCCGGTTTCGATTCGGGATCTACCCCCGCTGCTACTTCAAGGGCACCTTCGTGCTTCCTCTTGTGGGGGAGCGGCCGGATCGGGCGGTGCTGTTAAGCCTATTAACCTGATGTCTCTTTCCTCTCCCGGCCAGGTATATTCTGCCTGGTCGGCTTCCCTTCCTAACAGTGATTTGCCAATCGATCTATTTTTGCGCAGTGGTCTTTAAGAGTGTTCCTGTGGCCCTGGTTCCAACCAACGGCGAGTCTATTCGCATGAAAAATCCGAAACTAATTCAGGAAGAACTCCGGAAGATTTCCGATTATTACCAAATGATTACTGAGGTGCGTCCATTTAGACGTGGAGGCATCCTGTGGTGCTCGCCGGACCAGGCCTGCATCACAGATCTTCTAAAATGCACAACGTTTGCCTCGAATTCGGTGAGCTGTTTCGTACCTGTTCATTTGGCCTGTGTGAAGGGACTGGTTCGAGGAGTGGACTTGGGCCTTACACCACCCGAAATACTTGAAATGTTTGCGGCCGCAGAAGCAGTCTCTGTATTTCGATGCTCGCAAAACGTTGAGAACAAAAAGGTGCCCACAGAATCAGTGATCGTGACTTTTGCCGGCCCGGCTCGACCGACTTAAATTAAGGCATGGCCACTAATTTATCGTGTAGATGCACTATGCCCTCACCCACTGCAATCCAAAAAATTCTGGAAGTATGGGCATACCATCAAGGGATGTAGATCGGATGTGAGGTGTCGCACATGTACTGACCAACATAAACCCGATAAATGTTCAACCCAAGAGGTGAGATGCTGTCTATGCAGAGGAAATCACGCGGCTGACGATGAAAGTTGCCCCATGAGGGCATGTGAGTTGCAGCTTCTAGAGATCATCGAACAACAACGATGCTCCCGGCGTGAGGCCCAATCTATTCTTTCTGAGCGCTCACGTGGCTATGCCTCCGTTGCCAACCGGGCAAACCAGATGCTTGAGTCGTCGTTGCGTGATTTATTAACATCAACGGTGGAAAAGGCCATGACGAAACCTATGGAATCCCTATTCGTGAGCCTAACGGAGTCATTGGCACAAATAGTGAGCACTCAGTTGAATCAAATATCGCTGGGAGGTAACCAACCTACTGTGCCCCCTTCTCTACCTTCACCAGTTAAGGTTACTGATATTCCATCAGAACCAGGCCCTTCGAAATCAAAACCAGACACGCCGAACACTGGCCGTAGAATAATTATGCATCTTGTACAGGACCTAGATTGGAGCTCGGATTCCGATTCTCATGTCTCACAACAAGAACAAATGGACTCTGACTCAAGAAATATGAAACGACATGCTTCTCCTGAGGCATAACGCTCCTCAGGTCGTCCTAATTCAAGAAATAAGAGATATCAAAAGGAAAACCCATCAAAAAAAGATTTTTTAAAAGATAGCATCTTAAAGAAAGCAGTGAGTGCTGCTGGTATCTCTTCAAAATAGGGAATTTAAAAGTACTGCAGTGGAATTGCCACTCAATTTTTTCAGCAGCTACAGACTTACTTCTACTTTGCGATAATTATTCCCCTGATATTGTTGCTTTACAAGAAACTTGGCTTGCAGAAAATAAGTATTTTAGTATTAAAAATTACCGCACATTTCGTCTAGACCGCCCAACTCGGGGTTGAGGTTTGGCAATATTTATCTCATCTAAAATCACCCGTAGAGCTAAAATTATTTCTCTGTCAATGACTTCAGAAAGCCAGATTTTAGCATTGAGCATTACTATTCGTGGGTCCCTCCCATTCTCATTTATTAATGCTTATTTTCCTGCGGGTGTTCTAAATTCTTCTGTTCGAGATACTGAAGTTCACTATTGCCAAAAAGATATTGTATTAGAAGGTGACTTCAATTCTCATCATATTCCGTGGGGTTTCAAAACTGATCTGAATGGCAAATTATTATTGGATTGAGTGAAAAAGAATAACTTTATATGCATAAACACAAAAACTCCTACTTTTATGTGTAATCAGTCCTCCTCAGTACTCGATCTAACTTTTTCTAACGCTAACCTCTCCATCTTATCATGGTCTGCGATTAACTCGGGAACAAGTAGTGACCTTATGCCAATATTGTTCGTAGTGGTATGTTCAATAACCTCCAAGAATAGATCTTCCGTAACACATGTAAACTTTAATACTTTCGAGAAATCGTTACAAGGCGCTTTATCTAACCTAACGAATGATGCGGATCTAGAGGCCATCATAATTAGCGACACTTTAAAAGAGTCGTTAAATAAATCGAAATTCACCATTGAAAGCTCTAAACCGTCTACCAATCCTTGGTGGAATGCGGACTGTTCGCGGGGTTATAGACTAAAAAAGCTGCATGGAAAAAAATTAATCATCAACCAGTGTCCCAGGAACTGGAGTGATTATAAGTATGTGGCCGCTATTTTTAAGAGAACCATCGCTAATGCGAAGGATAAATTTAACAACGACCGATGTGAGTTCCTGTCAAAGCCGGTCAATAGAAAAGCGCTTTTTCGCTTTCTGAGAACTAAGAAAGTCTTTCCGGTACAAAGAAATATAGAATCTGTAGTATCATCACCAGTTGAACTGAAGGCCCTTCTAGAAGATATAGCTCAGGGCCTAGAAAGTCGCTTTACGACACTTCTCTCATACCAAGCCCAGTCCCCCCATAGGGCTGAGGATTTTGAGGAGGTTACGCTTGCAGAATTAGCAAACGTAGTCAGAACACTACACCATTTTGCTCCTGGTCCTGATGGCATGATGACGTCGGTGATAAAATCAGTACATAAACTATACCCACTTGCCCTACTCGAAATTATTAATCACTCACTTAGAAGCTCTTGGATGCCACCTAATTGGAGAATGACAAAAGTGATTCCATTATTTAAAAAGCAAGGCGCGGGGTTTACCTTAGATAATATCAGGCCCATTGCACTTACATCGAACCTAGTAAAACTTGTTGAAAGAATTTTATATAGACGTATAGATCGATGGATGTCAGAAAAACTGACACTGAGCCCATGTCAAATTGGATTCAGGCGTGGTTGCTCCATTTGATGTGCGCACGTGGATCTCGAAAGCAGAATTCAACTTGCTCGATATCAGAAACAAAACACCGCTTTGGTAACCTTAGATATCACAAAAGCCCATGATAGCGTGGAGCATGTTAAACTGCTAGATTTGCTTCAGAATTTAGGACTGCCTCAATACTTTGTGGCCTGGATCCATGCTTTCTTAGGTGATAGAGAATTTACTGCTCGCAATCTGGTGTCAACTCTTCAGTATACAGGCAAACGAGAGGTATACCGCAAGGGTCAGTACTATCGCCCTTGTTATTTAATGCACTACTATGTACCATTCCCATACAGCAAGATGTACAGGTCTATGTGTATACCGATGATATTGCATTTTTTGCTGCGTCGGCGGACATTCACACACTGTACCTGATTCTGCAGACATACATGAATAGCCTGGAAACGTGGCTGGAGGATATCAACCTATGTCTCAATACAAACAAAAGTACAATCATAGTTTTCGCACAAAGTTCCCCAGTGCGAATTTCACTAATGTACCGACAAAACGCCATACCTCAAGTCGAGTCAGTTAGGTAATTGGGGGTAACCTACACCGAAACATTTAACTGGAGTCCCAACAGAGAAAAGATGGCTGCTAAAGGAGCACGTGCCGTAGGGATGCAGCGCAGGCTCAGTAATTATCGTGCCGGTTTGCGTAGAGACGTGCTCGTTATGATATATTGCATGTACATTCGACTGATATTAGAATTCGGCTGTTTATTTTTTGGCGCTCCGGCCTACAAAGTTCGACCACTGATTCTGCTAGAACGCGAATCTTTACGTTTATGTCTAGGGCTACATAAATATGTTGCCAACAATATCCTATACGAAGAATCCCGCCTGCCTTCTCTTATCAGAAGATTTCATATTCTAAAAGTACGTACATTCCTTAAAATCTATGCAGCACCTCAGTGGAGGTCACAATATGTGTTCATTAACCAGCAGTCCTCATTCTTAAACCACCAATGGCCTAAATTAAGGTGCCCTCAAGTAATATTTACTCAGAAACTTTTGGAGCCCTTAAGAGTTAACCTTAGGCAAACACTTGTGCTCAACACTGTAGATGCAATTAGGATAAAATATGACGATATATATCCCAGGAATGCCAAAAAATTACCATATCAGTATATAAATGGCATTTTGGAAGATCATTTGGCCAATCTAGAAACATCCATTGTGATAGCGACTGACGCTTCGGTTTATGAAGAGAAGGCTGGCGTAGGATTCGTATCATCCTCTCTAAAGGCTTTCTCAATTCAATTACCCGACTTTACACCTATTTACCAAGCTGAACTACTGGCAATAGTTCTACCATTGCGTAAAGTGCCGCAAGATCTATCATCGGTGATTGTTCTAACAGACTGTCTCTCGGTCTGTACTGCCTTAAGCTTAACAACTATTTCGCGTACCTTAGAAACTTTTACTCGCTGATTCCTACACATTTGCGACTCGTCCGACTAGTTTGAGTACCAGGCCATCGAGGTTTAGCTCTGAATGAGCATGCAGATGCACTAGCTGTATCTTTCCTTCATTGTCCTGTTTCACCTATTTTGCCTACTTCGGAATATATCACAGCAGCACGGTTTGAAAAACGCACAACGGCCAATAACTTTAAAAAATCTCCTTTGTTTGTATCAGACTTCCCACAGCTAAAATTCCCTTGGAAGAACAAGTGGTGTTCATCAAGAAAGGAAGAAATAGTGATTACCAGGCTGCGTTGTCGAGTCCCCTCATTGAGCTTTTACCTTCACAGGTCGGGTCTGGCACAGTGGCCTTTGTGCCTTTATTGTAATGAGAGGGAATCTTTGGAGCACTTTTTCTGTCATGCCGAAAATTCAAAACTCAAAGGGAAAATCTACTAGAAGAACCCCTACGAAAGCTGGGCTTTAACTTGACGCTTCCGGTGATCCTTTAATTTGGCGCAGTCGCATTTAGATTCAGCCACCGGAGCGTTTTCACCGCTGTTACAAATTTCTTACGAGAATCTAAAAGAATGAAATACTAAAAATAAGTAACTTCGGTTGTTTTATGTATAATTTTTTTAAATGTTTATTTTGTTTCCTTTTCAAGGTTTTTTGTTCAGAAATTTAACACCTTTTTATATTACTTATATTACCTAATAATTCGAACCCTCTCTTTCAAGAAGTGAATTAATTTAAAAAGCAAGGCACCGTCCCATTCATGGCCTATACCCCTAGGTGGGTTGCGCCAAGGTTTTGAGGAACCAACCAACCAACCAAGCCTGCGGCGTCTTCTCGTGGCAGGTCGACGCACAGCAGCGAACGAGGGCGCCGTCGAATTCCGGCTTGTTCATTGAACGCGCTTGATCATGCCGACTGATCGCTGGTCTGGAAGTGTCAATCGATCTGGTTAGGCGGCTCTCGGTGCTGGTTTAGTGGCTAAGTACCAGATAGTTTTTATTTTTTGCCTGGTATTTGGAGTGTTTTTCATTGTTTCATGCAGGATAATTTTTGTTTCCTTGATCTAGTCTTAAGGCTGTACTGATTTCGAGGAATTATCCGGGTCAGGATTGTTCCCTGTGGACGGCCTCACTACACAATGATGACTTACCTCTTGATTTGTTTCTCCGCAGTGGCATGAGCAATATTCCCGTCGCTCTGGAACCTTTGGGTGGAAATTTCATTAAGCTCAATAACCCTAGGGCGACACAAGAACATCTCCATGCCAGGACCCCAAACTACCAGAGCATAACCGACGTGCGGCAGTTTGGTCGTGGTGGCATTAATGTCGGACAACAGATCAGCAATGTGTGAAGGATCTTAAGTGTTCTTCCTTTGCTTCGATCCCGGTAAGTGCGTATATACCGCAACATCTCACAAGCACTAAAGGCATTGTGCGTGGGGTTGACACAAAACTAAGCCCTGCAGAGACGCTCGAGAAGCTGTCGGTGGCAGGTGTGGTTGCAGTTTACCGGTGCAATAGACTCGTTGAGAACAAACGACATCTCACAGAGTCAGTGATTGCGACTTTTGCAGGTACGTCATGTCCTTAAGAAATTAAAGCATGGCCATTAGTATTTCAAGTAGATCAGTTAGCGTCCCGCCCATTGCAATGTCAGAACTGCTGGAAATTTGGACATAGCTCTCGTGGCTGCAAATCGGAGGGTCGACGTCGTAGATGTGGTGAACGCAACTCAGATCAAGATTGCAAGGCCCAAGATGACTTGTGTTTCTTGTGCGGTGGATATCATGCAGCTGATTTCACAGAGTGCCCAATGCGCCATGAAGAAGTAAAATACTAGAAATCCTAGACAAAAGGAGATGCTCTAGAAAAGAAGTCATGGCTATGCCGGCATTATAGCACGTCATTCATGTCAGGATACTAATACCGCGAAGGCAGTTGAGGTTGCGGTAGGTTGCGGTAGGGGTGCGTTCTAGCACCTTATCCATTATTTCTTTTAAAAAACGTGGCTGATTTCTTTTGCAAAGAATTAGTATAACACGGAAGTCTCACGTGTGTTCACAGAGGAAGTTGAGCGTTTAGCGTACAATTTTTCGTCACAGGCCTGAGCAACGAATGCTACAGCAACAAACTGCAAAGCCAAGCGAATAACGAACCAGCTCGAAACTTGCAGCACGCACCTCAGGCAGAAAGCACGCACAAAATGAGCATACACAGAACGTGCGCAGACGAACTGTCACAGCTCGACACTTAAAGCAAGCTTAAAGCAGGCCTAAAGCAAGGGGAACAAAAGAGACACAAACCGAAAGCACATGTATACAAAAAACAAGCATGCACAATTGCCACAATTCTCACTTCTTTGTGCGTCAGCAGCGTGCTCTTTTTGTAAACGCAGGCGTGGCAACGAGAAGTGACCTTCATGCTCTCCCAAACCACACGAGTCTGAAAAGTGCGCACGCAGGAGAGACAGCGCTCCCTGGAGGCGGCACTCATCAAACGCTAATTACTCGATGCACACGCCGGCCATCTAGAAACCCTAACCCAAGCGATACCACTGTAACATCTAGCTACTCATGAAAAAACGCGTTGAAGTTACAAAGCTCTGAGGACTGCCAACCGGTATATTGTGTGTATAAATAGGATGCCGTTAGCCGATTGGACTACGCACGCCCTGTGGCCCACTTGTTAGCGCCACGCTCTGCGAGTTGGGAGGTTGCTGTTTCAACGCCCTGCCACAGATTTGGCCCTCCTCGTTTATTTCTTACAATTCACTTACGTTGATAGATTGATTGATTGATATGTGGCGTTTAACGTAACGAAACCACACTAAGATTATGACAGGCGCCATACTGGAGGGTTACGGAAATTTCGACCACCTGATGTTCTTTAACGTGCACCCAAATCTGAGCACCCAGGCCTACACCATTTGCGCCTCCATTGGAAATGCAGCCGCCAGAACCGGGATTCGATCCCGCGAACTGCGGCTCAGTAGCCGAGTACCTTACCCACTAGACCACTACGGCGGGGTGATATATACGTTCGAATACTTCATCGATTTCAATGAAGTGTACTAGCAGTTGAAAAGCTCAAGTTGTACCTCAATGTTGTGGCTGCTCAAACGTATGAAGAACTTCAGAAATTTTTGGTTCCCGACACACCCACCAACAGAGCTTACGACCAAGTGCGGCAAAAGTTGTGAAAAGACTACTTCAGTCAATAATACTATGCCATAGCCACTGCAAGTTGAACAAGCGGTTTCCGGAATAAAGTAAAAACATCAAAACTTTCTTGACAGGACTCTAGCATTTGGCTAGGAACTGCGAATTTTGGTGTTTTCTTAATGATGCTCTGAGAGAATCACCCATTAGCCACGCAACGCGACCCGAAGACGCAAAGGATTCTTCTTCCAACAGAACGATCAACATATGAAAGCGCATGCAAAATCGCTTTGAAAAAGAATTGACTTAACGCCAAACAGATAGACTACGCGTAGAAGAGCCGAGTCAATGTTGGAGCTAACACGGTATACAAGAACCACCATTACCTCTAACGCGTTACCTTTTTCAGTAACTTAGTGACGTACTCGTCATAAGTTTATAACTGTGACGGGTAGCATACTTACGTTACAATTTTTCTTTAACGTGCAGTGTCACATCACTCGTTACTTTTGCATCGTGCTGGTGCCATTTTTCCAGAGCTCCCCTCGATGAATTATTTTGTCGCAGAATCGGGCAGCTGTCCGATGACGGTGACAAATCAAGCAAGTGTAAAAAGGCGCCATCTCTTTATTTTAAAAAAGAAGGATAGAGATTCCCTAAACGCCCCATCTCTACGTAGGGAGTTTGGGCCGTCCCCCTCCCCCACAATGTTTGAAAAAAGCTGTAGAATCCACCATGACAAACTGTAGGAACATGATTTTCATGGAATTGGATAGTAGCAGCTGGATTTCTCGCCCCTGCAACTTTCCGTGCCCAAAATACAGGCGGACCGAAGGGAAAGCGCATGCGTTGATTTCCTACATAGTGTTACGGAAAAGAAGAGACGCCGTATCGACGAGGCTGTGGATGAATTGTATTTCAAACCAGCAGCAGCAGCGTGACCTGTTTACCAGGCACTGAGCGGAGACTACTCTTCTTCGTCAGGCACACACGTGCATCATTTACAAAATGTCAACATGCATGTAGCATAATCCCCGGTGGCCGACAAGCCGACTTGATGGGTCGGGGACCACAGCAGCACTAATAAACCGGGTAAGAAGTGCACGTTGTGGTGCCGTTGATCATCCAAACGCCACTGGTTCTACACTGGTTCTCTTGGGAGGCCTGAAAGCGAGTGCGGGCGATTTCGCGTGCGTGGGCAGCCTGAGTGATAGCATCAAGGGCATATTCGAATGCTGGTCGGTGTCGCGATAGACCGAATGACTGTATCTAGTGGTAATGTAGGTTCTCGGCCAAACAACATAAAAAATAGGGAGTAAGCGGCAATGTCATCACGAGAAGAATTATATGCAAATGTCCCGTATGGCAAAGCAAGGTCCCAGTCAGACTGGTTGGAACAAACATTTCGCAAGCATGTCTGTAAGTGTTCGATTCACATGCTCCGTGAGTCCATTTGTCTTCGGGTATACAACGTAGTGAGCTTGTGCCTCGTTTCACATGAATGAAGTATATTGGCTATGACCTTCGACAGAAAGGTGCGGACATGGTCTGCAAGCAGCTGGCGTGGAGCTCCACGTTGCAAGATCACGTCCTTGAGGAGGAAGTCGGCGAAATCTGTGGCGCAGCTTGTTGGAAGTGCTCGTGTGATGGTGTAGCGCCTGGTAAATTCTGCGACCACAGCTATCCACCTTGTCCAGAAGAATATAAGGGTAAAGGGCCCTGGAGGTCTAAGCCAACGCAGAAGAAAGGTTCTGTCGAAATGTCAAGAGGTTGAAGGTGCCCGGCGCGAAGCGTCAATGGTGTTTTGCGGCGCTGACATTTATCACAAGTCGTAACGTATCTTCTGACTTTCGACCACCTGGGTTTCTTTAACGTGCATCCAGATCTCAGCATTGGGCCTACAGCATTTTCACCTGCATCAAAAATGCAGCCGCTGCAGCCGGCATTCAGTACCTTAGCCACTAGACCACTACAGTGGGAGAATTCTCTTACGTTATATCTTAAAACCTCAGATCCGTGACGGAAATACGTCAGCGGAGCCGTGGTGGACGCCCGCATAAAACTCATTCCTGTTAATAGAGCCGGTGGACTAGTAATTCCAAATGGTAGTCGCTGGAACTCAACAATCCACGATGTATGTTCACAGTCAGTAGTGGTTTTGCATCCTCAATAAGCGGCACTTTTTGGTAAGCGGAGCTGAGGCCTAACACAAAGAACACCTTGCCACCTGGAAGCACGCTGGTACAAATCTTCCGGAAAAGGAAATGGGTAGAAATCTGTTCTCGGCACTTCATTTATGGTTACCTTATAGTCTCCGCAAAGCCTTATCCCACCTCCCTGCTTAAGAACGACCAAAATAGGTGCGGCTTGATCACCCTGCATTACTCGCTATATAATTCCGTTTTCTTCCAACTATTGCAGTTCGGCGGCGACTTCTTCATTGAGAGCAACTGCTATTTGTCATCACTTGCAGCATACTGATCTACTGTTCTCTTTAACAAAAATTTTTCATCAAAGTTTTTTACTACTCTTGGTGCAGTACAAAATACATATGGAAACAACTATCTCAGCAAACTCCGGTTTCTTTCTACTCCTACTGCGTGCACTGTTTTCTTTTCTACTTGCACTTTTTCTACCCAATCGTGGCCAAGAAGAGTTGGCAGACTTTTCTTCTGGTTCCCGACCATGTAGAGCGGCATCATTCAGCTGCACCTGTTATATTCTTTCCTTACATCTGCTTCTCCGTTTAATCTTAGTGGTTCTCCTGTATACTTCCCGAGGGAAGCTGTTGAACGGTTGCATTTGCTCTGCATGGAATTGTTCTTGAAAACGCTTTTGGGGATAAGGGTAACTGCTTAGCCAGTGTCTAGGAGCATTGCTATTGATGTTCCTGCAATCTCTACCGAGAACTCGTAGCCCCATATCCCTCTTGGTGCACATAATATGACATCGTTATTCTGGGACTCTTCAGACTCTCCGTCTTAATCTCCAATAGAGTTTACCAGGCCTTTTTTTTATTCGCTTAACACATTACTTCGAAATACTCGGTACTTGCGCATGCTCGACATTTCGCATCACGATACCAACACCTACCTGTATCAAAATCTGCAATTTGTCGAGCGCCAGGTGTGACGGAGCAGTGGCCCGTACAGTTTCGAGTTCAACGATAAATGTGATGGTGACCGGAGTGCGTGCAAAGAAGACAAGCAACTCGAATATGGATCGACAACGGCCGTGAGACGTCTCCAAGAACTTCACGGACGAGAAAGTGAGTCTTCATTCCGAGCGCACATCCTCCAACAGTAATACGTTCTGTTAGGGCACACTACACGTTCAGAGTAGCCACAGAGATACCATAGTAGCCAGGCTCATTGAGAGTTGAATTTAACGTCAGTTGATTACTTCTAATTTACCTTAATACTGGATTTCTTTTGTGTGCATGTTTTTTTGTTTGAGTGTATGTGTGTTTGGTGTTTTTGCCATTCGTTTGGATAAAGTGGGTTTACTGAGCCACTTGCGTCTCCAGTTTCTCTCATTTCCATGTTTTTTGCAAGTGCTCCCGAGATACGGGACAGGTGAACCAGGCTATACGCACCTCACTGCAGTTGCACTAGAAGGAGCACTGATAGAAGAATGGTACGCCCTTCCTCATCTGCCCAGACTTAAAGTCTAGAGTCATTCCACAGCATTTTTACAAAGTATTTCAAAGTCAGTAGACTTTTCCTAAAAAATCACGCGAGTAGACTTGTAGTGGGGAGATAAATTTCATTCATCTTATGGCGACGTACGTGACTGATATATCAATACATTTACGAGGACGCAGCTGCCCGTCGTTCCCAACGAGATTCTGGGCATGTGCACGACTCAATGAAAAGTACATATTCGAAAGCAAGTACATATTCGAAAGCATTTATATTTTCAAGTTACCTGCAAAAGCTAATGGATGAAGTGTTATAGACTTTGCATGGTTAGCGCAACGTGATAAACACTAAGGTTCTTAGATTCACTTATGTATACATTTTCTAGTAAGAGACGCACATACAGAGTATTGACGTGTCGTTGTGGTGCCTCAGATATGCGGAATAATTGCTTTTTAATTGACAATCGCACAAGTATGAACGCTGAATCTTGAGCAATATTTTAGGGCACTGCGGATGGGGTCGGCCATTTGAAGTATCGTTTGGTTACTTCAGTGCAATTTGTGGTACCGTTAAGGGCGCACAAACAGATGAATGTACAGACAGAGAGACATACAGACAGATGGACAGCAGAGCATATTTTTGCGTCGAAGGTCCCCAGGAAGGTATTTAAAAAGCTGGTATCTTCAAACAGGCCTGCGGTCCTTTCTGAAGGTTCGCGTAGCATATTAAAGATCATCCAATAACCATCATCAAGTGCCAAGTCTATACATCCCCGACAGGCCCCACGCTGCTACCAACGACACTGACGGAAATGATACTTAGTTCGTTGAAGCCGACCCTGATAGTGACGATTTGGCCACTTTTTTCTCCAATTTTGTATTATTGAAGGCTGCCTCCGTCCGTAGAGTGCACCAATATTTGATATGATCTAACGTCAGTGTTGCTTCGCACCGCGGTTGCTATATTCTTTATCTCCCGAGTGAATGTGAGGAAGTGTTTGTTCACAAACGACACCAGTTCCATGCCTTTCTCCGGTTAATGTTAAGGTTGGAGACTTTCGAGTATTTCCCTAGATATTTCGAGATTACGTGCGCCGTGCGGAGAGCCAAGCAGTTTTCCGGTTCGTTCTTCTATACCGTGAAGTGCACAAAGCATGAGGCCAAGCCATGATTCATCATGAGATCCGTTCCCGGTATGCGTAAAACACAGTCTAGTAAGACGTCAAAAAGAGAGTGGAAGGCATTTACTATCCGTCCAAAAAAAACCGATGGGCCCTTGGACTCTACAGCGTGTATGCCTAAGCCATGCCTGCGGTTTCGACCACTTCATTCTTTCACAAGTACGCAAACTGCAGACGTCACTTGCACTTAGATAGTCTCCATTGTAATCAAGACAGGAACATGCGGCTTGATGGTAATGACTCAGGTGTGTGAAGCAAATATTATTATGGTCTCGCCGTGTTCGTCAAATGTGAAAGAAATGTGAACTTTCTGCGAATCTACCAGTGAGATGGCAATAATTGGTCTTGGAGAAAAAAAGCCGTAAAATTTAGAAGCATTTCAGACCCGACTCTTCTTCGACTTCCTCAAGTGGTTCAGGGAAAATCATCGATCATCATCATCAGATTCTTCGAACATTGGGATGCATTGTGCTCATGGCAGTGATAGAAATGGCTAATTAGCAATATCAATATATCCCTGCTAAAACCTGGAAGTGTGTGAATTCTTAAACATGTAGGCTTCCTCTTTCTTTTTTGTTACATCAGTAAATTTCAAATGGCCTCGGAAGGACACTTTGAAGTGTATATATGACTGATGCTTCGTACTTTCTCGACCTTACACGAGATACCCTATCAACGAGACTGTAGACTAAAAAGCCACTGCAGTGTTGTAGACTAAAGTATAGTAGATCCTTCCATGTGTGGCACACACCAACCTTCCGGCGTTAACCATATACACGACGCACTCCGACAATTTATGCCGACGTTCGTATACCACGTTTCTATTCTTCCACCTCGTATAAATCTATGTTCGTCGCGTGCACAAAGTTAGCGAAAAAATCGGATAACAGGGTTGATTTTTCGAGGTGCTATTTCGTCTTCGAACTAACTCTACGAAGGATGCAAAAGACAAAAACGCGAAGTCAAGCACGCTTCTTACAACGCCTGCGGCTGCGGCCTCAAGAATCCGCAGCGTTCTTCATCTGCATTCCTTCGTTTGTATCTGTCTGGTATGCATTTCCGCATCTGAGGAGCGGAGCTACAAACAGTGGAATGGACGACGAGTTAGCACGCGAAGCCGTTAGCGAGGGAACGCAGCAGGTCGTACCTTCAGCGATGCACGTGTTGGCTCGTCTTCCAGCGCTGAAGATCAGGCATGACACGATGATGCACAATACTCACCAAACAAGACATGCCCCAGCCTCGACAAGGCTCGAGAAGTACCCGTTCATTATGCATAGGATGCCGTCGATGTCGACGCTGATCGGTGAGATCATGCAGTCTGTCAGCGTAGAGGAGCGCCAAGTGCGGCGCCTGGAAGCAAGAAACAAGGCCTTAAGCCGCGAAAACAAGCGACTCTTGCGAAAACTTCCCCGTTCGCACCAGGTGCCGCGTGCCAACCAGATCCCTTCAGGTGTACACCAAACCTGCCACCAAAACAACTTCGGAGCCGATTCTAGCCCCGTGTCATTGGCTAGTAATTCTCCTTCGGGCGCTGAATTTGATGGTGCCATTGCGGTCAGCATGCATCAGAAGGTTAAAGACTACAGCAAGGGTGACGACACTACCTTGGGAGACGAGAACATGGTTGTGCACTAGGAACCCGAAAGCCGGGAGGAAGACTGGCCTTGAGTCCCTTTTTTATAAGAAGCAATGGCCTTTTTTGTTTGCAGCATCCGTTAAATATAGAGATACAAGAAGTAAGCGGCTTTTTTTGTGCAGCATCCATGAATATATTCAGAAAACCTTGAGTTGCTGCCTCCCACATTGCTACTTAAACGATGTACACAACTAACAGGACTGTTTGGAGTTAATTTATCGCTGTGGATATGCGTAACACACAAAGAAAGCTGCTTTACTTATTCAGCAAATGCAAACTACTACAAGACATTTTCTCCCGATTTATTTTAAAAATTTGCAGAGAAAAAAGCTCGCCAGGTCTCATTGGAACACATGGCACAATCAGTAAAATCTGGAAGAGAGGCCTTTCCAGAGCCAGTTGTAGACTCTCTTTTGAAAAGTACTACAAGTACGCGTGCAAGATACCCACAACACCATAAACCACTGTAACTTTCATGGAAGTAGGAAAGCACCCACTTTGCTATTATTCGTCATTCTCCGTATAAGCAAGGTATCTCTTAAACACCTACGGATTGTTAACTGCATTTAGTACTGGGGTGATGACGAGAGAAATTAAGGCTGAACATTTAGATACGGCTTACCGAGCGGAGTGGTAGTGGCAACGTATAACTACCGCGTGAAATTGGCTAGTGTACCTCTGGAAGCATTTCAGACCCGACTCTTCACCGACTTCCCGGAGTGGGCAGGAAGAATCATGGATCATCATCATCAGATTCTCCAACCCTTGGAATGCAATGTGCTCATGAAAGTGATAGGAATGGCTAATTAGCAATTATTTCATAACCCTCCTAATATCTACAACTGTGTGAATTCTTAGCTTCCTCTTTATTTTTTTACATGTGCAAACTTCAAATCGGCTCGGAAGGACACTCTGAACTGTACATATAACCCATGCTTCGTCCTTTCTTGACCCTATACGAAATACTCTATCAACGAGGGTGAACTTTATATATATTAAAGGAGCCGTTGCAGTCTTGTAGAGTAGTGTGTAGAAGATCCTTGAATGTGGGGCACACACCCACGTTTAGGCGCTAACTATATATACGAAGCATTCCGATACTCTATGCCGGCGTTCGTATAGCGCGTTTAAATTCTTTCACCACGTATAAATCTATGTTCATCGCGCGCACCCAGTTAGAAAAAAATGTGATAACAGACCTTATTTTTTTAGGTGCTATGTCGTCGTCAAACTAATTTTATGAGGGATGCTAAAGACAAAAAAAAACGAAGTCCAGCGCGCCTCTTACAACGCTCCGTGTGGGAACGCTCCGTGTGGCACGCAGAAGAAGTAGATCGTTTCGTCCGGCTCGCCGTTCGCTTAATCTCGAGGTGTGGCCAAGAATTAAGTAGCTGTTGTTGGTTCATTGATCTATCATCGTTTCTTATACTGCAATAGTTGTTTGATAAGAGTTTTTTGTGCAATTCAGACAAGACAAGATGCCCTTTTCTTCGCCAGGGCCAGGGACTTTTTTTTTGGTCTGCTTCTACGGATTTGAAGGAGGTGCCAGTGGATCTTTTCTTGCGCAATGGAATATCATCGGTTCCAGTGGCTCTAGTCCGACCAATGACGGCATCATTCGGATTAAAAATCCGAAAATCATTCAGGCCGAATTACAGTCAGTGACGGCCCATTTCCGGTCCATAACGGAGGTCCGCCAGTTCGGCAGAGGAGGCATACTGTGCTTTTCTCCAGACCAGTTCTGTGTTCTAGAGCTACTGAAGTGCTCGATGTTTGCATCCCAGCCGGTGAGCGCGTTCATACCTCCCCATTTAGCTGGTACCCGAGGCTTAGTGCGTGGCGTCGACGCCAACATGCCACCCTCTGAAGTACTAGAGCTGTTTTCGCCAGCAGGTGCTACTTCAGTCTATCGGTGTGGACGGGTGGTTGATAAGAACAAATTACCAACTGAGTCTGGGATTGTGACCTTGCGGGATCAGTCCGACCATCAAAAATTAAGGCTTGGCCTTTAATTTACAGAGTACAGCCGCTCTCTCCTCGTCCTCTCCAATGGGCATACAATGAAAGGTTGTACGTCAGCGGTCAGGTGTAAGGTATGCGGGGAAGGTCACAATTCTAGCGACTGTCAGAGTAATAAAGAAAAGTGTTGCCTATGTAACGAAGCTCATGCTGCTGATAGCTCTAGTTGTTAGGCAAAGGTACGTGAAGTGCAAATTCTAGAGATAGTAGAACGAAGACGGTGTTCACGGAAGGAAGCAGCACTTGAAATACAAGCACGAACGCAAGGCTACGCCGGTAGTACAGCTCGTAATTTGCCAACAATGGAAGCTCTCTCTGTCCCTATTGCGGAAGCGATCGAGAAGGCAGTGAAGAAGGCAATGGAGCGCATCGCTGGGAATCTTTATAAGTCCTTGGCCCAGATTCTATCGAACCACAAGGCTCAAATGTTGGGTACAGCGGAAAAAAACCTCAGTGCACCACCTAACACTAGTGACTCCTCGGAGTTTGCAAAGGAGTCATACTCTCATACGCCACAGCAGGCTACGGAAGCTCTTCACATTCTTGACTCCCCTGTGATTTCAAAGAAGTGTGGCTCCAATACGCCAAAGCAACCTATGGTAGCTGCAGATTCAGTAGAGGAAGGTAGCGTATCTCAATGCGAGCTTACCAGGAAACTGGAGGACTGAGATGAAATGGAGACGGATCCTCGATCACTAAAGCACTCGAGATCCCCTTTGTACAAAAAACGCATCGTACCTGTCAATTCAAAAACCAAAAAGTACCAGAAGAACACCCTGTCTAAAGCTGATTTTCTTAAAGAAAATATTCAAAACAAGGCCATCACTGAGGCTATTTTAGAGCAGCAATAGGGTCACTTAAAATCCTTCGTGGGTATTGCCGATCTACTCACTCTGCAGCAACTGATATATATTTGGCATCGAAAATTTCTCCAGATATTATTGCAATACAAAAAACTTGGCTTTCAATGCATCAGTCTTTTCAATTAAATATATTCAGATCTTTCCGTCTAGACCGTCCATCGAAAGGTGGAGCTAGGTTTGGCATTTTTTATCAATAATAGAATAATTCTCAAGGCGAAAATTGCGTATAAGCTCATGTCGACTGAACGTGAAAGTCTCGCCTTAGAAATAACCCTACCAGGCTGCATGCTGTTCTTTGGTGGTGAATGCATACTTTCCTAAAGGTGTAATAGATACTCGATGTTTAGACGCTGCAGTGACTTCTAGTTATCAAAATAAAATTAGAATCGGCGATTTCAATTTTCATCATGCGTGCTGGGGTTCCCGAACTGATCAATGCGGTAAGAGATTGTGGGAGTGGACAGCGGATAATAACTTGAGTTGCCTGAATTCAAGAACACCCACTTACATTAGTGATAGGTCTCGTTCATCCTTAGATTTAGGTTTTGTGAGCTTATCACTCACTAGTTTGTTGTGGGGTACGTGTGATTGTGCAACTAACAGCAATCATTTGCCCATATTATTCGAGATTGCATGCCAAGGTATAATGTCAGGCTCTAAGACTCGAGTATTTATAATTACACCAAATTTAGGAAAAAAATTTGGAATCAGCTTTGACAACTCGTTCTAAAACTCAAGAAGATACAAAAGTCATGAGACTAATTACGCTGATCAAAAGAACATATAAAAAGGCAGAATTCGTTGTGGTATCCGAAAAGAGCACAACCCATAGTGCGTGGTGGAACTCGGACTGTGCCCGGGATTTCCGACGAAAAAAGGCAGCTAGAAAAAACCTATGTATAATCAGTGCCCCCAAAACTGGTCTGAATACAAGTATCACGCTGCAAGTTTTAAACGCACAGTCTCTTAGCTAAGAAACAATATGATCAAAAACATTATGATCACCTTTCAAAAGCTTGTAACAAAAAGGCGCTGTTCAGTTTCATGAGATCATGTAAAATGATGCCATCTCCAAATAATATAGGGTTTGAGATTATGTCCTCCGAAGAAACAAAAAAAAATTTTAGAAGTCATGGCTAAAGGCCTGGAGTGTATATTTACATCAACTAAGCCTTACGATCTACAAAACTCAGCGTTAACGATTGAAGTTACTGAAGTTACAGAGAAAGAGTTAGCACAAGTGATACAAGGTTTGCCCTCATAAACTCCTGGTCCGGATGGAATCACCGCTGCTATGATCAAAATACTACTCAAATTATCACCATGTGACCTACTAAACACTGCAAATTATTCGTTAAAACCTGCCTGCATTTCTGAGTGGAAAATAGCTAAAAGAGTGCCGATACAAAAAATACAAGGACTTGGATATGTCATAGAAAACATTCGACACATTTCTCTTGCATCTAATATGGTGAAGCTCATTGAAAGAGCGCTCCATAAAGGAATTATAATATGGATGGAAGAAAATTTGATAGTAAACCCAAATCAAATTGGCTTCAGAACAGATTATTCAATCTGGTGTGCACACGCAGATTTAGAAAGCCGCATTCAGCTTGCTCGCAAAAGAAGGCAACATGCGGCATTAGTGACATTGGATATAGCTAAGGTATACGATAGTGTAGAACATTCACTTTTATTAGACATATTAGAGAGCCACAATCTCCCAAAATATATATTATCGTGGGTGAGGGAATTTTTGAGAGGTACAGAATTCTATTGTGTTAAGGATGGTTGCGCATCGTCAAAGTGCAAACAAACAAGCGGTGTCCCCAAAGGCACTGTATTATCGCCAGTTCTATTTAACGTCTTAATGAGCACAATCCCGCATTGCCTGGACGTGAAGTTGTTTGTATGTGCTGATGATACTGCATTTTTCACGGCACCTAGTGACATATATTCTTTATATCAAAATCTACAGAGAGATGGCTAGATGCAGTCTGCATTACCGTAAATGTAAATAAGAGTTCAGTATTGATATTCCCGTTATCCGATCCCATCTCGATTTCAATATGTTTTAAACAACAGCCCATTACGCAGGTGCAATCTCTTAAATATTTAGGAATAATTTATAATGCCAACCTAAACTGGACTCCCCATATAGAAAGCATGGCATCTAAAGCACAACGCGCCTTAGGAATACTTCGTCGACTAAGCAGCCGTCGATATGGTCTACGCAGAAGCACAATGGTGATGATATATAAAGTGTATATGCGACCAATGCTAGAGTTTGGGTGCGTATTGTTCTCAGGTGGTCCTGCTTACAAAACAAAGCCTCTGGTTATGCTTGAACGAGAAGCCTTGAGATTGTGTCTTGAACTTCCTAGGTTTGTAACAAACAATGTTTTATATCAGGAAGCACGATTACCTACATTGCCTTGCCGTTTTTGTATCCTAACGATTACGACATTTCTGACATTTTATAGCTATGCGACAAAACGATCTGAATATGCTTTTATAAATGAGGCAGACACCTTTTTTCTTGCCCATTGGCCACGGTTTCGAACACCTCGAATTGCTTTTGTCCAGAAACAACTAGATAGAATAAATGTAAAAATTCGAGATGTGATTGCGGCGCACGTTACAAATCAAAATCTTCAGATAGACTTCGATGAGATTTTTCCCTCTAAGCCCAAACTATAATCCAATAGGTTATTAAATAGCCGAGTGCAGTATTATCTTGCACACGCAGAAACGAATAATATTACAGCCACAGATCCTTCAGTAATGGATGAAGAGACAGGTGTAGGTATATACTCCCATTCGCTTGACTGGTCTTTTTCATTAAGATTACCGGATTTCACCCCAGTTTATGAAGCTGAGCTATTGGCAATAGTTCCATCGCTGCGAAAGCTACCTTTGAATGCCGATAACGCAATCATAATCACAGATTTCCTGTCAGTATGTACGTCGATTACGGCGTCAACAAAATCGATGGCCTTAAAGACGCTTCTTACGCTAGTCCCTCCTCAGCTGCACGTACTGAAATTAGAATGGATATCTGCTCATTGCGGCTTAGAAGTAAATGAAATCGCCGATTCTCTAGCACGAGCAGCATTGGAAGGGCCAGTACTATCAGTCCTTCCCGAAGTGGCCACTATTACTGCGACAAGATACAGAAAACTTGCGCTCCATGCAGATGCTATAGAAGCAATAATGTTAACACCAGAATTTGCTCACTTAATATTTCCATGGAAAATGCATTGGTGTCCTACAAGACAGTTGGAAACCATAATAACCAGATTTCGATGTCGTGTCCCCCCGTTAAATTTCTATTTACATATGGCTGGTCTGGCGATATCACCGCTATGCAACTTTTGTTCAGAATCGGAAACAATAGAGCACTATTTTTTTTATTTTGTCGCCGATACAAATTGCTCAGGAAAACACTCTTAGTCCTCCCATTCGCTAGCCTGGGGCTGAACTTCACTGTAGAAAATATACTTTGTTTCGGTGCTTGCGATCTGGGCTCCAGCCACGAGAACGTTTTCTTTGCCGTTTGCAAGTACCTTAATTAAAGTAAAAGAATTAATCTTTTAATTGCGGGATTATTATTCCTGAAAAAAATCCAACATACACACGAGCATTGTTTAACCATGCTGATTTCTATTCAAGGTAATGAATAATTGACTTTCCTTAACGAGTGAAAAACAACTATTGCACTCCTTTCGTTCTGCCTAGGGCGTCTTTTCTTTTTTTTTCTTTTTTTCGGGGGGGGGGGGGGTTCGATATCGATAAAAAAATCTTATGAAATTAAGTCATTGATTCTTCGCCGATCCCCCTGAGTGGGTACGAGCCATGGCTGTGGGATCATCGTCATCATCAACTCTTACAACGCCTGCGGCTGCAGTCTCGAGAGTCAGTAGCATTCTTCAGCTACATCCATCCCTTCGTTTTTATCTTTCTGGTCTGTATTTGTGCCTCTGAAGAGCGGAACAATGAGCAGCAGGATGGACGATGAGTTAGCGCAGAAAGCCCACAGCGAGGGAACGCAGCAGGTCGTACCTTCAGCGATGCAAGTGTTGGCTGGTCTTCCAGCGCTGAAGATCAGGCGTGACGCGATGATGCACAACATGCACCAAGCAAGACATGCCCCGGCCTCAACAAGCCACGAGCAGTACCCGTTCATTATGCACACGATGCGTTCGACGTCGATGCTGGTCGGTGAGATAAAGCAGTCTGTCAGCGTAGAGGAGCGCCAAGTACGGCACCTGGAAGCAGGCAACAAGATCTTTCGCCACGAAAACAAGCGACTCTCTCGATACTCCAGGTGCAACGTGCCATCCAGATTCCTTCAGATCTACTCCAAACCTCCTACCAAAACAACTTGGATGCCGAGTGTAGCCACGGGTCGAGGGCTAGTGATTCACCTTCGGGCGCTGAATTCGATGGTGGCGTCGCGGTCAGCATGCATCAGAAGGCAAAAGACTACAACATGGGTGCTGACACTACCTCGGGAAACGAGAGCATGGGCGTGGACTAGGACACCGGAAGCCGGGAGGAAGGGTGGGCTTGAGCCCCTTTTTTTTCAGAAGAAGCGACCGGTGTTTTTGTGCAGCATCCGTGAAATATAGAAACAACCTGGAACTGCTGCCTTTTTCATTGCTACTTAAACCATGTACACAACTAATGGAACTGTTTGCAGTTATTTTATTGCTGTATATTTGCGTAAAACACAAAGAAAGCTGCTTTACTTATTCAGCGAATCCCAATTACCACAAGACATTTTCTCTCAACTTAATTTAAAAGTTTGCAGAGTAAGAAATTCGCCAGGTCTGCTTAGAAAACATGGCACAATCAGTGAAATCTGGAAGAGGGGCCTTTCCAGAGCCAGTTGTATGCTCTCTTTGGAAAAATATTACAAGTACGCGTGCAAGACACCAACAACGCCATAAACCGCTGTAACTCTCTTGGTAGAAGGAAAGGATCCCCTATGCTAATATTCGTCATTTTGCGTATAAGCAAGGTAAAACCGTTAAACACCTACGAAGTGTTAAATGCATTTAGCACTGGGGTGATGACGAAATAAAGTAAGGTTGAACATTAGGGAATGGCTTACCGGTCGGAGTGGTGGCGGCAGCGCATAAATACCGCGCGAAATAGGCTAGTTTTACTCTACAAGCATTTCAGACCCGACTCTTCGCCGACTTTCTGGAGTGGGCCGGAAAAATCATGGATCATCATCATCGCGTTCTTCGATCATTGAAATGCAATGTGCTCATGAAAGTGATAAGAATGGCTAATCAGCACTAATGTTCTAGCCTGCCTATTATCTGGAACTCTGTAAGTTCTCAGAAGTGTAGGCTTCCTCCTTATTTCTTTTTACAGGTTCAAACTTCAAATAGGCTCGGATGGGCACTTTGAAGTGTACATGTACTGATGCTTCGTCCTTTCTCCACCGTATACGAAATACTCTATCAACGAGGCTGAACTTTATATTTTTTAAAAGAGCCGTTGCAGTGTTGTAGAGTGGTGTGTAGTAAATCCTTGAACGTGTGGCACACACTCACGTTTGGGCACTAACTATATACTCGAAGCATTCCGATAATCTATGCCGGCGTTCGTAAGCGCGTTTCGATTCTTTCACCTCGTATAAATCTATTGTCACGGGGTCGTGACGTGGCCGAAGACAGGAGACTTCGTGTTGGGATTTAACTGTTTATTTAGGCGAACCTGTGCCCGGTAAACGGAAAGTTCAATTACAGCAGCAGTCTTGCACAGATAGCAGTCTTGGACTGATTGCAACAAAGAGAAGTTTATTGACTTCCAACCAAGGATAAAGTACATGACAAAAACATCGAGCTTCACGACTACAAAGGGTGCATGTACAATCAGGAAAGCACCACTACCGAGGTACAATGTATGTGGGGGAATGTACCCCTCTATTTACTGTACAGCGCGTGGTGCTCCAGCAGGCTTAATCATGCGCGGCGGTAGGTCTTCTTAACACGCGGTTGGAACAAGTAGCGACTTAGCGTTGTACAACTCTAGGTATTATTTCTTTTTTGTCGCCTGAAACAATGCTGCTTTCGTACACAGCAAGTGCACGCCCGGAAGTATAAAAGAGGCCTTGAGGCTGGGGGGCGCAGGGGGAGGGTACAAGGGAGTGGGGGGGGGGCTCTTGTATTCTCCCAAATAAGGCATCAGCAATAATCTGCGCGTAAAAAACTGACTGAAGGCGCCAATCAATGAAGGAGGCGCTATACAAAAATTAACTCAAGTGTCGGCCAGCACACTTAGCCCGAATCGATTACAAATAACAACGACAATGGGGTGATGAAATGAAAAAGGTGATACAGATTATATATATATATATATATATATATATATATATATATATATATATATATATATATATATATATATATATATATATATATATAATCTAAGTCCCCTTCTGCATGTGCTAGACAGCGGGAGGGGGGTCACCAGGGAGTGATTGGGGCGGCTAGCTTGCCATTCCTCAGAAAAAAGAATTTGGTATGCCAGCGACGAAGGAAGTTTTCCTCGCCGCTGGCCTCGAGTTCGCCGGATAGGTGGGCCCATAGCAACCGCCGGATACGCGAGACTACTGGAAACGCGCTCCGCACAGGCTTTCTACGCACCTCCGCTAGCGATCTTCTTTGCCAAATCGTGAAGATCAGCACAAGTTGGCAGAAGGCACCTTTGTTGCGCTTGTGGTGGGGAGGTGGGCGGATACCAAAGGAGTGGGCTACCATCCGCCACACGGGTTTCACCGCCACGCATTGGAACAACGCGTTATCCTGCGATTCAACTGCGTGACAGTTCAGGCAACGTGCATCCGGGACTATTCCAAATTTATGCAGGCGTTGTCTTGATTGATTTGTGGGGTTTAACGTCCCAAAACCACGCTATGATTATGAGAGACGCCGTAGTGGAGGGCTCCGGAAATTTTGACCACCTGGGGTTCTTTAACGTGCGCCCAAATCTGAGCACACGGGCCTACAACATTTCCGCCTCCATCGGAAATGCAGCCGCCGCAGCCGGGAATCGAACCCGCGACCTGCGGGTCAGCAGCCGAGTACCTTATCCACTAGACCACCGCGGCGGGGCAACAGCAGGCGTTGTCTGGTGGGGAGGACAGCCCAGGCCTTTTTCAGGAGGAAATCCTGTGCATCACGGGGGGTGCCGCAACGGAGCGAGAGTAATTCGCGCCTCGCGCGCTCAGCTCGTTTTTGTTCAGTGTCGCTCAGCTGCTTCCGCGTGATGGCTTCAACGATGCGCGCTGGCGGGTCCTCATCCACATCGCCTTCGGGCACTTCTTGCCTCAACATGCGCCAGGTAGCCGACGCCGTTTTATAGAAGGGCGCGGGTGCCTCAGCAAAAGGCCCGGTGTGGCGGCCTGCATCCAGCCAGTCGTGCTTCACTCCGCTCCAGTAGAGGAGTAGGTTGCGCCGTAGGTAATCGCTCGCGCGCGCGAGCATGCGGGCGGTTTTCAGGGCCAGGACTCTGCTCGTGGTCAACACATGTGGTAGGCCGAGACCCCCTTCTGACACTGCCAGTTGTAGCAAGTTTTGCTTCAATGGTGGCGGTTTCCCATCCCAGAGGTATGCGTTAATGAGTTTGGTCAACTGGCTTGCTTTTCTTGTGGTCATCACCGCTACGCGGCTCGCATGTGAGGCTAGGGCGCAAATGCTTGTTTTGACGGCTACTGCTTTCTCGCATAGTGTCAGGCCTTGTAGGCTAGCGCTCTCTGACACTTGTGCAGCCCTGTCCACGACTCGGGACCACGTAGAGGCCGTAACTCCTTCGTGGAAAAAATATATACCGAAGACCTTAACAGCGGGGACTACCTCGAAGTCGCCGATAACGTGCGCCGGGAAATGGCCGTTTAGGAGGGCTTTACACTTCCTCTCATTTAGCTGTGCACCTGATGCTAGGGCGTATGACGCGAATGCCTGGTGAAAGCGCTCGAGACTGCTTGGATCTCGCACAAAAAGGGAGATATCGTCAGCGTATGCGAGGACTTTCAGGTCCGCCGTTCCTGTGAGAGGAAGGCCCCGGATGTGCGCGTCGCTTGCCAGGGATGTAAGTAGCGGCTCTATCGCGAGTACAAAGAGGGTTGGGCCAAGCGGGCACCCCTGCCTGATCCCTCTCGTGTACTGAAAGGTGTCCGTCGTGGAGCCATTTACTACTACGTGGCACCTGAGGTCTGAGTACAGGAGCCTTATCACTTGTACAAAGCTTGCCGGTAGGCCAAACTCTCGCAGGGTTTCGAACAGGTAGGCGTGCCTGACCCTATCGAAAGCGTTGGCCTGATCAAGTGAAAAAAAAGGCTCCAGTGACTCTTTTCTCCGAAGCGTACTGGAACACGTCCCTTGTCGTGGTCAGGTTGGTGAACATTGATCTGCCCGGGACTGCGCAAGCCTGGTGTGGAGCAATAATAACCGGCAGAAAGATCTTTAGTCGACTGTTCAAGATTGACGCCACGATCTTGTAGTCTACATTTAACAACGTGATCGGGCGCCAAGAAGCAGGGTCGTTCGGCGGTGCACCTTTTTTAAGAATGAGGACTACGCGCCCATGCCGAAGGAGGCAGGTTTCGCGTGTCCCTCGAGGACCGTGTTCACTATGGCTAGGAACAGTTCACATAGGCTCTCGAAAAAGGTGGCGTAGAAGCCAGCTGTGAGGCCGTCCGCACCGGGAGCCGAGCTTGGTGCTTGGTGGCATTGACTGGATAGCGGCCCTCAATTCCAGTAACGTCGCTGCGCCGCACATAGTCAGGCATTCATCCTCTTCCAGACGCTTAAGGAATTTACACAGCTCCGACAGGGACGCTGGCTCCGAGGCGATCATTGTGGCTTCCGGCTCGTGGAAGGCTGTCTCGAAGTGGTGCAAGAAGGTCGCCTCGATCTCGACCGGGTCTGTCGCGAGGGTACCATCTGGGCGCTTTACTTCTGCAATACGCACAGAGCCGTTTCCCCTTACTTCGCACGAGACTACCTCTGGGCGCTCGTTCGAGATGGCCCAAGTCGCGCGCTTTTCGCCAGTAGCTGCCCGAAGAAGCCGTTCGTACTGCACCTTGAGCGAGGCTAGGTAATCTCGTGTACAGGAGGTGAGGGTGTCAGCACTCTGAATGATACGCATTCTACGCAGTAACTCGTTCATCTGGGACGTCAAGCGCTTTTTCCTTTTACGGCCTTCATCTTGGAGGAGCACCTTCCAGGCCTCCTTGAGGTCGTCCCAGGTAGTCGATGTTACGCGGGGGGATGCTCTAATCGAGGCCTCTATGAGCGTCTCGATCTGTGGTGCAGACACCGGATCCTTTAGTAGTGCAGAATCCAGGCGCCACGATGCGTCGGCTGGTTTGGGGCCAGGCTTTGCACGGAGGGTTGTTAGCAGTGGCGCGTGATCAGAAAGAGCGGCCAGAGAAGTGGCAACGGGACCACCTCGCACACTGTTAGGGATGGAAGTAGGAGCTCCGGTAAGTACGCGTGGTCTAGCCGGCTAGCGGTGACCCTCGACACGCGGGTGGGACCAAAGTCGTCGTCGTGGAGGCGGACCCATGCGTCTGAAAGTCGGAGGCGTTCGAGAACTTTGATCAGTTCTTTTGCACGGTAGGCTCAGCCTCCGCAACTTGGTCCCCGGATATCCCTCGCAGTGTCGACCACACAGTTAAAGTCTCCAAGAACTACGTGCGGGAGGGGGGCCAGCAGGTACTCGCCAAGCTCTCTGAAAAAGGGATTCGTCTACGATCTAGTTACTGGCGCGTACACGTTCACAAACCGAACTTTCTGCCCATCGATGAAGATGTCAAGCATTAATGTGCGGCCGTCAGCGCCAAACACGCAATGGGCTTTTTGCCTAAACCTCGCGGTGACGAACACAACCCCAACCCCGCATGACCTGGTCCTCGTCAATGAGAAGAAGGCTTCGACCTGACAGAGGCTGCGGAAGCGAGCGACATCGAGGGGGGATCGGAAATTCGTCTCCTGGACGAACAAGTCGATGCTGCGGGCTTTCGCAAAGGAAACGACCGCGGTTTGTTTCGTCGTGTCGCGGAAACCGCGAACATTCCAAGTGGCGAAACGGATTTGGTCAGCCATCAGTCGCACTATGGTGGAGTGGAAACGAGGGGGGTACGTGAGTGTGTGGAAGGGAGGGGTGGGGGCAAGGGGGGGCAGCGCATGGGGGAGTGAAACAGGAAGCGGTAAACGGCGGCACCGGCGCGCACGGGCACTGCCCGTCTGTAACGAAGCGAAGGTGTTATCAGATCGGCTCGCAGGCTTTAGGGGGCGGTTCCCCTTTGCCTGCGGCGCTTTGGCCGAGCTTCCGCGTTTTCGCCTTCGGTGGGGCATCGCTGTCGCTCGCCGTCGCTTCTGACCCAATTCGGCGTTGTCGCGCCTCTCTGCTTGTGGCTCTCCCTCTCGTTTCTTTCTTGTTCTCCTCTCCCTGGCGTCGGCGCGAGCGCGAACGAGCTCTCTGCTCACGGCCTGACAACCGCTGGGACGCGAGTGGGTCAAGTTGGTGGTCTGTGTAGGGCGACGCTTTACCGGAGGGGGGCTCAAAGGAGAGGGGCTGGTTTATTTGAGCACGGTCTTGGTCGTCAGGGAGCGCGTAATACCCACGGCTCACGATGGGCAATTCGTCCTTGGCGGGGTCATTGGTAGCGTCGTCCAAGTCCTGGTCGCACACTCGGGCCAACACGTTAACGGGTCTTTGGGAGGCGGTTGGGGGGGGGGGCTCACTTCGCTTGAAAGTTTCGGCAAGCACCGGGAAGTTGTGGCCTTCATCTTGGACTGACGGGGGGACGAATGGCATAGACGGGGACGATTGGGCCGAGACGGTTTCGAGGTCGCTCGATTCCGTTTCCGGTGACATGGTGGCGGCATCGTCAGTCTTCTCGGGCTTGTCTTCCTCGTTGGCGGATGAATCCGCCGCAGTGCTTCCTGTGAGCAAGCTGGCATCCGTTTCGCGGCCTTGGGGGGAGGGAGACCTTGGGGGGCGCAGGCCGCGGTCCTGGGTACGAGCACTTGTAAGCGAGAGGGGGGTTCGCCTGGCTTCTGCGACGGGGAGCCACTCGGCTGGACCGAATTCGACGCGAGGTCAGATACCGAGGGGAACCCACGAGCGGCTAACTCCTAAATATTCTCCTAAAATATTCTTTCGTTCCGTGGTGACCCCCGCAACGCTTACATTCGACTGAACAGCCCTCAGTTTCATGACCGAAAGTTCCGCATCGTTTGCAGTATGGTGCGGAGCATGTGGTCGCCATGTGGCCCACCTCACTACATCGCGCGCACACCCGCCTCATGCCTCTATATTCGAACATGACCCGGTGCCCCGCAATGGTCGCAAAGTTGGGCACCGGCTTACTTATTTTGATTTTTACAACTCTGACGCCGTTCAACTTATTTTGGTGGGTGGCCACAGTAGCAAACGAGATGCCCCGCACCTTACCATACTGTGCTAGGGCGTTGCCAAGTATCTCGTCAGACAGGTAGGCGGGGTATCGGTAGACGCTGACGTAGGTGACCGGCGGCCCGACGGCCTCAACCGGTACGCTTACTCCATTAACCTTGAAACCTTCCGCCACCATCAACTTTGTTGCCTGACTGGTGTTGCGTGTACAGACGAGAAACTTGGCCCCGCCCATTAGCTGCATAACAAGAACACTATCATCACCAGCTTCTAATTCAATAGCGTCTATAAGATCATCAAGGGATACGTCGCCGTCCGGCGCTGTGAAGAGGAAGCAGTTCTCCCGCACTGGTAGGTCGGTAGTGGCCGCCATTCTGGAGGGGCTGTCGCCAGCAGAAGGGGGCGTGCCTTGTAGAAAAGTAGTAGCGTGCAGTCGAGCTGCACTCTGGTAAATCTGCGGCTAAGCCTGGGGAGACGCCGCTCGGGATCAGGTGGAGTCGGGTGGGCTGCAGGCGGGCTTCGGGAAGGTAGCGTGGACCGGCAAACGTGCTCCTCCTGGCATAGGGGTGGGGGCCTCCGGGCTGGAAGGCCCGAGACCCAGAAGTGGCAGTCGCTCGCACGAGGCGGCGAAGCCGGCTGGACCTGGTCTGACCGTGAAATCCAAAAGCCGAGAAGCGATTGCCCCGGCACCAGATAGCAGTGACCGGAGCGTCGGCCGTCGATCAACTGACAAGCAGAGGAAGCGCGTCGGCATTTATACTCTCGCCGTCGAATGTCCTAGCGTTATCGCTGGTGGTGGCGTAGGTTCCAGAATAATCTGTACCGTTCGCAGAGTGGGCGTGATCTTATCGAAATGATCTACAACAGTCCGGAAACTTCTCGAAAACTGCAGGCGCGGTTTGCGCTGAGAATCGTGTAGTACTTTGGGACGATAATAAAACTTGGGAAATGAAATGTGGCATTGCCCCCCTCTGAAAAAGGCATCGTCCCGATGCTTTGATTGATATGTGGGGTTTAACGTCCCAAAACCACCATTGATTATGAGAGACGCCGTATTGGAGGGCTCCGGAAATTTCGTTACACCTGGGGTTCTTTAACGTGCACCCAAATCTGAGCACACGAGCACACAACATTTCCGCCTCCATCGGAAATGCAGCAGGCGCAGCCGGGATTTGAACCCGCGACCTGCGGGTCAGCAGCCGAGTACCTTAGCCACTAGACCACCACGGCTGGGCCGTCCCGATGCTTTAACTAAAGATGAAGGTACAACAATAATGCAAGAAAGTGCAATGAATAAATTACGATACAACAATATTAAAAAAAACACTGTTTCAGTTTGTTAACGCGCATGAAACGGCTTGAGGCGCGTGACATGGACGACTTCAGGTCGCGATCAGCGTCGTTTAGAGTTCGTGGTGCCGTCGAGGACAACCTCGCAATCAAGTGGGCCGAGACGTCCAACCACGCTGCACGGTCCGAAGTACCGTCGCAGAAGCTTTTCACTTAGTCCACATCGGCGTATCGGCGTCCACACCCAAACACGTTCACCGGGCTGGTATTCCACGAAGCGTCGTCGAAGATGGTAACGGCGGCAGTCGGTCGTCTGTTAATTCTTGATACAAAGACGCGCGAGTTGTCGGGCTTCTTCGGCGCGTTGAAGGTACTCACTCACATCGAGGTTTTCTTTGTCGTTGACGTTGGGTAACATGGCATCGAGCGTCGTTGCCGGACTCCAATTTGTAGACCAATTTGTATACCAATTTGTAGACCGTAGACCAATTTGAATGGAGATATCTGCGTCGTCTCCTGCACCATCGTGTTGTATGCGAAGGTCATGTACGAAAGAATGGCGTACCACGTCTTGTGTTCGCCATCGACGTACATTGACAGCATGTCGGCGATCGTCTTGTTAAGCCGCTCGGTGAGGCCGTTGGTCTGTGGGTGGTACGCTGTCGTCTGGTGGTGGTTTGTCGGGCTGTATGCCAAGATCGCTTGAGCTAAGTCGGCAGTAAATGCCGTTCCTCTGTCGGTGATAAGAACCTCCGGGGCGCCGTGAAGTCGGACGATATCTTCGGCGAAGAACTTAGCTACCTCGGATGCACTGCCTTTTGGCAGGGCTTTTGTCTCGGCGTAGTGGGTGAGGTAGTCGGTAGCTAGCACGATCCACTTGTTTCCGAAAACCGACGTCGGGAACGGCCCCAGTAGGTCCATACCAATCTGCTGGAAAGGTCGGCAAGGTGAATCACTTGGCTAGCAGAAGTCCCGCTGGCCTTGTCGGCGGTTCCTTGCGTTGCTGACAGTCCCGGCATGTCCTCACATAACGAGTGACGTCGGTGGTAAGACGTGGCTAGTAGTACCTTTCTTGTATCCTCGCGAGCGTGCGAGAAACACCGAGGTGCCCTGCCGTCGAATCGTCGTGCAGGGCTTGCAGGAGTTCTGGTCGCAGAACTAAAGGCAACACTAGGAGGTACTTAGCTCGAAGCGGTGAAAAGTTTTTTTTGTAGAGACCGTTTCGTAGAAAGAACGACGCAAGTGCACGCTTGAATACCTTCGGGACTTCGGCGGTCCTGCCTTCGAGGTATTCTATTAGGGCCTTAAGTTCCGGGTTGGCCCGCTGTCGTTCAGCGAAGTCGTCAGTAGTTATCGTTCCCAAGAAGTAGTCGTCATCCGGGTTGTCGGGTAGTGGTTCGTGGACAGGCGCACGAGAGAGACAGTCGGCGTCGGAGTGTTTTTTGCCGGCCTTGTAAATGACAGTAATGTCATATTCTTGAAGTCTCAGGCTCTATCGTGCGAGGCGATCTGAAGGGTCCTTCAAGGAGGCTAGCCAACACAAGGCGTGGTGGTCGCTCACAACTTTGAAGGGCCTGCCGTAGAGGTAGGGGCTAAATTTCGACGTAGCCCAGATGATGGCGAGGCACTCCTTTTCTCTTGTGGAATAATTTGCTTCTGCTTTGGATAGCGATCGGCTGGTGTAACTAATAACCCTTTCAAGTCCGTCAGCCCTCTGCACAAGAATGGCGCCAAGACTTACGCTGCTTGCGTCAGTGTGTATTTCTGTCTCGGCGAATTCGTCTAAATGGGCAAGTAACGGAGGCGTCTGGAGGCGATGTTTAAGCTCCTAGAAAACGTGTTCCTGTGGAGTTTCCCACTTGAACTCTACATCGGCCTTGGTAAGGTTAGTGAGAGGATCGGCGATGCGGGTGAATTTTTTCACGAACCGCCTGTAATATACACACAGGCCCAGAAATTGGCGCACCGCCCTCTTGTCAGCGGCAGGAAGTCGGCGATGGCGGCTGTTTTTCGTGGATCGGGACGAACTCAAGACTTTCTGATAACGTGCCCCAGAAACAAGAGCTCCTCGTAAGCAAATCTGCACTTTTCTGGCTTCAGTGTGAATCCGGACGTCTCGATGGCTTGAAGTACAGCTTCAAGGCGCCGAAGATGCTCGTCGAAACTCGAGGAAAACACGACGACGTCGTCCAAGTACACAAGGCTAGTCTGCCACTTCAATCCTGCCAGTACTGTATCCATAAAGCGTTGAAAAGTTGAAGGCACTGAGCAAAGGCCGATGGGCATCCTTTTGAACTCGAAGAGGCCGTCCGGTGTTATGAACGCCGTCTTCTCTCGGTCTCTTTCGTCGACTTTGATTTGCCAATAGCCAGTCTTGAGGTCCATTGACAAAAAGTACTTGACGTTATGGAGCCGATCAAGTGCGTCGTCTATTCGTGGGACAGGACACACGTCCTTTTTGTGATTTTGTTCAGGCGGCGATAAGTGACGCAGAAACGTAAGGTCTCATCCTTTTTTTTCACTAACACCACGGGGGATGCCCATGGACTCTTGGAAGGCTGGATAATGTCATCCCGCAGCATTTCAGCCACTTGTCTCTTCATGGCCTCACGTTCTCACGTAGAAACCCTGTACGGACTCTGAAGGAGTGGTCTGGCATTTGCTTCGGTTATGATGCGATGTTTCGTGATTGGGGTCTGCCGAATTTTCGATCACGACGAAAAGCAATCTTCGTATTGCAGGAGCAGGGCCTTGTTCCTCACCACTTTCGCAAGTGTGGTGCGCAAGGAGAAGGAAGCAGCTCTCCTCGAAACCTGCATGCAGATGCCAAATGGAACGTGGCACTATGTTCATCGCGCGCACCCAGTTGGAGAAAAAATCTGATAACAGACCTCATTTTTTAAGGTGCTATGTCGTCGTCGAAATAATTCGGCGAGGGATGCTAAAGACAAAAAAAGAAGTCCAGCGCGCATCTTACAAAAGGAAATGCTCCATGTGGCACGCTGAAGAAGGAGATCGTTTCATCCGGCTCGCCGTTCGCTTAATCTCGGGGTGTGGCCAAGAATTAAGTAGCTGTTGTTGGTTCATTGATCTCTCATCGTCTCTTATACTGCAATAGTTGTTTGATAAGAGTTTTTTGTGTAATTTAGACAAGACAAGATGCCCTTTTCTTCGCCAGGGCCAGGGACTTTTCTTCGGTCTGCTTCTACGGATTCGAATGAGGTGCCAGTGGATCTTTTCTTGCGCAATGGGATATCATCGATTCCAGTGGCTCTAGTCCCGACCACTGACGGCATCGTTCGGATGAAAAACCCGAAAATCATTCAGGGGGAATTACGGTCGGTGACGGCCCATTACCGGTCCATAACGGAGGTGCACCAGTTCGGCAGAGGAGGCATACTGTGCTTTACGCCAGACCAGTTCTGTGTTAGATCTACTGAAGGTCTCGATGTTTGCACCCCAGCCGGTGAGCGCGTTCATACCTCCCCATTTAGCTTGTACCCGAGGCCTAGTGCGTGGCGTTGACGCCAACATGCCACCCTCCGAAGTACTAGATCTGTTTTCGCCAGCAGGTGCTATTTCAGTTTATCGGTGTGGACGGGTGGTTGATAAGAACAAATTACCAATTGTGTCTGTAATTGTGACTTTTGCGGGATCAGTCCGACCATCAGAAATTAAGGCTTGTCCTTTAATTTAAGAGTAGAGCCGCTCTCTCCTCGTCCGCTCCAATGCATAAAGTATGTGCGTTAGAGTCATACAATGAAAGGTTGTAGGTAAGCGGTCAGGTGTAAGGTATGCGGGGAAGGTCACAATTCTAGCGACTGTCAGAGTAATAAAGAAAAGTATTGCCTATGTAACGAAGCTCATGCTGGCGATAGCTCTAGCTGTTCGACAAAGGTACGAGAACTGCAAAATCTAGAGCTAGTAGAACGAAGACGGTTTTCAAGAAAGGAAGCAGCACTTGAAATACAAAAACGAACACAAGGCTACGCCGGTGATACAGCTCGTAATATGCCAACAATGAAAGCTCTCTCTCTCCCAATTGCGGAAGCGATTGAGAAGGCAGTGGAGAAGGCAATGAAGCGCATCACTGGGAATCTTTGTGAGTCCTTGGTCTAGATTTTATCGAAACAGATGGCTCAATTGTTGGGTACAGCGGAAAAAAACCTCAGTGCAGCACCTAACATTAGTGACTCCTCGAAGTTTGCAAAGGAGTATGACTCTCATACGCCACAGCTGGCTACGGAAGCTCTTCACATTCTTGACTCCCCTGAGATTTCAAAGAAGTGTGGCTCCAATCCGCCAAAGCAACCTATGGAAGCTGCAGATTCAGTAGAGGAAGGTAACGTATCTCAATGCGAGCTTACCAGGAAACTGGAGGACTCGGATGAAATGGAGACGGATCCTCAATCACTGAAGCACTCGAGATCCCTTTTGTACAAAAGAGGCATCGTTCCTGTCAATTCAAAAAACAAAAAGTACCAGAAGAACACCCTGTCTAAAGCTGATTTTCCTAAATAAAATATTCAAAACAAGGCCATCACTAAGGCTATTTTAGAGCAATATTAGGGTGACTTAAAATCCTTCATTGGAATTGCCGATCTACTCAGTCTGCAGCAACTGATCTAATATATTTCGCGTCGAAATTTTCTCCAGACATTATTGCAATACAAGAAACTTGGCTTTCAATGCATCAGTCTTTTCAATTAAATAGATTCAGATCTTTCCGTCTAGACCGTCTATTGAAAGGTGGAGGTTTGGCATTTTTTATCAATAATAGAATAAGTCTCAAGGCGAAAATTGCGTATAAGCTCATGCCACCTGACAGTGAAATTCTTGCCCTAGAAATAACCCTACCAGGCTGCATGCTGTTTTTTGGTGGTGAATGCATACTTTCCTAAAGAAGTAATAGGTACTCGATGTTTAGACGCTGCAGTGACTTCTAGTTATCAAAATAAAATTCGAATCGGCGATTTAAATTCTCATCATGCGTGCTGGGGTTCCCGAACTGATCAGTGCGGTAAGAGATTGTGGGAGTGGACAGCGGATAATAACTTCAGTTGCCTGAATTTGAGAACACCCACTTACATTAGTGATAGGTCGCGTTCAGCCTTAGATTTATATTTTGTGAGTTCATCACTCACTAGTTTGTCGTGTAGTGCGTGTGATTGTGCAACTAACAGCAATCATTTGCCTATATTATTCGAGATTGCTTGCTAAGTTATAATGTCAGGTCTCAGACTCGAGTATTTATTAATATTACCAAATTTTGGAAAAATTTAGAATCAGATTTGACAACTTGTTCTGAAGCGCAAAAAATTACAAAAGCCATGAGAGTAAGTGCACTGATCAAAAGAACATATAAAAAGGCACAATTCGTTGTGGTATCCGAAAAGAGCACAACCCCCATAGTCCGTCGTGGAACTCGGACTGTGCCCGGGATTTCCGACGACGAATGGCAGCTAGGAAAAAACGTATGTATAACCAGTGCCCCCAAAACTGGTCTGAACACAAGTATCACGCTGCAAGTTTTAAACGCACAGTCTCTTTAGCTAAGGAACAATATGATAGAAAACATTATGATCACCTTTCAAAAGCTTGTAACAAAAAGGCGCTGTTCAGTTTCATGAGATCACGTAAAATGATGCCATCTCCAAATAATATAGGGTTTGAAATTATGTCCTCTAAAGAAACAAAAAAATTGTTAGAAATCATGGCAAAAGGCCCTGGAGTGTAGTTTACATCAACTAAGCCTTACGATCTACAAAAATCAGCGTTAACGATTGAAGTTACTGAAGTTACAGAGGAAGAGTTAGCACAAATGATACAAGGTTTGCCCACATCAGCTCCTGGTCCGGATGGAATCACCGCTGCTATGATAAAAATATTACTCAAATTATCACCATATGACCTACAAAACACTGCAAATTATTCGTTAAAACATGCCTGCATTCCTTATGAGAGCTAAATAGCTAAAAGAGTGCCGATACAAAAAAGACAAGGATTCGGATATGTCATAGAAAACATTCGACACATTTCTCTTACATCTAATATGGTGAAGCTCATTGAAAGAGCGCTCCATAAAGGAATCATAATATGGATGGAGGAAAATTTGATAGTAAACCCAAATCAAATTGGTTTCAGAACATATTGTTCACTCTAGTGTGCACATGCAGATTTAGAAAGCCGCATTCAGCTTGCTCGCAAAAGAAGACAACATGCGGCATTGGTGACATTGTATATAGCTAAGGCATACGATAGTGTAGAACATTCAGTTTTATTAGACATATTAGAGAGCCACAATCTCCCAAATTATATAATATCGTGGGTGAGGGAATTTTTGAGACGTACAGAATTCTATTGTTTTAAGGATGGTTGCGCATCGTCAAAGTGCAAACAAACACGTGGTGTCCCCAAAGGCGCTGTATTATCGCTAGTTCTATTTAACATCTTAATGAGCACTATCCCGCATTGCCAGGACGTGAAGTTGTTTGTATATGCTGATGATACTGCATTTTTCACGGCACATAGTGACATATATTCTTTATATCAAAATCTACAGAGAGATGGCTAGATGCAGTCTGCATGACCGTATATATAAATAAGAGTTCAGTATTGATATTCCCGTTATCCGATCCCATCTCGATTTCAATATGTTTTAAACAAGAGCCCATTACGCAGGTGGAATCTCTCAAATATTTAGGAATAATTTATAATGCCAACCTAAACTGGACTCCCCATATAGAAAGCATGGCATCTAAAGCACAACGCGCCTTAGGAATACTTCGTCGACTGAGCAGCCGTCGATATCATCTACGAAGAAGCACAATGGTGATGATATATAAGTTGTATATGCGACCAATGCTAGAGTTTGGGTGCTTATTGTTCTCAGCTGGTCATCTTTACAAATAAAACCTTTGGTTATGCTTGAACCAGAAGCCTTGAGATTGTGTCTAGGACTTCCTAGGTTTGTAACAAACAATGTTTTATATCAGGAAGCAGGATTACCTACATTACCTTGCCGTTTTCATATCCTAACTATTCAGACGTTTCTGAAATTTTATAGCTATGCGCCAAGACGATCTGTATATGCTTTTATAAATGACCTAGACACCTTTTTTCTTGCCTATCGGCTACGCTTTCGAACACCTCAAATTGCTTTTGTCCAGAAACAACTAGGTAGAATAAATGTAAAAATTTGAGATGTGATTGCGGCGGACGTTACAAATCAAAATCTTAAGATAGAATTCGATGAGATTTTTCCCTCTAAGCCCAAATTACAATCCAATAGGTTCTTAAATAGACGAGTGCAGTTTTATCTTGCACACGCAGAAACGAATAATATTATATCCACAGATGCTTCAGTAATGGATGAAGAGACAGGTGTAGGTATCCCCACTCCCATTCGCTTGACTGGTCATTTTCATTAAGATTACCGGATTTCACCCCAGTTTTTGAAGCCGAACTATTGGCAATAGTTCCAGCGCTGTGAAAGCTACCTTTGAATGCCAATAACGCAATCATAATCACGGATGTCTTGTCAGTATGTACGTCGATTACGGCGTCAACAAAATCGATGGCCTTAAAGACGCTTTTTACGCTTGTCCCTCCTCAGCTGCACGTACTGAAATTAGAATGGATATCTGGTCATTGCGGCTTAGAAGTAATTGAAATCGCCGATTCTCTAGCACGAGCATCATTGGAAGGGCCAGTACTATCAGTCCTTCCCGAAGTGGCCACTATAACTGCGACAAGATACAGAAAATTGCGCTTCCTCAGACGCTATAGAAGCAATAATGTTAACACCAGAATTTGCTCACTTAATACTTTCATGGAAAATTCATTGGTGTCCTACAAGAGAGTTGGAAAATATAATAACCAGATTTCGATGTCGTGTCCCCCCTTTAAAATTCTATTCACAAAGGGCTGGTCTGGCGATATCACTCCTATGCAACTTTTGTTCAGAATCGGAAACAATAGAGCACAATTTTTTATTTTGTCGCCGATACAAATTGCTCAGAAAAGCACTCTCAGTCCTTTCATTTGCTAGCCTGAGGCTGAAATTTACTATAGAAAATTTACTATAGAAAATGCCGAGTGTAGCCACGGGTCGATGGCTAGTGATTCACCTTCGGGCGCTGAATTTGATGGTGGCGTCGCGTTCAGCATGCATCAGAAGGCCAAAGACTACAACAAGGGTGCCGACACTACCTCGGGAGACGAGAGCATGGGCGCGGACTAGGACACCGGAAGCCGGGAAGAAGGGTGGGCTTGAGCCCCCTTTTTTTTCAGAAGAAGCGACCGGTGTTTTTGTGCAGCATCCGTGAAATAAAGAAACAACCTGGAGCTGCTGCCTTTCTCATTGCTACTTAAACCTTGTACACAGCTAATGGGACTGTTTGTAGTTATTTTATTGCTGTAGATTTGCGTAAAACACAAAGAAGGCTGCTTTACTTAATCAGCGAATCTCATTTACGCCAAGACATTTTCTCTCAACTTAATTTAAATGTTTGCAGAGTAAAAAACTCGCCAGGTCTGCTAATAACACATGGCACAATCAGTCAAATCTGGAAGAGGGGCCTTTCCAGAGTCAGTTGTAGACTCTCTTTGGAAAAATATTGTAAGTACGCGTGCAAGACACCAACAACGCCATAAACCGCTGTAACTTTCTTGGTAAAAGGAAAGCACGCCCTATGCTATTACTCGTCATTCTGCGTATAAGCAAGGTAAAACCATTAAACACCTACGAAGTGTTAAATGCATTTAGTACTGGATTGATGACGAAATAAAGTAAGGTTGAAAATTAGGGAATGGCTTACCGGCCGGAGTGGTGGCGGCAGCGTATAACTACCGCGCGAAATAGGCTAGTTTAACTCTAGAAGCATTTCAGACCCGACTCTTCGCTGACTTTCTGGAGTGGGCCGGAAAAATCAAGGATCATCATCATTGCGTTCTTCGAACATTGAAATGCAATGCGCTCCTGAAAGTGATAGTAACGGCTAATTAACACTAATGTTCTAGCCCTGCTAATATCTGGAATTGTGTGAATTCTTAGAAATGTAGGCTGCCTCTTTATTTTTCCTTTTCATGTGCAAATGCAAAATAGGCTCGGAAAGACACTTTGAAGTGTACATATAGCTGATACTTTGTCATTTCTCGTCCATATACGCAATACCCTATCAACTAGGCTGAACTTTATGTATTTTGAAAGAGCCATTGCTGTGTTGTAGAGTGGTGTGTAGTAGATCCTTGATAGTGTGGCACACACCCACGTTGGGGCACTAACCATATAGACGAAGCATTCCGATACTCTATGCCGGCGTACGTATAGCACGTTTTGATTCTTTCACATCGTATAAATCTTTGTTCATCGCGCGCACCCAGTTAATGAAAAAATCTGATAACACGGCTTAATTTTCAACGTGCTATTTCGTTTTCGAATTAGCTCTGCAAGGGATGCTAAAGACAAAAAAGCGAAGTCCAGCGCGCCTCTTACAACGCATTTAAACAATTTTAGAGCATTTCGGTTACACCGTACATCTCTAGGAGGTGGTCTAATTATACTATTCTCGAATAAATTTTGCCGCATAGCGAGCATAGCTTTTCAGCTTATGTCCACAGACTGTGAAATTTTGGCAATAGACCTCTGTCTGCCAGGGCACCACCCTTTTTCACTTATAAACGTATATTTTCCAACGGGTTTGCATAATACTCAACAATTAGATACTGCCTTAGCTAATTGCAAGAATAATTTCCTTTTGACTGGTGATTTCAACTCACATCATGTTTCATGGGGATTTTGAACAGACCCTTCTGGTACTCTTCTGTGGGATTGGATGATTAATAAAAATCTTACCTGCCTAAATGATAGACAGCCTACATTTATTCGCGGACGGACACGATCGGTATTAGATCTCACGTTTTGCAGCCCAAGTGTTTCAATAAAGTCTTGGAAAACAATTGATTTCTCTTCAAACAGTGACCATCTTCCTGTATACTTTGAAATCTCATGTGCTGTGAAATCCATTGAAAGGACAGAGAAAGCATTGATCAATTACAAAAATTTAAAGACTGCTTGCGTTCCAACATTAGGGCAGTGTCCAGTGGTCAAAATGAAGACCTCGGCAGAAATCTCTGTTCTGCTTTAAAAATCTCCGAGAACACTTCAAAATTTGTAATTGCTTCGTCGTCATCCAAAAGTGCCCAACCTAGTAGATGGTGGAATGATGAGTGCACACGAGATTATAGAAGAAGAAAAGCTGCATGAAAAAGACTTTTATGTAATCAGAGTCCGAAAAATTGGAAGGATTATCAGTTCATTGCGGCAACATTTAAACGCACTGTATCGCGAGCGAAAGAGCAATATGACCAAGAACATTTCGAGTACCTGTCTAAATCAAATAACAAACGTGCTTTATTCAACTTCCTTCGTGGTAGGAAGAAGACCCCTATACCAGGAAACGTTGACTCAGTAGTTTACACCTCACAGAAACTACAGGAATCATTGAATCAGTTGGCTAAAGAATTAGAAAACAGGTTCTCAACGCATCTTCCTAATTCGGCTTACACAACAACCATCTATGACTACACAGAAATATCGACTTCCGAATTAAATCAGGCTATGGAAAGATTGCCAAATGCAGCACCAGGCCCCGATGGAATAACAAATACAATGCTAAAAATACTTCACAGGGAATATCCGAATGATCTGTTAAGTCTAATCAATTATTCCCTTAGAAGAGCATGGATCTCTTCTGAATGGAAGATTGCGAAAATTATATCATTGCTTAAGAAACAGGGGGCAGGCTATAATTTAGACAACATACGACCGATAGCCTTAACATCTAATGTAGTAAAACTTATTGAAAGGGTACTTCATGGTCGTATAATTAGGTTTATTAACGAGAAACAACTGTTGAGTTCTTTCCAAATTGGCTTTAGATCTGGATATTCCATATGGCATGCACATGTAGATCTGGAAAGTCGTATTCATATTGCCCGTCACAAAAAGCACTTTGCGGCTTTAGTAACGTTAGACATATGTAAAGCATATGATAGTGTAGAGCATTCTATCTTGACTAATCAGTTATGGAGTCATGGACTTCTACCTTATATAGTAGCATGGGTGATGGAATGTTTAAGTAGAACAGAATTCTATTGTTATCAAGGCGGTTTCTCTTCCTGTAAGCACAAGCAAACCTGAGGTGTACCTCAGGGGTCAGTACTTTCCCCGGTTTTATTCAACATATTGCTTAGTACCATCCTCGTTCATCCAGATGTGAAAACCTATGTTTATGCCGATGACATTGCTTTCTTTGCTATGGCACATGACTTCCACTGTCTCTACACTATCTTGCAAGCATATCTTAATAAAATAGAACATTGGCTGGATGGATTGATGTTGAACCTGAATACCGGTAAATGTGCTATTCTCGTTTTTCCAATCAAAGATCCCGTGCACATATCTATTAATTACAAGCTTCGAGATATCCCACAAGTACAATCATTGAAGTATCTTGGAGTTATGTATAATGAACATCTAAATTGGCGCCCTCACATTGAATACATCGCGACAAAAGCAGTACGCGCGAAGGGCGTATTGCGGAGGTTGAGCAATTGTAGATCAGGTATGAGAAGAAAGGCACTTTTGATTATATATAAAATGTATGTCCGACCTGTGTTGGAGTTTGGCTGCATTCTTTTTTCTGGTGCGCCAGCCTACAAACTTCGGCCGCTCGTTCTGTTGGAAAGAGAGGCTTTACGGCTCTGCTTAGGACTTCCAAAGTATACTGCAAATGCAGTGTTATACCTTGAAGCACGAATACCAACCTTATTATGTCACTTTAACATTCTTACTGTGCAGGCCTTTTTACGACTATATGAAGCACCGTTTAACCCTGAACAAATTATTTTTATTTCCAATCCTGACCTATTATTCTCCGTGCATTGGCCCAGATTTACCAAACCACAAATAGTATTGGTTCAATCGTTACTTGAGCCCCTAAATGTACACGTTCATGATCTGATGCCTTTAACTGAGCAACAAAACTCTCCAGAAATTGTTTACCATGATATCTTCCCAACTCACGCTAAGCTATTACCTACAGGCATTTTAAATGGTTTATTGCAGGACCATTTAAGTACTCTGCCAACAAATGTAATTATAGCAACGGACGCATCTCAATCACATGAAAAATCAGGCGTTGGAATATACTGCCCCGTACTTGATTGGTCATTTTCACTTCGCTTACCGGATTTTCTTCCTGTCTTTCTGGCTGAATTCATGGCAATAATTTTAGCTTTGCGAAAGGTAAATATTTCCATTCCAGTCGTAGCAGTCATAACTGATTCATTATCAGTGTGCTCTTCTCTGTCCGCATCTGATCACTCACCTATAGTGAAACATTTTAAATCGTTGATCCCCTGTCATCTCCGAAGTATTCATTTATTCTGGACACCAGGGCACAAAGGTTTGTTGTTAAACGAAATAGCTGATTCTCTTGCGAAGGCATCCCTTTCGACACCAATTATTCCTATTTTCCCACATACAGTATACATTACGTTGGCGCGATTTCGCACACTTAAAATCAGGCAAAATTTATCTGACCCTGCACTGACGGCTTCTCCAGAGTACAAACACTTGTTATTTCCCTGGCGCAGTGAACTGACTAATTCAAGGATGATGGAAGTTGTCATCACGTAATTTTGTTGCCGCGTTACCTCCCTCAATTTTTACTTGCATAGATCAGGCATATTGAATTCCCCTATGTGCATTTACTGTAATCAAGAGGAAACGATCAGTCATTTTTTATTACATTGTCGCCGTTTCGATTTATTCAGGCAAAGCATACTAGCACCACCTCTTCAAAGACTGGGCTTGCAACTATCACAACCTGATCTTCTGCCCCGCCGCGGTGGTCTAGTGGCTAAGGTGCTCGGCTGCTGACCCGCAGGGCGCGGGTTCGAATCCCGGCTGCGGCGGCAGCATTTCCGATGGAGGCGGAAATGTTGTAGGCCCGTGTGCTCAGATTTGGGTGCACGTTAAAGAACCCCAGGTGGTCTAAATTTCCGGAGCCCTCCGCTACAGCGTCTCTCATAATCATATAGTGGTTTTGGGACGTTAAACCCCACATATGAATCATCAATCAACCTGATCTTCTTTCATTTGGAGCCTCTACACTGGGTTCAGCCACAGGGATGTTTTATTCGCCGTTCAAGAATACATCACTGCGACTAAACGATTTTCTTGCTAAATTGCTGTTTCACTATTTTTCTTCTTTTTTTCTGCAAACTTGATATCGGTATTTCAAATCAAAATTAAGTTACAAAAAAGTTTTTAGGAATGACGCAATGCTGAAAGTTTAGGGCAAATTCACCTTATAATCGGCCAATCCCCTTCTTTAGGTACGAGCCATTTGCACAGGGAAACAACATCAACAACAACAACAACGCCTGCGGCTGCAGTTTCGAGAGTCGGTAGATTCTTCAGCTACATCGATCCCTTCGTTTTTATCTGTCTGGTCTGTATTTGTGCCTCTTAGGAACGGAACAACAAGCTGCGGGATGGACGACGAGTTAGCGTCCAAAGCCGACGGCGAGGGAACGCAGCAGGTCGTACCTTCAGCGATGCAAGTGTTGGCTCGTCTTCCAGAGCTGAAGATCAGGCGTGAGGCGATAATGCACAACATGCAACAAGCAAGACGTGCCCTCGCCTCGAAAAGCCTCGAGCAGTACCCGTTCATTATGCACACGATGCGTTCGACGTCGATGCTGGTCGGTGAGATAAAGCAGTCTGTCAGCGTAGAGGAGCGCCAAGTACGGCACCTGGAAGCAGGCAACAAGATCTTTCGCCACGAAAACAAGCGACTCTCTCGATACTCCAGGTGCAACGTGCCATCCAGATTCCTTCAGATCTACTCCAAACCTGCTACCACAAGAACTTGGATGCCGAGTGTAGCCACGGGTCGATGGCTAGTGATTCACCTTCGGGCGCTGAATTCGATGGTGGCGTCGTGGTCAGCATGCATCAGAAGGCCAAAGACTACAACAAGGGTGCCGACACTACCTCGGGAGACGAGAACATTGGCGTGGACTAGGACACCGGAAGCCGGGAGGAAGGGTGGGCTTGAGCCCCCTTTTTTTTCAGAAGAAGCGACCGGTTTTTTGTGCAGCATCCGTGAAATAAAGAAACAACATGGAACTGCTGCCTTTCTCATTGCTACTTAAACCGGGTACAACACTAATGGGACTGTTTGCAGTTATTTTATTGCTGTATATTTGCGTAAAACACAAAGAAAGCTGCTTTACTTATTCAGCGAATCACAATTACCACAAGACATTTTCTCTCAACTTAATTTAAAAGTTCGCAAAGTAAAAAAATCGCCAGGTCTGCTTAGAAGACATGGTACAATCACTGAAATCTGGAAGAGGGGCCTTTCCAGAGCCAGTTGTAGACTCTCTTTGGAAAAATATTACAAGTACGCGTGCAAGACACCAACAACGCCATAAACCACTGTAACTCTTTTGGTAGAAGGAAAGCACACCCTATGCTATTATTCGTCATTCTGCGTATAAGCAAGGTAAAACCATTAAACACCTACGAAGTCTTAAATGCAATTAGTACTGGGGTGGTGACGAAATAATGTAAGGCTGAACATTGGGGAATGGCTTACCGGCCGGAGTGGTGGCGGCAGCGTACTACCGCGCCAAATAGGCTAGTTTAACTCTAGAAGGATTTCAGACCCGACTCTTCGCCAACTTTCTGGAGTGGGCCGGATAAATCATGGATCATCAACATCACGTTCTTCAAACATTGAAATGCAATGTGCTCATGAAAGTGATAGGAATGGCTAATTAGCACTGACGTTCTAGCCTGCCTATTATCTGGAACCCTGTATATTCTTAGAAATGTAGGCTTGCTCCTTATTTCTTTTTACATGTGCAAACTTCAAATAGGCTCGGTCGGGCACTTTGAAGTGTACATGTACTGGTGCTTCGTCTTTCTCGACCGTATACGAAATACTCTATCAACGGTGCTGAACTTTATATATTTTAAAAGAGCCGTTGCAGTGTTGTAGAGTGGTGTGTAGTAGATCCTTGAACGTGTGGCACACACCCACGTTTGGGCGCTAACTATATAGACGAAGCATTCCGATAATCTATGCCGACGTTCGTATAGCGCGGTTCGATTCTTTCACCTCGTATAAATATATTGTCACGAGGTCGTGGCATGGCCGAAGACAGGAGACTTCGTGTTGGGATTAACCTGTTTATTTAGGCGAACCTGTGCCCGGTAAACGGAAAGCCCAATTACAGCAGCAGTCTTGCACAGATAGCAGTCTTGGACTGATAGCGGCGAACGGAGCGTCGGCCTTCGATCAACAACTGACAAGCAGCGAAGCGCGTCGGCATTTATACTCTTACCGTCGAATGTCCTAGCGTTACCGCTGGCGGTGACGTAGGTTCCAGAATAATCTGTACCGTTCGCAGAGTGGGCGTGATCTTATCGAAATGATCTACTAGAGTCCGGAAGCTTCTCGAAAACTGCAGGCGCGGTTTGCGCTGAGAATCGTGTAGTGTTTTGGGACGATAACAAAACTTGGGAAATGGAACGTGGCATTGCCCCTTCTCAAAAGGCATCGTCCCGATGCTTTGATTGATATGTGGGGTTTAACGTCCCAAAACCACCATTTGATTATGAGAGACGCCGAAATTTCCGGAGGGCTCCGGAAATTTCGACCACCTGGTGTTCTTTAACGTGCACCCAAATCTGAGCACACAAGCATGCAACATTTCCGCCTCCATCGGAAATGCAGCCGGCGCAGCCAGAATTCGAGCCCGCGACCTGCGGGTCAGCAGCCGAGTACCTTAGCCACCAGACCACCGCGGCGGGGCCGTCCTGATGCTTTAACTAAAGATGAAGGTACAAAAATATTGCAAGAAAGTAAAATGAATAAATTACGATACAACAATATTACAAAAAAACACTGTTTCAGTTTCTTAACGCGCATGAAACGGCTTGAGGCGCGTGACATGACGACTTCAGGTCGCGATCCGCGTCGTTGAGAGTTCGTGATGCTGTCTAGGAACACCTCGTACTCAAGTGGTCCGAGACGTCAAACCACCCTGTACGGTCCGAAGTACCGTCGCAGAAGCTTTTCATTTAGTCCAAGTCGGCGTATCGGCGTCCAAACCCAAACACGTTCACCGGGCTGGTATTCCACGAAGCGTCGTCGAAGATTGTAATGGCAGCTGTCGGTCGTCTGTTGATTCTTGATACAAAGACGCGCGAGTTGTCGGGCTTCTTCGGCGCGTTGAAGGTACTAACTCACATCGAGGTTTTTTTCGTCGTCGACGTTGGGTAACATGGCATCGAGCGTCGTTGCCGGACTCCTTCCATAGACCAATTTGTATGGAGATATCTGCGTCGTCTCCTGCACCGCCGTGTTGTATGCGAAGGTCACGTACGAAAGAATGGCGTACCACGTCTTGTGTTCGACATCGACGTACATTGACAGCATGTCGGCGATCGTCTTGTTAAGCCGCTCGGTGAGGCCGTTGGTCTGTGGGTGGTACGCTGTCGTCCGGTGGTGGTTTGTCTGGCTGTATGCCAAGATCGCTTGAGCTACGTCAGCAGTAAATGCCGTTCCTTTGTCGGTGATAAGAACATCCGGGGCGCCGTGACGTAGGACGATATTTTCGGCGAAGAACTTAGCTACCTCGGATGCACTGCCTTTTGGCAGGGCTTTTGTCTCGGTGTAGCCGGTGAGGTAGTCGGTAGCTACCATGATCCACTTGTTTCCGAAAGCCGACGTCGGGAACGGCCCCAGTAGGTCCATACCAATCTGCTGGAAAGGTCGGCGAGGTGGTTCAATTGGCCAGCAGAAGTCCCGCTGGCCTTGTCGGCGGTGCCTTGCGTCGCTGACAGTCCCGGCATGTCCTCACATAATGATTGACGTCGGTAGTAAGACGTGGCCAGTAGTACCTTTCTTGTATCCTCGCGAGCGCGCGAGAAACACCGAAATGCCCTGCCATCGCATCGTCGTGCAGGGCTCGCAGGAGTACTGGTCGCAGAGCTGAAGGCACCACAAGGAGGTACTTAGCTCGAAGCGGTCAAAAGATTTTTTTGTAGAAGACCATTTTGTAGAAAGAACGACGCAAGTGCACGCTTGAATACCTTCGGGACTTCGGCGGTCCTGCCTTCGAGGTATTCTATTAGGGCTTTAGGTTCTGGGTCGGCCCACTGTCGTTCAGCGAAGTCGTCAGTAGTTATCGTTCCCAAGAAGTAGTCGTCATCCGGGTCGTCGGGTACTGGTTGGTCGACAGGCGCACGAGAGAGACAGTCGGCGTTAGAGTTTTTTTTTTGCCGGACTTAAAAATGACAGTAATGCAATATTCTTGAAGTCTCAGGCTCTATCGTGCGAAGCGACCTGAAGGGTCCTTCAAGGTGGCTAGCCAACACAAGGCGTGGTGGTCGCTCACAACTTTGAAGGGCCTGCCGTAGAGGTAGGGGCTAAATTTCGACGTAGCCCAGATGATGGCGAGGCACTCCTTTCTGTTGTGGAATAATTTGCTTCTGCTTTAGATAGCGATCGGCTGGCGTAACAAATAACCCTTTCAAGTCCGCCAGCCCTCTGCACAAGAACGGCGCCAAGACCTACGCTGCTTGCGCCAGTGTGTATTTCTGTCTCGGCGAATTCGTCGAAATGGGCAAGTAACGGAGGCGTCTGGAGGCGATGTTTAGGCTCCTAGAAAGCGTGTTCCTGTGGGGTTTTCCACTTGAACTCTACGTCGGCCTTGGTAAGGTTAGTGAGAGGATCGGCGATGCGGGCGAAGTTTTTCACGAACCACCTATAATAGGCACACAGGCCCAGAAATCGGCGCACCGCCCTCTTGTCAGCGGCAGGAAGTCGGCGATGGCGGCTGTTTTCCGTGGATCGGGACGAACTCAAGACTTTCGGATAACGTGCCCCAGAAACAAGAGCTCCTCGTACGCAAATCTGCACTTTTCTGGCTTCCGTGTGCGTCCGGACGTCTTGATGGCTTGAAGTACAGCTTCAAGGCACCGAAGATGCTCGTCGAAACTCGAGGAAAACACGACGACGTCGTCCAAGTACACAAGACTAGTCTGCCACTTCAATCCTGCCAGTACTGTATCCATAACGCGTTGAAAAGTTGCAGGCGCTGAGCAAAGGCCGAAGGGCATCACTTTGAACTCGAAGAGGCCGTCCGGTGTTATAAACGCCGTCTTCTCTCGGTCTCTTTCGTCGACTTCGATTTGCCAATAGCCAGTCTTTAGGTCCATTGACGAAAAGTCAATGTCAGCAATCACTTTTTGTAACCACCCCGCTGTTGTCTTTTCTCTTGATTGTTTATTATTGTACCCCTCCTCTCTGTAACGCCTTACGCATTGAGAGTAAATAAATGAAATTAAAAAAAAAGCACTTGGCGTTATGGAGACGATCAAGTGCGTCGTCTATTCGTGAAAGAGGATACACGTCCTTTCTTGTGATTTTGTTCAGGCGGCGATAATCGACGAAAAAACGTAGGGTCCCATCTTTTTTCTTCACTAACACCACGGGGGATCCCCATTGACTCTTGGACGGCTGGATAATGTCATCCCGCAGCATTTCATCAACTTGTCTCTTCATAGCCTCACGTTCTCACGTCGAAACCCTGTACGGACTCTGACGGAGTGGTCTGGCATTTGCTTCGGTTATGATGCGATGTTCTGTGATTGGGGTCTGCCGAATTTTCCATAATGACGAAAAGCAATCTTCGTATTGCAGGAGGAGGGCCAGGTTCCTCGCCACTTTCGCAAGTGTGGTGCGCAAGGAGAAGGCCGCAGCTCTCTTCGAAACCCGCATGCAGTTGCCAAATGGAACGTGGCACTATGTTCATCGCGCGCACCCAGTTGAAGAAAAAATCTGAAAACAGACCTTATTTTTTTAGGTGCTATGTCGTCGTTGAACTAATTCTGCGAGGGATGCTAAACACAAAAAAACGAAGTCCGGCGCGCCTCTTACAACGGGGGAACGCTCTGTGTGGCACGCAGAAGAAGGAGATCGTTTCGTCCGGCTCGCCGTTCGCTTGCTCTCGGGGTGTGGCCAAGAATTAAGTAGCTGTTGTTGGTTCATTGATCTATCATCGTTTCTTATACTGCAATATTTGTTTAATAAGAGTTTTTTTGTGTAATTCAGACAAGACAAGATGCCCTTTTCTTCGCCAGGGCCAGGGACTTTTCTTTGGTCTGCTTCTATGGATTCGAAGGAGGTGCCTGTAGATCTTTTCTTGTGCAATGGAATATCATCGGTTCCAGTGGCTCTAGTCCCGACCAATGACGGCATCATTCGGATGAAAAACCCGAAAATCATTCAGGCGGAATTACGGTCAGTGACGGCCCATTTCCGGTCCATAACGGAGGTCCGCCAGTTCCGCAGAGGAGGCATACTGTGCTTTTTGCCAGACCAGCTGTTGATGCACTTTGGGGCAAGCCTAAACATATCCGGAGTGCTTGAGCCTGGACACTTTGAAGCATTCGTATGCTTGTTTTACTTGCGTTGGTTAACACAGGTAGGCTGTACCGAAGGAATCCAAGGAAAAGAAACCTGTATAGTCGCAACATAGCAGTTGTCGACATTCCCCAGTTCTTTCCAGCGAAGAACTTGAACAAATGACAGAAGCCTGTCAATCGCCTTTTCATGTATGATACATGTGAGCTCTATGAGAGGTCTCTGTCAATTATAACACCTAGGAACTTGTATGAACTTGTATGATCAACAGCGGCGACTATCGCCATCACAAGGGACAACCTCATCAAGACCCACATTAATGTGGAAGTGCTGAGGACACATATACGACACCTTGCTCGAACCCCTCGACATCACCTAGCCTCTCTACCAGTGGTCCGACCATGCACATCTTACTGCAAAACAGTGACCGAACATGGTGAGTCGATCCCAACTTCGTTCTCTCCTGCCGATAGACCTGTGACTCCGCCATGGTGCCTCGCTCAACCAATAATTATTATTAACATACCTGGCGTCGAGAAAAAGGCCAATTTGTCGTCACCGGCTCTTAAACAGCTCACACTACTTCTCTTGTATGAGAAATATCAAGACTCCACACATATCTACACTGACGGATCGGTTCAGCCGGACAGCTCTACAGGAGCAGTAGTGATACCAAGGTTGGCCACAACAATTAAATTCAAGACATCTCACGCAACAACATCAACGGCAGCAGAATTGGCAGCACTTCGTGCCGCGTTGCAATTTGTAGTTGATCAGCCTACGCGCAAGTGGACTATTTTCTGCGACTCGAAGGCGGCACTGCAGTCTCTACTATCAGCCTTACGCCGTGGACCACACGAGCAGTTGGTACTAGAGATAGCAGAGATTATACACCACCTGACTGAGAAAGGGCACCAAATTACATTTCAGTGGTTGCCCAGTCACTGCGGAATCATCGGCAATGAACGGGCCGATCAAGCTGCCCGCTCAGCCCACACAGAAAATCATAAACTGTGACTACCACTTTCTAGGACGGATGCTGCACGAGAGCTCCGCAGACTTGCTCGCCGGCAAACCACATCGCAATGGAATCAGCCGCACTTCAAGCATGCCCGACTGTACTCGCTTGACCCTACGCTAAGTCTTCAAGTCCTGTCGAGGCTTCGCCGAGCAGACCAGACCCTGTTATGTAGGCTGTGGTTGGGCGTTGCATTTACCAACGCCTACGCTTTCCGCATCGGGATGGCCGACACCGCAGCCTGTGGCCACTGTGGCAAGGAGGAAACCATTCAACATGTTCTTTGTGAGTGCCTAGCGTATAGTAGGTGGCGAGTATGCCTACGCAGGGAACTCAACAAATTAGATGATCAGCCTCTGTCGGAGCAGGAAATTCTGCAGTATCGTCAGGATGCGACTTCACAGAAGAGGGCCCTGAAAGCGCTGCTGCACTTTTTGCGATTGACCGGCCTTGCTGAACGGTTGTAGCTGGGACGCCCTTCCAGTGTGTGTTTTCGTTTTTTTTTATGATTGCGCGTGCGTTTTTTTTCCTCTCTCTAACCCCTCTTTCTTGCCCCTACTTCCCCACCCCCAGCGCTGGGTAGCAAACCAGATGCCAATATCTGGTTAACCTCCCGGCCTTTCCTTTCTCACTCACTCTCTCTCTCTCTCGCCAGACCAGTTCTGTGTTCTAGATCTACTGAAGTGCTCAATGTTTGCATCCCAGCCGGTGAGCGCGTTCATACCTCCCCATTTAGCTTGTACCCGAGGCTTAGTGCGTGGCGTAGACGCCAACATGCCACCCTCTGAAGTACTATAGCTGTTTTCCCCAGCAGGTGCCAATTCAGTATATCGGTGTGAACGCATGGTTGATAAGAACAAATTACCGACTGAGTCTGTAATTGTGACTTTTGCGTGATCAGTCCGACCATCAGAAATTAAGGCTTGTCCTTATTTACAGAGTAGAGCCGCTCTTTCCTCGTCCGCTCCAATGCATAAACTGTTAGCGTTATGGTCATACCATGAAAGGTTGTAGGTCAGCGGCCAGGTGTAAGGTATGCGGGAAAGGTCAGAATTCTAGCGACTGTCAGAATAATTAAGAAAAGCGTTGCCTATGTAACGAAGCTCATGCTGCTGATAGCTCATGTTGTAAGGCAAAGGTACGTAAAGTACAAATTCTAGAGATTGTAAAACGAAGACGGCGTTCACGGAAGGAAGCAGCACTTCAATTACAAGCACGAACACAAGGCTGCGCCGGCGTTACAACTCGTAATATGCCAACAACGGAAGCTCTCTCTGTCCCTATTGCGGCAGCGATTGAGAAGGCAGTGGAGAAGGCAATGGAGCGCATCGCTGGGAATCTTTGTGAGTCCTTGGCCCAGATTCTATCGAACCACATGGCTCAAATGTTGGGTACAGCGGAAAACAACCTCAGTGCACCACCTAACATTAGTGACTCCTCGGAGTTTGCAAACGAGTATGACCCTCATACGCCAAAGCAGGCTACGAAAGCTCTTCACGATCTTGACTCCCTTGAGATTTCAAAGAAGTATGGCTTCAATACGCCAAAGCAACCTATGATAGCTGCAGATTCAGTAGAGGAAGGTAGCGTATCTCAATGCGAGCTTAACAGGAAACTGGAGGACTCAGATGAAATGGAGACGGATCCTCAATCGCTAAAGCACTCTAGATCCCCTTTGTACAAAAAAAGCATCGTACCTGTCAATTCAAAAACCAAAAAGTACGAGAAGGACGCCCTGTCTAAAGCTGATTTTCATAAAAAAATATTCTAAACAAGGCCATCACTGGGGCTATTTTAGAGCAACAATAGGGTCACTTGATATCCTTCATTGGAATTGCTGATCTATTCACTCTGCAGCAACTGATCTAATATATTTGGCATCGAAATTTTCTCCAGATAATAATGCACTACAAGAAACTTGACTTTCAATGAATCAGTCTTTTCAATTAAATAGATTCAGATCTTTCCGCCTAGACGGTCCATCGAAAGGTTGAGGTTTGGCTTTCTTTATTCATAATAGAATAAGTCTCAAGGCGAAAATTGCGTATAAGCTCAAGTCACCTGACAGTGAAATTCTCGCTTTAGAAATAACATTACCAGGCTGCATGCCTTTTTTCGTAGTGAATGCATACTTTCCTAAAGGTGTAATTGATACTCGATGTTTAGACGCTGCAGTGACTTCTAGTTATCAAAACAAAATTCTAATCGGCGATTTCAATTCTCATCATGCGTGCTGGGGTTCCCGAACTGATCAATGCGCTAAGAGATTGTGGGAGTGGACAGCGGATAATAACTTGAGTTGCCTGAATTTGAGAACACCCACTTACATTAGTGATAGGTCTCGTTCAGCCTTAGATTTATATTTTGTGAGTTTATCACTCACTAGTTTTTCGTGTAGTGCGTGTGATTGTGCAAATTACAGCAATCATTTTCCCATATTATTCGAGATTGCATGCCAAGGTATAATGTCGGGCTCTCAGACTCGAGTATTTATTAATTACACCAAATTTAGGAAAAAATTTAGAATCAGCTTTGACAACTCGTTCTGAAGCGCAAGAAGATACAAAAGCCATAAGACTAAGTGCACTGATCAAAAGAACATATGAAAAGGCAGAATTCGTCGTGGTATCCGCAAAGAGCACAACCCATAGTCCGTGGTGTAACTCGGACTGTGCCCGGGATTTCCGACGAAGAAAGGCAGCTTGGAAAAAACTTATGTATGACCAGTGCCCCCATAGCTGGTCTGATTACAAATATCACGCTGCAAGTTTTAACCGCACAGTCTCTTTAGCTAAGGAACAATATGATAGAAAACCTTATGATCACCTTTCAAAAGCTTGTAATAAAAAGGCGCTGTTCAGTTTCATGAGATCACGTAAAAAGATGCCATCTCCAAATAATATAGGGTTTGAGATTATGTCCTCGGAAGAACAAAACAAATTGTTAGAAATCTTGGATAAAGACCTGGAGTGTAGATTTACATCAACTAAGTCTTACGATCTACAAAAACCAGTGTTAACGATTGAAGTTACTGAAGTTACAGAGGAAGAGTTAGCACAAGTGATACAAGGTTAGCCCTCATCAGCTCCTGGTCCGGATGGAATCACCGCTGCTATGATAAAAACTTTATTCAAATTATCACCATTTGACCTACTAAACACTGTAAATTATTCGTTTAAATATGCCTGGATTCCGTATGAGTGAAAATTAGCTAAAATAGTGCCGATACAATTAAGACAAAGATTCGGATACGTCATAGAAAACATTCGACCCATTTCTCTTACATCTAATATGGTGAAGCTCATTGAAAGAGTGCTCCATAAAAGAATTATAATATGGATGAAGGAAAATTTGATAGTAAACCCAAATCAAATTGGCTTCGGAATAGATTGTTCAATCTGGTGTGCACACGCAGGTTTAGAAAGCCGCATTCAGCTTGCTCGCAAAAGAAGACAACATGCGGCACTAGTGACATTGGATATAGCTAAGGCATACGATAGTGTAGAACATTCACTTTTATTAGACATATTAGAGGGCCACAATCTCCCAAAATATATAATATCGTGGGTGAGGGAATTTTTGAGAGGTACAGAATTCTATTGTTTTAAGGATGGTTGCGCATCGTCAAAGTGCAAACAAACACGCGGTGTCCCCAAAGGCACTGTATTATCGCCAGCTCTATTTAACATCTTAGTGAGCACAATCCCGCATTGCCAGGACGTGATGGTGTTTGTATATGCTGATGATATTGCATTTTTCACGGCACCTAGTGACATATATTCTTTATATCAAAATCTACAGAGAGATGGCTAGATGCAGTCTGCATGACCTTAAATGTAAATAAGAGTTCAGTATTGATATTCCCGTTATCCGATCCCATCTCCATTTCAATATGTTATGAACAAGAGCCCATTACGCAGGTGTAATCTCTTAAATATTTAGGAATAATTTATAATGCCAACCTAAACTGGACTCCCCACATAGAAAGCATGGCATCTAAAGCACAACGCGCCTTAGGAATACTTCGTCGACTGAGCAGCCGTCGATATGGTCTACGCAGAAGCACAGTGGGGATGATATAAAAAATGTATACCGACCAATGCTAGAGTTTGGGTGTTTATTTTTCTCAGGTGGTCCTGCTTACAAAACAAAACTTCTGGTTATGCTTGAACGAGAAGCCTTTAGATTGTGTCTAGGACTTCCTAGATTTGAAACAAACAATGTTTTATATCAGGAAGCACGATTACCTACATTGCCTTGCCGTTTTCGTATCCTAACGATTACGACGTTTCTGGAATTTTATAGCTATGCGCCAAAACGATCTTAATATGCTTTTATAAATGACGCAGACACCTTTTTTCTGCCCATTGGCAATGGTTTCGACCACCTCAAATTGCTTTTGTCCAGAAACAACTACATAGAATAAATGTAAATACTCGAGATGTGATTGCGGCGCATGTTACAAATCAAAATCTTAAGATAGAATTCGTTGAGATTTTTTTCTCTAAGCCGAAATTACAATCCAATAGGTTCGTAAATAGCCAAGTGGAGTAATATCTTGCACACGCAGAAACGAATAATATTATAGCCACAGATGCTTCAGTAAAGGATGAAGAGACAGGTGTAGGTATATACTCCCATTCGCTTGACTGGTCTTTTTCATTAAGATTACCAGATTTCACCCCAGTCTTTAAAGCTGAACTATTGAAAATAGTTCCAGCGCTCCGAAAGCTACCTTTAAATGCCGATAACGCAATCATAATCACAGATTTCCTGTCAGTGTGTATGTCGATTACGGCGTCCACAAAATCGATGGCCTTAAAGACGCTTCTTACGCTAGTCCCTCCTCAGCTGCACGTACTGAAATTAGAATGGGTATCTGGTCATTGCGTTTTAGAAGTAAATGAAATCACCGATTCTCATGCACGAGCGGCATTGGAAGGGCCAGTACTATCAGTCCTTTCCGAAGTCGCCACTATAACTGCGACAAGATACAGAAAACTTGCGCTTCATGCAGACGCTATAGAAGCAATATTGTTAACACCAGAATTTGCTCACTTATTATTTCCATGGAAATTCATTGGCGTCCTACAAGACAGTTGAAAACCATAATAACCAGATTTCGTTGTCGTGTCCCCCTGTTAAATTTCTATTTACATAGGGCTGGTCTGGCGATATCACCGCTATGCAACTTTTGTTCAGAATTGGAAACTATAGAGCGCTATTTTTTTATTTTATCGCCGATACAAATTGCTGAGGAAAACACTCTTAGTCCTCCCATTCGCTAGCCTGGGGCTGAACTTCACTGTAGAAAATATACTTTGTTTCGGGGCTTGCGATCAGGGATTCAGCCACGAGAACGTTTTCTATGCCGTTTGCAAGTACCTTATTTAAAGTAAAAGAATTATTTTTAATTGCGTGATTATTATTCCCGAAAAAAATCTAACATACACAAGAGCGTTGTTTAACCATGCTGATTCCTATTCAAGGTAATGAATAATTGTCTTTTCTGAACGAGTGAAAAACGACTATTGCACTCCTTTCGTTCTGCCTAGGGCGCCTTTTCTTTCATCTTTCTTTTTTCCGGGGGGGGGGTTCATATCGAAAAAAAAATCTTACGAAATTAAGTCATCAATTTTTGGCCGATCCCCCTGAGTGGGTACGAGCCATGGCTGTGAAATCATCGTCATCATCAACTCTTACAACGCCTGCGGCTGCAGTCTCGAGAGTCGGTAGCATTCTTCAGCTACATCCATCCCTTCGTTTTTATCTTTCTGGTCTGTATTTGTGCCTCTGAGGAGCAGAACTACAAACAGCAGGATGGACGATGAGTTAGCGCCCAAAGCCGACGGCGAGGGAACGCAGCAGGTCGTACCTTCAGCGATGCAAGTGTTGGCTCGTCTTCCAGTGCTGAAGATCAGGCGTGACGCGATGATGCACAACATGCACCAAGCAAGACGTGCCCTCGCCTCGAAAAGCCTCGAGCAGTACCCGTTTATTATGCATAGGATGCCTTCGATGTCGACGCTGATCGTTGAGATTTTGCAGTCTGTCAGCGTAAAGAAGCGCCAAGTACGGCACTTGGAAGCAAGCAACAAGATCTTGCGCCGCGAAAACAAGCGACTCTTGCGGAAACTCCTGGGGCAACGTGCCATCCAGATCCCTTCAGATCTACTCCAAACCTGCTACCACAAGAACTTGGATGCCGAGTGTAGCCACGGGTCGGTGGCTAGTGATTCACCTTCGGGCGCTGAATTCGATTCACATTCGGGCGCTGAGCCCCCTTTTTTTTCAGAAGAAGCGACCTTTGTTTTTGTGCAGCATCCGTGAAATAAAGAAACAACCTGGAACTGCTGCCTTTCTCATTGCTACTTAAACCATGTACACAACTAATGGGACCGTTTGCAGTTATTTTATTGCTGTAGATTTGCGTAAAACACAAAGAAAGCTGCTTTACTTTTTCAGCGAATCCCAATTACCACAAGACATTTTCTCTCAACTTAAATTAAAAGTTTGCAGAGTAAAAAACTCGCCAGGTCTGCTTAGAACACAGGGCACAATCAGTGAAATCTGGAAGAGGGGCCTTTCCAGAGCCAGTTGTAGACTCTCTTTGGAAAATTATTACAAGTACGCGTGCAAGACACCAACAACGCCATAAACCGCTGTAACGTTCTTGGTAGAAGGAAAGCACTCCCTATGCTATTATTCGTCACTCTGCGTATAAGCAAGGTAAAACCGTTAAACACCTACGAAGTGTTAATTGCATTTAGTACTGGGGTGATGACGAAATAAAGTTACGTCGAACATTAGGCAATGGCTTACCGGCCGGAGTGGTGGCGGCAGCGTATAACCACCGCGCGAAATAGGCTAGTTTAACTCTAGAAGCATTTCAGACCCGACTCCTCGGCGAATTTCTTTAGTGGGCTGGAAATATCATGGATCATTAACATCGCGTTCTTTGAACATTGAAATGCAATGTGCTCATGAAAGTGATAGTAACGGCTAGTTAGCACTAATATTCTAGCCCTGCTAATATCTGGTATTGTGTGAATTTCTAGAAATGTAGGCTTTCTCTTTATTTTTTCTTTTCATGTGGAAATGCCGAATCGGCTCGGAAGGACACTTTGAAGTGTAGATATAGCTGATACTTTGTCATTTCTCGTCCATATACGCAATACACTATCAACGAGGCTGAACTTTATGTATTTTAAAACAGCCATTGCCTTGTTGTAGAGTGGTGTGTAGTAGATCCTTGAATATGTGGCCAACACCCACGTTGGGGCACCAACCATATAAACGAAGCATTCCGACACTCTATGCCGGCGTTCGTATAGCACGTTTCGATTCTTTCACATCGTATGAATCTATTGTCACGGGGTCGTGACATGGCCGAAGACAGGAGACTCCGTGTTGGGATTTAACTGTTTATTTAAGTGAACCTGTGCCCGGGAAACGGAAAGTCCAATTACAGCAGCAGTCTTGCACAGATAGCAGTCTCGGACTGATACAAAGAGAAGTTTATTAACTTCAAACTCAAAAAAACTCTTTACATCAATTTATACATACAGTGTTCGTTTAGACACCCCTCGGACTGATACAAAGAGAAGTTTATTAACTTCAAACTCAAAAAAACTCTTTACATCATTTATTCATACAGTGCTCGTTTAGACACCCCTCTTGTGCACTATGGGGCATACAAACTCCACTATCCATAGAGGAAACTTGCGGCACACACACAGATCTATACATATATATATACATATACACATACATATATACACATATACACATACATACATACAAGTTTGTGCTAAACTACGCATACATTCGTAAAAAAACCACAAATATATATTTACAATCACATATACATATATTTACAACAGATCGTGAACATGGGTAGGCATATTTACAATACTTCGACTGGCGCTATACATACACTTGTAACGCAATGTTTTGGGGAGAAGGGTTTAGTAGGGGATTATGGGGGTACGGAGTTTTGCACCTCTGACGAAAAAAAACTCTGTGTGCCAGCGGCGAAGGAACTGGTCCTCCACGCCAGCTTCCAGTTGCTTGGCCAAGTACTGCACTATTTTCTGCCTGATCATGGCTAGTGCTGGGTAGGCCGCTCTCACTGGGGTGTTCTTTACCTCAGCAAGACACCGGCGTTTCCAAATCACAAAGAGTGTGATGGAAATCACCAGCCTTGCGAAGCAGCCCCTATTCTTTTCGAGGGCCGTTGGAGGGCGGATGCTGAAGCACCTCGCAACCAGGCGCCATACCGACTTGGCCGCCCCGCATTCTAACAACGCATGGGAGATCGTTTCCTCAGCGCGGCAATTAGGACACTGGCTATTCGGCGTGATGCCGAAACGGTGCAGGCGATGTCTCGTGGGCAAAACTTGCCACTTGCGCTTCTACTCGAAGTCATGTACTTCGTGCGGTCGGTACTTATTGATTTTTTGTTTGCACAGTCCTAGCCTTTTGATGTGCTCCTTTTCTTCTTCGGACAACTGGTTTTCTGTTATCGCTTCGACAATTCGGGCGGGTGGGTCCTTGTCAATGTCGCAGTTCGGGGCTTCTTTTTCTATGATCTTTGTCGTAGTTGCCGCCATCCTTTAAAAGTGTGAGGACGCTTCCGCGCGCGGGCCAGTGTGTTTGTGGTTTTCCAGATAGTGCGTGATGGTGCTTGTCCAGTAGTTGATTAGATTCTTCCCAACGTAACTCGCTGCGTAATAAAGCATGCGGGTAATCTTGAAGGCTAGTATCTGGCTGGTCATTTGTACGTGTGGGAGGCCGAGGCCACCTTTGTCCTCGGGTAGTTGAAGGAGGTGTCGCTTGACTGGTGCTGGTTTCCCTTCCCATAGCAAATCGGTGATCACGGCGTTCAGTTGGCTCGCGGTTTACCTAGGGATCACCGCTACCCTACTGGCGTAGAACGCAAACGCGCAAACGGTGGTCCTTGCTGCCAGCGCTTTTTCACGTAACGTAAGGTTTAGGAGGCGAATGCGGGCAACTGCCTGCTTTGCCCTCTCGAGGGCTCTCTGCCACGTGGCTGGTGCCACCCCTTCACTGGAGAAGTAGATTCCCAGTACTTTAACGATGGACACCACTTCGATGTTTCCTAGGGCTTCTCTAGGGAAAGTTCCAAATAGCATCGCCTTGCTCTTGTCCGCATTTATCGCCGCTCCGGATGCCTGCGCGTATCTTGTGAACGTCGCACTGAAGTCTTGGAGGCTGCTTTCATCCCGAACAAACAGGGATATGTCGTCCGCGTATGCCAGCACTTTCACCTGCTCCTGGCCCGTCAGTGGGAAGCCCCGAATGCCTTCATGCGCAATAACACTTGTGATCAGCGGCTCGCACGACATGACAAAAAAGGTCGGGCCCAATGGGCATCCTTACCTTATGCCTCTGCTATACTTGAATGCCGGCGTTGCGACTCCATTTATCAGAACGGTGCAGAATAGGTCCTCGTACAAAGTTTTTGCCAGTTTTATAAAACTTGCCGTAAGCCAAACTCCTTCATCACGTCGAAGAGGCAATGGTGTCGTACCCTGTCAAAAGCTTTAGCTTGGTCTAGGGAAATGAAAACACCATTGAAACCTCTTGTCGTCGCGTATTCGAAAGAGTCACGGATCACTGTGAGGTTCGCAAAAAGCGACCTTCCTGGAATCGCGCACGTTTGGTACGGGCTAATGATGCCCGGTAACAGGAGCTTGAGCCTGTTGTTCAGTATAGTGGCTACCAGCTTGTAATCGGTGTTCAAAAGCGTGATTTTATGCCACGCCGTGGGCTCGTTTGGTTGTGCACCCTGTTTGTGTAGTAGGACAATTTTACCCACTCCGAAGGAGTTGGGTTTCTTAAAGGACCTGAAGATCGCATTTACCATCGCGAGCAAGGGTTCTTCGAGAACTTCGAGAAAAGTCACATAGAAAGCTGCAGTCAGGCCATCAGCGCCTGGGGCAGAATTGGGGGTCATGCTTCTTATGGCTCCGCGAAGCTCTGCAGGGGAGACTTCAGCGCTAAGGGTTGCTGGCTCCTCCTCCTCCTTAACTCGCTGCAGATGTTTGCAAAGTTCTTTGACATGGTCGGGTCCCCTATTGGTGTCTATTGGTTCGGTGTCTTGGAACTGTATGCTGAAGTACTCTCTGAAGATGTTCTCAATTTCTGCTGGGTCGTCGGTTACAGAACCGTCTAAGCGCTTTGCCTCTGTAATTCGCAAACAGCCATTTCCACGTACTTCCCTCACATTAACTCCGGTCGCCGTGCCCAACAGTCCATGCTCACTTTTAGGTCGCCTCATGGTATCTCTGAGGAGTTGATTGTATTGCTCCTCAAGCGAGGTCAGGTACTCTGTTGTACATGAGGTCAACGTGTCGGCTGCCTTGATGATCTGCATTCGGCGAAGAAGTTCTTTCATCTTTTGTGTATGACGTCTTTTTCTGGCTTTGCCTTCTTTTTGTAACAGGGCCTTCCATTCTTCGTTAAGTTTATCCCACAGAGAGGGTAATATGTCCGGCATTTTCTACTGATACGCTGATGGCAGCTTTCAAGTTTTCTACGCAAGTCTCATCTCTCAGCAGCTCAGCGTCTATTCTCCAGCTATTGTTATCAGAGTGCGCGCCGGGGGATCCCTTTACCATCGTGACAAGCGGGGCATGATCCGTCTTCTCTTTCAGGTTGGCCGGGAGCGCGAGTACTTCGCATCCTTCAACCAAAGGGAGGAGGAGGTCCGGAAAGTACATCCGGTCTATTCTACTTCCTGTTGATCTAGAGGTACGGGTTGCTACGAAGCGGTCTTTATAGAGGTGTACCCATATGTCCGAGAGGTTTAGGTGCCGAAGGGTTTTCACCAACTCTTTTGCATTGTAGGTTGATCATCCTTGGCTTGGCCCCCTCACATCCCGGTTAGAATCTACCACGCAATTAAAATCACCGACCAGTACGTGGGGAATGGGCTCTAGGAGGAGTTCGTGCATCTCTTGAAAGAACTTATTCGTATGTTTTCTTGTCACAGGGGCATAGACGTTCACAATGCGAATCTTTTTGCCTTCGATGAAAATGTCAATCATTATGTACCGACCATTCGCCCCGAAAATACAATGGGATTTTGATGGAAATCTGCCTAATACAAACATTACTCCTACCCCGCATGCTCTCGTGGTCACCAGAGAGAAAAAGGCGTCGGTCTGATGATCTCTGCGGAAATTAACCACATCCAGCGGCGTTCGGAAATTCGCCTCTTGAATAAAGAGGAGGTCTATGTTCTGGTTCCTAGCGAAACCTAGGATGGCTGCTTGTTTCGCCCTATCTCTAAATCCTCGGATATTCCACGTAGCCAATTTAAAAAAGGCCATCAAAAACCTTAAAAAGAACAAAACAAAACGCGGGAAGTATCGAGGCTAGCAAGCAGCGTGGCCGTCATCCACCGATTGGGCACGATGCCAAGCGCTGGAGGGGAGCAGGAAAGAGGGGTGAGCGAATGCACCGAGCAAGATAACCGACAGCCGCGTGCCGACTGAAAGGGGCGAGGAGAGTGCTGCACAAGAAGGAATAGGGAAGGCAAGTAAGACATAGTGCGGCCAGAGCGAACGAGAGGAAGGGAAAAGGGCCGTGAAGCCGACAGGGCAGGTGCACCGCTTCAGTGACTTGCGTGTCTGGGCTTGGGGGTGATTCCCCTTCGCCTACACCGTCTTTCTCGAGCTTCTGAGCCTTCGCGTGTGGTGGAGCGTCGCTATCACTGCTTTGGCCTGCTGGCCCGGGTCTACGCTGCCGGGCCTCCTTGCTGGCTGCCCTCTCACCCAGATACTGCTTATCGTCATCAGGGCGTATTCGTGAGCGCGAGCGAGCTCTCTGCTCTAGCCCAGTGGCCATCTGTCCAGTTTTCGCGTCCGATTTCCGGCTTGGGCGTGCCGAATGGGAGGCGGGGGAGGAAGTCGGTGCAGCACGGTCGCATTCGCTGTCGCCGGGTAGAAAGTAATACCCTTTACTTTTTATGGGGGCGTCGTCGCCGGCTGGGTCTTGGGTGCCGGCCTCCAAGGCTGGGCTGGTCACTGGGGCCCGGACGTTGACCGGTGTGTTTGATAAAGCAAGGAGGGCCTCTCCCTGCTCGTTGGACTCGGGGGTTGCTTCAGCCGCGGTCAGCGAATTCCCGCAGTCATCCCGGCTCGCCGAGGGTGGAGGCGGCTTAGGGGGGGATGATTGCGCCGAACCCGTCTCGATATCGCTAGACTCTGTTTCAGTCGACCTGGTGGTAGTCTCGTCAAAACTCCCGGGCCTCTCCCCCTCACTGGCGAACGGATCGCCCATGCCACTGCCTGAAGTCAGATCGGAGTCTAAGTCGCGGTCCCTTGAAGGGGATCCCCTCTCGGTTGTGCGGGATGTGGACCTAGACGTAAGGACCTGCATACGCGGCGAGTTAGTTGCTCGGGCAGAGGCGGGGCCGCTTGACTGAGAGTGCGACGAAGCGGATTCAGATAGCGAGGGGAAGCCGCGGGCGGCCGAAGCGTATGAGCGCTTACGAAAGCACTCGCGTGTTCCGTGGTGACCCCCGCAACGTTTACAGTCTTCCGAGCGGCCCTCAGTATCGTGGCCGAATGTGCCTCACCGCTTACAGTACGCCGTGGTGCACGCAGTCGCCATATGCCCGACTTCACCACAACGCGCGCACACCCGGCGCATGCCTCTGTATTCGCACATGACTTTGTGCCCCGCAATTGTGATGAAGTTGGGGACTGGGCGGCACATCTCAATTTTAACCATACGTACCCCGTTCAACTTGGTCTGGCGAGTGGCTAGGGTGGCGAAGAAAATGCCCTTCACTTTACCAAACTGGGCTAAGGCGTTGCTAAGGGCCTCGTCTGATAGAAAAAGCGGGGTAACAGTAAACGTTCACATATGTAACCGGCGGCCCGACTGCCTCTACTGGCACCCTCGCCCCTTTCACTTCAAATCCTTCCGCCACCATTAGCTTCGTCGCCTGGCCAGCATTGCGGGTGCATACAAGAAATTTTGCGCCCCCCATATGTTGCAGTACTAATACGCTGTCGTCACCAGCTGTCTCTTCAATTGCGTCAATTAACTCATCGACGGAGATATCGCCCTCGGGCGCGGAAAATATGAAACAATTCTCCCTCACCGGGAGTTCAAATGGCGTGGCCATTCTGGTGGGTGGACCCCGCAAGCCGCCGGTTGGGCGTGGCTCGCGGGTGGCTTGTAACGTGCAGTCGAGCTGCACTCTGGTAGGAAGCGGCTCAGCCGAAGCAAGTGCCGCGCAGGTCTTGGTGGTACCAGGTGGACCGCAGGGGGACTCCGGGATGGCGGGCGTGAACCGGGGACCTTGCACCTCCTCCTGGCATGGGGTAGGCGGGCTCCAGGCAGCAAGGCCCGAGACCGAGGGGCGGCGGTCGCGCGTACAAGACGCCGGTGCCGCGTAGAATTCTTTTGCCGACTTGAAACCCTGGGGTCGACGTCCGCGTGACGTGACCCCGGGTCTCGCTTGAGGACTCGAGAAGAGACAGCTAGACCGGCGAACGCAGCGTCGGCCTTCGATCAACAACTGACAAGCAGCGAAGCGCGTCGGCATTTATACTTTTGCCATCGAACGTCCTAGTGTTATTGCTGGCGGTGGCGTAGGTTCCAGAATAATCTATACCGTTCGCAGAGTGGGCTTGGTGGTACCAGGTGGACCGCAGGGGGACTCCGGGATGGCGGGCGTGAACCGGGGACCTTGCACCTCCTCCTGGCATGGGGTAGGCGGGCTCCAGGCAGCAAGGCCCGAGACCCAGGGGCGGCGGTCGCGCGTACAAGACGCCGGTGCCGCGTAGAATTCTTTTGCCGACTTGAAACCCTGGGGTCGACGTCCGCGTGACGTGACCCCGGGTCTCGCTTGAGGACTCGAGAAGAGACAGCTAGACCGGCGAACGCAGCGTCGGCCTTCGATCAACAACTGACAAGCAGCGAAGCGCGTCGGCATTTATACTTTTGCCATCGAACGTCCTAGTGTTATTGCAGGCGGTGGCGTAGGTTCCAGAATAATCTATACCGTTCGCAGAGTGGGCGTGATGTTATCGAAATGATCTACTACAGTCCGGAAGCTTCTCAAAAACTGCAGGCGCGGTTTGCGCTGAGATTCGTGTAGTGTTTTGGGACGATAACAAAACTTGGGAAATGAAACGTGGCATTGCCCCCCTCTCAAAAAGGCATCGTCCCGATGCTTTGATCAATATGTGGGGTTTAGCGTCCCAAAACCACCATTTGATTATGAGAGACGCCGTATTGGAGGGCTCCGGAAATTTCGACCACCTGGGGTTCTTTAACGTGCACCCAAATCTCAGCACACGAGCATACACCATTTCCGCCTCCATCGGAAATGCAGTCGGCTCAGTCGGGATTCGATCCCGCGACCTGCGGGTCAGCAGCCGAGTACCTTAGCCACTAGACCACCGCGGCGGGGCCGTTCCGATGCTTTACCTAAAGATGAAGGTACAACAATAATGCAAGAAATTGCAATGAATAAATTACGATACAACAATATTTAAAAAAACACTGTTTCAGTTTGTTAACGCGCATGAAACGGCTTAGGCGCGTGACATGGACGACTTCAGGTCGCGATCCGCGTCGTTGACGTCGTTGAAAGTTCGTGATGCCTTCGAGGACAACCTCGTAATCAAGTGGGCCGAGACGTCGAACCACCCTGTACGGTCCGAAGTACCGTCGCAGAAGCTTTTCACTTAGTCCACGTCGGCGTATCGGCGTCCACACCCAAACACGTTCACCGGGCTGGTATTCCACGAAGCGTCGTCGAAGATTGTAACGGCGGCTGTCGGTCGTCTGTTGATTCTTGATACAAAGACGCGCGAGTTGTCGGGCTTCTTCAGAGCGTTGAAGGTATTCACTCACATGAAGGTTTTTTTCGTCGTTGACGTTGGGTAACTTGGCATCGAGCGTCGTTGCCGGACTCCTTCCGTAGACCAATTTGTATGGAGATATTTGCGTCGTCTCGTGCACCGCCGTGTTGTATGCGAAGGTCACGTACGAAAGAATGGCGTACCACGTCTTGTGTTCGACATTGACGTACATTGACAGCATGTCGGCGATCGTCTTGTTAAGCCGCTCGGTGAGGCCGTTGGTCTGTGGGTGGTACGCTGTCGTCCAGTGGTGGTTTGTCTGGCTGTATGCCAAGATCGCTTGAGCTAAGTCGGCAGTAAATTCCGTTCCTCTGTCGGTGATAAAAACCTCCGGGGCGCCGTGACTTAGGACGATATTTTCGACGAAGAACTTAGCTACCTCGGCTGCACTGCCTTTTGGCAGGGCTTTTGTCTCGGCGTAGCCGGTGAGGTAGTCGGTAGCTACCACGATCCACTTGTTTCCGAAAGCCGACGTCGGGAACGGCCCCAAAGGGTCCATACCAATCTGCTGGAAAGGTCGGCAAGGTGGTTCGATTGGCCAGCAGAAGTCCCGCTGGCCTTGTCGGCGGTGCCTTGCGTCGCTGACAGTCCCGGCATGTCCTCACATAACGAGTGACGTCGGTGGTAAGACGTGGTCAGTAGTACCTTTCTTGTATCCTCGCGAGCGTGCGAGAAACACCGAGGTGCCCTTCCATCGGATCGTCGTGCAGGGCTTGCAGGAGTGCTGGTCGCAGAGCTGAAGGCACCACAAGGAGGTACTTAGCTCGAAGCGAAGAAAAGTTTTTTTTTGTACAAGACCGTTTTTTAGAAAGAACGACGCAAGTGCGCGCTTGAATACCTTCGGGACTTTGGCGGTCCTGCCTTCGAGGTATTTATTAGGGCTTTAAGTTCCAGGTCGGCCCGCTGTCGTTCAGCGAAGTCGTCAGTAGTTATCGTTCCCAAGAAGTAGTCGTCATCCGGGTCGTCGGGTAGTGGTTGGTCGACAGGCGCACGAGAGAGACAGGTGGCGTTGGAGTGTTTTTTGCCGGACTTGTAAATGACAGTAATGTCAAATTCTTGAAGTCTCAGGCTCTATCGTGTGAGGCGACCTGAAGGGTCCTTCAAGGTGGCTAGCCAACACAAGGCGTGGTGGTCGCTCACAACTTTGAAGGGCCTGCCGTAGAGGTGGGGGCTAAATTTCGACGTAGCCCAGATGATGGCGAGGCACTCCTTTTCTGTGTTGGAATAATTTGCTTCTGCTTTGAATAGCGATCGACTGGCGTAACTAATAACCCTTTCAAATCCGCCAGCCCTCTGCACAAGAACAGCGCCAAGACCTACGCTGCTTGCGTCAGTGTGTATTTCTGTCTTGGCGAATTTTTCGAGATGGGCAAGTAACGGAGGCGTCTGGAGGTGATGTTTAGGCTCCTAGAAAGCGTGTTCCTGTGGCGTTTCCCACTTGAACTCTACGTCGGCCTTGGTAAGGTTAGTGAGAGGATCGGCGATGCGGGCGAAGTTTTTCACGAACCGCCTATAATAGGCACACAGGCCCAGAAATTGGCGCCCGCCCTCTTGTCAGCGGCAGCAAGTCGGCGATGGGGGCTGTTTTCCGTGGATCGGGACGAACTCAAGACTTTCGAATAACGTGCCCCAGAAACAAGAGCTCCTCGTACGCAAATCTGCACTTTTCTGGCTTGAGTGTGCGTCCGGACGTCTTGATGGCTTGAAGTACAGCTTCAAGGCGCCGACAATGCTCGTCGAAACTCGAAGAAAACACGCCGACGCCGTCCAAGTACACAAGGCTAGTCTGCCACTTCAATCCTGCCAGTACTGTATCCATAAAGCGTTGAAAAGTTGCAGGCGCTGAGCAAAGGCCGAAGGACATCACTTTGAACTCGAAGAGGCCATCCGGTGTTATAAACGCCGTCTTCTCTCGGTCTCTTTCGCCGACTTCGATTTGCCAATAGCCAGTCTTGAGGTCCATTGACGAAACGTACTTGGCGTTATGGAGCCGAACAAGTGCGTCGTCAATTCGTGGGAGAGGATACACGCCCTTTCATGTGATTTTGTTCAGGCGGTTATAATCGACGCAGAAACGTAGGGTCCCATCCTTTTTTTCACTAACACCAAGGGGGATGCCCATGGACTCTTGGACGGCTGGATAATGTCATCCCGCAGCATTTCATCAACTTGTCTCTTCATGGCCTCACGTTCTCATGTCCAAACCCTGTACCGACTCTGACGGAGTGGTCTGGCATTTGCTTCGGTTATGATGCGATGTTCCGTGATTGGGGTCTGCCGAATTTTCGATAACGACAAAAAGCAATCTTCGTATTGCAGGAGCAGGGCCAGACTCCTCACCACTTTCGCAAGTGTGGTGTGCAAGGAGCAGGCCGCAGCTCTCTTCGAAACCCGCATGCAGATGCCAGTGGAACGTGGCACTATGTTCATCGCGCGCACCCAGTGGGAGAAAAAATCTGATAACAGACATTATTTTTTTAGGTGCTATGTCGTCGTCGAACAAATTCTGCGAGGGATGCTAAACACAAAAAAACGAAGTCCAGCGCGCCTCTTACAACGGGGGAACGCTCTGTGTGGCACGCAGAAAAAGGAGATCGTTTCGTCCGGCTCGCCGTTCACTTGCTCTCGGGGTGTGGCCAAGAATTAAGTAGCTGTTGTTTGTTCATTGATCTATCATCGTTTCCTATACTGCAATAGTTGTTTGAGAAGAGTTTTTTGTGTAATTCAGACAAGACAAGGTGCCCTTTCTTCGCCAGGGCCAGGGACTTTTCTTTGGTCTGCTTCTACGGATTCGAAAGAGGTACCAGCGCATCTTTTCTTGCGCAATGGAATATCATCGGTTCCAGTGGCTCTAGTCCCGACCAATGACGGCATTATTCGGATGAAAAACCCGAAAATCATTCAGGCTGAATTACGGTCAGTGACGGCCAATTTCCGGTCCATAACGGAGGTCCGCCAGTTCGGCAGAGGAGGCATACTGTGCTTTTCGCCAGACCAGTTCTGTGTTCTACATCTACTGAAGTGCTCGATATTTGCATCCCAGCTGGTGAGCGCGTTCCTAGCTCCCCATTTAGCTTGTACCCGAGGCTTAGTGCATGGCGTCGACGCCAACATGCCACCCTCCGAAGTACTAGAGCTGTTTTCGCCAGCAGGTGCCATTTAAGTCTATCGGTGTGGACGGATGGTTGATAAGAACAAATTACCAACTGAGTCTGTAATTGTGACTTTTGCGGGATCAGTCCGACCATCAGAAATTAATGCTTGTCCTTTAATTTAAGAGTAGAGCTGCTCTCTCCTCGTCCGCTCCAATGCATAAAGTGTTGGCGTTATGGTCATACAATGAAAGGTTGTAGGTCAGTGGTCAGGTGTAAGGTATGCCGGAGAGGTCACAATTCTAGCGACTGTCAGAGTAATAAAGAAAAGTGTTGCCTATGTAACGAAGCTCATGCTGCCGATAGCTCTAGTTGTTCGGCAAAGGTACGTGAACTGCAAATGCTAGAGATGGTAGAACGAAGACGGTGTTCACGAAAGAAAGCAGAACTTGAAATAAAAGAACGAACACAAGGCTACGCCGGCGATACAGCTCGTAATATGCCAACAATGAAAGCTCTCTCTCTCCCAATTGCGGAAGCGATTGAGAAGGCAGTAGAGAAGCCAATGAAGCGCATCGCTTGGAATCTTTGTGAGTCTTTGGCCCAGATTCTATCGAACCACATGGCTCAAATGTTGGGTACAGCGGAAAACAACTTCAGTGCAGCACCTAACATTAGTGACTCCTCGAAGTTTGCAAAGGAGTATGACTCTCATACGCCACAGCTGGCTACGGAAGCTCTTCACATTCTTGACTCCCCTGAGATTTCAAAGAAGTGTGGCTCCAATCCGCCAAAGCAACCTATGGAAGCTGCAGATTCAGTAGAGGAAGGTAGCGTATCTCAATGCGAGCTTACCAGGAAACTGGAGGACTCAGATGAAATGGAGACGGACCCTCAATCGCTAAAGCAATCGAGATCCCCTTTGTACAAAAAAGGCATCGTACCTGTCAATTCCAAAACCAAAAAGTACCAGAAGGACGCCCGGTCTAAAGCTGATTTTCTTAAAAAAATATTCTAAACAAGGCTATTACAGGGGCTATTTTAGAGCAACAATAGGGTCACCTAAAATCCTTCATTGGAATTGCCGATCTATTCACTCTGCAGCAACTGGTCTCATATATTTGGCATCGAAATTTTCTCCAGATAATATTGCACTACAAGAAACTTGGCTTTCAATGCATGAGTCTTTTCAAATAAATAGATTCAGATCTTTCCACCTAGACGGTCCATCGAAAGGTGGAGGTTTGGCTTTCTTTATTCATAATAGAATAAGTCTCAAGGCGAAAATTGCGTATAATCTCATGTCACCTGACAGTGAAATTCTCGCCTTAAAAATAACCTTACCAGGCTGCATGCCTTTTTTCGTGGTGAATGCATACTTTCCTAAAGGTGTAATATACTCAATGTTTAGACGCTGCAGTGACTTCTAGTTATGAAAATAAAATTCTAATCGGCGATTTCAATTCTCATCATGCGTGCTGGGGTTCCCGAACTGATCAATGCGGTAAAAGATTGTGGGAGTGGACAGCGGACAATAACTTGAGTTGCTTGAATTCGAGAACACCCACTTAGATTAGTGATAGGTCTCGTTCAGCCTTAGATTTATATTTAGTGAGTTCATCACTCACTAGTTTGTCGTGTAGTGCGTGTGATTGTGCAACTAACAGCAATCATTTGCCCATAATATTCGAGATTGCATGCCAAGGTTTAATGTCAGGCTCTAAGACTCGAGTATTTATTAATTACATCAAATTTAGGAAAAAATTTTAGAATCAGCTTTGACAACTCGTTCTGAAGCGCAAGAAGATACAAAAGTCATAAGACTAAGTGCACTGATTAAAAGAACATATAGAAAGGCAGAATTTCTTGTGGTATCCGCAAAGAGCACAACCTATAGTCCTCGGTGGAACTCGGACTGTGCCCGGGACTTCCGACGAAAAAAGGCAACTTGGAAAAAACCTATGTATAACCAGTGCCCCCTTAACTGATCTGATTACAAATATCACGCTGCAAGCTTTAACCGCACAGTCTCTTTAGCTAAGGAACAATATGATAGAAAACATTATGATCACCTTTCAAAAGCTTGTAATAAAAAGGCGCTGTTCAGTTTCATGAGATCACCTAAAAGGATGCCATCTCCAAATAATATAGGGTTTGAGATTGTGTCCTCGGAAGAACCAAAGAAATTGTTAGAAATCATGGCTAAAGGCCTGGAGTGTATATTTACATCAACTAAGCTTTACGATCTACAAAAACCAGCGTTAACGATTGAAGTTACTGAAGTTACAGAGGAAGAGTTAGGACAAGTGATACAACGTTAGCCCTCATCAGCTCCTGGTCTGGATGGAATCACCGCTGCTATGATAAAAACTTTATTCAAATTATCACCATGTGACCTACTAAACACTGTAAATTATTCGTTTAAATATGCCTGGATTCCGTATGAGTGAAAATTAGCTAAAATAGTGCTGATACAATTAAGACAAGGATTCGGATATGTCATAGAAAACATTCGACCGATTTCTCTTACATTTATTATGGTGAAGCTCATTCAAAGAATGCTCCATAAAAGAATTATAATATGGATGGAGGAAAATTTGATAGTAAACCCAAATGAAATTGGCTTCAGAATAGATTGTTCAATCTGGTGTGCACACGCAGGTTTGGAAAGCCGCATTCAGCTTGCTCACAAAAGAAGACAACATGCGGCACTAGTGACATTGGATATAGCTAAGGCATACGATAGTGTAGAACATTCAGTTTTATTAGACATATTAGAGAACCACAATCTCCCAAAATAAATAATGGCGTGGGTGAGGGAATTTTGGAGAGGTCGAAAATTTCATTGTTTTAAGGATGGGTGTGCATCGTCAAAGTGCAAACAAACACGCGGTGCCCCCAAGGCGCTGTATTATCGCCAGTTCTATTTAACAACTTAATGTGCACAATCCCGCATTGCCAGAACGTGATGGTGTTTGTATATGCTGATGATATGGCATTTTTCACGGCACATAGTGACATATATTCTTTATATCAAAATCTACAGAGATATGTCAATATGCTGGACAGATGGCTAGATGCAGTCTGCATGACCTTAAATGTAAATAAGAGTGCAGTTTTCATATTCCCGTATCCGATCCAATATCAATTTCAATATGTTATGAACAAGAGCCATTTACGCAGGTGGAATCTCTTAAATATTTAGGAATAATTTATAATGCCAACCTAAACTGGACTCCCCACATAGAAAGCATGGCATCCATGGCATCTAAAGCACAACGCGCCTTAGTAATACTTCGTCGACTGAGCAGCCGTCCATACGGTCTACGCAGAAGCACAATGGTGATGATATATTAAATGTATATCCGACCAATGCTAGAGTTTGGGTGCTTATTGTTCTCAGGCGGTCCTCCTTACAAAACAAAGCCTCTGTTTATGCTTGAACGAGAAGCCTTGAGATTGTGTCTAGGACTTCCTAGGTTCGCAACAAACAATGTTTTATATCAGGAAGCACGATTACTTAGATTGCCTTGCCGTTTTCGTATCCTAACGATTACGACGTTTCTGAAATTTTACAGCTATGCGCCAAAACGATCTGAATATGCTTTTATAAATGACGCAGACACCTTTTTTCTTGCCCATTGGCCACGGTTTCGAACACCTCAAATTGCTTTTGTCTAGAGACAACTAGATAGAATAAATGTAAAAATTTGAGATGTGATTGCGGCGCACGTTACAAATCAAAATCTTAAGATAGAATTCGATGATATTTTTCCCTCTAAGCCCAAATTACAATCCAATAGGTTCGTAAATAGCCGAAAGCAGTATTATCTTGCACACGCAGAAACGAATAATATTATACCCACAGATGCTTCAGTAATGGATGAAGAGACAGGTGTAGGTATATACTCCCATTCGCTTGACTGGTCATGTTCATTAAGATTACCGGATTTCACCCCAGTTTTTGAAGCTGAACTATTGGCAATTGTTCCAGCGCTGCGAAAGCTACCTTTGAATGCCGATAACGCAATCATAATCACGGATTTCCTGTCAGTATGTACGTCTATTACGGCATCCACAAAATCGATGGCCTTAAAGACGCTTCTTACGCTACTCCCTCCTCAGCTGCACGTACTGAAATTAGAATGGGTATCTGGTCATTGCGGCTTAGAAGTAAATGAAATCGCCGATTCTCATGCACGAGCAGCATTGGAAGGGCCAGCACTATCAGTCATTCCCGAAGTGGCCACTATAACTGCGACTAGATACAGAAAACTTGCGCTTCATGCAGACGCTATAGAAGCAATAATGTTAACACCAGAATTTGCTCGCCTAATATTTCTATAGAAAATTCATTGGTGTCCTACAAGACAGTTAGAAACCATAATAACCAGATTTCGATGTCGTGTCCCCCTGTTAAATTTCTATTTACATAGGGTTGGTCTGGCGATATCACCGCTATGCAACTTTTGTTCAGAATCGGAAACACTAGAGCGCTATTTTTTTTTATTTTATCGCCGATACAAATTGCTCAGGAAAACACTCTTAGTCCTCCCATTCGCTAGCCTGGGGCTGAACTTCACTGTAGAAAATATACTTTGTTTCGGTGCTTGCGATCTGGGATTCAGCCACGACAACGTTTTCTATGCCGTTTGTAAGTACGTTAATTAAAGTAAAAGAATTAATCTTTTAATTGCGTGATTATTATTCCTGAAAAAAATCTAACATACACAAGAGCGTTGTTTAACTATGCTGATTCCTATTCAAGGTAATGAATAATTGTCTTTTCTGAACGAGTGAAAAACGACTATTGCACACCTTTCGTTCTGCCTAGGGCGTCTTTTCTTTCTTCTTTCTTTTTTTCGGGGGGGGGGGGCGGGGGGGTTCGATATCAATGAAGAAATCTTACGACATTAAGTCATCGATTCTTGGCCGATCCCCCTGAGTGGGTACGAACCATGGCTGTGGAATCATCGTCATCATCAACTCTTACAACGCCTGCGGCTGCAGTATCGAGAGTCGGTAGCATTCTTCAGCTACATCGATCCCTTCGTTTTTATCTGTCTGGTCTGTATTTGTGCCTCTGAGGAGGGGAACAGCAAGCAGCGGGATGGACGATGAGTTAGCGCCCAAAGCCGACAGCGAGGGAACGCAGCAGGTCGTACCTTCAGTGATGCAAGTGTTGGCTCGTCTTCCAGAGCTGAAGATGAGGCGTGAGGCGATGATGCACAATATGCAACAAGCAAGACGTGCCCTCGCCTCGAAAAGCCTCGAACAGTACCCGTTCATTATGCATACAATGCGTTCTACGTCGATGCTGGTCGGGGAGATCAAGCAGTCTGTCAGCGTAGTGGAGCGCCAAGTACGGCACCTGGAAGCAAGCAACAAGGTCTTGCGCCGCGAAAACACGCGACTCTTGCGGAAATTTACCCGCTCGAAACAGGGGCTGCGTGATATCCAGATTCCTTCAGGTCTACTCCAAACCTGCTACAAAAATCACTTGGATGCCGAATGTAGCCCCGAAACAATGGCTAGTGATTCTCTTTCGGGCACTGAATTCGGAGGTGGCATCGCCGTCAGCATGCAACAGAAGGCTAAAGACTACAGAGAGGGTGAAGACAGTACCTCGGGAGACAAGAACATGGGCGTGGACTAGGACACGGGAAGCCGGGAGGAAGTATGGGCTTGAGCACCCCCTTTCTTTGTTTTCACAAGAACTAAGCGGCTTTTTTTGTGCAGCATCCATGAATATATTTTGACAACCTTGAGTTGCTGCCTCTCATATTGCTAAATAAACGATGTACACAACCAACAGGACTGTTTGGATTTATTTTATCGCTATAGATATGCGTAAAATACAGAGAAAGCTGTTTTACTTATTAAGCGAATGAAAATTACTACAAGACATTTGCTCCCACTTTAATTTGAAAAGTTTGCAGAGTAAAAAACTCGCCAGGTCTGCTTGGAACACACGGCGCAATCAGTGAAATCTCTCATTAAAGGCCTCAAGAATAGTAAAGCGCGCGATATTGATGACATTCAAATTGGCACAATTAAACACGTACTTGACCTTCTTGTGCCTCCACTTACCTCTCTGTTCAACTTGTGTCTAGCCACAGGAGTTTTCCCCGAGAAAATGCAGCACGCTAAAGTTAGCGTGTTGTACAAATCGAGAAATAAGAATGACTTCTCAAATTACCGTCCCATCGCAATATTGCCTGTTATTTCTAAAGGACTAGAAATGTTATTTGTAGACGAATTATATCTTTCTGCCATAAGCATTCTTTGATTGCGTCAGAACAATTTGGTTTTCGTCAAGGCTTATCAAGTGAACACGCTTTGCTAGCACAAAATAAATTATCTTAAAGGGATTTGAGGAAAAGAAGCTAACACTGAGTATTTATATTGATTTTTCTAAGGCGTTCGACAGAATACACCACCAAACTCTGTTTACTAAACTATAACATTATGGTTTCCTTGGTGTAGCCCTAAATTTCGTCAAATATTTTCTAGGGAATAGAAAGCAGTGTGTAAGCATTAAAGATAAAAGTTCTTCGCTATTAGACATAAACACTGGTGTTCCGCAGGGAAGTGTGTTAGGCCCCGTGTTATCTAACATCTACATAAACGACAAAGTAAGAGTTAGCGAGAACCTTGTTCCTCCAATCCGACGACGTATCTAATCTTAGTATACTAGCTCACGACGCGCTAGAAAAGCCACAAAAATGGAGTGAAGTGAATTCTCTTGTTATCAATACTGCTAAAACAAAGGCTGTTCTATTCAAACCACCTAATAAAAAAATATATTCTAGCTTAGACTTACACCTCGGTGACAAAGATATTGGGATTGTACAAGACGTTAAAATATGGGGGGTCACTTTTAGTGAAGACTTAAACTGGGGTTCGCATGTGTATGATGTTGCCAAAAAGCTTGCCAAGGCATGTGGAGTGCTTTCGAAATTCCGAGATATAGTTTCTCCAAAAGTTAAACTCCTCATTTATAATGCTTTATTTCACTCGCACATCAATTACTGTACCCTCATCTGGAGAAACACCACGCAAAAGAACAAATTAAAATTAATCAGGCTACAGAAGAAAGCAATACGACATATTGCAGGTGTTGCATAAGACGCTCATAAATCAACAATACTTACAACACATAACGTGCTCCAAGTAGAACAACTGTACAATTTCAATCTCTTTGTAACTACAAACATGGTCTGAAAAGTAAAACCAATTTTCTAACACTGTGTCAGCTCAAAGAGTCACCCGCAACACCTTACAACATAAGCAAAAGAGACACATGGCAAATACCGTTTTCGCCAACGAATTACGGTTTTAAAAGTCATAAGCATATCAAGCCAAACTTTTTGAATCACCTAAACAACAAAGGCATTACGCCTGATACGCTGACAAACAAGCCGTGGAAAGAATACCTAATTAGCAACCCCAGAGAGTCTGGGAATTTGATCAATTAATCTCGAGTTCATTTTCACTATGTATTACTTTATAGTATCATATTCATTTTGATCATTCGTTTGAATAGAAGTGCATTTTCGCCTTTTCATATGCACATGTACAAACATGAACTGTTTCATGTATTTGTGTTGTCGTTATGCATACTGTTTCAAGGTAGTGTTTCTTATATATATAAATTATATTCGGTTGTATTCCTTCTCACTTTGTCCTCCCATATTATGCCGCATTCTTTCAGTGTTTGCGATTTTACATTATGTCTGCAGTTGAAGTTTGCTGCTAAATTTGTTGATATTTTACTTCCATGTGTTATGCGTTCTTGTACTTTTTCTGTTACCCTTGCTTGTATTTTATTTCTTTTTTACATCACCACAAGTCTGCGGCCAATTTGCTCAGGGTCAGGAATCCTGTACAGCTGCTTTTTAGCAGCTTTCAATTCCTGTCCCTGCATCTTTTTCACTGTTTATTCTGATTTACATTTTGTTTTGTGTTGACCATTGCAATTGTAATAAAACATTGAATCACTGTACTTTAACATGATAGCTGAAAAAGATTGCTAAATAAACTGAAACTGAAACTGAAACGGGGCCTTTCCAGAGCCAGTTCTAGACTCTCTTTGGAAAATTTTTACAAGTTCGCGTGCAAGGTACCCACAACGCCATAAACAACTGTAACTTCCATGGCAGTAGGAAAGCACCCCCTATGCTATTATTCATCATTCTGCGTATAAGCAAGGTACCTCTTAAAAAATAACAAAGTGTTATATGCATTTATTACTGTGGCTGATGACGAAAAAAACTTAAGGCTGAACATTCAAGAAAGAATTACCGACCGGAGCGGCGGCGGCAGCGCAGAAATACCGCACCAAATTGGAACGTGTAACCCTAGAAGCATTTCAGACCCGACTCCTCGCCGCCTTCCCTGAGTGGGCAGAAGGAATCATGGATCATCATCATCTGATTCTTCGAACATTGTAATGCAATGTGCTCATGACAGTGATAGGAATGGCTGATAAGCAATATTGTTATAGCACTGCTATTATGTAGAACTGTGTGAAGTCTTTGAAATGTAGACTTTTTCTTTATTTTTTGTTACATGTACAAATGTCAAACAGGTTCGGAAGGACACATTAAAGTGTACATATAGCTGATCCTTCGTCCTTTCTTGACCACATATGAAATACTATATCAACAATGCTGAACTTTATACATTTTAAAAGAGCCATTGCAGTGTTGTGGAGTGGTGTGTAGTAGATCCTTGAATGTGTGGCACACGCCCACGTTGGGGCACTAACCATATAAACGAAGCGTTCCGATACTTAATGCCGACAATCGTATAGCGCGTTTCAATTCTTTTACCTCGTGTAAATCTATGTTCATCACACGCACCCAGTTAGAGAAAAAAATCTGATAACAGCGCTTTATTTTCGAGGTGCTATTTCGTCTTCTAACAAACTTTGCCAGAGATGCTGAAGACAAAAAAAGCGAAGTGTAGCACGCCTCTTACAACGTCTGCGGCGTCTTCTCGTGGCAGGTCGACGCACAGCAGCGAACGAGGACGCCATTGGATTCCGGCTTCTTCATCGAACGAGCTTGATCGTGCCGACTGATCGCTGGTCTGCAAGTGTCGATCGATCTGGTTAGGCGGTTCTTGGTGCTGGTTGAGTGGCTAAGTACCAGATAGTTTTTTTTGTCTGGTATTTGGTGTGTTTTCTATTGTTTCATGCAGGATAACTTTTGTTTCCTTGATCTAGTCTTAAGGCTGTACCGATGTCGAGGAATTATCCGGGTCAGGATAGTTCCCTGTGGACGGCCTCGCTACACAATGATGACTTACCTCTTGATTTGTTTCTCCGCAGTGGCATGAGCAATATTCCCATCGCTTTAGTACCTTTGGGTGGAAATTTTATTAAGCTGAATAACACTAAGGCGACACAAGAACATCTCCATGCCGTGACCCCAGACTACCAGAGCGTAACCGACGTGCGGCAGTTTGGTCGCGGTGGCGTTGTATGTCGGACACCAGATCAGCAATGCGTAAAGGATCTTCTTAAGTGTTCTTCCTTTGCTTCGATCCCGGTAAGTGCGTATATACCGCAACATCTCGCATGCACTAAAGGCATTGTGCGTGGGGTTGACGCACAACTAAGCCCTGCAGAGACGTTCGAGAAGCTGTCGGTGGCAGGTGTGGTTGCAGTTTACCGGTGCAATAGACTCGTTGAGAACAAACGACATCCCACAAAGTCAGTGATTGCGACTTTTGCAGGTACGTCATGTCCTTCAGAAATTAAAGCATGGCCATTAGTATTTCGAGTAGATCAGTTATCGTCCCGCCTATTGCAATGTCAGAACTGCTGGAAATTTGGACATAGCTCGCGTGGCTACAAATCGGAGGGTCGACGTCGTAGATGTGGTGAACGCCACTCAGATCAAGATTGCAAGGCCCAAGATGACTTGTGTTTCTTGTGCGGTGGATATCATGCAGCTGATTTCGCAGAGTGTCCAATGCGCCATGAAGAAGTAAAATACTAGAAATCCTAGACAAAAGGAGATGCTCTAGAAAAGAAGTCATGGCTATGCTGGCGTTATTGCACGTCATTCATGTCAGGATACTAATATCGCGCAGGCAGTTGAGGTTGCAGTAGGTTGCGGTAGGGGTGCCTTCCAGCACCTTATCCATTATTTCTTTTAAAAAACGTGGCTGATTTTTTTGCAAAGAATTGGTATAACACGAAAGTCTAACGTGTATTCACAGAGGTAGTTGAGCATTTAGTGTACAATTTCTCGTCACAGGGGCTGAGCACCGAATGCTACAGCAACAAACTGCAAAGCCAAGCGAAGAATGACAACCAGCTCGAAACTTGCAGCACGCACCTCAGGCAGAAAGCACGCACAAAATGAGCATACACGTGCGCAGACTAACTGTCACAGCTCGACACTTAAAGCAGGCTTAAAGCAGGCCTAAAGCGAGGGGAACAAAACAGACACAAACCGACCGCACATGTATACAAAGGGTAGGCATGCACAATTGTCACAATTTTCATTTATTTGTGTGTCAGCAGCGTGCTCTTTTTGTAAACGCCGGCGTGGCAGCGAGAAGTGACCTTCGTGCTCTCCCGAACCACACGAGTCTGAAAAGCGCACATGCAGGAGAGACAGCACTCCCTGAAGGCGGCACTCATCAAACGCTTATTACTCGATGCACAAGCCGGCCATCTAGAAACCCTAACCCAAGTGATACCATTGTGACATCCAGCTACTCATGAAAAAACGCGCTGAAGTTCCAAAGCTCTGAGGACTGCCAACCGGTATATTGTGTGTATAAATAGGATTCTGTTAGCCGATTGGACTACGCACGCCCTGTGGCCCACTTGTTAGCGCCACGCTCTGCGAGTTGGGAGGTTGCTGGTTCAACGCCCTGCCACAGATCTGGCCCTCCTCGTTTTTTTTATTTGAATTCTCTTACGTTAATAGATTGATTGATTGATTGATATGTGGTGTTTAACGTCCCGAAACCACACTATGATTATGACAGGCGCCGTACTGGAGGACTACGGAAATTTCGACCACCTGATGTTTTTTTAACGTGCACCCAAATCTGAGCACCCGGGCCTACACCATTTGCGCCTTTATTGGAGATGCAGCCGCCACAGCCGGGATTCGATCCCGCGAACTGCGGCTCAGTAGCCGAGTACCTTAGCCACTAGACCACTACGGCGGGGTGATATATACGTTCGAATACTTCATCAATATCAATGAAGTCTACTAGCAGTTAAAACGCTGAAGTTGTACCTCAATGTTGTGGCTGCTCAGACGTATGAGGAACTTCAGAAATTTTGGTTTCCCGACAAACCCACAGACAGAACTTACGACCAAGTGCGGCAAAAGATGTCAAAAGAATACTTCAGTCCGTAATAATATGTCATAGACACTGCAAGTTGAACAAGCGACTTCCGGAATAAAGTGAAAACATCAAACCTTTCTTGACAGAACTCTAGCACTTGGCTAGGAACTGCGAGTTTTGGCGTTTTCCTAATGATGCTCTGAAAGAATCACCTGTTAGCCACGCAACGCGACCCGAAGACGCAAAGGATTCTTCTTCCAACAGAACGCTCAACATATGAAGGTGCATGCAAAATCGCACTCAAAAAAGAATTGACTTAACGCAAAACAAACAGACTACGCGTAGAAGAGGCGAGTCAATGTCGGTGCTAACACAGTATACAAGAAACACCATTACCTCTAACGCGTTACCTTTTTTAGTATCCTAGTAACGTACTCGTCATAAGTTTATAACTGTGACGGGTAGCATACCTACGTTACAATTTTTCTGTAACGTGCAGTGTCACATTACTCGTTACTTTTGCATCGTGTTGGTGCAATTTTTCCAGAGCTCCCTTCGATGAATTATTTTGTCGCAGCATCGGACAGCTGTCCGATGACGGTGACAAGTAAAGCAAGTGTAAAAAGGCGCAATCACTTTATTTTGAAAAAGGAGGATATAGATTTCCTAAACGCCCCAACACTACGTAGGGAGTTCTGGGCCGTCCCCCCGTCCCCCACAAAGTTTCAAAAAAGCTGTAGAATCCACCATGACAAACTTTAGGAACATGATTTTCATGGAAATGGATTGTAGCAGCTAGATTGCTCGCCGCTGCGCCTTTCCGTGCCCAAAATACAGGCTGACCGAAGGGAAAGCGCATGCATTGATTTCCTGCATAGTGTTACCGAAAAGAAGAGACGTCGTATCGACGAAGCTGTGGATGAAATATATTTCAAACCACCAGCAGCAGCAAGCGTGACCTGTTTACCAGGCACTGAGCGGAGACTACTCTTCTTCTTCTTCGTCAGGCACACACGTGCATCATTTACAAAATGTCAACATGCATGTAGCAAAATCCCCGGTGGCAGAAGTGCCGTCTCGGTGCATCAATATGTCAACGTCAGCGGGAGAGTGGTAAGGCTTCAAGCGTGCCACATGTACGATATCGGTGGTCTGTGGGAAAGTTGAAAGTGATGAGGCAGAAGGAGCAATTCTGTATGTAACAGCAGTAACCTCACCAAGGACTTGATATGGACCTGTGTAGCGGGAAAGAAGTTTTTCCGACAAGCCGACTTGATGGGTCGGGGACCAAAGCAGCACTAATGAACCGGGTAAGAAGTGCACGTTGCGATGCCGTTGATCATACAAACGCCACTAGTTCTTTTGAGAGGCCAGAAAGCGTGTGCGGGCGATTTCGCGTGCGTCGGCAGCCTGAGTGATAGCGTCAAGGGCATATTCACTGGTTGGTGTCGTGATAGACCGAATGACTGTATCTAGTGGTAATGTAGGTTCTCGGCCAAACAACAGAAAAAAATGGGGAGTAAGTGGCAGTGACATCGCGAGAAGAATTATATGCAAATGCCCCTTATGGCAAAGCAAGGTCCCAGTCAGAGTGGTTGGAAGAAACATATTTCGCAAGCATGTCCGTAACTGTTCGATTCACATGCTCTGTGAGTCCATTTGTCTTCGGGTATACGACGTAGTGAGCTTGTGCCTCATTTCGCATGACTGAAGGATATCGGTTATGACCCTCGATAAAAAGGTGCGGACATGGTCTGCAAGCAGCTGGCGTGGAGCTCCATGTTTCAAGATCACGTCCTTGAGGAGGAAACCGGCGAAATCTGTGGCGCCGCTTGTTGGAAGTGCTCGTGTGATGATGTACCGCCTGGTGAATTCTGTGGCCGCAGCTATACACCTTGTCCAGAAGAATATAAGGGAAAAGGGCCCAGGAGGTCTAAGCCAACGCAGAAGAAAGGTTCTGACGAAATGTCAACAGGTTGATGGTGCCCGGCGGAAGCGTCGATGGTGTTTTGCGGCGCTGACATTTATCACAAGCCGCAACGTAACTTCTGACTTTCGGCCACCTGGGTTTCTTTAACGTGCATCCAAATCTCAGCACACGAGCCTACAGCATTTTGACCTTCATCAAAAATGCAGCTGCTGCAGCCGGCATTCGATCCCGCGACCTGCGGGTCAGCAGCCGAGTACCTTAGCCACTAGACCACCACAGTGGGAGAATTCTCTTACGTTATATCTTAAAACCTCATATCCGTGACGGAAATACGTCAGCGGAGCCATGGTGGACGCCCGCATAAAACACATTCCTTTTAATAGAGCCGGTGGACTAGGAATTCCAATTGATAGTCGCTGGAACTCAACAATCCAAGATGTATGTTCACAGTCAGTAGTGGTTTTGCATCCTCAATAAGCGGGAGCTTTTGGTAAGCGGAATAGAGGCCTAACACAAAAAACACCTTGCAACCTGGAAGCACGCTGGTACAAATCTACCGGAAAAGGAAATGAGTAGAAATCTGTTCTCGGCACTTCATTTATGGTTACCTTGTAGTCTCCGCACAGCCTTATCCCACCTCATCTCCCTGCTTAAGAACGACCAAAATAGGTGCGTGCCGATCATCCTGCATTACTCGCTATATAAATCCGTTTTCTTCCAACTAATGCAGTTCGGCGGCGACTTCTTCGTCGAGAGCAAACGCTATTTGTCATCCCTTGCAGTATACTGGTCTGCTGTTCTCTTTTACGAAAATGCTTGCGTCAAAGTTTTTTACTAGGCTCGGTGCACTACAAAATACATCTGGAAACAACTATCGCAGCAAACTCCGGTTTCTTTCTTCTCCTACTGCGTGCACTGTTTTCTTGTCAACTTGCAATTTTTTTACCCAATTGTGGCCAAGAAGCGTTGGCAGACTTTTCTTCTCGTTCCCGACCATGTAGAGTGGCATCGTTGAGCTGCAACCGTTATATTCTTTCCTTACATTTGCTTCTCCTTTCAATCTTAGTGGTTCTTCTGTATACGTCCTGAGGGAAGCTGTTGAACGGTTGCATTTGCTCTGCATGGAATTGTCCTTGAAAACGCTTTTAGGCATAAGGGTAACTGCTGAGCCAGTGTCTAGGAGCATTGGTTTGGATGTTCCTGCAATCTCTACCAAGACCCTCGTAGCCCCATATCCCTCCTGGTGCGCATAATATGACATCGTTATTCTGGGACTCCTCATACTCTTCGTCTTAATCTCTAAAACAGTTTACCAGGCCTTTTTTTTTATTCACTTAACACATTACTTCGAAATACCGGGTACTTGCGCATGCTCGACATTTCGAATCACGGTACCAACAACTAGCTGTATCAGAATCTACAATTTGTCGAGCGCCAGGTGTGACGGAGCAGTGGCCCGTACAGTTTCGCGTTCAACGATAAACGTGATGGTGACCAGAGTGCGTGCAAAGGAGACAAGAACTCGAATATGGATCGACAACGGCCGTGAAATGTCTCGAAGTACTTCAGGAACTAGAAAGTTAGTCTTCATTCCAGGCGCACATCCTCCAACAGTAAGACGTTCTGTTAGGGCACACAACACGTTCAAAGTAGCCGCAGAGATACCATAGTAGCCAGGCTCATTGAGAGTTGAAATTAACGTCAGTAGATTACTTCTAATTTACCTTATTACTTGATTTTTTGTGTGCATGTTTTTGTTTGAGTGTATGTGTGTTTAGTGTTTTTGCATTCATTTAGATAAAGTGGGTTTACTGAGCCACTTTCTCTCATTTCCATTTTTTTTTTTGCGAGTGCTCCCGAGATACGGGACAGGCGAACCAGGATATACGCGCCTCACTACAGTTGCACCAGAAGAAGCACTGATAGCAAAATCGTACACCCTTCCTCATATGCCCATACTTAATGTCTAAAGTCATTCTACAGCATTTTTGCAAAGTATTCCAAAGTCAGTGGAATTCTCCTCAAAAATCACGCGAGTTGATTTGTAGTGGGGAGATAAATTTCATGCATCTTATTGCTGACGTACTTGTCTGATATATCAATACTTTTACGAGGACGCAGCTGCCCATTGTTCCCAACGAGATCTCGGCATGTGCACGACTCCATGAAAAGTACATATTGGAAAGCACATCATTTATATCTGCAGGTTACCTGCAAAAGCTAATGGATGAAGTGTTATAGACTTTGCATGAAGCGCAACGTGATAAACACTAAGGTCCTTAGACTTACTTATGTATACATTTTCTAGTAAAAGACACACATACAGAGTATTGACGTGTCGTGGCAGTTCCTCAGATATGCGGAATAATTGCTTTTTAATTGACGATCGAACAAGTATGAACGCTGAATATTTAGCAATATTTGTGGGCGCTGCGGATGGGGTCACCCATTTGAAGTATCCTTTGGCTACTTTAGTGCAATTTGTGGTATCGTTAAGGGCGCACAAACAGATGAATGTACAGACAGAGAAACATATGCACAGATAGACAGGCAGAGCTTATTTTTGCGTCGAAGGTCCCCAGAAAGGTCTTTAAAACACTCGTATCTTCAAATGGGCCTGCGGTCCTTTCTTAAGGTTCATGTAGCAGATTAAAGATCACCCAATAACCCTCATCAGGTGCCAAGTCTATACATCCCCGACAGGCCCCACACTGCTACCAACGACACTGACGGAAATGATACTTACTTCGTTGAAGCCGACCCTGATAGTGACGATTTGGCCACTTCTTTCTCCAATTTTGTCTTATTGAAAGCTGCCTCCGTCCGTAGAGGGCACCAATATTTGATATGCTCTAATATCAGTGTTGCTTCGCACCGCGGTTGCTGTATTTATTATCTCCCGAGTGAATGTGAGGAAGTGTTTGTTCACAAACGACACCAGTTCCATGCCTTTCTCCGGTTGATGTTAAGGTTGGACGCTTTCGAGTATTTCCCTAGATATTTCGAGATGACGTGCGCTGTCCGTAGCACCAAGCAGTTTTCTGATTCGTTCGTCTATACCATGAAGTGCACAAAGCACGAGGCCAAGCCATGATTCATCGTGAGATCCGTTCCCGGCATGCGTAAAACACAGTCTAGTAAGACGTCAAAACTAGAGTGCAAGGCATTTACCGTCCGTCCAAACAAATACCGATGGGCCCTTGGTCTCTACAGCGTGTTTGCCTAAGCCATGGCTGCGGTTTCGACCACTTTATTATTTCGCAAGTACGCACCCTGCAGACGTCACTTGCGCTTAGATAGCCTCCACTGCAATCAAGGCAGGAACATGCGGCTTGATGGTATCGACTCAGGTGTGTGAAGCAAATATTATTATGGTCTCGCCGTGTTCGTCAAAAGTGAAAGAAATGCGAACTTGCTCCGAATCTACCAGTGAGACGGCAATGCTCGGTCGGGCAGAAAAAAAAATGCTGTAAAATTTAGAAGCATTTCAGACCCGACTCTTCTTCGACTTCCTGAAGTGGTTCAGGGAAAATCATCGATCATCTTCATCAGATTCTTCGAACACTGGAATGCATTGTGCTCAGGGCAGTGATAGGAAGAGCTAATTAGCCATATCAATATATCCCTGCTAAAACCTGGAACTGTGTGAATTCTTAAAAATGTAGGCTTCCTCTTTCTTTTTTGTTACATCAGTAAATTTCAAAAAGCCTCGGAAGGAGACTTTGAAGTGTATATATAACTGATGCTTCGTCCTTTCTCGACCTTACACGAGATACCCTATCAACGAGACTGTAGACTAAAAAGCCACTGCCGTGTTGTAGACTAAAATATAGTAGATCCTTCAATGTGTGGCCCACACCAACCTTGCGGCGTTAACCATATACACGACGCACTCCGAATATTTACGCCGACGTTCGTATACCACGTTTCCATTCTTCCACCTCGTATGAATCTATGTTCGTCGCGTGCACCCAGTTAGAGAAAAAATCGGATAACAGGGTTTACTTTTCGAGGTGCTATTTTGTCTTCGAACTAACTCTACGATGGATGCAAAAGACAAAAAAGTGAAGTCCAGCACGCTTCTTACAATGCCTGCGGCTGCAGCCTCAAGAATCCGCAGCGTTCTTCAGCTGCATCCCTTCGTTTGTATCTGTCTGGTCTGCATTTCTGCATCTGAGGAGCGGAGCTACAAACAGCGAAATGGACGACGAGTTAGTACGCAAAGCTGACAGCTAGGGAACGCAGCAGGTCGTACCTTCAGCAATGGAAGTGTTGGCTCGTCTTCCAGCGCTGAAGATCCTGCGAGACATGATGACGCACAACAACCACCAAGCAACCCGTGCCCTGGCCTCGACAAGCCTCGAACAGTACACGTTCATTATGCATACGATGCATTCGACGTGAAAGCTAATCGGTGAGATTAGGCAGTCTGTCAGCGTAGTGTAGCGCCAAGTGCGGCACCTGGAAGGGAGCAACAAGGCCTTGCGCCGCAAAAAACGCGTGACTCTTGCGAAAACTTCCCCGTTCGCACCAGATGCCACGTTCCAACCAGATCCCTTGAGTGTACACGAAACCTGCCACCAAAACAACTTCGGAGCCGATTCTAGTCCCCGAGTCATTGGCTAGTAATTCTCCTTTGGGCGCTGAATTTGATGGTGGCATTGCGGTCAGCATGCATCAGAAGGTCAAAGGCTACAGCAAGGGTGACGACAATACCTCGGGAGACGAGAGCATGGTTGTGCACTAGGAACCCGAAATCCGGGAGGAAGGGTGGCCTTGAGCCCCTTTTTTATAAGAAGCAATGGCCTTTTTTGTTTGCAGCATCCGTTAAATATAGAGATACAAGAAGTAAGCGGTTTTCTTTGTGCAGCATTCATGAATATATTCAGAAAACCTTGAGTTGCTGCCTCTCACATTGCTACTTAAACGATGTACAACACCAACAGGACTGTTTGGAGCTAATTTATTGCTGTGGATATGCGTAACACACAAAGAAAGCTGCTTTACTTATTCAGCAAGTGCAAACTACTACAAGAATTTCCTCCTGATTTATATTTAAAATTTGCAGAGATAAAAGCTCACCATGTCTAATTGGAACACATGGCACAATCAGTAAAATCTGGAAGAGAGGCCTTTCCAGAGCCAGTTGTAGACTCTCTTTTGAAAAAATATTACAAGTACGCGTGCAAGATACCCACAACGCCATGAACCACTGTAACTTTCATGGAAGTAGGAAAGCACCCACTTTGCTATTATTCGTCATTCTGCGAATAAGCAAGGTATCTGTTAAACACCTACGGATTGTTAACTGCATTTAGTACTGTGGCTAATGACGAGAAAAATTAAGGCTGAACATTTAGATACGGCTTACCGAGCGGAGTGGTAGTGGCAGCGTTTAACTACCGCGCGAAATTGGCTAGTGTACCTCTGGAAGCATTTCAGACCCGACTCTTCACCGACTTCCCGGAGTGGGCAGGAAGAATCATGGATCATCATCATCAGATTCTCCGAACATTGGAATGCAATGTGCTCATTAAAGTGATAGGAATGGCTAATTAGCAATAATGCCATAACCCTCCTAATATCTGCAACTCTGTGAATTCTTAGAAATGTAGCTTCCTCTTAATTTTTTTACTTGTGCAAACTTCAAATCGGCTCGGAAGAACACTTTCAACTGTACATATAACCTATGCTTCGTCCTTTCTTCACCGTATACGAAATACTCCATCAACGAGGGTGAACTTTATATTTTTTAAAAGAGCCGTTGCAGTGTTGTAGAGTGGTGTGTAGCAGATCCTTGAAGGTGTGGCACACGCCCACGTTTGGGCGCTAACTATATCGACGAAGCATTCCGATACTCTATGCCGGCGTTCGTATAGCGCGTTTCGATTCTTTCACCTCGTATAAATCTATGTTTATCGTGCGCACCCAGTTCGTGAAAACATCAAATAACAGACCTATAAAGACAAAAAAAAGAAGTCCAGTGCGCCTCTTACAACGGGGGATTGCTCCGTGTGGCACGCAGAAGAAGAAGATCGATTCGTCCGGCTCGCCGTTTGCTTGCTCTCGGGGTGTGGCCGAGAATTAAGTAGCTGTTGTTTGTTCATTGATCTATCATCGTTTCTTATACTTCAATAGTTGTTTGAGAAGAGTTATTTGTGTAATTCAGACAAGACAAGATGCCCTTTTCTTCTCCAGGGCCAGGGACATTTCTTTGGTCTGCTTCTACGGATCCGAAGTAGGTGCCAGTGGATCTTTTCTTGCGCAATGGAATATCATCAGTTTCAGTGGCTCAAGTCCCGACCAATGACGGCATCATTCGGATGAAAAACCCTAAAATCATTCAGGCGGAATTACGGTTAGTGACGGCCCTATTCCGGTCCATAACGGAGGTCCCCCAGTTCGGCAGAGGAGGCATACTGTGCTTTTCGCCAGACCAACTCTGTGTTCTAGATCTACTGAAGTGCTCGATGTTTGCATCCCAGCGCGTTCATACCTCCACATTTAGCTTGTACCCGAGGCTTAGTGCGTGGCGTCGACGCCAACATGCCACCCTCCGAAGTACTAGAGCTGTTTTCGCCAGCAGGTGCCATTTCAGTCTATCGGTGTGGACGGATGGTTGATAAGAACAAATTATCAATTGATTCTGTAATTGTGACTTTTGCGGGATCAGTCCGACCATCAGAAATTAAGGCTTGTCCTTTTTTAAGAGTAGAGCCGCTATCTCCTCGTCCGCTCCAATGCATAAAGTGTTGGCGTTATGGTCATACAATGAAAGGTTGTAGGTCAGCGGTCAGGTGTAAGATTTGCGGGGAAAGTCACAATTCTAGCGACTGTCAGAGTAATAAAAAAAGTGTTGCTTATGTAACGAAGCTCATGCTGCCGATAGCTCTAGTTGTTCGGCAAAGGTACGTGAACTGCACATTTTAGAGATAGTAAAACGAAGACGGTGTTCATGGAAGGAAGCAGCACTTCAAATACAATCACGAACACAAGGCTACGCCGGTGTTACAGCTCGTAATATGCCAATAATGGAAGCTCTCTCTGTCCCTATTGCAGAAGTGATTGAGAAGGCAGTGGAAAAGGCAATGGAGCGCATCGCTGGGAACCTTTGTGAGTCCTTGGCCCAGATTCTATCGAACTAGATGGCTCAATTGTTGGGTACAGCGGAAAAAAACCTCAGTGCAGCACCTAACATTAGTGACTCCTCGGAGTTTGCAAAGGAGTATGACCCTCATACGCCACAGCAGGCTACGGAAGCTCTTCACGATCTTGACTCCGCTGAGATTTCAAAGAAGTATGGCTCCAATACGCCAAAGCAACCTATGGTAGCTGCAGATTCAGTAGAGCAAGGTAGCGTATCTCAATGCGAGCTTACCAGGAAACTGGAGGACTCAGATGTAATGGAGACGGATCCTCAATCGCTAAAGCACTCGAGATCCCCTTTGTACAAAAAAAGGCATCGTACCTGACAATTCAAAAACCAAAAAGTACCAGAAGGACGCCCTGTCTAAAGCTGATTTTCTTAAAAAAATATTCTAAACAAGGCCATCACTGGGGCTATATTAGAGCAACAATAGGGTCACCTATAATCCTTTATTGGAATCGCCAATCTATTCACTCTGCAGCAACTGATCTAATAAATTTGGCATCGAAATTTTCTCGAGATAATATTGCACTACAAGAAACTTGGCTTTCAATGCATCAGTCTTTTCAATTAAATAGATTGAGATCTTTCCGCCTAGACGGTCCGTCGAAAGGTGGAGGTTTGGCATTTATAATAATAATAGAATAAGTCCCGAGGCGAATATTGCGTATAAGCTCATGCCACCTGACTGTGAAATTCTCGCCTTAGAAATAACCTTACCAGGCTGCATGCCTTTTTTCGTGTTGAATGCATACTTTGCTAAAGGTGTAATTGATACTCGATGTTTACACGCTGCAGTGACTTCTAGTGATCAAAATAAAATTCTAATCGGCGATTTCAATTCTCAGCATGCGTGCTGGGGTTCCCGAACTGATCAATGCGGTAAGAGATTGTGGGAGTGTACCGCGGATAATAACTTGAGTTGCTTGAATTCGAGAACACCCACTTACATTAGTGATAGGTCTCGTTCAGCCTTACATTTATATTTTGTGAGTTCATCCCTCACTAGTTTGTCGTGTAGTGCGTGTGATTGTGCAACTAACAGCAATCATTTGCCTATATTATTCGAGATTGCATGCTGAGTTATAATGTCAGGCTCTCAGACACAAGTACTTATTAATAACACCAAACTTAGAAAAAATTTAGAATCAGCTTTGACAACTCGTTCTGTGGCGCAAGAAGATACAAAAGCCATGAGACTAAGTGCACTGATTAAAAGAACATACAAAAAGGCAGAATTCGTTGTGGTATCCACAAAGAGCACAACCCTTAGTCCGTGGTGGAACTCGGACTGTGCCCGGGATTTCTGACGAAGAAAGGCAGCTTGGAAAAAACTTATGTATAACCAGTGCCCCCATAACTGGTCTGATTACAAATATCCCGCTGCAAGTTTTAACCGCACAGTCTCTTTAGTTAAGAAACAATATGATTGAAAACATTATGATCACCTTTCAAAAGCTTGTAATAAAAAGGCGCTGTTAAGTTTCAAGAGATCACGTAAAATGATGCCATCTCCAAATAATATAGGGTATGAGATTATGTCCTCGGAATAACCAAAGAAATTATTAGAAATCATGGATAAAGGCCTGTAGTGTATATTTACATCAACTAAGCCTTACGAACTACAAAAACCAGCGTTCACGATTGAAGTTACTGAAGTTACAGAGGAAGAGTTAGCACAAATGATACAAGGTTAGCCCTCATCAGCTCCTGGTCCGGATGGAATCACCGCTGCTATAATAAAAATATTATTCAAATTATCACCATGTTACCTACTAAACACTGTAAATTATTCGTTTAAATATGCCTGGATTCCGTATGAGTGAAAATTAGCTAAAATAGTGCCGATACAATTAGGACAAGGATTAGGATATGTCATACAAAACATTCGACCCATTTCTCTTACATGTAATATGGTGAAGCTTATTGAAAGAGTGCTCCATAAAAGAATTATATTATGGATGGAGGAAAATTTGATAATAAACCCAAATCAAATTGGCTTCAGAACAGATTGTTCAATCTGGTGTGCACACGCAGGTTTAAAAAGCCGCATTCAGCTTGCTCACAAAAGCAGACAACATGCGGCACTAGTGACATTGGATATAGCTAAGGCATACGATAGTGTAGAACATTCAGTTTTATTAGACTTCTTAGAGAGCCACAATCTCCCAAAATAAATAATGGCGTGGATGAGGCAATTTTTGAGAGGTAGAGAATTCTATTGTTTTAAGGATGGGTGCGCATCGTCAAAGTGCAAACAAACACGCGGTGCCCCCAAGGCGCTGTATTATCGCCAGTTCTATTTAACAACTTAATGAGCACAATCCCGCATTGCCAGGATGTGATTGTGTTTGTATATTCTGATGATATTGCATTTTTCACGGCACCTAGTGACATATATTCTTTATATCAAAATCTACAGAGATATGTCAATATGCTGGACAGATGCCTGGATGCAGTCTGCATGACCGTAAATGTAAATAGGAGTGCAGTATTGATATTCCCGTTATCCTATCCAATCTCAATTTCAATATGTTATAAACAAAAGCCCATTCCGCAGGTCGAATCTCTTAAATATTCATGAATAATTCATAATGCCAACCTAAACTGCACTACCCACATAGGAAGCATGGCATCTAAAACAAAACGCGCCTCAGGAATTTTTTGCAGACTCGTCGATATGGTCTACGCAGAAGCACAATGGTGATGATATATAAAATATAATTGCGACCAATGCTAGAGTTTGGGTGCTTATTGTTCTCAGGTGGTCCTCCTTACAAAACAAAGCCTCTGGTCATGCTTGAACGAGAAGCCTTGAAATTGTGTCTAGGACTTCCTAGGTTTGTAACAAACAATGTTTTATATCAGGAAGCACGATTACCTACATTGCCTTGCCGTTTTCGTATCCTAATGATTACGACGTTTCTGAAATTTTATAGCTATGCGCCAAAACGATCTGAATATGCATCTATAAATGACGCAGACACCTTTTTTCTTGCCCATTGGCCACGGTTTCGAGCACATCAACTTGCTTTTGTCCAGAAACAACTAGATAGAATAAATGCCAAAATTCGAGATGTGATTGCGGCGCACGTTACAAATCAAAATCTTAAGATAGAATTCGATAAGATTTTTTCCTCTAAGCCCAAATTACAATCCAATAGGTTCATAAATAGCCGAGTGCAGTATTATCTTGCACACGCAGAAACGAATATTATTATAGGCACAGATGCTTCAGTAATGCATGAAGAGACAGGTGTACGTATATACTCCCATTCGCTTGACTGGTCTTTTTCATTAAGATTACCGGATTTCACCCCAGTTTTTGAAGCTGAACAATTGGCAATAGTTCCAGCGCTGCGAAAGCTACCTTTGAATGTTGATAACGCAATCATAGTCACGAATTTCCTGTCAGTATGTACATTGATTACAGCGTCAACAAAATCGATGGCCTTGAAGACGCTTCTTACGCTAGTCCCTCCTCAGCTGCACGTACTGAAATTAGAATGGATATCTGGTCATTGCGGCTTGGAAGTAAATAATATCGCCGATTCTCTAGCACGAGCAGCATTGGAAGGGCCAGTACTATCAGTCCTTCCCGAAGTGGCCACTATAACTGCGACAAGATACAGAAAACTTGCGCTTAATGCAGACGCTATATAAGCAATAATGTTAACACCAGAATTTGCTCACTTAATATTTCTATGGAAAATTCATTGGTGTCCTACAAGACAGTTGCAAACCATAATAACCAGATTTTGATGTCGTATCCCCCGTTAAATTTCTATTTACATAGGGCTGGTCTGGCGATATCACCGCTATGCAACTTTTGTTTAGAATCGGAAACAATAGAGCGCTATTTTTTTTTGTCGCCGATACAAATTGCTCAGGAAAACACTCCTAGTCCTCCGATTCGCTAGCCTGGGGCTGATATTTACTGCAAAAAATATACTTTCTTTCGGTGCTTGCGATCTGGACTTCAGCCACGAGAACGTTTTCTATGCCGTTTACAAGTACCTTAATCAAAGTAAAAGAATTAAGCTTTTATTTGCGTGATTATTTTCTGAAAAAAAGTCCAACATACACAAGAGAGTTGTTTAACCATACTGATTTCTATTCAAGGTAATGAATAATTGACCTTTCTGAACGAGTGAAAAACAACTATTGCACTCCTTTCGTTCTGCCTAGGGCGTCTTTTCTTTTTTCTTTCTTTTTTCCAGGGGGGGGGGAAGGGTTCGATATCGAAAAAAAAATCCTACGAAATTAAGTCATCGATTCTTCGCCGATTCCTCTGAGTGGGTACGAGCCATGGGTGTGGAATCATCGTCATCATCAACTCTTACAACGCCTGCGGCTGCAGTTTCGAGAGTCGGTATAGCATTCTTCAGCTACATCCATCCCTTCGTTTTTATCTGTCTGGTCTGTATTTGTGCCTCTGAGGAGCGGAAGAACGAGCAGCAGGATGGACGTTGAGTTATCCCAGAAAGCCGACAGCGAGGGAACGCAGCAGGTCGTACCTTCAGCGATGCAAGTGTTGGCTCGTCTTCCAGCGCTGAAGATCAGGCGTGACGCGATTATGCACAACATGCACCAAGAACGACATGCCCCAGCCTCGACGAGGCTCGAGCAGTACCCGTTCTATATGCATAGGATGCCTTCGATGTCGACGCTGATCGCTGAGATCATGCAGTCTGTCTGCGTAGAGGAGCGTCAAGTGCGGCGCCTGGAAGCAAGAAACAAGGCCTTACGCCGCGAAAACAAGCGACTCTTGCGGAAACTTACCCGTTCGCTCCAGGGGCAACGTGCCATCCAGATCCCTTCAGATCTAGTTCAAACCTGCTACCACAAGAACTTGGATGCCGAGTGTAGCCACGGGTCGATGGCTAGTGATTCACCTTCGGGCGCTGAATTCGATGGTGGCGTCGCGATCAGCATGCATCACAAGGCCAAAGACTACAACGAGGGTGCCGACACTACCTCGGGAGACGAGACCAAGGGCGTGGACTAGGACACCGGAAGCCGGGAGGAAGGGTGGGCTTGAGCCCCCTTTTTTTTAGAAGAAGCGACCGGTGTTTTTGTGCAGCATCCGTGAAATAAAGAAATAACCTGGAACTGCTGCCTTTCTCATTGCTACTTAAACCATGTACACAACTAATGGGACTGTTTGCAGTTATTTTATTGCTGTAGATTTGCGTAAAACACAAAGAAAGCTGCTTTACTTATTCAGCGAATCCCAATTACCACAAGACATTTTCTCTCAACTTAATCTAAAAGTTTGCAGAGTAAAAAACTCGCCAGGTCTGCTTAGAACACATGGCACAATCAGTGAAATCTGGAAGAGGGGCCTTTCCAGAGCCAGTTGTAGACTCTCTTTGGAAAAATATTACAAGTACGCGTGCAAGACACCAACAACGCCATAAACCGCTGTAACTTTCTTGGTAGAAGGAAAGCACCCCCTATTATATTATTCGTCTTTCTGCGTATAAGCAAGGTAAAACCGTCAAACGCCTACGAAGTGTAAATGCATTTAGTACTGGGGTGATGACGAAATAAAGTAAGGCTGAACATTAGGGAATGGCTTACCGGCCGGAGTGGTGGCGGCAGCGTATAACTACCGCGCGAAATAGGCTATTTTATCTCTAAAAGCATTTCAGACCCGACTTTTCACCGACTTTCTGTAGTGGGCCAGAAAAATTATGGATCATCATCATCGCGTTCTTCGAACATTGAAATGCAATGTGCTCATGAAAGTGATAGGAATGGCTAATTATCACTAATGTTCTAGCCTGCCTATTATGTGGAATCCTGTAAATTCTTAGAATGTAGGCATCCTCCTTCTTTCTTTTTACATGTGCAAACTTCAAATAGGCTCGGACGGGCACTTTGAAGTGTACGTGTACTGATGCTTCGTCCTTTCTCGACCGTATACGAAATACTCTATCAACGGGGCTGAAATTTATATATTTTTAAAGAGCCGTTGCAGTTTTGTGGAATGGTGTGTAGTAGATCCTTGAAATTATGGCACACACCCACGTTTGGGTGCTAACTATATAGACGAAGCATTCCGATACTCTATGCCGGCGTTCGTATAGCGCGTTTCGATTCTTTCACATCGTATAAATCTATTGTCACGGGGTCGTGACATGGCCGAAGACAGGAGACTTCGTGTTGAGATTTAACTGTTTATTTAGGTAAACCTGTGCCCGGTAAACGGAAAGTCCAATCAGCTGCAGTCTTGCACAGATAGCAGTCTCGGGCTGATAGCGGCGAACGGAGCGTCGGCCTTCGATCAACAACTGACAAGCAGCGAAGCGCGTCGGCATTTATACTCTTGCGGTCGAATGTCCTAGCGTTATCGCTGGCGGTGGCGTAGGTTCCAGAATAATCTGTACCGTTCACAGAGTCGGCGTGATCTTATCGAAATGATCTACTACAGTCCGGAAGCTTCTCGAAAACTGCAGGCGCGGTTTGCGCTGAGAATTGTGTAGTGTTTTGGGACGATAACAAAACTTGGGAAATTGAACGGGGCATCGCCCCCCCCCCTGAAAAAGGCATCGTCCCGATGCTTTGATTGATATGTGGGGTTTAACGTCCCAAAACCACAATTTGATTATGAGAGACGCCGTATTGGAGGGCTCCGGAAATTTCGGCCACCTGGGGTTCTTTAACGTGCACCCAAATCTGAGCACACGAGCATACAACATTTCCGTTCCATCGGAAATGCAGCCGGCGCAGCGGGGATTTGAACCCGCGACCTGCGGGTTAGCAGCCGAGTACCTTAGCCACTAGACCACCGCGGCGGGGCCGTCCCGATGCTTTGACTAAAGATGAAGGTACAACAATGATGCAAGAAATTGCAATGAATAAATTGCGATACAACAATATTACAAAAAACACTGTTTCAGTTTGTTAACGCGCATGAAACGGCTTGAGGCGCGTGACATGGACGACTTCAGGTCGCGATCCGCGTCGTTGAGAGTTCGTGATGCCGTCGAGGACAACCTCGTAATCAATTGGGCCGAGACGTCGAACCACCCTTTACGGTCCGAAGTACCGTCGCAGAAGCTTTTCACTTAGTCCACGTCGGTGTATCGGCGTCCACACCCAAACATGTTTACCGGGCTGGTATTCCACGAAGCGTCGTCGAAGATAGTAACGGCGGCTGTCGGTCATCTGTTGATTCTTGATACAAAGACGCGAGAGTTGTCGGGCTTCTTCGGCGCGTTGAAGGTACTCACTCACATCGAGGTTTTCTTCGTCGTTGACGTTAGGTAACATGGCATCGAGCGTCGTTGCCAGACTCCTTCCGTAGACCAATTTGTATGGAGATATCTGCGTCGTCTCCTGCACCACCGTGTTGTATGCGAAGGTCACGTACGAAAGAATGGCGTATCACGTCTTGTGTTCGACATCGACGTACATTGACAGCATGTCGGCGATCGTCTTGTTAAGCCACTCGGTGAGGCCGTTGGTCTGTGGGTGGTACGCTGTCGTCCGGTGGTGGTTTGTCTGGCTGTGTGCCAAGATCGCTTGAGTTAAGTCGGCAGTAAATGCCGTTCCTCTGTCGGTCATAAGAACCTCCGGGGCGCCGTGACGTAGGATGATACTTTCGACGAAGAACTTAGCTGCCTCGGATGCACTGCCTTTTGGCAGGGCTTTTGTCTCGGCGTAGCGGGTGAGGTAGTCGGTAGCTACCGCGATCCACTTGTTTCCGAAGAAGACGTCGGGAACGGCCCCAGTAGGTCCATACCAATCTGCTGGAAAGGTCGGCAAGGTGGTTCAATTGGCTGCAGAAGTCCCGCTGGCCTTGTCGGCGGTGCTTTGCGTCGCTGACAGTCCTGGCATGTCCACACATAACGAGTGACGTTGGTGGTAAGACGTGGCCAGTAGTACATCTCTTGTATCCTCGCGATCGTGCGAGAAACACCGAGGTGCCATGCCGTCGGATCGTCGTGCAGGGCTTGCAGGAGTTCTGGTCGCAGAGCTGAAGGCACCACAAGGGGGTTCTTAGCTCAAAGCGGTGAAAAGTTTTTTTGTAGAAGGCCGTTTCGTAGAAAGAACGACGCAAGTGCGTGCTTGAATACCTTCGGGACTTCGGCGGTCCTGCCTTCGAGGTATTCTATTAGGGCCTTAAGTTCCGGGTCGGCCCACTGTTGTTCAGCGAAGTCGTCAGTAGTTATCGTTCCCAAGAAGTAGTCGTCATCCGAGTTGTCGGGTAGTGGTTGGTCGACAGGCGCACGAGAGAGACAGTCGGCGTCAGTGTGTGTTGTGTTCCAAGCACCCTTGTGTCACGAGCGAGCCTCCGAACCCGTGAAGGACCGGTTGCTGAAACTGCTTCCAGATGTTCACTCCTCCCCTTCCCCCGCTCGGCGTATACGAGCCACCGTCGTTTACCCCGGCAGTTCGGCCGCCGCCTCCATCCGAATAGGAATAAACCTGTTCTTAAACGTTGATTGATTGATTGATTGATTGATTGATATGTGGGGTTTAACGTCCCAAAACCACTATATCATTATGAGAGACGCCGTAGTGGAGGGCTCCGGAAATTTAGACCACCTGGGGTTCTTTAATGTGCACCCAAATCTGAGCACACGGGCCTACAACATTTCCGCCTCCGTCGGAAATGCAGCCGCCGCAGCCGGGATTCGAACCCGCGCCCTGCGGTGTTCTTAACCGTTCGAGGCTGTCTGAGCTTTTTGGACTACCGTGACCAACGCGTACGTCTATGGGCCAACGACAACACCGGGCATAACAGTGGCGATGAGGAAGTGGATTCGGACCAACACTACGCAACAATATTGACAAGCTACAAGCTATGGCTACGCACGGGCTCCCAAATCGGCTACCCGAATTCAACGACTCCTCATGGTCATCGTGGTTTGGATGCCTGCAATTTTACTTCGAGGCTAACAACATCACTGATGCAGCAATGAAGAGGGCCAACCTGCTAACGCTGTGTGGGGAGCAGACATACGACACAGTCTGTGCCCTAATTCAGCCACGCACTCCAGCAGCCGTTGACTACGACGACATCGTAGCAGCGCTACAAGAGCACTATGACCCAAGGCCATCGGAGGCCTACTGTCGAGACCGCTTCCAATGGCGAGACCACCTGGAAGGCAAAAAAAAATTGCCCGCAGCTTCCCTCGGGGGAACACTGAGGAGGATGCGGAGCATATAATTGGTTAACGGGGTGTTAAAGTGCGACTTACTTGGGTCGATGGCTAAATTGGTTAACGTGGTTGTGAAATGGGGTGTTAAATTGCGACTTACTTGGGTCGATGGCTAAATTGGTTAACGTGGTTGTAGGAGGAGGTGTTAAATGAGTGAACACGTACACACGTATGCGAAAGGGCGGCGCTGGTTGAAGGGACGTCGATCATTGTGTTTGTGGATTCGTTGGAACTCATTTCACCGCGACCTTGGACGTCGACGCGCCGTACATACCAACCGACGAGCGGCAACTGAGCGAGCGAGCGCCGACCTTGAGTATGTATACAGCGCGACGGCGCATGCACTGTCAGCTGTCGAATGTTCGAGAAGGGGGACAAGCGCAACGGCGCATGCGCGCGCGTCAGCTGCCGATGTTCTCGAAGCGCGACGGCGCATGCGTGCGCGTCAGCTGCCGATGTTCTCGAAGCGTGACGGCGCATGCGCGCTACATTATACAGCTAGCGAATGTTCGTGAAGAGGAGAAGCGCACGCGGTGTGTAGAGGAGGAAGGGTGCACAGATGGTGGAGGAGTGAAGCGCGCGCAGTGTGTAGAGGAGGAAGGGATGCACAGATGGTGGAAGAAGGAGGAGGAAGCTTGCGGACGGCGCCGCACTACAAGCCTCGAGTATTAGATGCTCCGCATCTAAAAGTGGCCGAATACGTAGCGGCTCTCAAAAAGCTCGCTGCTGACTGCAATTTCGGGACGTTGACCGCGACAGCTGCAGCTACTGCGCAGGAGGGAGGATCGACTGCCACACCTGCTAACACCACTATGCTCCCCTTGGACGTTATGTTGCGTGACCGTTTTGTGTACGGACTGCGTGACGCAGGCCTACAACAACGCCTGTTCGCGGAGACGGGTCTCACCTTCTCCAAAGCCTACGACATCGCCCAACGAGCGGAGAGCGCCGGTCACCAGCAGAGGGATATTCGACGGAACGTCGAGCCGGTGCATCACACCAGTCAGCAGTCAGGTCATTTCTCGTCTAAGGCGAAATCAAGTAGAAAGACACAGCGCTGTTGGCGATGCGATGACATGCACGATCCCCAGGTATGTCGATACAAGACAGCGACCTGCAATTTTTGCCAAAAACTGGGACACATCGAAAGGACATGCATCTCGAAGCGCAAACAGCTCGAACCGAAGACTTCAGTGCAACGGAACAACAATATCGACGCACAGGAGGGCCAGACGCAAGATACAAGCCGAACAGCACTAACGTCATCGGCACTATATGACTTAAACGCCGTTGTGAACCTCGGAACGAGACCGAAGATTACAACTTAAATTATGGTACACCAGCACCCTATCAGGTTTGAGGTGGATTCCAGAGCAGCATGTACGCTTATCAGCGAGGACACTTTTCGCGCTACTTGGCGTGAGAACGCGCCAGCTCTCCAGCAAGACGTTACGCAGCTGAGAACATGGTCCGGACATTCCCTTCCACTGCCGGGCTGTGCCAACGTAGACGTGTACTACAACGGGCAGACCCATCAGCTCCCCTTGCTAGTCGTCCACGGTTCTGGATCAAGCCTTTTAGGACGAAATTGGTTCACCCCCCTTGGAGTGGTCATTAGCGGAGTTCACCACACACTCAGTTATCTGTCAGTGGAGCAGTTTCAAGATAAGTACAAAGCGGTTTTCTCCGAATAAATACCAGGGAACAACGGAGCTTCAGTCACACTGGAGCTGCGGGAGGATGCGACGCCGAAATTTTTGAAAGCTAGGTCGGTGCCTTTCGCCCTACGAACGTCAGTCGAGAATGAGCTTGACCGACTGCAGGAACAAGGGATCATCAAACCGACGCAACATTCGGAATGGGCGACACCACTCGTTGTCGTTCGAAAGAAGAACGGTACCCTGCGCCTCTGCGGAGACTACCCGAGCACTGTCAACCTGGCGACAAAAGCATCTTCCTACTCACTGCCGACACCGGAAGAGGTTTTTAGCACGCTTCGTGGTGGAAAAATCTTCAGCACCTTGGACTTGACACAAGCCTAGCAGCAGCTGAAGGTGAGTGAATCAATGTCTGAACTGCTCACAATAAACACTATTAAGGGTCTTTACACAGTTAAAAGGCTACCATTCGTAATATCTGCAGCGCCAGCAATCTTCCAGAAATTTATGAATTCTACACTTAGCGGGATCCCAGGTGTTTGAGTCTACTTGGACGATGTTATTGTCGGTGGCACCTCCAATGAAGAGCACACAGAACGCTTGGAGCTCATTTTGGAAAGGCTAGCAAATGCTAATTTGCGCATCAGTAACGAAAAATGTGTTTTCGCGGTGCCTGAAGTGAAGTTTCTTGGACATCAAATCGACGCGCAGGGTATCCATCCCACTGAAGACAAACTGCGTGCAATCACCGAAGCACGAGCGCCTACTAACAAGCAAGAACTGCAGTCGTTTTTGGGGCTATTGACGTTCTACAACCAGTTCTTAGAACATCGAGCTACAGTGGCCAACGATCCATATGAGCTCCTGCAGAAAGAAGTCCCATGGACTTGGTCGCCACGCCACCAAGAGTCATTTGTTGCCCTTAAGCAACTACTTCGCAAGTCTACTGTTCTGCTACACTACGACGAAAGGAGACCCCTACTGCTAGCCTGTGACGCATCACCATACGGAGTGGGAGCAGTCCTCTCCCAAGTTGACGAACAGGGACGAGAAGCCCCGATCGTTTTTTATTCGCGCACTTTATCGCAGGCAGAGAGGAATTATTCCCAGCTAGATAAAGAGGGGCCTTGCCATCGTCTACGCAGCAGATCACTTTCGGCAGTACATTACCGGCAGGAAAGTGACTTTCATAACAGATCACCGGCCCTTATTGGGTATTATGGGTCCCCAGAAGCCAATGCCACAGACATTGTCGCCGCGAATGACACGATGGTGCATCAAGATGTCGGCATACGATTACGAACTCGTACATCGCACTGGGAAGAAACACCAGAACGCCGACGCACTAAGCCGCCTGCCGCTAGACACCACAATAGATGAACCACCCCCGCCGGCTGATATACTCATGTTCGAGGCGCTGCCGAACCCTCCGCTAACAGCTGACACGGTAGCAGCATCAACGCAGGAGTGCACTGTCTTGAGCCCCGCCGCGGTGGTCTAGTGGCTAAGGCACTCGGCTGCTGACCCGCAGGGCGCGGGTTCGAATCCCGGCTGCGGCGGCTGCATTTCCGATGGAGGCGGAAATGTTGTAGGCCCGTGTGCTCAGATTTGGGTGCACGTTAAAGAACCCCAGGTGGTCTAAATTTCCGGAGCCCTCCATTACGGCGTCTCTCATAATCATAGAGTGGTTTTGAGACGTTAAACCCCACATATCAATCAATCAATCACTGTCTTGAAGGAAGTCTACGCAGCTATACAAGAAGGCAAGGTGCTGAAGCAAAAGGGTGAACACTTCAACGCTTACCGCAAGCGAGCTGCGGAGTTGAGCACTCATTGCGGTTGCGTCACCTTGGGATCAAGAGTTGTAATTCCAGCGGCACTTCGCGAACAGGCCATGTCGCTTGTCCACGCAGGTCATCGAGGCATTGTTGCCATGAAAGAGTGCGCCAGATGTTATATGTGGTGGCCTGGTACCGACCATGATATAGAATTAACAGTTCACAATTGCCAGTCTTGCCAAGGCAACCACAGAAGCCCGCCAAGAGCCCCTATTCCTGAATGGGAAAGACCAGACACGCCTTGGCACACCCTGCACATTGATTTTGCTGGACCTATCGAAGAGTGTGTTCGTTCCTGGTGGTTGTAGACGCATACACCAAGTGGCTGGAGGTAAAACAGATGGCTACAACGACATCGGCAGCAGTTATCGACACTCTGCGGTCGTTGTTCGCAACGTTTGGCCTACCACGCAAGGTGGTCTCGGACAACGGCACTCCGTTTGTGTCCACGGAGATTCTCAAGTTTTACAGCGACAACGGCGTCTCGTCTGTTACATCAGCTTCTTACCACCCGGCTACGAACGGACAGGCCGAGCGCTACGTGGCTGAGCTAAAGCGCGCCCTTGCTAAAACCAGACTGGGACAATGCAACGCCGCATCGCGCGCTTTCTTTTCAGACAGCGCAACACTGTTCAAAGCACTACTGATCAAACGCCAGCGAAATTGATGATCGGACGAGAAATGAGAATCCAGCTGACAGCAATTGTCCCGGAGCCCTCAATGAAAGCACCGTCGGAGGAAGAAAAGCTCCCGCATAGCAGGAGAATTGAAAGTGGACAGCGCATATACGCCCGCCAGTTCCACAGAAAGCCCGGCTGGGTTGAAGCGACGGCACTCAAACGCATAGGTTTGCGGTCATGGCTCGTCGACATTGGCGGAAAGGGCACACGCCACCACCTTAATCAGCTACGCCATTCAGGTAATTTGCTAAGGGAACCTCCCATTCAAGCAGCCACCTCGACGGAAGCTTCGTTCCACTTAGCCTGGCATATCGCACCAGATGAATCGGCGCCGCCACCCGCCGGCCCTGAACACAAGAGAAACGACACCCAGCGAGCGGAGGCTTCTCTTCCTAGTGCGTCCAGAGCGTCTACGCGCCCACGGCGGCCCCCAGATCGCTTCCAAGCGACAAGATAAGGAGGGAGGAGATGTTGTGTTCCAAGCACCCATGTGTCACGAGCGAGCCTCCGAACCCGCGAAGGACCGGTTGCTGAAACTGCTTCCAGATGTTGACTCCTCCCCTTCCCCCGCTCGGCGCAAACGAACCACCCTCGTTTCCCCCGGCAGTTCGGCCGCCGCCTCCTACCGAATAGGAATAAACCTGTCTTTAACCGTTCGAGGCTGTCTGAGCTTTTTGGACTACCGCGACCAACGCGTACGTCTATGGGCCGACGACAACACCGGACATAACAGAGTGTTTTTGCCAGAGTTGTAAATGACAGTAATGTCATATTCTTGAAGTCTCAGGCTCTATCGTGCGAGGCGATCTGAAGGGTCCTTCAAGGTGGCTAGCCAACACAAGGCGTGGTGGTCGCTCACAACTTTGAAGGGCCTGCCGTAGAGGTAGGGGCTAAATTTCGACGTAGCCCAGATGATGGCGAAGCACTCCTTTTCTGTTGTGCTTCTGCTTTGGATAGTGATCGGCTGGCGTAACTAATAACCCTTTCAGGTCCGTCAGCCCTCTGCACAAGAACGGCGCCAAGACCTACGCTGCTTGCGTCAGTGTGTATTTCTGTCTCGGCGAATTCGTCGAATGGGCAAGTAACGGAGGCGTCTGGAGGCGATGTTTGGGCTCCTAGAAAGCGCGTTCCTATGGCGTTTCCCACTTGAACTATACGTCGGCCTTGGTAAGGTTCGTGAGAGGATCGGCGATGCGGGCGAAGTTTTTCACGAACCACCTATAATAGGCACACAGGCCCAGAAATCGGCGCGCCGCCTTCTTGTCAGCGGCGGGAAGTCGGCGATGGCGGCTATTTTCCGTGGATCGGGACGAACTCAAGACTTTCTGATAACGTGCCCCAGAAACAAGAGCTCCTCGTACGCAAATCTGCACTTTTCTGGCTTCAGTATGCGTCCGGACGTCTTGATGGCTTGAAGTACAGCTTCAAGGCGCCGACGATGCTCGTCGAAACTCGAGGAAAACACGCCGACGCCGTCTAAGTACACAAGACTAGTCTGCCCCTTCAATCCTGCCAGTACTGTATCCATAAAGCGTTGAAAAGTTGCAGGCGCTGAGCAAAGGCTGAAGGGCATCACTTTGAACTCAAAGAGGCCATCCGGTGTTATAAACGCCGTCTTCTCTCGGTCTCTTTCGTCGACTTCAATTTGCATATAGCCAGTCTTGAGGTCCATTGACGAAAAGTACTTGGCGTTATGTAGCCGATCAAGTGCGTCGTCTATTCGTGGGAGAGGATACACGTCCTTTCTTGTGATTTTGTTAAGGCGGTGATAATCGACGCAGAAGCGTAGGGTCCCATACTTTTTCTTCACTAACACCAAGGGGGATGCCCATGGACTCTTGGACGGCTGGATAATGTCATCCCGCAGCATTTCATCAACTTGTCTCTTCTTATCCTCACGTTCTCACGTCGAAACCCTGTACGGACTCTGACGGAGTGGTCTGGCGTTTGCTTCGGTTATGATGCGATGTTTCTCTATTGGGGTCTGCCGAATTTTCGATGACGACGAAAAGCAATCTTCGTATTGCAGGAGCAGGGCCACGTTCCTCACCACTCTCGCAAGTGTTGTGCGCAAGGAGAAGGCCACAGCTCTCCTTGAAACCCGCATGCGGATGCCAAATGGATCTTGGCACTATGTTCATCGCGCGCACCTAGTTGGAGAAAAATCTGATAACAGACCTTATTTTTTTAGGTGCTATGTCGTCGTCAAACTAATTCTGCGACGGATACTAAAGACAAAAAAAAACGAAGTCTAGCGCGCCTCTTACAACGAGAGAACGCTCCCTGTGGCACGCAGAAGAAGGAGATCGTTTCGTCCGGCTCGCCATTCGCTTGCTCTTGGGGTGTGGCCAAGAATTAAGTAGCTGTTGTTGGTTCATTGATCTATCATCGTTCCTTATACTGCAATAGTTGTTTGATAAGAGTTTTTTGTGTAATTCAGGCAAGACAAGATGCCCTTTTCTTCACCAGAGCCAGGGACTTTTCTTTGGTCTGCTTCTACGGATTCGATGGAGGTGCCAGTGGATCTTTTCTTGCGCAATTGAATATCAACAGTTCCAGTGGCTCTAGTCCCGACCAATGACGGCATCATTCGGATCAAAAACCCGAAAATCATTTAGGCGGAATTGCGGTCAGTGACGGCCCATTTCCGGTCCATCATGGAGGTCCGCCAGTTCGGCAGAGGAGGCATACTGTGCTTTTTGCCAGACCAGTTCTGTGTTCTAGATCTACTGAAGTGCTCGACTTTTGTATCCCAGCCGGTGAGCTCGTTCATACCTCCACATTTAGCTTGTACCCGAGGCTTAGTGCGTGGCGTCGACGCCAACATGCCACCCTCCGAGGTACTAGAGCTATTTTCCCCAGCAGGTGCCATTTCAGTCTATCGGTGTGTACGGATGGTTGATAAGAACAAATTGCCAACTGAGTCTGTAACTGTGACTTTGGCTAATGAGTCCGACCATCAGAAATTAAGGCTTGTTCTTTAATTTGCAGAGTAGAGCCGCTCTTTCCTCGTTCGCTCCAATGCTTAAAGTGTTGGCGTTATGGTCATACAATGAAAGATTGTAGGTCAGTGGTCAGGTGTAAGGTATGCCGGGAAGGTCACAATTCTAGCGACTGTCAGAAAAATAAAGAAAAGTCTTGCCATGTAACGAAGCTCATGCTGCTGATAGCTCTAGTTGTTAGGCAAAGGTACGCGAACTGCAAATACTAGAGATAGTAGAACGAAGACGGTGTTCACGGAAGGAAGCAGCACTTGAAATGCAAGCACGAACACAAGGTTACGCCGGCGTTACAGCTCGTAATGTGCCAACAATGGAAGTTCTCTCTGTCCCTATCGCGGAAGCGATTGAGAAAGCAGTGGAGAAGGCAATGGAGCGCATTGCTGGGAATCTTTGTGAGTCCTTGGCCCAGATTCTATCGAACCAGATGGCTCAAATGTTGGGTACAGCGGAAAACAACCTCAGGGCACCACCTAACATTAGTGACACCTCGGAGTTTGAAAAGGAGTATGACTCTCATACGCCACAGCAGGCTACGGAAGCTCTTCACATTCTTGATTCCCTATGAGATTTCAAAGAAGTATGGCTCCGATACGCCAAAGCAACCTATGGTAGCTGCAGATTCAGTAGAGGAAGGTAGCGTATCTCAATGCGAGCTTAACAGGAGAGTGGAGGACTCAGATGAAATGGAGACGGATCCTCGATCGCTAACGCACTCCAGATCCCCTGTGTTCAAAAAAGGCATCGTACCTGTCTATTCAAAAACCAAATAGTACCAGAAGAACGCCCTGTCTAAAGCTGATTTTCTTAAAGAAAATATTTAAAACAAGGCCATCACTGAGGCTATTTTAGAGCAACAATAGGGTTTCTTAACATCCTTCATTGGAATTGCCGATGTATTCACTCTGCAGCAACTGATCTAATATATTTGGCGGGGAAATTTTCTCCAGATATTATTGCACTACAAGAAATTTGGCTTTCAATGCATCAGTCTTTTCAATTAGATAGATTCAGATCTTTCCGTCTAGACCATCCATCGAAAGCAGGAGGTTTGGCATTTTTTATTAATAATAGAATAAGTCGCAAGGCAAAAAATGCGTATAAGCTCATGTCACATGACACTGAAATTCTCGCCTTCGAAATAATCTTACCAGGCAGCATGCTGATTTTTGGTGGTGAATGCATACTTTCCTAAAGGTGTAATAGATACTCGATGTTTAGACGCTGCAGTGATTTCTAGTTATCAAAATAAAATTCTAATCGGCGATTTCAATTCTCATCATGCGTGCTGGGGTTTCCGAACTGATCAATGCGGTAAGAGACTGTAGGAGTGGACAGCGGATAATAACTTGAGTTGCCTGAATTCAATAACACCCACTTACAATAAGGATAGGTCTCGTTCAGCCTTACATTTAAATTTGTGAGTTCATCACTCACTAGTTTGTCGTGGAGTGCGTGTGATTGTGACAATAACAGCAATCGTTTGCCTATATTATTCCAAATTGCTTGCAAAGTAATAATTTTAGGCTCTCAGACTTAAGTACTTATTAATTACACCAAATTTAGGAAAAATTTAAAATCAGCTTTGACAACTCGTTCTGAATAGCAAGAAGATACAAAAGCCATAAGACTAAGTGCACTGATTAAAAGAACATATAAAAAGGCAGAATTCGTTGTGGTATCCGAAAAGAGCACAACCCATAGTCCGTGGTGGAACTCGGACTGTGCCCGAGATTTCCGACGACGAAAGGCAGCTAGGAAAAAACTTTTGTATAACCAGTGCCCCCAAAACTGGTCTGATTACAAGTATCACGCTGCAAGTTTTGAACGCACAGTCCCTTTAGCTAAGGAACAACATGATAGAAAACATTATGATCACCTTTCAAAAGCTTGTAACAAAAAGGCGCTGTTCAGTTTCATGAGATCACCTAAAATGATGCCATCTCCAAATAATATAGGGTTTGAGATTATGTCCTCGGAAGAACCAAAAAAATTGCTAGAAATCATAGCTAAAGGCCTGGAGTGTAGATTTACATCAACTAAGCCTTACGATCTATGAAAACCAGCGCTAACGATTGAAGTTACTGATGTTACAGAGGAAGAGTTAGCACAAGTGATACAAGGTTAGCCCTCATCAGGTCCTGGTCCGGATGGAATCACCGCTGCTATGATAAAAATATTATTCAAATTATCACCATGTGACCTACTAAACACTTTAAATTATTCGTGTAAATATGCCTGGATTTCGTATGAGTGAAAAGAGGCTAAAATAGTGCCGATACAGTTAAGACAAGGATACGGATATGTCTTAGAAAACATTCAACCCATTTCTCTTACATCTATTATGGGGAAGCTCATTGAAAGAGTGCTCCATAAAAGAATTAAAATATGGATGGAGAAAAATTTGATAGTAAACCCAAATCAAATTGGCTTCAAAAGAGATTGTTCAATCTGGTGTGCACACGCAGATTTAGAAAGCCGCATTCAGCTTGCTCGCAAAAGAAGACAACATGTGGCACCAGTGACATTGGATATAGCTAAGGCATACGATAGTGTAGGACATTCAGTTTTATTAGACATATTAGAGAACCACAATCGCCCAAAATAAATAATGGCGTGGGTGAGGGAATTTTCGAGAGGTAGATAATTCTATTGTTTTAAGGATGAGTGCGCATCGTCAAAGTGCAAACAAACACGCGGTGCCCCCAAGGCACTGTATTATCGCCAGTTATATTTAACAACCTAATGAGCACAATCCCGCATTGTCAGGACGTGAAGTTGTTTGTATATGCTGATGATTCTGCATTTTTCAAGGCACATAGTGATATAAATTCTTTATATCAAAATCTACAGAGATATGTCAATGTGCTGGAGAGATGGCTAGATGCAGTCTTCATGACCCTAAATGTAAATAAGGGTTCAGTATTGATATTCCCGTTATCCGATCCCATCTCAATTTCTATATGTTGTAAACAAGAGCCCATTCCGCAGGTGGAATCTCTAAAATATTTAGGAATAATTTATAATGCCAACCTAAACTGGACTCCCCACATAGAAAGCATGACATCTAAAGCACAACACGCCTTAGGAATTCTTCGTGTACTGAGAAGCCGTCGATATGGTCTACGCAGAAGCACAATGGTGATGATATATAAAATGTATATGTGACCAATGCTAGAGCTTGGGTGCGTATTGTTCTCAGATGGTCCTGCTTACAAAATAAAGCCCCTGATTATGCTTGAACGAGAAGCCTTGAGATTGTGTCTAGGACTTCCTAGGTTTGTAACAATGTTTTATATCAGGAAGCACGATTACCTACATTGCCTTGCCGTTTTCGTATCCTAACGATTATGACGTTTCTGAAATTTTATAGCTATGCGCAAAACGATCTGAATAAGCTTTTATAAATGACGCAGACACCTTTTTTCTTGCCACGATTTCGAACACCTCAAATTGCTTTTGTCCAGAAACAACTAGATAGAATAAATGTAAAAATTCGAGATGTGATTGCGGCGCACGTTACAAATGAAAATCTTAAGATTGAATTTGATGAGATTTTTCCTTCTAAGCCCAAATTACAATCCAATAGGTTCTTAAATAGCCGAGTGCAAATTATCTTGCACACGCAGAAACGAATATTATTATAGCCACAGATGCTTCCGTAATGGATGAAAAGACAGGTGTAGGTATATATTCCCATTCGCTTAACGAGTATTTTCATTAGGATTACCGGATTTCACCCCAGTTTTTGAAGCTGAACTTTTGGCAATAGTTCCAGCGCTGCGAAAGCTACCTTTGAATGCCGATAACGCATTCATAATCACGGATTTCCTGTCAGTATGTACGTCGATTACGGCGTCAACAAAATCGATGGCCTTAAAGACGCTTCTTACGCTATATAGTCCCTCCTTAGCTGCACGTACTGAAATTAGAATGGATATCTGGTCATTCCGGCTTAGAAGTAAATGAAATCGCCGATTCTCTAGCACGAGCAGCATTGGAAGGGCCAGTACTATCAGTCCTTCCCGAAGTGGCCACTATAACTGCGACAAGATACAGAAAACTTGCGCTTCATGCAGACGCTATAGAAGCAATAATGTTAACACCAGAATTTTTTCACTTAATATTTCCATAGAAAATTCATTGGTGTCCTACAAGAACGTTCGAAACCATAATAAACAGATATCGATGTCGTGTCCCCCCGTTAAATTTCTATTTACATAGGGCTGGTCTGGCGATATCACCGCTACATGCAACTTTTGTTCAGAATCGGAAACAATAGAGCGCTATTTTTTAGGGGCGAAGCTCCTTAGGGCGTGGGCTGTGCGTCCCCTGTAGCCTGTATGTAGCCACCTCTAGTTTAGTTCTTGCAGTGTTCACTAGATGGCGGTACCGTCCCCTGTATGTAGCCACCTCTTGTTTAGTTCTTGCAGTGTTCACTAGATGGCGGTACCGTCTCCTGTATGTAGCCACCTCTCGTTTAGTTCTTGTAGTGTTTACTAGATGGTGGTACTTGTAGCTGATGATGAAAAGATGCAAGATGTTATAAACTAGAAAGCGGTACTTGTAGTTGATGAAAGACGCGAGATCTTATAAAATAGGAAAGATGTCACATATAGCGCGTGTCATTGGTTGAAGGCAATCGTTCGATTTAGTGCGGCGACGTACGCTAGGGGGAGCGATGTAATAAAATCGAGTGGGCAAAATGTACAGAGGATTCATGGTTTACCAGGTTTACCTCCGGAGCTTCGCCCAATCATCATCATTCACTTCGTGGATTTGGCGGAATTTTTTTTATTTTGTCGCCGATACAAATTGCTCAGGAAAACACTCTTAGTTCTCCCATTCGCTAGCCTGTGGCTGAACTTCCCTGTAGAAAATATACTTTCTTTCGGTGCTTGCGATCTGGGCTTCAGCCACGAGAACGTTTTCTATGCCGGTTGCAAGTACCTTAATTAATGTAAAAGAATTAATATTTTAATTGCGTGATTATTACTCCTGAAAAAAATCCAACACACACAAGAGCGTTAGTTAACCATGCTGATTCCTATTCAAGATAATGAATATTGTCTTTTCTGAACGAGTGAGAAACAACTATTGCACTCCTTTCGTTCTGCCTAGGGCGTCGCTTCTTTTTTCTTTCTGTTTTTTTCTGGGGAGGGGGTTCTATATCGAAAAAAAAATCTTACGAAATTAAGTCATCGATTCTTGGCCGATCTCCCTGAGTGGGTACGAGCCATGGCTGTGGAATCATCGTCATCATCAACTCTTACAACGCCTGCGGCTGCAGTTTCGAGACGGTAGCATTCTTCAGCTGAATCGATCCCTTCGTTTTTTTTTGTATGGTCTGTATTTGTGCCTTTGAGAGATTGTAGATTTGCACAAAACACAAAGAAAGCTGCTTTACTTATTGATCGAATCCCAATTACAACAAGACATTTTCTCTCAACTTAATTTAAAAGTTTGCAGAGTAAAAAATTTGCCAGGTCTGCTTTTAACACATGGCACAATCAGTGAAATCTGGAAGAGGGGCCTTTCCAGAGCCAGTTGTAGACTCTCTTTGGCAAAATATTACAAGTACGCGTGCAAGACACCAACAACGCCATAAACCGCTGTAACTCTCTTGGTAGAAGGAAAGCACCCCCTATGCTATTATTCGTCATTCTCCGTATAAGCAACGTAAAACCGTTAAACACCTACGAACTGTTAAATGCATTTAATACTGGGGTTATGACGAAATAAAGTAAGGCTGAACATTAGGGAATGGCTTACCGGCCGGAGTGGTGGCGGCAGCGTATAACTACCGCGCGAAATAGGCTAGTTTAACTCTAGAAGCATTTCAGACCCGACTCCTCGCCGACTTTCTGAAGTGGGCCGGAAATATCATGGATCATCAACATCGCGTTCCTCGAACATTGAAATGTAATGTGCTCATGAAAGTGATAGTAACGGCTAATTAGCACTAATGTTCTACCTCTGCTAATATCTGGTATTGTGTGAATTCCTAGAAATGTAGGCTTCCTCTTTATTTTTTATTTTCATGTGCAAATGCAAATAGGCTCGGAAGGACACTTTGAAGTGTAGATATAGCTGATACTTTGTCATTTCTCGTCCATATACGCAATACACTATCAACGAGGCTGAACTTTATCTATTTTAAAAGAGCCATTGCCTTGTTGTAGAGTGGTGTGTAGTAGATGTGTGGCCAACACCCACGTTGGGGCACCAACCATATAAACGAAGCATTCCGATACTCTATGCCGGCGTTCGTATAGCGCGTTTCGATTCTTTCACATCGTATAAATCTATTGTCACGGGGTCGTGACATGGCCGAAGACAGGAGACTTCGTGTTGGGATTTAACTGTTTATTTAGGCGAACCTGTGCCCGGTAAACGGAAAGTCCAATCAGCTGCGGTCTTGCACAGATAGCAGTCTCGGGCTGATAGCGGCGAACGGAGCGTCGGCCTTCGATCAACAACTGACAAGCAGCGAAGCACGTCGGCATTTATACTCTTGCCGTCGAATGTCCTAGCGTTATCGCTGGCGGTGGCGTAGGTTCCAGACTAATCTGTACCGTTCACAGAGTCGGCGTGATCTTATCGAAATGATCTACTACAGTCCGGAAGCTTCTCGTAAACTGCAGGCGCGGTTTGCGCTGAGAATTGTGTAGTGTTTTGGGACGATAACAAAACTTGGGAAATGGAATGTGGCATTGCCCCCCTCTCAAAAAGGCATCGTCCCGATGCTTTGATTGATATGTGGGGTTTAACGTCCCAAAACCACCATTTGATTATGAGAGACGCCATATTGGAGGGCTCCAGAAATTTCGACCACCTGGGGTTCTTTAACGTACACCCAAATCTGAGCACACGGGCATACAACATTTCCGCATCCATCGGAAATGCAGCCGGCACTGCCGGGATTCGAACCCGCGACCTGTGGGTCAGCAGCCGAGTACCTTAGCCACTAGACCACTGCAGCGAGGCCATCCCGATGCTTAAACTAAAGATGAAGGTCTAACAATAATGCAAGAAACCAATGAATAAATTACGATACAACAATATTACAAAAAAACACTGTTTCAGTTTGTTAACGCGCATGAAACGGCTTGAGGCGCGTGACATGGACGACTTCAGGTCGCGATCGGCGTCGTTGAGAGTTCGTGATGCCATCGATGACAACCTTTTAAACAAGTGGGCCGAGACGTCGAACCACCCTGTACGGTCCGAAGTACCATCGCAGAAGCTTTTCACTTAGTCCACGTCGGCGTATCGGCGTCCACACCCAAACACGTTCACCGGGCTGGTATTCTACGAAGCGTCGTCGAAGATTGTAACGGCGGCTGTCGGTTGTCTGTTAATTCTTGATTCAAAGACGGGCGAGTTGTCGGGCTTCTTCGGCGCGTTGAAGGTACTCACTCACATTGAGGTTTTTTTCGTCCTTGACGTTGGGTAACATGGCATCGAGCGTCGTTGCCGGACTCCTTCCGTACACCAATTTGTATGGAGATATCTGCATCGTCTCCTGCACCGCCGTGTTGTATGCGAAGGTCACGTACGAAAGAATGGCGTACCACGTCTTGTGTTCGATATTGACGTACATTGACAGCAAGTCGGCGATCGTCTTGTTAAGCCGCTCGGTGAGGCCGTTGGTCTGTGTGTGGTACGCTGTCGTCCGGTGGTGATTTGTCTGGCTGTATGCCAAGATCGCTTGAGCTAAGTCGGCAGTAAATGCCGTTCTTCTGTCGGTGATAAGAACCTCCGGGGCGTCATGACGTAGGACGATATTTTTGACGAAGAACTTAGCTACCTCGGATGCACTGCCTTTTGGCAGGGCTTTTGTTTCGGCGTAGCCGGTGAGGTAGTCGGTAGCTACCACGATCCACTTATTTCCGAAAGCCGACGTCGTAAACGGCCCCAGTAGGTCCATACCAATCTGCTGGAACTGTCGGCGAGGTGGTTCAATTGGCCAGCAGAAGTCCCGCTGGCCTTTTCGGCGGTGCCTTGCGTCGCTGACAGTCCCGGAATGTCCTCACATAACGAGTGACGTCGGTGGTAAGACGTGGCAAGTAGTACCTTTCTTGTATCCTCGCGAGCGTGCGAGAAACACCGAGGTGCCCTGCCATCGGATCGTCGTGCAGAGCTTGCAGGAGTACTGGTCGCAGAGCTGAAGGCACCACAAGGAGGTACTTAGCTCGAAGCGGTGAAAAGTTTTTTTTTTTGAACAAGACCGTTTTGTAGAAAGAACGACGCAAGTGCGCGCTTGAATACCTTCGGGACTTCGGCGGTCCTGCCTTCGAGTTATTCTATTAGGGCTTTAGGTTCCGGGTCGGCCCGCTGTCGTTCAGCGAAGTCGTCAGTAGTTATCGTTCCCAAGAAGTAGTCGTCATCCGGGTCGTCGGGTAGTGGTTGGTCGACAGGCGCACGAGAGAGACAGTCGGCGTTGGAGTGTTTTTTGCCGGACTTGTAAATGACAGTAATGTCATATTCTTGAAGTCTCAGGCTCTATCGTGCGAGGCGACCTGAAGGGTCCTTCAAGGTAGCTAGCCAACACAAGACGTGGTGGTCGCTCACAACTTTGAAGGGCCTGCCGTAGAGATAGGGGCTAAATTTAGACCTAGCCCAGATTATGGCGAGGCACTCCTTTTCTGTTGTGGAATAATTTGCTACTGCTTTGGATAGCGATCGGCTGGCGTAACTAATAACCCTTTCAAATCCACCAGCCCTCTGCACAAGAACGGCAACAAGACCTACGCTGCTTGCGTCAGTGTGTGTTTCTGTCTTCGCGAATTCGTCGAAATGGGCAAGTAACGGAGGCGTCTGGAAGCGATGTTTAGGCTCCTAGAAAGCGTGTTCCTGTGGCGTTTCCCACTTGAACTCTACGTCGGCCTTGGAAAGGTTAGTGAGAGGATCGGCGATGCGAACGAAGTTTTTCACGAACCGCCTATAATAGGCACACAGGCCCAGAAATTGGCGCACCGCCCTCTTGTCAGCGGCAGGAAGTTGGTGATGGCGGCTGTTTTCCGTGGATCGGGGCGAACTCAAGACTTTCGGATAACGTGCCCCAGAAACAAGAGCTCCTCGTACGCAAATCTGCGCTTTTCTGGCTTCAGTGTGCGTCCGGACGTCTTGATGGCTTGAAGTACAGCTTCAAGGCGCCGACGATGCTCGTCGAAACTCGAGGAAAACACGACGACGTCGTCCAAGTACACAAGGCTAGTCTGCCACTTCAATCCTGCCAGTCCTGTATGAATAACGCGTTGAAAAGTTGCAGGCGCTGAGCAAAGACCGAAGGGCATCACTTTGAACTCGAGGAGGCCATCCGGTGTTATAAACGCCGTCTTCTCTCGGTCTCTTTCGTCGACTTCGATTTGCCAATAGCCAGTCTTGAGGTCCATTGACGAAAAGTACTTGGCGTTATGGAGCCGATCAAGTGCGTCGTCAATTCGTGGGAGAGGATACACGCCCTTTCTTGTGATTTTGTTCAGGCGGCGATAATCGACGCAGAAACGTAGGGTCCCATCCTTTTACTTCACTAACACCACGGGGGATGCCCATAGACTCTTGGACGGCTGGATAATGTCATCCCGCAGCATTTCATCAACTTGTCTCTTCATGGCCTCACGTTCTCACGTCGAAACCCTGTACGGAATCTGACGGAGTGGTCTGGCATTTGCTTCGGTTATGATGCGATGTTCCGTGATTGGGGTCTGCCGAATTTTCGATAACGCCGAAAAGCAATCTTCGTATTGAGGAGCAGGGCCAGGTTCCTCACCACTTTCGCAAGTGTGGTGAGCAAGGAGAAGGCCGGAGCTCTCCTCGAAACCCGCATGCAGATGCCAAATGAAACGTGGCACTATGTTCATCGCGCGCACCCAGTTGGAGAAAAAATCTGATAACAGACCTTATTTTTTTAGGTGCTATGTCGTCGTTGAACTAATTCTGAGAGGGATGCTAAACACAAAAAAACGAAGTCCAGCGCGCCTCTTACAACGGGGGAACGCTCTGAGTGGCACGCAGAAGAAGGAGATCGTTTCGTCCGGCTCGCCGTTCACTTGCTCTCGGGGTGTGGCCAAAAATTAAGTAGCTGTTGTTGGTTCATTGATCTATCATCGTTTCTTTTACTGCAATAGTTGTTTGATAAGAGTTTTTGTGCAATTCAGACAAGGCAAGATGCCCTTTTCTTCGCCAGGGTCAGGGACTTTTCTTTGGTCTGCTTCTACGGATTCGAAGGAGGTGCCAGTGGATCTTTTATTGCGCAATGGAATATCATCAGTTCCAGTGGCTCTAGTTCCGACCACTGACGGCATCATTTGGAAGAAAAACCCGAAAATCATTCAGGCGGAATTACGGTCAGTGACGGCCCATTTCCGGTCCATAACGGAGCTGCGCCATTTCGGCAGAGGAGGCATACTATGCTTTACGCCAGACCAGTTCTGTGTTCTAGATCTACTGAAGTTGTCGATGTTTGCACCCCAGCCGGTGAGCGCGTTCATACCTCCCCATTTAGCTTGTACCCGAGGCCTAGTGCGTGGCGTCGACGCCAACATGCCACCCTCCGAAGCACTAGAGCTGTTTTCGCCAGCAGGTGCCATTTCAGTCTATCGGTGTGGACGGATGGTTGATAAGAACAAATTACCAATTGAGTCTGTAATTGTGACTTTTGTGGGATCAGTCCGACCATCAGAAATTAAGGCTTGTCATTTTTTTTTAAGAGCAGAGCCGCTCTCTCCTCGTCTGCTCCAATGCATAGAGTGTTGGCGTTATGGTCATACAATGAAAGGTTGTAGGTAAGCGGTCAGGTGTAAGGTATGCGGGGAAGGTCACAATTCTAGCGACTGTCAGAGTAATAAAGAAAAGTGTTGCCTATGTAACGAAGCTCATGCTGCCGATAGCTCTAGCTGTTCGGCAAAGGTACGTGAACTGCAAATGCTAGAGATGGTAGAACGAAGACGGTGTTCACGAAAGGAAGCAGCACTTGAAATAAAAGAACGAACACAAGGCTACGCCGGTGATACAGCTCGTAATATGCCAACAATGAAAGCTCTCTGTCTCCCAATTGCGGAAGCGATTGAGAAGGCAGTAGAGAAGCCAATAAAGCGCATCGCTTGGAATCTGTGTGAGTTCTTGGCCCAGATTTTATCGAACCAAATGGCTCAAATGTTGGGTACTGCGGAAAACAACCTCAGTGCACCACCTAACATTAGTGACTCTTGGAGTTTGCAAATGAGTATGACTCTCATACGCCACATCTGGCTACGGAAGTTCTTCACATTCTTGACTCCCCTGAGATTTCAAAGAAGTGTGGCTCCAATACGCCAAAGCAACCTATGGTAGCTGCAGATTCAGTAGAGGAAGGTAGCGTATCTCAATGCGAGCTTACCAGGAAACTGGAGGACTCAGATGAAATGGAGACGGATCCTCGATCGCTAAAGCACTCGAGATCCCCTTTGTACAAAAAAGGCATCGTACCTGTCAATTCAAAACCCAAAAAGTACCAGAAGAACACCCTGTCTGAAGCTGATTTTCTTAAAGAAAATATTCGAAACAAGGCCATCACTGAGGCTATTTTAAAGCAAAAATAGGGTCACTTAAAATTCTTCATTGGAATTGCCGATCGACTCACTCTGCAGCAACTGATCTAATATATATGGCGTCGATATTTTCTCCAGATATCATTGCACTACAAGAAACTTGGCTTTCAATGCATCAGTCTTTTCAATTAAATAGATTCAGATCTTTCCGTCTAGACCATCCATCGAAAGCTGGAGGTGTGGCATTTTTTACCAATAATAGAATAAGTCTCAAGGCGAAAATTGTGTATAAGCTCATGTCACATGACAGTGAAATTCTCGCCTTAGAAATAATCTTACAAGGCAGCATGCTGATTTTTGGTGGTGAATGCATACTTACCTAAAGGTGTATTAGATACTCGATGTTTAGACGCTGCTGTGACTTCTAGTTATCAAAATAAAAATTGAATCGGCGATTTCAATTCTCATCATGCGTGCTGGGGTTCCCGAACTGATTAGTGCGGTAAGAGATTGTGGGAGTGGACAGCGGATAATAACTTGAGTTGCCTGAATTCAAGAACACCCACTTACATTAGTGATAGGTCTCGTTCAGCCTTAGATTTAGGTTTTGTGAGTTCATCACTCACTAGTTTCTCGTGTAGTGCGTGTTATTGTGCAACTAACAGCAATCATTTGCCTATATTATTCGACATTGCTTGCCAAGTTATAATGTCAGGCTCTCAGACTCGAGTATTTGTTAATTACACCAAATTTACGAAAATTTTAGAATCAGCTTTGACAACTCCTTTTGAAGCGCAAGAAGATACAAAAGCCATAAGACTAAGTGCACTGATTAAAAGAACATACAAAAAGGCAGAATTCATTGTGCTATCCGCAAATAGCACAACCCATAGTCCGTGGTGGAACTCGGACTGTGCCCGAGATTTCCGACGACGAAAGGCAGCTAGGAAAAAACTTTTGTATAACCAGTGCCCGCAAAACTGGTCTGATTACAAGTATCACGCTGCAAGTTTTAAACGCACAGTCTCTTTAGCTAAGGAACAATATGATAAAAAACATTATGATCACCTTTCAAAAGCTTGTAACAAAAAGGCGCTGTTCAGTTTCATGAGATCACGTAAAATGATGCCATCTCCAAATAATATAGGGTTTGAGAGTATGTCCTCGGAAGAAACAAAGAAATCGTTAGAAATCATGGCTAAAGCCCTGGAGTGTATATTTACATCATCTAAGCCTTACGATCTACAAAAATCAGCGTTAAGGATTGAAGTTACTGAAGTTACAGAGGAAGAGTTAGAAAGAGTGATACAAGGTTTGCCCTCATCAGCTCCTTGTCCGGATGGAATCACCGCTGCTATGATAAAAATATTACTCAAATTATCAGCATGTGACCTACTAAACACTGCAAATTATTCGTTAAAACATACCTGCATTCCTTATGAGTGGAAAATAGCTAAAAGAGTGCCGATACAGTTAAGACAAGGATTCGGATATGTCATAGAAAACATTCGACACACTTCTCTCACATCTAATATGGTGAAGCTCATTGAAAGAGCACTCCATAAAGGAATCATAATATGAATGGAGGAAAATTTGATAGTAAACCCAAATCAAATTGGCTTCAGAACATATTGTTCACTCTGGTGTGCACATGCAGATTTAGAAAGCCGCATTCAGCTTGCTCGCAAAAGAAGACAACATGCGGCATTGGTGACATTGGATATAGCTAAGGCATACCATAGTGTAGAACATTCAGTTTTATTAGACATGTTAGAGAGCCACAATCTCCCAAAATAAATATTATCCTGGGTGAGGGAATTTTGGAGAGGTACAGAATTCTATTGTTTTAAGGATGGTTGCGCATCGTCAAAGTGCAAACAAACACGCGGTGTCCCCAAAGGCGCTGTATTATCGCTAGTTCTATTTAACATCTTCATGAGCACTATCCCGCATTGCCAGAACGTGAAGTTGTTTGTATATGCTGATGATACTGCATTTTTCACGGCACATAGTGATATATATTCTTTATATCAAAATCTACAGAGAGATGGCTAGATGCAGTCTGCATGACCTTAAATATAAATAAGAGTTCAGTATTGATATTCCCGTTATCCGATCCCATCTCGATTTCAATATGTTTTAAACAAGAGCCCATTACGCAGGTGGAATCTCTTAAATATTTAGGAATAATTTAAATGCCAACCTAAACTGGACTCCCCATATAGAAAGCATGGCATCTAAAGCACAACGCGCCTTAGGAATACTTCGTCGACTGAGCAGCCGTCGATATCGTCTACGCAGAAGCACAATGGTGATGATATATAAAATGTATATGCAACCAATGCTAGAGTTTGGGTGCGTATTGTTGTCAGGTGGTCCTGCTTAAAAAACAAAGCCTCTGGTTATGCTTGAACGAGAAGCCTTGAGATTGTGTCTTCAACTTCCTAGGTTTGTAACAAACAATGTTTTATATCAGGAAGCACGATTACCTACATTGCCTTGCCGTTTTCGTATCCTAACGATTACGACGTTTCTGAAATTTTATAGCTATGCGCCAAAATGATCTGAATATGCTTTTATCAATGAGGCAGACACCTTTTTTCTTGCCCATTGGCCACGGTTTCGAACACCTCAAAATGCTTTTGTCCAGAAACAACTAGATAGAATAAATGTAAAAATTCGAGATGTGATTGCGGCGCACGTTACAAATCAAAATCTTCAGATATACTTCGATTAGATTTTTCCCTCTAAGCCCCAATTACAATCAATTAGGTTAATAAATAGCCGAGTGCAGTATTATCATGCACACGCACAAACGAATAATATTACAGCCACAGATCCTTCAGTGATGGATGAAGAGACAGGTGTAGGTATATACTCCCATTCGCTTGACTGGTCTTTTTCATTAAGATTACCAGAATTCACCCCAGTTTTTGAAGCTGAACTATTGGCAATAGTTTCAGCGCTGCGAAAGCTACCTTTGAATGCCGATAACGCAATCATAATCACGGATTTCCTGTCAGTATGTACGTCGATTACGGCGACAACAAAATCGATGGCCTTAGAGACGCTTCTTACGCTAGTCCCTCCTCAGCTGCACGTACTGAAATTAGAATGGATATCTGGTCATTGCGGCTTGGAAGTAAATAATATCGCCGATTCTCTAGCACGAGCAGCATTGGAAGGGCCAGTACTATCAGTCCTTCCCGAAGTGGCCACTATATCTGCGACAAGATACAGTAACTTGCGCTTAATGCAGACGCTATATAAGCAATAATGTTAACACCAGAATTTTCTCACTTAATATTTCCATGGAAAATTCATTGGTGTCCTACAAGACAGTTGCAAACCATAATAACCAGATTTTGATGTCGTATCCCCCGTTAAATTTCTATTTACATAGGGCTGGTCTGGCGATATCACCGCTATGCAACTTTTGTTCAGAATCGGAAACAATAGAGCACTATTTTTTTATTTTGTCGCCGATACAAATTGCTCAGGAAAACACTCTTAGTCCTCCCATTCGCTAGCCTGGGGCTGAACTTCACTGTAGAAAATATACTTTCTTTCGGTTCTTGCGATCTGGGCTTCAGCCACGAGCACGTTTTCTATTAAGTTTGCAAGTACCTTAATTAAAGTAAAAGAATTAATCTTTTAACTGCGTGATTATTATTCCTGAAAAAAAATCTAACATACACAAGAGCTATGTTTAACCATGCTGATTTCTATTCAAGGTAATGAATAGTTGACTTTTCTGAACGAGTGAAAAACAAGTATTGCACTCCTTTCGTTCTGCCTAGGGCGTCTTTTCTTTTTTCTTTCTTTTTTCCAGGGGGGGGGAAGGGTTCGATGTCGAAAAAAAATCCTACGAAATTAAGTCATCGATTCTTCGCCGATTCCTCTGAGTGGGTACGAGCCATGGGTGTGGAATCATCGTCATCATCAACTCTTACAACGCCTGCGGCTGCAGTTTCGAGAGTCGGTATAGCATTCTTCAGCTACATCCACCTCTTCGTTTTTATCTGTCTGGTCTGTATTTGTGCCTCTGAGGAGCGGAAGAACGAGCAGCAGGATGGACGTTGAGTTATCCCAGAAAGCCGACAGCGAGGGAACGCAGCAGGTTGTACCTTCAGCGATGCAAGTGTTGGCTCGTCTTCCAGCGCTGAAGATCAGGCGTGACGCGATTATGCACAACATGCACCAAGAACGACATGCCCCAGCCTCGACGAGGCTCGAGCAGTACCCGTTCTATATGCATAGGATGCCTTCGATGTCGACGCTGATCGCTGAGATCATGCAGTCTGTCAGCGTAGAGGAGCGTCAAGTGCGGCGCCTGGAAGCAAGAAACAAGGCCTTACGCCGCGAAAACAAGCGACTCTTGCGGAAACTTACCCGTTCGCTCCAGGGGCAACGTGCCATCCAGATCCCTTCAGATCTACTCCAAACCTGCTCCCACAAGAACTCTGATGCCGAGTGTAGCCACAGGTCGATGGCTAGTGATTCACCTTCGGGCGCTGAATTCGATGGTGGCGTCGCGGTCAGCATGCATCACAAGGCCAAAGACTACAACGAGGGTGCCGACACTACCTCGGGAGACGAGACCATGGGCGTGGACTAGGACACCGGAAGCCGGGAGGATGGGTGGGCTTGAGCCCCCTTTTTTTTAGAAGAAGCGACCGGTGTTTTTGTGCAGCATCCGTGAAATAAAGAAACAACCTGGAACTGCTGCCTTTCTCATTGCTACTTAAACCATGTACACAACTAATGGGACTGTTTGCAGTTATTTTATTGCTGTAGATTTGCGTAAAACACAAAGAAAGCTGCTTTACTTATTCAGCGAATCCCAATTACCACAAGACATTTTCTCTCAACTTAATCTAAAAGTTTGCAGAGTAAAAAACTCGCCAGGTCTGCTTTGAACACATGGCACAATCAGTGAAATCTGGAAGAGGGGCTTTCCAGAGCCAGTTGTAGACTCTCTTTGGAAAAATATTACAAGTACGCGTGCAAGACACCAACAACGCCATAAACCGCTGTAACTTTCTTGGTAGAAGGAAAGCACCCCCTATGATAGTATTCGTCATTCTGCGTATAAGCAAGGTAAAACCGTTAAACGCCTACGAAGTGTAAATGCATTTAGTACTGGGGTGATGACGAAATAAAGTGAAGCTGAACGTTAGGGAATGGCTTACCGGCCGGAGTGGTGGCGGCAGCGTATAACTACCGCGCGAAATAGGCTATTTTATCTCTAAAAGCATTTCAGACCCGACTTTTCACCGACTTTCTGGAGTGGGCCAGAAAAATTATGGATCATCATCATCGAGTTCTTCGAACATTGAAATGCAATGTGCTCATGAAAGTGATAGGAATGGCTAATTAGCACTAATGTTCTAGCCTGCCTATTATGTGGAATCCTGTAAATTCTTAGAATGTAGGCATCTTCCTTCTTTCTTTTTACATGTGCAAACTTCAAATAGGCTCGGACGGGCACTTTGAAGGGTACATGTACTGATGCTTCGTCCTTTCTCGACCGTATACGAAATACTCTATCAACGGGGCTCAAATTTATATATTTTAAAAGAGCCGTTGCAGTTTTGTGGAGTGGTGTGTAGTAGATCCTTGAAATTATGGCAAACACCCACGTTTGGGTGCTAACTATATAGACGAAGCATTCCGATACTCTATGCCGGCGTTCGTATAGCGCGTTTCGATTCTTTCACATCGTATAAATCTATTGTCACGGGGTCGTGACATGGCCGAAGACAGGAGACTTCGTGTTGGGATTTAACTGTTTATTTAGGCGAACCTGTGCCCGGTAAACGGAAAGTCCAATCAGCTGCGGTCTTGCACAGATAGCAGTCTCGGACTGATAGCGGCGAACGGAGCGTCGGCCTTCGATCAACAACTGACAAGCAGCGAAGCGCGTCGGCATTTATACTCTTGCCGTCGAATGTCCTAGCGTTATCGCTGGCGGTGTCGTAGGTTCCAGAATAATCTGTACCGTTCGCAGAGTGGGCGTGATTTTATCGAAATGATCTACTACAGTCCGGAAGCTTCTAGTAAACTGCAGGCGCGGTTTGCGCTGAGAATCGTGTAGTGTTTTGGGACGATAACAAAACTTGGGAAATGGAACGTGGCATTGCCCCCCCCCCCCTGAAAAAGGCATCGTCCCGATGCTTTGATTGATATGTGGGGTTTAACGTCCCAAAACCACCATTTGATCATGAGAGACGCCGTATTGGAGGTCTCCGGAAATTTCGACCACCTGGGGTTCTTTAACGTGCACCCAAATCTGAGCACACGAGCATACAACATTTCCGTTCTGTCGGAAATGCAGCTGGCGCAGCGGGGATTTGAACCCGCGACCTGCGGGTCAGCAGCCGAGTACCTTAGCCGCTAGACCACCGCGGCGGGGCCGTCTCGATGCTTTTACTAAAGATGAAGGTACAACAATGATGCGAGAAATCGCAATGAATAAATTGCGATACAACAATATTACAAAAAAACACTGTTTCAGTTTGTTAACGCGCATGAAACGGCTTGAGGCGCGTGACATGGACGACTTCAGGTCGCGATCGGCGTCGTTGAGAGTTCGTGAAGCCATCGAGGACATACTCGTAATCAAGTGGGCCGAGACGTCGAACCACCCTGTACGGTCCGAAGTACCATCGCAGAAGCTTTTCACTTAGTCGACGTCGGCGTATCGGCGTCCACACCCAAACACGTTCACCGGGCTGGTATTCCACGAAGCGTCGTCGAAGATTGTAACGGCGGCTGTCGGTCGTCTGTTAATTCTTGATTCAAAGACGGGCGAGTTGTCGGGCTTCTTCGGCGCGTTGAAGGTACTCAAGCACATTGAGGTTTTTTTCGTCGTTGACGTTGGGTAACATGGCATCGAGCGTCGTTGCCGGACTCCTTCCGTAGACCAATTTGTATGGAGATATCTGCGTCGTCTCCTGCAACGCCGTGTTGTATGCGAAGGTCACGTACGAAAGAATGGCGTACCACGTCTTGTGTTCGACATTGACGTACATTGACAGCAAGTCGGCGATCGTCTTGTTAAGCCGCTCGGTGAGGCCGTTGGTCTGTGGGTGGTACGCTGTCGTCCGGTGGTGGTTTGTCTGGCTGTATGCCAAGATCGCTTGAGCTAAGTCGGCAGTAAATGCCGTTCCTCTGTCGGTGATAAGAACCTCCGGGGCGTCATGACGTAGGACGATATTTTCGATGAAGAACTTAGCTACCTCGGATGCACTGCCTTTTTGCAGGGCTTTTGTTTCGGCGTAGCCGGTGTGGTAGTCGGTAGCTACAACGATCCACTTATTTCCGAAAGCCGACGTCGGAAACGGCCCCAGTAGGTCCATACCAATCTGCTGGAAATGTCGGCGAGGTGGTTCAATTGGCTGCAGAAGTCCCGCTGGCCTTGTCGGCGGTGCCTTGCGTCGCTGACAGTCCCGGCATGTCCTCACATAACGAGTGACGTCGGTGGTAAGACGTGGCCAGTAGTACATTTCTTGTATCCTCGCGAGCGTGCGAGAAACACCGAGGTGCCCTGCCATCGGATCGTCGTGCAGAGCTTGCAGGAGTACTGGTCGCAGAGCTGAAGGCACCACAAGGAGGTACTTAGCTCGAAGCGGTGAAAAGTTTTTTTTTTTGTACAAGACCGTTTTGTAGAAAGAACGACGCAAGTGCGCGCTTGAATACCTTCGGGACTTCGGCTGTCCTGCCTTCGAGGTATTTATTAGGGCTTTAAGTTCCGGGTCGGCCCGCTGTCGTTCAGCGAAGTCGTCAGTAGTTATCGTTCCCAAGAAGTAGTCGTCATCCGGGTCATCGGGTAGTGGTTGGTCGACAGGCGCACGAGAGAGACAGTCGGCGTTGGAGTGTTTTTTTGCCGGACTTGTAAATGACAGTAATGTCATATTCTTGAAGTCTCAGGCTCTATCGTGCGAGGCGACCTGAAGGGTCCTTCAAGGTGGCTAGCCAACACAAGGCGTGGTGGTCGCTCACAACTTTGAAGGGCCTGCCGTAGAGGTAGGGGCTAAATTTCGACGTAGCCTAGATTATGGCGAGGCACTCCTTTTCTTTTGTAGAATAATTTCTTCTGCTTTGGATAGCGATCGGCTGGCGTAACTAATAACCCTTTCAAATCCGCCAGCCCTCTGCACAAGAACGGCAACAAGACCTACGCTGCTTGCGTCAGTGTGTATTTCTGTCTTGGCGAATTCGTCAAAATGGGCACGTAACGGAGGCATCTGGAGGCGATGTTTAGGCTCCTAGAAAGCGTGTTCCTGTGGCATTTTTCACTTGAACTCTACGTCGGCCTTGGAAAGGTTAGTGAGAGGATCGGCGATGCGGGCGAAGTTTTTCACGAACCGCCTATAATAGGCACAACAGGCCCAGAAATTGGCGCACCGCCCTCTAGTCAGCGGCAGGAAGTCGGCGATGGCGGCTTTTTTTCCGTGGATCGAAACGAACTCAAGACTTTCGGATAACGTGCCCCAGAAACAAGAGCTCCTCGTACGCAAATCTGCGCTTTTCTGGCTTCAGTGTGCGTCCGGACGTCTTGATGGCTTGAAGTACAGCTTCAAGGCGCCGACGATGCTCGTCGAAAGTCGAGGAAAGCACGACGACGTCGTCCAAGTACACAAGGCTAGTCTGCCACTTCAATCCTGCCAGTACTGTATCCATAACGCGTTGAAAAGTTGCACGCGCTGAGCAAAGACCGAAGGGCATCACTTTGAACTCGAAGAGGCCATCCGGTGTTATAAACGCCGTCTTCTCTCGGTCTCTTTCGTCGACTTCAATTTGCCAATAGCCAGTCTTGAGGTCCATTGACGAAAAGTACTTGGCGTTATGGAGCCGATCAAGTGCGTCGTCAATTCGTGGGAGAGGATACACGCCCTTTCTTGTGATTTTGTTCAGGCGGCGATAATCGACGCAGAAACGTAGGGTCCCATTCTTTTTCTTCACTAACACCACGGGGGATGCCCATGGACTCTTGGACGGCTGGATAATGTCATCCCACGGCATTTCATCAACTTGTCTCTTCATGGCCCCACGTTCTCACGTCGAAACCCTGTACGGAATCTGACGGAGTGGTCTGGCATTTGCTTCGGTTATGATGCGATGTTCCGTGATTGGGGTCTGTCGAATTTTCGATAACGACGAAAAGCAATCTTCGTATTGCAGGAGCAGGGCCAGGTTCCTCACCACTTTCGCAAGTGTGGTGCGCAAGAAGAAGGCCGCAGCTCTCCTCGAAACCCGCATGCAGATGCCAAATGGAACGTGGCACTATGTTCACAGCGCGCAACCAGTTGGAGAAAAAATCTGATAACAGACCTTCATTTTTTAGGTGCTATGTCGTCGTCGAACTACTTCTGCGAGGGATCCTAAACACAAATAACGAAGTCCAGCGCGCCTCTTACAACGGGGGAACGCACTGAGTGGCACGCAGAAGAAAGGGATCGTTTCGTCCGGCTCGCCGTTCACTTGCTCTCGGGGTGTGGCCAAAAATTAAGTAGCTGTTGTTGGTTCATTGATCTATCATCGTTTCTTATACTGCAATAGTTGTTTGATTAGAGTTTTTGTGTAATTCAGACAAGACAAGATGCCCTTTTCTTCGCCAGGGTCAGGGACTTTTCTTTGGTCTGCTTCTACGGATTCGAAGGAGGTGCCAGTGGATCTTTTATTGCGCAATGGAATATCATCGGTTCCAGTGGCTCTAGTCCCGACCACTGACGGCATCATTTGGATGAAAAACCCGAAAATCATTCAGGCGGAATTACGGTCAGTGACGGCCCATTTCCGGTCCATAACGGAGCTGCGCCATTTCGGCAGAGGAGGCATACTATGCTTTACGCCCGACCAGTTCTGTGTTCTAGATCTACTGAAGTGGTCGATGTTTGCACCCCAGCCGGTGAGCGCGTTCATACCTCCCCATTTAGCTTGTACCCGAGGCCTAGTGCGTGGCATCGACGCCAACATGCCACCCTCCGAAGCACTAGAGCTGTTTTCGCCAGCAGGTGCCATTTCAGTCTATCGGTGTGGACGGATGGTTTATAAGAACAAATTACCAATTGAGTCTGTAATTGTGACTTTTGCGGGATCAGTCCGACCATCAGAAGTTATGTCTTGTCCTTTTTTTAAGAGTAGAGCCGCTCTCTCCTCGCCTGCTCCAATGCATAAAGTGTTGGCGTTATGGTCATACAATGAAAGGTTGTAGGTAAGCGGTTAGGTGTAAGGTATGCGGGGAAGGTCACAATTCTAGCGACTGTCAGAGTAATAAAGAAAAGTGTTGCCTATGTAACGAAGCTCATGCTGCCGATAGCTCTAGCTGTTCGGCAAAGGTACGTGAACTGCAAATGCTAGAGATGGTAGAACGAAGACGGTGTTCACGAAAGGAAGCAGCACTTGAAATAAAAGAACGAACACAAGGCTACGCCGGTGATACAGCTCGTAATATGCCAACAATGAAAGCTCTCTCTCTCCCAATTGCGGAAGCGATTGAGAAGGCAGTAGAGAAGCCAATGAAGCGCATCGCTTGGAATCTGTGTGAGTCCTTGGCCCAGATTTTATCGAACCAAATGGCTCAAATGTTGGGTACTGCGGAAAACAACCTCAGTGCACCACCTAACATTAGTGACTCCTCGGAGTTTGCAAATGAGTATGACTCTCATACGCCACATCTGGCTACGGAAGCTCTTCACATTCTTGACTCTCTGAGATTTCAAAGAAGTGTGGCTCCAATACGCCAAAGCAACCTATGGTAGCTGCAGATTCAGTAGATGAAGGTAGCGTATCTCAATGCGAGCTTACCAGGAAACTGGAGGACTCAGATGAAATGGAGACGGATCCTCGATCGCTAAAGCACTCGAGATCCCCTTTGTACAAAAAATGCATCGTACTTGTCAATTCAAAACCCAAAAAGTACCAGAAGTACACCCTGTCTAAAGCTGATTTTCTTAAAGAAAATATTCAAAACAAGGCCATCACTGAGGCTATTTTAAAGCAAAAATAGGGTCACTTAAAATCTTTCATTGGAATTGCCGATGGACTCAGTCTGCAGAACTTGATCTAATATATATGGCGTCGAAATTTTCTCCAGATATCATTGCACTACAAGAAACGTGGCTTTCAATGCATCAGTCTTTTCAATTAAATAGATTCAGATCTTCCCGCCTAGAAGGTCCATCGAAAGGTGGAGGTTTGGCTTTCTTTACTCATAATAGAATAAGTCTCAAGGCGAAAATTGCGTATAAGCTCATGTCACCTGACAGTGAAATTCTCGCCTCAGAAATAACCTTACCAGGCTGCATGCCTTTTTTCGTGGTGAATGCATACTTTCCTAAAGGTGTAATTGATACTCGATGTTTAGACGCTGCAGTGACTTCTAGTGATCAAAATAAAATTCTAATCGGTGATTTCAATTCTCGTCATGCGTGCGGGGATTCCCGAACTGATCAATGCGGTAAGAGATTGTGGGAGTGGACAGCGGATAATAACTTGAGTGTCTTGAATTCGAGAACACCCACTTACATTAGTGATAGGTCTCGTTCAGCCTTATATTTATATTTTGTGAGTTCATCCCTCGCTAGTTTGTCGTGTAGTGCGTGTGATTGTGCAACTAACAGCAATCATTTGCCCATATTATTCGAGATTGCATGCCAAGGTATAATGTCAAGCTCTAAGACTCGAGAGTTTATTAATTACACCAAATTTACGAAAATTTTAGAATCAGCTTTGACAACTCCTTTTGAAGCGCAAGAAGATACAAAAGCCATAAGACTAAGTGCACTGATTAAAAGAACATACAAAAAGGCAGAATTCGTTGTGCTATCCGCAAATAGCACAACCCTTAGTCCGTGGTGGAACTCGGACTGTGCCCGGGATTTCCGACAAAAAAGGCAACTTGGAAAAAACCTATGTATAACCAGTGCCCCCTTAACTGGTCTGATTACAAATATCACGCTGCAAGTTTTACCCGCACAGTCTCTTTAGCTAAGGAACAATATGATAGAAAACATTATGATCACCTTTCAAAAGCTTGAAATAAAAAGGCGCTGTTCAGTTTCATAAGATCACCTAAAATGATGCCATCTCCAAATAATATAGGGTTTGAGAATATGTCCTCGGAAGAACCAAATAAATTGTTAAAAATCATGGCTAAAGGCCTGGAGTGTAGATTTACATCAACTAAGCCTTACGATCTACAAAAACCAGCGTTAACGATTGAAGTTACTGAAGTTACAGAGGAAGAGTTAGCATAAGTGATACAAGGTTAGCCCTAATCAGCTCCTGGTCCGGATGGAATCACCGCTGCTATGATAGAAACTTTATTCAAATTATCAGCATGTGACCTACTAAACACTGTAAATTATTCGTTTAAATATGCCTGGATTCCGTATGAGTGAAAATTAGCTAAAATAGTGCCGATACAATTAAGACAAGGATTCGGATATGTCATAGAAAACATTCGACCCATTTCTCTCACAATTATTATGGTGAAGCTCATTCAAAGAATGCTCCATAAAAGTATTATAATATGGATGGAGGAAAATTTGATAGTAAACCCAAATCAAATTGGCTTCAGAATAGATTGTTCAATCTGGTGTGCAAACGCAGGTTTAGAAAGCCGCATTCAGCTTGCTCACAAGACAACATGCGGCACTAGTGACATTGAATATAGCTAAGGCATACGATAGTGTAGAACATTCAGTTTTATTAGACATTATAGAGAACCACAATCTCCCAAAATAAATAATGGCGTGGGTGAGGGAATTTTCGAGAGGTACAGAATTCTATTGTTTTAAGGACGGGTGTGCATCGTCAAAGTGCAAACAAACACGTGGTGTCCCTCAAGGCGCTCCATTATCGCATGATTTATTAAAGATCTTAATGAGCACAATCCCGCCTTGCCCGGACGTGATGGTGTTTGTATATGCTGATGATATTGCATTTTTCACGGCACATAGTGACATACATTCTTTATATCAAAATCTACAGGGATATGTCAATATGCTCGTGAGATGGCTAGATGCAGTCTCCGTGACCTTAAATGTAAATAGGAGGGCAGTATTGATATTCCCGTTATCCGATCCCATCTCAAATTCAATATGTTATGAACAAGAGCCCATTACGCAGGTTGAATCCCCTAAATATTTAGGAATAATTTATAATGCCAACCTAAACTGGACTCCCCACATAGAAAGCATGGCATCCATGGCATCTGAAGCACAACGCGCCTTAGTAATACTTCGTCGACTGAGCAGCCGTCAATACGGTCTACGCAGAAGCACAATGGTGATGATCTATAAAATGTATATCCGACCAATGCTAGAGTTTGGGTGCTTATTGTTCTCACTTGGTCCTGCTTACAAAACAAAGCCTCTGGTTATGCTTGAACGAGAAGCCTTGAGATTGTGTCTAGGACTTCCTAGGTTTGTAACAAACAATGTTTTATATCAGGAAGCACGATTACCTACATTGCCTTGCCGTTTTCGAATCCTAACGATTACGACGTTTCTGAAATTTTATATCTATGCGCCAAAACGATCTGAATATGCTTTTATAAATGACGCAGACGCCTTTTTTCTTGCCCATTGGCCACGGTTTCGAACACCTCAAATTGCTTTTGTCTAGAAACAACTAGATAGAATAAATGTAAAAAATTGAGATGTGATTGCGGTGCACGTTACAAATCAAAATCTTAAGATAGCATTCGATGAGATTTTGCCCTCTAAGCCTAAATTACAATCCAATAGGTTCGTAAATAGCAGCCGAGTGCAGTATTATCTTGCACACGCAGAAACGAATAATATTATAGCCACAGATGCTTCAGTAATGGATGAAGAGACAGGTGTAGGTATATACTCCCATTCGCTTGACTGGTCATGTTCAATAAGATTACCGGATTTCACCCAAGTTTTTGAAGCTGAACTATTGGCAATTGTTCCAGCGCTGCGAAAGCTACCTTTGAATGCCGATAACGCAATCATAATCACGGATTTCCTGTCAGTATGCACGTCGATTACGGCGTCCACAAAATCGATGGCCTTAAAGACGCATCTTACGCTAGTCCCTCCTCAGCTGCACGTACTGAAATTAGAATGGGTATCTGGTCATTGCGGCTTAGAAGTAAATGAAATCGCCGATTCTCATGCACGAGCAGCATTGGAAGGGCCAGCACTATCAGTCATTCCCGAAGTGGCCACTATAACTGCGACAAGATACAGAAAACTTGCGCTTCATGCAGACGCTATAGAAGCAATAATGTTAACACCAGAATTCGCTCACTTAATATTTCCATAGAAAATTCATTGGTGTCCTACAAGACAGTTGGAAACCATAATAACCAGATTTCGATGTCGTGTCCCCCTGTTGAATTTCTATTTACATAGGGTTGGTCTGGCGATATCACCGCTATGCAACTTTTGTTCAGAATCAAAAACAATAGAGCGCTATTTTTTTATTTTATCGCCGATACAAATTGCTCAGGAAAACACTCTTAGTCCTCCCATTCGCTAGCCTGGGGCTGAACTTCACTGTGGAAAATATACTTTGTTTCGGTGCTTGCGATTTAGGATTCAGCCACGAGAACGTTTTCTATGCCGTTTGCAAGTACGTTAATTAAAGTAAAAGAATTAATGTTTGATTGCGTGATTATTATTCCTGAAAAAATCTAACATACACAAGAGCGTTGTTTAACCATGCTGATTCCTATTCAAGGTAATGAATAATTGTCTTTTCTGAACGAGTGTAAAACGACTATTGCACTCCTTTCGTTCTGCCTAGGGCGTCTTTTCTTTCTTCTTTCTTTTTTTCGGGGGGGGGGGGGGGGGGTGGGGGGGTTCGATATCAATAAAGAAATCTTACGAAATTAAGTAATCGATTCTTGGCCGATCCCCCTGAGTGGGTACGAACCATGGCTGTGGAATCATCGTCATCATCAACTCTTACAACGCCTGCGGCTGCAGGTTCGAGAGTCGGTAGCATTCTTCAGCTACATCGATCCCTTCGTTTTTATCTGTCTGGTCTGTATTTGTGCCTCTTAGGAGGGGAACAGCAAGCAGCGGGATGGACGATGAGTTAGCGCCCAAAGCCGACAGCGAGGGAATGCAGCAGGTCGTACCTTCAGCGATGCAAGTATTGGCTCGTCTTCCAGAGCTGAAGATGAGGCGTGAGGCGATGATGCACAATATGCAACAAGCAAGACGTGCCCTCGCCTCGAAAAGCCTCGAACAGTACCCGTTCATTATGCATACGATGCGTTCTACGTCGATGCTGGTCGGGGAGATCAAGCAGTCTGTCAGCGTAGTGGAGCGCCAAGTATGGCACCTGGAAGCAAGCAACAAGGTCTTGCGCCGCGAAAACACGCGACTCTTGCGGAAACTTACCCGCTCGAAACAGGGGCTGCGTGATATCCAGATTCCTTCAGGTCTACTCTAAACCTGCTACCAAAATCACTTGGATGCCGAGTGTAGCCCCGAAACAATGGCTAGTGATTCTCCTTCGCGCACTGAATTCGGAGGTGGCATCGCCGTCAGCATGCAACAGAAGGCTAAAGACTACAGAGAGGGTGAAGACACTACCTCGGGAGACAAGAGCATGGGCGTGGACTAGGACACGGGAAGCCGGGAGGAAGTATGGGCTTGAGCACCCCCCCCCCTTTTTTTTTCACAAGAACTAAGCGGCTTTTTTTGTGCAGCATCCATGGATATATTTAGACAACCTTGACTTGCTGCCTCTCACATTGCTAAATAAACGATGTACACAACCAACAGGACTGTTTGGAGTTATTTTATCGCTGTGGATATGCGTAAAATACAGAGAAAAATCTTTTACTTATTAAGCGAATGAAAATTACTACAAGACATTTGCTCCCATTTTAATTTGAAAAGTTTGCAGAGTAAAAAACTCGCCAGGTCTGCTTGAAACACACGGCACAATCAGTGAAATCTGGAAAAGGGGCCTTTCCACAGCCAGTTGTAGACTCTCTTTGGAAAAATTTTACAAGTTCGCGTGCAAGGTACCCACGACGCCATAAACAACTGTAACTTTCATGGTAGTATGATACCACCCCCTTTGCTATTATTCATCATTCTGCGTATAAGCAAGGTACCTCTTAAACACCAACAAAGTGGTATATGCATTTAGTACTGTGGCTGATGACGAAAAAAGTTTAAGGCGAAACATTCAAGAAAGGATTACCGACCGGAGCGGTGGCTGCAGCGTAGAAATACCGTGCTAAATTTCCAAGTGTAACTCTAGAAGCATTTCAGACCCGACTTTTCGCCGACTTCCCGGTGTGGGCTGGAAGAATGATGGATCATCATCATCAGATTCATCGAACATTGGAATGCAATGTGCTCATGAAAGTGATATGAATGGCTAATTAGCAATAATTTTGTAGCACTGTTATTATGTGGAACTGTGTGAATTCTTAAGGATGTAGGCTTCCTCTTTATTTTTTGTTACATGTGCGAATTTCAAATAGACTCGGAAGGACACATTGAATGGTACATATAGCTGATGCTTTGTTTTTTCTCGACCATATACGAAATACCTTATCAACGAGGCTGAACTTTATATATTTTAAAAAAGCCAATACAGTGTGGTAGAGGGGTGTGTAGTAGATCCTTGATAGTGTGGCACACACCCACGTTGGGGCACTAACTATACAGACGAAGCATTCCGATACTCTATGCCGACGTTCGTATAGCGCGTTTCAATTCTTTCACCTCGTATAAAGCTATGTTCATCGCGCGCACCCAGTTAGAGAAAAAATCTGATAACGGCTTATTTTTTGAGCTGCCATTTCGTCGTCGAACTAATTCCTCGAGAAATGCTTCAGACAAACAAGCGAAGTCCAGTTCGCCTCTTACAAAGCCTGCGGCTGCAGCATCAAGAATTTGTAGCGTTCCTCAGCGGCATTCCTTCGTTTGTATCTGTCTGGTCTGTATATGTGCCTCTGAGGAACGGAACAACAAGCAGCGGGATGGACGATTAGTTAGCGCCCAAAGCCGACAGCGAGGGAACGCAGCAGGTTGTACATTCAGCGATGCGATAGTTGGCTCGTCTTCCAGCGCTGAAGATCATGCGTGACGCGATGATGCAACACATGCGACAAGCAAGACGTGCCCTTGCTTTGAAAAGCCTCGAGGAGTACCGGTTCATTCTGCATGCGATGCGTTCGACGTCGATGCTGATTGGTGAGATAAAGCAGTCTGTCAGCGTAGCGGAGAGCCAAGTTGGGCACCTGGAAGCAAGCAACAAGGCCTTGCGCCGCGAAAACGTGCGACGATTGCGTTCTATAATCTCAGCCTCAACCGACTTACATTACTTTTGCAATAATTTTAATCTTGATATTATAATTCTCCAAGAAACTTGGCTCACACCAGATAAAAATTTCCATCTTGCAGGTTTTCGTTCGTTTTGATTAGATCGTCCATCACGTGGTGGTGGTGGTTTAATGACCCTTGTACCAAGTAAATTATGCCATAGGGCGAAAAGTACTTTCAGAATGTTAGACTTTGATTGTGAAGTATTAGCATTAGACTTTGTCTCCCTGGATGCCACCCTTTTTCAATTGTAAATTGTTACTTCCCCTCCGGTGTGCAAAGTACGCGTTATCTTGACAGCGTTTTGGTAGCATGTAGAAAGTAAATGGTACTCACAGGAGACTTTAATTCACATTATTTGTCTTGGCGTATAAGGACAGATTCTTGTGGGAGGCGACTGTGGGATTGGACTATTGATCACAACCTCTCCTGTCTGAATAAAGGTCATGTAACATTTGTTTGAGGTCAAACTAGCTCAGTATTGGATTTAACGTTTTGCTCCAATGCAATCAAGGTTTTGTCATGGGCTCTTCTGGATTCGGCAACTAACAGCGACCATCTTCCTGTAGTTTTTGACATTACTTGTCCAACATAAACTTTAGATCAGCCAAAACGCACATGCATCAACCATAGCAAATTTCAAGCCTGCCTCTGTTCTGCCATGTGCAAGCTCGGAAATGCCAGTACTAAGGAGATTGCATCTACGATTGGTTCAATGCTGGAGGAATCTAGAAAAATTCCGAATTTTCTATTCAATCCAATAAACGATCCTCCTCTCGTTGGTGGAACGATGAGTGTACGCGCGAATATAAAAGACGAAAAGCCGCATGGAAAACACTTCTTCTCAATCAAAGCCCAGCAAACTGGAAGGACTATCACTTCCTTGCTGGCGTATTTAAGCGTACAGTGAACCGCGCGAAAGAAGAATACGACAGTACACATTTTGATTATCTTTCTAAATCAAAAAATGAGCGTGCTTTGTTAGCTTATCTTCGGACAAGAAAAGTACTGCCAGCACCTTTGACGTTACAGTCATGTGTCTTGACGCCGGAAGAAATGAACACCTCTCTAGAAGACATAGCGCAAGGTTTAGAACGCCGCTTCACTGCTAATTTTTTGGCTATTCAGTCCGTTCTGGTAAACTTGCATGAATTCCTAGAAGTTTCTTTAGCTGAATTGAGTCAGACAGTATTATGCTTACCGAGAACGACTCCCGGACCAGATGGGATTACAAACTCTATGTTGAAATGTTTACTCTAGGAATCGCCAAATCTTTTGCTAGAACAAGTAAATTATTCGTTAGGGAACGCATGGATACCTCCAGAAAGAGAACTTGCCAAATTGTATTGTTGCTAAAAAATGAAAATGATGCACACACGTTAGATAACATAAGACCAATCGCACTGACATCAAACTTAGTGAAATTGGTTGAGAGAATCATCAATACACGAATTAATGAACTTATTACCTTGAGGTCAATTCTAAGTCCCTGTCAAATTGGGTTCAGGGCTGGCTGTTCAATTTGGGATGCCCACGTTGATTTGGAAAGCCGGCTTCAATTAGCTCAGCTACATAAAAAATATGCAGCCTTAGTTACCTTAGACATCGCTAAAGCATATGGTACCGTGGAGCACTGAAGAATACCTTGATTTTCCATCATACATAGTAGCGTGGGTTCACAATTTTCTTGCAGACAGGAAATTTTATTGTTTTAAAGGGTTTTCATCATCTACTCATACCCAAACGAGGGGAGTACCGCAAGGCTCGGTGCTTTCCCCGATGCTATTTAATTTACTAATGAGCACCATTCCGCGTAAACACGATATAACAACTTATGTTTATGCAGACGATATCGCATTTTTTGCTATGGCAGAAAACATTCAGACCTTACATGAACGGCTGCAGACTTACCTTATTATATTGGAGAGCTGGCTCGATGGCAACAGCTTTTTACTCAATGCGAGTAAATGTGCCCTCCTTGTTTTCCCGCTGCGATACCCTGTGAACATCTCTCTGTCTTACCATCATGAGGATATACCACTGGTGGAATCTGTTAAATACCTAGGAGTAATTTATCACACATCTTTTAACTGGCAACCTCATATCGAATATATTGCCGGAAAAGGTGTGTGGGCCATTGGCATATTACATAGGCTAAGTGTCACAGAACGAGCGCTAAAAAAGAGCGCGCCGCCAAATCCTTGCGACAACGGGCGGCAGAAACACCGCGAGGTAAAAAGAAAAAAAAGAGAAAGCAAACATCCAAGGCTCCCGGGCGCGCGCTCTCCCCGCAGAAGCACGGCATCGCAGACGAACCTCCTCACCCCACAGCGGCGGCCGGGCAAGCGCTAGAAATTTCCAGAACGAACGAGGCGGGGTCAGACCGAGTGACTCATGCGGCCGGAGAGGGCATTCCAACCGTCTCGCCCTCTTCCCAGCTTTCGCTGCGTATCGCGCCGACGAAAGGACGAGAAATTTCTGGAAGGTGGCGCGGAAGGTATTTAATCGGGCAGCCGAGACGAGAAAGCAGGAGAAGACGGAAAGTTAGCGCCGGAGCGCGTAGAGATTCCGCCGTGGAGTCGGCGAAGGTTCTGCCCGTAGTGACAGAACAGGAGGAGACGGAAGTGAGCGCCAGAGCGCGTAGGAATTCCGCCGTGAAGTCGGCAAAGTTTTTGGTCCGTAGGGACGGCTCGAGCTACAGGCAAGAGCGTGGGTTTACCGCTATCGAGCGAAGACGCGGGCAACAACTGCGTGTGTGAAGCCGACGGATTTCCGGCGAAGAAGTTGAAGCTTGGAGAGTGGCCTATTGAAGACGGGAGTTTTCCTGGAAGAGAAACTCCGGCGAGGTTTCCTGGAAGAGAAACTTCAGAGGGCTGCGGAACGACAACAACGCTGGACTTTGAGTGAGTGATTCTCGGAAGAGTATCATGTAGACTCTGGTTCCAAGAACTTTGGACTGAATAGGTTTTCTATCTCTTTAGTCTTTAGGTGTCTTGGTTGTTCAATGCATGCGACTGCATTGTAGTGCGTATTGTTGTCCGTGTCCGTTGTATTAAGTGTGGCTGATTGTGTTGTGTAGTACGTTGATTGATTGGTTTGATTGGTGTCATATTGTATGCAACTATTGTGGAGTGTGCAATCTTATGTATTGTTTTCGATCTGCCATTATTGAGAATATAATTGTTTGTTTATCAACTCTCGGCTCTGACTTGTTCTTTGGGCCACGACCGGCGTCTGCTGGCGCACCAAAAAGGACCACTTCAAAATTGTCCACGCTTTCGTGGTGCGGTTCGGGGCGCCGATACTTCGGCTCTTGGAATTAGCCCGGCGATTGCCTCCCTAATAAACGGGACAGGTGTGACAATTAATCTGGCGTCCGCGACATAGGACCTTTTGGTGCACAGTGTGTCCAAAGTAGTGAGAAAGAGCCTCGAGTTGTTGATAGTGCTATCGGAACGATTTTGTGTGTTGTTCAGTGTTCTCGTTAACGAGTGCAGAGGAGTGTTCCGATAGACTGATTTAGGCAGATACTTTTTGCACGCGGCAAGGTTTTATTTGAGAGTTGCGAGACACCATGGATCTCGAAAAGTTAGTTGCTCTGGGTGAAAAGATGGGTCTTTCTGGCGCCGAACTACGGAAGTGGGTCACCCAGAGGGAAAAAGAAGAAAAAGCAGCCGAGCTGGAAAAAGAGAGGTTGGCGGTCGAAAGAGCCAAAGCGGAAAAAGAAGCTGAGTTGGAGAGAGAGAGATTGGCAGCTGAAAGGGCGAGAGAAGAAAGAGAGGCAAAAGAGCGACAGCTGAAGGAAGAAAGAGAGCAGCAATTGAAGTTGGAGCTGGAGAGAGAGAAGTTGGCAGCCGAAAGGGCGAGAGAAGGAAGAGAAGCGAGGGAGCGGCAGCTGAAGGAAGAAAGAGAAGCGGAGATGGCTGAAAGGGAACGGCAGCGGCAGCACGAGATGGAACTCGAGCGGCTCCGTTTGCAACAGCGAAGTGAAACTCCCGTCCAAGCTAGAGTTGAAAGCAGCGAACGGGAAGATCACGGCTTCCGCTTGAACCCAAGCAAGCTGCTCGTAGCGTTTGATGAAAGGAAGGACGACCTAGACGCGTACCTCCACAGATTTGAGACGATTGCGAGGAGCCAGAATTGGCCGGAACAGCAATGGGCAACTGCTTTGAGTACTTGCTTGAGTGGTGAAGCGCTCAGTGTGTACGGTAGGCTGACGCCGACCGATGCAGCCAACTACGCAAAGGTGAAAGCGGCTTTGTTGAAGCGATTTAGATTCACTGTGGAAGGATTCCGGGACAGATTTCGGACAGGAAAGCCAGCTGATGGGAAGACGGCTACGCAGTATGCCGCCCGACTTAGCCATTATTTCGACAGGTGGATTGAACTTTCAGGGACAGCGCGGGAGTACGATGAGCTTAGAGAGCTGCTAATTAGAGAACAATTTCTTACTAGTTGCCACCCAAGCCTGTCACTGTACTTAAAAGAGAGGAAGGCTGACTCACTTGAAGACATGCTTGAATTGGCTGATCAATTCTTGGAAGCGCAAGGTGGCACTAATTTGGCCAAGGTCAAGAAGGAGTGTTCCGAGGATTCGAAGAAATTGGCTCCCGAAGAAAAGAAGCGTGCACCAGAGAACACTCCGTGATGTTTTCTGTGCAACCGAGTGGGTCATCGCGCGAAAAACTGTCGAACAATCTTTACGAGCCCTACGACAGTAAAATGTTTTAAGTGTGGTCAGGCTGGGCACAAAGCAGAGGCATGTCGGAACGGAGTGAGTCAAACTCACCAGGTATCCTGTGTGCAAGCAGCACCGAAATCCGATAATAATGCCGTCACCGACGGATTCGTAGAATTGACAAATGGGGAGAAAATTCCTATTGTTGGTGCTGTAATGTCAAAACAGCCAACGGGTGTTACGAAAGGAATGCCAAGGCTGCCTGGAAAAATTGCGGACAAAAAGGTTACGGTGTTAAGAGATACCGGCAGTTCCACTGTTATCGTGCGGAGAAATTTGGTACGGGAAAGTGAGCTAACAGGCAAAACAAAACCGGTTTGCTTAATTGACCGTACAGTTCGGATGCTTCCCGAAGCAGAGATTGAGGTGGAAACCCCGTACTTCAGCGGGAAGGTTACTGCTTTATGCATGACGACCCCCCTTTACGACCTTGTCATCGGAAACATCGACGGAGCGCAAGGACCGAATGATCCGGAATGTTTGGGAGAAGATCCTAAGATAGAGCCCTCGCCAACCCAGCGACCGCGAGATACAGTGGAGGAGCATCCCGTGACGGATCTCACTAGAGCCCAAGGTGAAGCGGCGGCGCAAGAGACAGCGAAGGAGAAGACGATCGGGTCGAATAAGTTCACGGGCCGAGCAACCGGACTTACGTCGACACGACCTCAACCGACCGACAGTGTAAAGGAGACGGAGTTGGCCAGCCGGGCAAAATGTAGAGGCATGATCAAGCGGGTAAATAAACAGACAGGTCCCGTCAAATGTAATGACGCGTTAACGGTGTCGGAAGAGACAACGATGGCTGAGACGACGCCTCAGATAGCGTCGTTGGAAAGGGCTCGCCGAAAGGGAACGTGGAAAAACAAGAAGAAACCGAGCGAGCACCGCAAAAAGGGGCGCAAGCGCTGCTCGAAGTACTCAGGATAAGTGGTTAAGTCGAATCAGATTGTGTTTGGCAGGGCTGAGTGACATATGTTGTGTTAATGTTCTTGTTATCCTGTGTCTCAAGTGTATGTCGAGCGAGTCAGTGTTCGGTGCGATGATGTGATGTATAGTGTTGTATAATTGTTGTATAGACAGAACTTTGTACGTTTGTATTGTTTGGAATGTGTGATGCAGTGTTGTAGGCATGTACCTGTGGTTATATTTCATGTGTTGTGGAATTGAACTACAATGTAAGATTGTATTGAGTGATATATTGTGAATGTGACGTGTCACGAGCGACGGATTGTGTTACAGTCTGTGAGAGTGTGTGGTGACTTTTCGCGCTCGTTTGTGTGGTTTTGAATATTATGAGATAATATTCTTAAAGTGGGGGGCAGTGTCACAGAACGAGCGCTAAAAAAGAGCGCGCCGCCAAATCCTTGCGACAACGGGCGGCAGAAACACCGCGAGGTAAAAAGAAAAAAAAAGAGAAAGCAAACATCCAAGGCTCCCGGGCGCGCGCTCTCCCCGCAGAAGCACGGCATCGCAGACGAACCTCCTCACCCCACAGCGGCGGCCGGGCAAGCGCTAGAAATTTCCAGAACGAACGAGGCGGGGTCAGACCGAGTGACTCATGCGGCCGGAGAGGGCATTCCAACCGTCTCGCCCTCTTCCCAGCTTTCGCTGCGTATCGCGCCGACGAAAGGACGAGAAATTTCTGGAAGGTGGCGCGGAAGGTATTTAATCGGGCAGCCGAGACGAGAAAGCAGGAGAAGACGGAAAGTTAGCGCCGGAGCGCGTAGAGCTTCCGCCGTGGAGTCGGCGAAGGTTCTGCCCCTAGTGACAGAACAGGAGGAGACGGAAGTGAGCGCCAGAGCGCGTAGGAATTCCGCCGTGAAGTCGGCAAAGTTTTTGGTCCGTAGGGACGGCTCGAGCTACAGGCAAGAGCGTGGGTTTACCGCTATCGAGCGAAGACGCGGGCAACAACTGCGTGTGTGAAGCCGACGGATTTCCGGCGAAGAAGTTTGAAGCTTGGAGAGTGGCCTATTGAAGACGGGAGTTTTCCTGGAAGAGAAACTCCGGCGAGGTTTCCTGGAAGAGAAACTTCAGAGGGCTGCGGAACGACAACAACGCTGGACTTTGAGTGAGTGATTCTCGGAAGAGTATCATCTAGACTCTGGTTCCAAGAACTTTAGGACTGAATAGGTTTTCTATCTCTTTAGTCTTTAGGTGTCTTGGTTGTTCAATGCATGCGACTGCATTGTAGTGCGTATTGTTGTCCGTGTCCGTTGTATTAAGTGTGGCTGATTGTGTTGTGTAGTACGTTGATTGATTGGTTTGATTGGTGTCATATTGTATGCAACTATTGTGGAGTGTGCATTCTTATGTATTGTTTTCGATCTGCCATTATTGAGAATATAATTGTTTGTTTATCAACTCTCGGCTCTGACTTGTTCTTTGGGCCACGACCGGCGTCTGCTGGCGCACCAAAAAGGACCACTTCAAAATTGTCCACGCTTTCGTGGTGCGGTTCGGGGCGCCGATACTTCGGCTCTTGGAATTAGCCCGGCGATTGCCTCCCTAATAAACGGGACAGGTGTGACACTAAGCAACTACCGCATAGGTATGAGAAGAGACACATTGGTAAAATGACATATCGCATGTACGTTCGTCCCATTTTGGAATTTGGTTGTGTACTTTGCTCAGGAGTTCCAGCTTACAAGTTGCGGCCTCTAATTCTTCTGGAAAGAGAAGCTTTGCGCTTATGCCTTGGCCTTCCCAAAACAGTTGCCAACAATGTGTTGTATCTCGAATCGAGAGTCCCTCCGCTTTCTTGTATAATTCGCTTTCTGACTGTTCAGACATTCTTAAGAATTTATGAATCACCATTACGACATTCAGAAACAGCCTTTATTTCCACGCCGGAATCATTTTTTTGCTGCTAGATGGCCGCGGTTCCACACGCCACAAATTATATTTGTGCAAAATTTACTGGAGCCTCTAAACGTACGTATATGCGACATCATGCCCAGTCGTGATAATTCAGCCCCGGTGGAAATTCAATTCGACGACATTTTTCCTAATAATGTCAAATTACTTCCCCATAATATTTTGGATGGTTTACTACAAGATCACCTGCGCCGTATTACAACGAACGTTTTTATTGCTACAGACGCATCGCAATACGACGGAAAGTCAGGGGTTGGTGTTTTCAGCCCGATTTTAAATTGAAATTATTCCCTTCGGCTACCCGATTTCATACCCATTTTCATGGCTGAGTTTCTGGCAGTAGTGCTCGCGTTACGCCAGTTAGATACAGCAATTACATCAGCTGTCATAATAACAGATTTCCTATCTCTCTGTGCGGCACTTTCTGTTGATGCTGATAATCACGTAACAAAGGCATTCCGTGCACTAGTACCTGCGCATTTGAGAAAAGTACGATTAGTTTTGGTGCCTGGACATAAAGGTTTGCTTCTAAATGAAATAGCCGATTCTTTAGCTAAGTCGTCAATCAGCGAACCAATTCTGCCGCTCTGTTCATCATCTGCTTATGTGACTGCTGCTTGATTCCGCAGACATACGCTTATGCAAGTTTTTAAAAGTTCAGCACTAACAAACTCTACAGAATATCGCCATTTTTTATATCCCTGGCGAAGAGACTTTTGCCGCACTCGAAAACAAGAAGTAGCTATCACAAAACTGCGTTGCCGGGTACCAAATCTAAATTTCTATAAACACAGATCTGCTCAGGCACCTTCGCCACTGTGCGCATCCTGTGATGAACTGGAAACAATAGACCATTTCTTTTTGACCTGCAGGCGGTTTAACACATTACGAAAAACTTTACTAGAAATACCTTTACGTGGTATTGGTATGGACTTATCTCTGCCCCCCAATTTGCCTTTTGGAGCTTCCATTTCTGGTTTTTCTAATGCGACAGTATGCGCGGCCGTCCGGGACTATATTGATGAAACTAATAGGTTGACTAATTAACCGGTTTTATTATGCTAACATGTCCGTATATATATATATATATATATATATATATATATATATATATATATATATATATATATATATATATTATATATATATATATATATATATATATATATATATATACGAATCTAACGGAACGCGACAAAATCAAGCACATCATCAAAGGAGTTGACGACGATGCCTTCCAGATGCTCGTCGCTAGAAATCTACAGACCGTCACCGATGTTGTCCACCTCTGTCAGGAGTACGACGAGTTGCGTAAGCAGCGCGTCTCGACGCGCAGGGCCGCTGAAGATACGGCTGAAGTTTCCGCCCTCGTGCACGACGTCGCTGCTGATCACACGGTCCTGCTGCCCCACATCAAGCAATTCATTCGTGAAGAAGTTGCGCGTCAGCTTTCTCTTGTGGCCGAAGCATCCGCGCCAGTGACCTCGTTAGACCCACGTCTACGCCAGGTCATTGAGACACAGGTCACGCAGGCACTGCCTCTATCGCCATCTGTCCCTACGCCGGTTACCTACGCTGCCGTCGTTGCTAGACCCCCAGCCCCACCTGCCTCTGGCGCATACCGGGGCACCGGGTCCTCCTACCCTACCACGCTGCCTACATACACGGCACCCCATCCCGTTTCGCCCCCAGCACCTTCTGTCGTTAACCCATGGCGCACCTTGGATAATCGACCCATCTGTTTCGCATGCGGTTTCGTGGGACATATAGCACGCTACTGTCGCCGTCGCAACTTCCAGCCTCCAAACCATGGGAATTCTGCAAATTACCAGGCTGCCCAGAATCCCCAGCGACCATCTTCTCCTATCACCGACTCATTGTCCCCACGACGCCCTGTCGATTCTCGCCGGTCGTTACCACCCCGTCCATGATCTGTCTCCCCGATGCTTCGGCGCACGAGCCCCGCTCGAGAGGAAAACTGACAGCCGCAGTTCCGGAGGCAAGAACTGCGTCGTCGTCGAAATTTCTAAGACCTCCTCTTTGTCCGACCAACGAAATTGATGTGCTAGTAGAAGGTGTTGCTGTACGTGCACTTGTTGACACAGGCGCCGTCGTTTCTGTAATTAGTGAAAAACTATGTCGCGATTTGAGAAAAGTTACAACGCTGCTTACGAATCTTGCTCTGCGTACAGCCACCTCCCATTTCATCGCGCCGACAGCTCAGTGCACAGCACGCGTTCTTATTCAAGATGTTTGGTACGCCGTCAACTTTGTTGTTCTCCCACGTTCATCTTACGACGTGATACTAGGATGGGATTTCCTTTCTACCCATCAGGCCCTCGTCGACTGCGCTTGTGCTGAACTCACGTTGACGAATCCGTGCCTTGACATCGACCACCACAGTCCCTCGAAAGTGTTTGCCGCAGCTGACGTCCGCATCGCGCCGTTGTCCGCCGTCCTAGTGCCTGTGTTTTCCCCTGCTGCCACTAACTCGACACTCCTGTTCCAACCAACTATAGCTAGTGTGCAACACCGAACCATCGTCCTCCCGTTTGCCGTCATCAACTTTTCCAATGGTTTGGCGGTACTTTATGCGTGCAACGTTTCTGCTTGTCCGTACATCCTGCTACCGGCGAGTGTCTGGGAAGCCTCGAGACCTTAAATTGTATTTTCGAAGGCCCGATCTATCCAGACAAGCCATTTTTACCGACTTGTGCCATTACACCCGCAACTGACGCCAATGAACCTATGGATGTATTCCGCAAGTCTATTGATTTCAACCTCACGCCTGGGCAGCAGGAACAGCTGATCAAGCTGCTACAGCGTTTTCGAGCCTCATTTGACCACAATCAGCCTTCCTTAGGTCGAGCGTCATCTGTTGTTCACCGTATAGATACCGGTCAAGAGACGCCATTACGGCAGCGTCCATATCGTGTGTCAACTACCGAACGCCGTGCCATCAATGAACAGGTTGACGACATGCTGACACGTGGCATAATCGAACCGTCAAGCAGTCCCTGGGCCTCTCCAGTTGTGTTGGTGAAGAAGAAGGACAGATCCATCAGGTTTTGCGTGGACTACCGACGTCTCAACCGAATCACGCGCAAGGATGTCTATCCGCTGCCACGCATTAATGATGCCTTGGACTGCCTACAGGGAGCCGAATTTTTCTCTTCTTTAGATCTGCGCTCTGGATACTGGCAGGTACCCATGGCAGAGGCCGATCGCGAGAAAACAGCTTTCATCACGCCCGACGGGCTTTACGAATTCGCAGTGATACCCTTCGGTCTCTGCAATGCGCCAGCTACTTTCGAGCGAATGATGGACTCTATCCTTCGAGGCCTCAAATGGAACGTTTGCCTTTATTATTTAGATGACATTGTCGTCTTTTCAACTGATTTCGCAACCCATTTAACCCGCCTCGAGAAAGTCCTCGCATGTATTTCTGCCGCGGGGCTGCAACTGACTCTGAAGAAGTGCCATTTTGCCGCTCGAAAGCTTACGATCCTTGGCCACGTGGTTTCAAAAGACGGCATTCTTCCTGACCCTGCCAAACTTACAGCCGTTTCAGCGTTTCCCAAACCAACCACCATGAAAGAGCTCCGAAGCTTCATAGACCTGTGCTCTTACTTCCAGCGCTTCGTCCGCAATTTCGCGACGATCATCGCTCCTTTGACCAAGCTCCTTGCCGGCTCTAGAGACCTTTCAGTCTGGTCTGCCACCTGTGACGATTCTTTCAATGAACTGCGCCGCCTCCTCACGTCGCCGCCTATTCTGCGACACTACGACCCATCGGCACCCACAGAGATCCACACCGACGCTAGTGGTTTCGGGCTAGGCGCTATTCTTGCACAGAAGAAAGACGGCTTCCAAGAATACGTGGTTGCCTACGCAAGCCGAACTCTTAGCAAAGCTGAAATCAACTATTCCGTCACTGAAAAGGAATGCCTAGCCATTATTTGGGCGATAGAGAAATTTCGACCTTACTTGTACGGGCGCCCTTTTGACGTCGTCACTGACCACCACGCCCTCTGCTCGTTGTCGTCACTGAAGGATCCAAGCGGTCGCCTCGCCCGATGGGCATTACGCCTCCAAGAATATAATATTCGCGTGGTCTATCGGTCCGGCCGGAAACATTCGGACACGGACGCCCTATCCCGTTCGCCCCTACCCCCTGACCCGGACTGACGCGAAAGTCTAACCTGTGATGCCACCGCCATCACCATCGCCGACATGCCATCTGAGCAACGCAAGGACCCTTGGGTTGCTTCGATTCTAGACATCCTGGCTGTGCAGGCGGCTTCCCCCCCTTCTCGCACGTTGCATCGGCAAGTCGAGCACTTCACCACTCGCGACGACGTGCTGTACCGACGCAACTACGCACCCGGTGGACGTCAGTGGCTACTCGTGATTCCACGTCATCTGCGATCCGAAATTTGTTCCGCGTTTCATGACGACCCCCAATGTGGCCACGCAGGTTTCCTGAAGACTTATTCTCGCATACGTCTCCGATATTACTGGCGTGGCATGTACCGTTTTATACGGCAATACGTTCGGGCCTGCTCGACGTGCCAGAGGCGAAAAACTCCCCCTTATCACGCCAGCGGTACCTTGTTACCCTTACCATGCCCATCCCGACCATTCGACCACGTCGGCATTGATATCTATGGTCCCCTTCTCAACAGTGCTGACGGTAACCGCTGGATCATAGTTGCCGTCGACCATCTCACGCGGTATGCCGAAACTTCATCCCTTCCCTCGTCTACAGCAAAAGACGTTGCGACTTTCGTACTTCACAACATCGTATTACGTCATGGAGCACCTTGGGAGTTACTGAGCGATCGTGGTCGCGTATTCTTGTCAGACATCATCACAGCATTGCTGCGTGAGTGCCACGTCGTTCACCGCACTACAAGCGCCTATCATCCCCAGACCAATGGAATGACAGAGCGCTTCAACCGCACCCTTGGTGACATGCTGTCCATGTATATCTCGTCAGACCACTCCAATTGGGACCGAGTGCTCCCGTTTATCACGTTCGCCTATAATACCGCCATTCAAAGCACTACTGGGTTCTCTCCTTTTTTCCTCCTTTATGGACGCGAACCTTCTTGCACTATGGACACCATTCTTTCGTACAAACCTGACTCCTCAGAGTCCACGACTTTACCTCAAGCCGCTACATACGCTGAAGAATGCCGCCAACTGGCAAGATCATTTACAACGCAAGACCAAGGACGCCAAAAGCACCACCATGACGCATCAAATGACACTACTTCCTACGATCCAGGTTCACTCGTCTGGCTGCATGTCCCTTCTGCTACACCTGGCCTTTCTACCAAGTTGGTCGCCAAGTATCGCGGCCCATATCGTGTGCTACAAAAAACGTCACCAGTGAATTACCACATTGAGTCACTAGAACCATCTTCTGACCAACGTCATCGTGGCCAGGAAATTGTCCACGTCTCGAGACTTAAGCCCTGCTACGACCCTCCCGTGTTTACTTGTCCATAGGTCGCCAGGATGGCTCCTTATTTCGCGGGGAGTAATTGTAATGAATTAATGAATCTTAATAACGGACGCTCTGCTGGCAATGAAGAAGACGATGCTGATGTGTGGCTGTTGTAGTAGCTCGCGCACGCCGCTCGCCATTAGCCAGACCTGCTTGATAAAGCACATTTTTCCAAGTTGCGTCTGACCCTTTTTCGACGTACAACACCTCTATTTTAATATATATATATATATATATATATATATATATATATATATATATATATATACGTATAAAATCAATTTATTGCTCTATTTTAAGAATAAATTCGTTTATGTAAATATTTGTATGCATTACATTAAGCACCACACTTTCCTAGGCTATCGGTAATCTTTCTGATATACCTCCATCATTCGAAATCCGAACAGTATATTTTAAAACCACTCGATTCTTGGCCAATCCCCCAAAGTGGGTATGCGCCACCAACAATAGGAGAGCAACAACAACAACAACAATTGCGAGAACTTACCCGTTCGCTCCAGGGGCCGCGTACAATCCAGATCCCTTCAGATCTACTCCAAACCTGCTACCAAAACAACTTGGAAGCCGATTGAAGCCTCGAGTCGATGGCTAATGATTCATCTTCGGGCGCTGAACTGGATGGTGGCATGACGGTCAGCATGCATCAGAAGGCCAAAGACTACAACAAGGGTGCTGACACTACCCCAGGAGACGAGAGCATGGGCGTGGACTAGGAACCCGGAAGCCGAGAGGAAGGGTGGGCTTGAGCCCCCCTTTTTTTTCAGAAAAAACACGGGTCTTTTTTGTGCGTCATCCATGAAATATAGAAACAACCTGGAACTGCTGCCTTTCTCATTGCTACTTAAACCATGTACACAACAAATGGGACTGTTTGCAGTTATTTTATTGCTGTGGATTTGCGTAAAACACAAAGAAAGCCGCTTTACTTATTCAGCGAATGCAAATTACTACAATACATTTGCTCCCACTTTCTTTAAAAAGTTTGCAGAGAAAAAAAATCGCCAGGTCTGCTTGGAACACACGGTACAATCAGTGAAATCTGGAAAAGGGGCCTTTCAGGAGCCAGTTGTAGACTCTCTTTGGAAAAATACTGCAAGTATGCCTGCAAGATACCCACAACGCCATAAACCACTGTAACTTTCATAGTAGCGGGAAAGCACCCCGTATGCTATTATTTGTCATTCTTCATATGCTATTATTCGTCATTAAACTGTTACACCTACGAAGTGTTAAATGCATTTAATACTATGGTGATGACGAAATAAAGTAAGGCTAAACATTAGGGAATGGCTTACCGGCCGGAGTGGTGGCGGCAGCGCATAACTACCGCGCGAAATAGGCTAGTTTACCTCTAGAAGCATTTCAGACCTGACTTCTCCCCGACTCTCCTGAGTGGGCCGGAAAAATCATGGATGATCATCATCGCGTTCTTCGAACATTGAAATGCAATGTGCTCATGACAATGATAGGAATGGCTGACAAGCAATATTGTTATAGCACTGCTATTATGTAGAACTGTGTGTATTCTTAGAAATGTAGGCTTCCTCTTTATTTTTGTTACATGTGTAAATGTCAAATAGGCTCGGAAGGACGCATTGAAGTGTACATATAGCTGATGCTTCGTCCTTTCTTAACCCGATATGAAATACTCTATCAACAAGGCTGAAATTTATATATTTTAAAAGAGCCATAGCAGTGTTGTAGAGTGGTGTGTAGTAGATCCTTGAATATGTGGCACGCACCAACGTTGGGGCACTAACCATATACACGAAGCATCCTGATACTTTATGCGGACGTTCGTATAGCGCGTTTAAAATTCTTTCACCTCGTGTAAATGTATGTTCATCGCGCGCACCCAGTTAGAGAAAAAAATCTGATAACAGGGCTTTATTTTCGAGGTGCTATTTTGTCATCGAACTAACTTTGCGAGAGATGCTAAAGACAAAAAAAGCGAAGTGTAGCACACCTCTTACAACGCCTGCGGCGCGTTCAGTTGAGACCACCCTGTTTCACGTTCTATCGCGCTCATCTCATCAATTACCGGGAATCCGTGAGGTCCTCGCTGTCCTCGCTGTCCTTGAGGTTACCTCCGGTGCTTCCTGAGGCCTGGGCGTCCGGTTTCGATTCGGGATCTACCCCCGCTGCTACTTCAAGGGCACCTTCGTGCTTCCTCCTGTGGGGGAGCGGCCGGATCGGGCGGTGCTGTTAAGCCTATAACCCTGATGTCTCTTTCCTCTCCCGGCAAGGCATATTCTGCCTGGTCGGCTTCCCTTCCTAACAGTGATTTGCCAATCGATCTATTTTTGCGCAGTGGTCTTTAAGAGTGTTCCTGTGGCCCTGGTTCCAACCAACGGCGAGTCTATTCGCATGAAAAATCCGAAACTAATTCAGGAAGAACTCCGGAAGATTTTCGATTATTACCAAATGATTACTGAGGTGCGTCAATTTAGACGTGGAGGCATCCTGTGCTGCTCGCCGGACCAGGCCTGCATCACAGATCTTCTAAAATGCACAACGTTTGCCTCGAATTCGGTGAGCTGTTTCGTACCTGTTCATTTGGCCTGTGTGAACGGACTGGTTCGAGGAGTGAACTTGAGCCTTACACCACCCGAAATACTTGAAATGTTTGCGGCCGCAGGAGCAGTCTCTGTATTTCGATGCTCGCGAAACGTTGAGAACAAAAAGGTCCCCACAGAATCAGTGATTGTGACTTTTGCCGGCACGGCTCGACCGACCGAAATTAAGGCATGGCCACTAATTTATCGTGTAGATGCACTATCCCCTCACCCACTGCAGTGCAAAAAATGCAGGAAGTATGGGCATACTATCAAGGGATGTAGATCGGATGTGAGGTGTCGCACATGTACTGACCAACATAAACCCGATAAATGTTCAACCCAAGAGGTGAGATGCTGTCTATGCAGAGGAAATCACGCGGCTGACGATTAAAGTTGCCCCATGAGGGCATGTGAGTTGCAGCTTCTAGAGATCATCGAACAACAACGATGCTCCCGGCGTGAGGCCCGATCTATTCTTTCTGAGCGCTCACGTGGCTATGCCTCCGTTGCATACCGGGCAAACCAGATGCTTGAGTCGTCGTTGCGTGATTTAATAACATCAACGGTGGAAAAGGCCATGACGAAACTTAGGGAATCTCTATTCGTGAGCCTAACGGAGTCATTGGCACAAATAGTGAGCACTCAGTTGAATCAAATATCGCTGGGAGGTAACCAACCTACTGTGCCCCCTTCTCTACCTTCACCAGTTAAGGTTACTGATATTCCATCGGAACCAGGCCCTTCGAAATCAAAACCGGACACGCCGAACACTGGCCGTAGAATAATTATGCATCTTGTACAGGACCTAGATTGGAGCTCGGATTCCGATTCTCATGTCTCACAACAAGAACAAATGGACTCTGACTCAAGAAATATGAAACGACGTGCTTCTCCTGAGGCATAACACTCCTCAGGTAGTCCTAATTCAAGAAATAAGATATATCAAAAGGAAAACCCATCAAAAAAGATGTTTTAAAAGATAGCATCTTAAAGAAAGCAGTGAGTGCTGCTGGTATCTCTTCAAAATAGGGAATTTAAAAGTACTGCAGCGGAATTGCTGCTCCATTTTTTCAGCAGCTACAAACTTACTTCTACTTTGCGATAATTATTTCCCTGATATTGTTGCTTTACAAGAAACTTGGCTTGCAGAAAATAAGTATTTTAGTATTAAAAATTACCGCACATTTCGTCTGAACCACCCGACTCGGGGTGGAGGTTTGGCAATATTTATCTCATCTAAAATCGCCCATAGAGCTAAAATTATTTACCAGTCAATGACTTCAGAAAGCGAGATTTTAGCATTAAGCATTACTATTCCTGGGTCCCTCCCATTCTCACTTATTGATGCTTATTTTCCTGCGGGTGTTCTAAATTCTTCCGTTATAGATACTGCAGTTCACTATTGCCAAAAAGATATTGTATTAGTAGGTGACTTCAATTCTCATAATATTTCGTGGGGTGTTAAAACTGATCTGAATGGCAAAGGTTTATTGGATTGGGTGAACAAGAATAACTTTATAAGCATAAACATAAAAACTCCTACTTCTATGTGTAATCAGTCCTCCTCGGTACTCGATCTAACTTTTTCTAACGCTAACCTCTCCATCTTATCATGGTCTGCGATTAACTCGAGAACAAGTAGTGACCTGATGCCAATATTGTTCGTGGTGGTATGTCCAATAACCTCCAAGAATAGATCTTCCGTAACACATGTAAACCTTAATACTTTCGAGAAATCGTTACAAGGCGCTTTATCTAACCTAACGAATGATGCGGATCTAGAGGCCATCAGAATTAGCGACACTTTAAAAGAGTCGTTAAATAAATCCAAATTCACCATTGAAAGCTCTAAACCGTCTACCAATCCTTGGTGGAATGCGGACTGTGTCCGCATTCCTTCTTGTCCTTCTTGTCTCTGTGTCGTCGTTTTGTTCTTGCGATATAACTATCGTCATGCCATACCAACTAGCCCAAGCTGCCACACTTCTATGTTCGCGGCCTTATAGACTAAATAAAAGCTGCATGGAAAAAAATTATTCTTCAACCAGTGTCCCAGGAACTGGAGTGATTATAAGTATGTGGCCGCTATTTTTAGGAGAACCATTGCTAATGCGAAGGATAAATTTAACAACGACCGATGTGAGTTCCTGTCAAAGCCGGTCAATAGAAAAGCGCTTTTTCGCTTTCTGAAAACTACGAAAGTCTTTCCGGTACAAAGAAATATAGAATCTGTAGTATCATCACCAGTTGAACTGAAGGCTCTTCTAGAAGATATAGCTCAGGGCCTAGAAGGTCGCTTTACGACACTTCTCTCATACCAAGCCCAGTCCCCCCATAGGGCTGAGGATTTGGAAGAGGTTACGCCTGCAGAATCAGCAAACGTAGTCAGAACACTACCCCATTTTGCTCCTGGTCCTGATGGCATGACGACGTCGGTGATAAAATCAGTACATAAAATATACCCACTTGGCCTACTCAAAATTATTAATAACTCACTTAGAAGCTCTTGGATGCCACCTGATGGGAGAAAGACAAAAGTGATTCTAATGTGAAAAAAGCAAGGCACTGGGTTTACCTTAGATAATATCAGGCCCATTGCACTTACATCGAACCTAGTAAAACTCGTTGAAAGAATTTTATATAGACGTATAGATCGATGGATGTCAGAAAAACTGACACTGAGCCCATGTCAAATTGGATTCAGGCGTGGTTGCTCCATTTTATGTGCGCACGTGGATCTCGAAAGCAGAATTCAACTTGCTCGATATCAGAAACAAAACACTGCTTTGGTAACCTTAGATATCACAAAAGCCTATGATAGCGTGGAGCATGTTAAACTGCTGGATTTGCTTCAGAATTTAGGACTGACTCAATACTTTGTAGCCTGGATCCATGCTTTCTTAGGTGATAAAGAATTTACTGCTCGCAATCTGGTGTCACCTCTTCAGTATACAGGCAAACGAGAGGTATACCGCAAGGGTCAGTACTATCGCCCTTATTATTTAATGCACTACTATGTACCATTCCCATACAGCAAGATGCACAGGTCTATGTGTATGCCGATGATATTGCATTTTTTGCTGCGTCGGCGGACATTCACACACTGTACCTGATTCTGCAGACATACATGAAGAATAGCCTGGAAACGTGGCTGGAGGATATACACCTATGTCTCAATACAAACAAAAGTACAATGATGGTTTTCGCACAAAATGCCCCAGTGCGAATTTCACTAATGTACCGACAAAACGCCATACCTCAGGTCGAGTCAGTTAGGTACTTGGCGGTAACCTGCACCGAAACACTGAACTGGAGTCCCCACATAGAAAAGATGGCTGCTAAAGGAGCACGTGCTGTAGGGATGCTGCGCAGGCTCAGTAATTATCGTGCCGCTTTGCGTAGAGACGTGCTCGTTATGATATATTGCATGTACATTCAACCGATATTAGAATTCGGCTGTGTTTTGTTTTCTGGCGCTCCGGCCTACAAAGTTCGACCACTGATTCTACTAGAACGCGAATCTTTACGTTTTTGCCTAGGGCTACCTAAATATGTTGCCAAAAATATCCTATACGAAGAATCCCGACTGCCTTCTCTTATCAGAAGATTTCATATTCTAACTGTACGTACATTCCTTAAAATATATGCATTACCTCAGTGGAGGTCACAGTATGTGTTCATTAACCAGCAGACCTCATTCTTCAACCACCAACGGCCTAAATTAAGGTGACCTCAAGTAATATTTACTCAGAGACTTTTGGAGCCCTTAAGAGTTAACCTTTGGGAAACACTTGTGCTCAACACTGCAGATGCAATTAGGATAGAATTTGACGATATATATCCCAGGAATGCAAAAAAATACCATATCAGTATATAAATCGCATTTTGGAAGATCATTTGGCCAATCTAGAAACATCCATTGTGATAGCGACTGACGCTTCGGTTTATTAAGAGAAGGGTGGCGTAGGAATCGTATCATCCTCTCTAGATTGGGCTTTCTCAATTTGATTACCCGACTTTACACCTATTTACTAAGCTGAACTACTGGCAATAGTCCTAGCATTGCGTAAAGTGCCGCAAGATCTATCAGCGGTGATTGTTCTAACAGACTGTCTCTCGGTCTGTACTGCCTTAAGCTCACCAACTATTTCGCGTACCTTAGAAACTTTCTACTCGCTCATTCCTACACATGTGCGACTCGTGCGACTAGTTTGAGTACCAGGCCATAGAGGTTTAGCTCTGAATGAGCATATGCAGATGCACTAGCTGTATCTTCCCTTGATTGTCCTGTTTTACCTATTTTGCCTACCGCGGAATATATCACAGCAGCACGCTTTGAAAAACGCACAACGGCCAATAACTTTGAAAGTTTTCCTTTGTTTGTATCAGACTTCCCACAGCTAAAATTCCCTTGGAAGAACAAGTGGTATTCATCAAGAAAGGAAGAAATAGTGATTACCAGGCTGCGTTGTCGAGTCCCCTCATTGAGCTTTTACCTTCACAGATCGGGTCTGGCACAGTCGCCTTTGTGCCTTTATTGTAATGAGAGGGAATCTCTGGAGCACTTCTTTTTGTCATGCCGAAAGTTCAAAGCTCAAAGGGAAAATCTGCTAGAAGAACCCCTACGAAAGTTGGGCTTTAACTTGACACTTCCGGTGATACTTTAATTTGGCGCAGTCGCATTTGGATTCAGCCACCGGAGCGTTTTTACCGCTGTTACAAATTTCTTACGAGAATCTAAAAGAATGGAATGCTAAAAATAAGTAACTTCAGTTGTTTTATGTATAATTTTCTTTCTTTTTGTATGTTTATTATGTTTCCTTTTCAAGGTTTTTTTTTGTTTAGAAATATAACACCATTAAATTATTACCTATATTACCTAATTAATCAAACCCTCTCTTTCAAAAAGTGAATTAATTTAAAAAGCAAGGCACTGTCCAAATCATGGCCTATACCCCTAGGTGGGTTGCGCCAAGGTGTTGAGGAACCAACCAACCAACCAAGCCTGCGGCGTCTTCTCGTGGCAGGTCGACGCACAGCAGCGAACGAGGACGCCGTCGGATTCCGGCTTGTTCATCGAACGAGCTGGATCGTGCCGACTGATCGCTGGTCTGCAAGTGTCGATCTATCTGGTTAGGCGGTTCTCGGTGCTGGTTGAGTGGCTAAGTACCAGATATTTTTTTATTTTTTGCCTGGTATTTGGAGTGTTTTTCATTGTTTCATGCAGGATAAATTTTGTTTCCTTGATCTAATTCGAGGAATTATCCGGGTCAGGATCGTTCCCTGTGGACGGCCTCGCTACACAATGATGACTTACCTTTTTATTTGTTTTCTCCGCAGTGGCATGAGCAATATTCCCGTCGCTCTGGTACCTTTGGGTGGAAATTTCATCTCCATGAACATCTCCACACAAGAACATCTCCATGCCGTGACCCCAAACTACCAGAGCGTAACTGACGTGTGGCAGTTTGGTCGCGGTAGCATTGTATGTCGGACACCAGATCAGCAATGTGTAAAGGATCTTCTTAGGTGTTCTTCCTTTGCTTCGATCCCGGTAAGTGTGTATATACCGCAACATCTCGCATGAACTAAAGGCATTGTGCGTGGGGTTGACGCACAACTAAGCCCTGCGGAGACGCTCGAGAAGCTGTCGCTGGCAGGTGTGGTTGCAGTTTACCGGTGCAATAGACTCGTTGACAACAAACGACATCCCACAAAGTCAGTGATTTCGACTTCTGCAGGTACGTCGTGTCCTTAAGAAATTAAAGCATGGCCATTAGTCTTTCGAGTAGATCAGTTAGCGTCCCGCCCATTGCAATGTAAGAACTGCTGGAAATTCGGACATAGCTCTCGTGGCTGCAAATCGGAGGGTCGACGTCGTAGATGTGGTGAACGCCACTCAGATCAAGATTGCAAGGCCCAAGATGACTTGTGTTGCTTGTGCGGTGGACATCATGCAGCTGATTTTGCAGAGTGCCCACTGCGCCATGAAGAAGTACAAATACTAGAAATCCTAGACAAAAGGAGATGCTCTAGAAAGGAAGCCATTGCAGCTGTTAAGGAGAGAGCCCATGGCTATGCTGGCCTTATAGTACGTCATTCAGGTCAGGATACTAATACCGCGCAGGCAGTTGAGGTTGCGGAAGGAAGAGTTATGGCTACAGTTATGAACCAATTGGTAGCCAGCATCTCCGAATGCTTAGCACAAGTATTCAGCAATTAAATTACTAAACTGTTTATTCCAACTGCTTTGTGTAATCCTGAGCCCAATAAAATACCGACTACCAGTGATGTACTGCAGTATGTAATGATGAGCTGAATAACGCGGATAACATCCAGGGCTCCTCAGAGGGCATAAGAAACGTTGAACAAGATCAAGTGTTAGACCCAAGTTTGTCTACTGATGTCGAGCTTGATGCTCGGGCACAGAAACGCTGCCGGTCCCCGTTGAACCTTGACGTTTCAAGTTCCCTTCTGTCAAATCCCAAAAAGACTCTGTCTAGTAAAATACTTAGAGAAAGTATTTTGGAGAAAGCTATCTCCGCAACAATTCTTACACCAAAATAGCGTCCCTGAGAGTTCTGCAGTGTAATTGTCGTTCTCTATTTGCTGCTCTTACTGATTTACATTTCCTGTGTGATAAACTGAATCCCCACTTAATCTTACTTCAAGAATCTTGGATTGCTCCTGATACTAATATTCATTGTAAAAATTACCGTTTGTTCAGACTAGACTGCCCTACGAAAGGTGGCGGAATAGTGTCAATGATTTCGAACAAACTTTGCCACAAAGCCAAACTGATGTTAAAGTTTCTCTCTCCGGCATACGAAATATTAGTTGTAGGCTTAACTCTCCAGAGCGGGCAGGTTTTGTCAGTAGTAAATGCTTATTTTCCTTCAGGCGTACATGACACTCGGCCATTAGATACCTTAATAACCACGTGTGTAGGAAACGTTTTACTAGCAGGTGACTTCAACTCTCACCATGTCACATGGGGAGTAAAAACTGATACGTGTGGCAGCCGGTTTTGGCACTGGGCCCAAGATAATCATTTTTCATGTCAGAATTCGGAAGCCCAACATACGTATGCGGTCATACTTCTTCAGCGCTATATTTAACTTTTACAGGCTCCAACCTTAATGTTTCATCTTGGTCAGTCGTTAATTGCGCAACAAACAGCGACCACTTACTGATAACTTTCGAAATAGAAATTCAGATAGCCTCATCAATCTCTATTACTCGTGCGCATATTAGCTACTCAAAATTTGTTTACTCAAACCCCAGGTGGCTGAAATTTCCGGAGCCCTCCACTACGGCGTCTCTCATTATCATATCGTGAATTTGGGACGTTAAACCCTACAAATCAATGGATGAGGACAGCTTCTTAGGAACAATAACTGCCTGACGACTTCGCCGAGCAACAGCGAGCTGACCCAGAACTCAGAAGCCTTGTGGAGTACTTCGAAGGTAGCAGTACGACTGTTCCGAATGCTTTCAAGAGAGGACTGGAATCGATTTCTCGCGAAACGGAGTTATCTTATAAAAGAACGTCTCGCCCCTTCGAGCCGACGACTTTCTCGTGGTTCCTTCAGCAGTGAGACCAGAAGTACTCGAGGCCCAACACGACGACCCGACGGCTGGACACCTCAGTGTTTTCCATGCGCTCGCAAGATTAGAAGATAAGTACTACTGGCCACGACTTACCGCCGACTTCACTCGTTACGTCAGGACCTGCTACGATTGTCAGCGACGAAACACCGCCGACTAAGCCAGCCGGACTTCTCCAGCCCATCGAGCCACCTGACCGGCCGTTCCAGTAAATAGGCATGGACTTGCTGGGGCCGTTCCCGACGTCGAATTCCGAGAACAATTGGACCATTGTAGCTACTGACTACCTATAATGCTATGCCGAAACAAAGGCCCGTCCCAGGGGCAGTGCCTCTGAGGTAGCAAGGTTCTTCCTCGAGAAAGTTCTGCATCACGGAGCACCACAGGTCCTCATTACTGATAGAGTTAGAGCCTTTACGGTGGGCCCAACTCAGGCGATCTTGAGGTGCAGCCAGACAAGTCACCGCCGCACCACCGCCTACCATCCACAGACTAACGGTGGCGCCGAACATCTAAATAAAACAATCGCTGATACGCTGGCTATGTACGTCGACGTCAAGCACAAGACGTGGGATGAAATTTTTAAGTACACGACCTTCGCGTACAATACGGCCGTCCAAGAAACGACGCAGATGACGCCGTACTATTTGGTCTATGGAAAGAGCCCGGCAACGACGCTCGACGCTACGCTTCCAAACGTTGCTGACGAAGAGAACCTTGACATCACTGCCTACCTTCAGCGTGCGGAAGAAGCTCGTCAACTCGCCCGCCTGCGCATCATGAATCAGCAGGCGACCAACAGCCGCCGTTATAATCTTCGACGAAGCTTCGAGCAGTACCAGCTCGGGGACCGTGTTTGGGTATAGACGCTGATTCGCCGACGTGGGCTCAGTGAAAAACTTTTGCGACGGTACTTCGGACCGTACAGAGTAGTTCGACGTCTCGGCCCACTAGACTACGAAGTTGTACCCGATGGAATTATGAACTCTCAACGACGCCGTGCACGATCTGAAGTCTTCCATGTCGTGCGCCTCAAGCCACTTCATGCGCGAACCTGAGGACTGTTTTTGTGATGTGCTTGTACTTGTGGTTTATTTTCCTTTTTGTACTTTAGTCTTCTGTTACAGCATCGGAACGATGCCTTTTTCAGAGGGGGGCAACGCCACGTTCATTCCCTTAAGCTTTGTTATCGCCCCATTACATTATGTTCAGCGCAAACCGCGTCTGCGGTGTTAGAGAAGCTTCGAGGCAGTAGTAGATTATTTTCTTAAGATTTAGCCCACTTCATGACCCTTTCACATTATTCTGGAACTTACTTCGGCGCTAGCGATAACGCTAGAATGTTCGATGGCAAGTGTATAAATGCCGACACGCATCGCTGCTTGTCAGTTGATCGAAGGCCAACGCCCTGCTTGCCGCTATCAGTGCCAGCTTCTTGCTGTAATCTGACTTCCCTTTTACGTGGCTATAAGTTCGGCCTGTATGAACAGTTCGTTATTCGACCTGCAGTCTGCTTCTTCCGTTCACGTCACGACCCCGTGACAATATATGAAGCGACGGCTCTCTCTACCGCGAACTACGCACTTACGCACTGCTGATTTGCAAACTACAAGTACCACAGTGACGACTCATAGACCAAGACCACCGCTATGCTGTCCTTATGTGCCACGGAACGCCTCGTAGCTTTCGTGTGGCCGAGACACTCGCGGAAGCTCGCACGTGGTCTGCGCCGCTCACGGCGGACCTGCACGCACTGTGCCGCTTAGAGCGTCTCCAGCGGGCACCCGATTCTGGCCCCCTGCTCGCGCGGTCACGTGCTGTGTCGAATTCACATGTCGGCCAACTCCTGCACGTCTACAATGGCGTTGTGGCTGGTGGTGGTAGTGCTTAGAAGATGCAAAAGGCACCTAATTTCTGCAGCCCGGTAGGGAGCACGGCGCAGTGCCTAGGCGTTGTGGCTGACGATCCCACGCACCCTTCTCGCTGGCCGCCCCCTCATTGGCGAGAGCCCCTTCGGTGAACCTGCACTTTTCGGGAGTCCGATCGAAGTGCCACACCCCACTCAGTGCCATGACGCAGAAGGTTGCGGCGCGAATGTACGGGGACCTGGCCGAAAGGACGCAAGTGTTAACTGATGGGTCCGTCTTGCGGGAACGCTCTGCTGCGGCCACCTACATACCCCCTCAGCTTGGCACGGTGCGACAGTACCGCTTGCCGTATGGGTACAGTGTACTAGAAGGGTAGTATGGGGGACCAGCGCTGGATAGGTGGTGCGCCGAAAAAAGAGCACCTGGCGGAGAGTCACGACTCAACTCAGCTCCTCACGCACAGACGACCGGCCGCAATGTGCCACTCTGAAAGCACGCGCGTGCGCCGCTGCCGCGCTTCATTTTAAAACGAACAGCTCAAAACCATTGCGCCAGCCAATAATACTGCACTGTGGTTTAGAAAAATAACTTTGTCCGAAGGCTGCACTCACATAAAAGGCCCCAAAAAGCGGAGAAAGTCGCTGCGAATCGGACTGCGTCTATGCATAAAGTATCGAATGGACAGTGCTGTGCCATGATGGCCGCTCCCTTGTCCTCATTTTTCTGGTTACGTGCTGGGTTTTGGACTAATGCTATAGTACTGGCTGACATGCTCCTATTCATAAGTCCGTGCTGCAACGATACCACACTGCCAACATCTGCAGTAAAACAAAAAAGCAGAGTAAGTGGTAGCTGCGTCATTTTTTCTGGCATCGTTTGTACGCCCTGTCCGCGGTATGTATGCACGGGGATGTTGATCATCCAAACCACCGTAGCAGCATAGAACGTGTAGTGTCACACTACTATTCTTGAGGGTGCGGAATATATTAGCGACCACGGCGGCTGCCCTTCGACGGGGGTGAAATATAAAAAAGAACACCCGTGAACCAAATATATGTGCACATTAAAGAACCCACAACGGTCACAATCTTAATACGCACACTACAGCGTACCCCAAAATTATATCTTGTTTGGACACATGTAAGCCTAGCAATTATCGATGTTGAACAGACACCTTCATTTTAGGCCGACACAGGCAAGTGGAAAAGCTGGAGCTGTGTTGTTATAGGCGAACTAAACAACGAGTAAAAATCGAAGACATTTGATACTTCTCTAGCGAGGCAAAAATTTTTAATGTTACTATAGCCATGGCAGCCAGTGAGAAAAACGCTTACCGCATCGGCTGACTCCAGAAAGCTAAGCTTCGAGTAGTGCACTGCGTTGTTCGTAACAAGAACATTGTCTTTTGCACAAACTAAGTTAAACAGTGGCATCTCTACATCGAGAGTTCACCGCGATAGTATCTTTTATAACAGCTCAGAGGCGTAGGTGAGTGTGGCCCTGGACAAGTCTTGTGGACAAAGCAGCTTTCCTCTACACGCAACTGATTACAAAAAAACAAAAAAAAACAAAAAAGACTACCTGCCTATTGTATCATTCACTTCACGCGATGGCATCGGAGTTTGGTGGTGGTGGTGCTCCGATGAATGGACGCATAAAAACTTTGTTAGTCCTAAAGTGCACGACTTAACGATCAGCGGGCCAGACAAAAAAAGTGTACATGGGCCGTATGTTGCACAAAACACTCGTTCTATTACTGGCAAAACGCCGTTTCAACTCGAATCTTTGGTCCTGGTTTATATTGGGGGCTTTCTTCACTATCGAATAACTATAGCAGGGCACGCGCCGTTCGATTAAGAGACGAACCCGACGGCACTAGACAGGAGAGCGAGAGCGGAATTTCGCTCGCCTGGACCGTTTTGATACAATGTCGCCTCCTTTTTCAACGTCCTTCCTTTCCTCTATACGTCCTCCCTCTTTTTTATACATTCTTCCACTTGAATACGCCGCAGTACTGCCAGCACCCTTTGGTTTTGTTACGGCGACGCGCATGCACCGCCTCTACCATCCGCCGCTCTCATCTGCGGGAGCAGCTGGGAAGTGCGCGCTCTCACCGCCTGGGTGGTCGTGGAAACTCCAGCACTGGTTCCCTATTCTGCATCGTCCACAACATCTGAGCTAGTCGGGCTTTTGTTGGCTGCCGACCTCCTACGCGAGTCACCAGCCGTCACGAGCGCAGCAATATTATGCGATTCAAAACCTGCCCTAAGTCAGCTCGCGAGGAAGGATGATTGATGAATCAACATTTATTGGGCCCAACATTGTTATAGGTTCCAAACCCTAGTTGCGGGACCCGTATGTATCCAGCAGCTCCTGGCACCCATCGCTCAAGGGGAGTGGGATTCGGGGTGTCGGGAGGAAGGGAAGGTGAGGGTTACTTAATGGCGGATTCGGTTGGGCGTTTTCGAGCGCTCTGGAAGTCTCTCAAAAGTGGCTGCGACTTCGGGTGGTAGAATTCAAGCGTTCGGACTACCTTGTGTTGGTTGTTTCAGAGCGTCAGCCTCCGATTCAGAGCGCTCCCAACCACTCTGACTTCGAAGTGAGAGCGAGGCACGATCTGATCGGAAGGACAAATCACGTGACACAAGCCGGCCAATCACGTAGCTGCCGGCAGGTTAACCAGGTGAGGAGCGCGAGCGTGCATTTCGGAAGGGGGCATTGCCAGGCGCGTAGTACTTCATGCACGTGCATTGTTAGTGGCGTTTTTGGGCGTGATTGGGCTAATTCACATGTACGAAGCTATAAATGCACCATGTTGATTAACGAGGCGGCTAAGCGAAGGCGATGGAAACGTCAGTGCTGTCAATACAGCAGCTTGCAGACAGCCCCCGTGATTTGCCTTGAAGATAGCAGCTCGGACGATACGATCGCCAGACTTATGTGCTGAGCTCGGAAGGCTTCCGCTACATTCAGAAATGTCAGAGAGAGCTAAAGTAAGAATATAGGAGAAGTAAAACATGTCAGAGTTATCCACCGAACTGATCGGCACCATTTGTTGACGCGGCGCAGGCGCAGCCTTTTTTACCCGGCAGCTTCCCGCGCTGGCTGCACGGTGGCGCTACAGGCGCGCTGCTCTGGGCACTCTGAGATTGCCGATGTATTCGGCTGGTACGCTGCCTCTACGCCCCGATTTGGAGCTGTCTCTGCATCTGGTGACTCTGAGTCAGAGGACCAGAGCGGCCAACCGAATGGGCCTCTGTGCACTCTGCCAAGATGTACGGCAGGGTGCCATTTTCTACTTTGCAAAACGAACAAGCGTGTCGTGTTCCGCAGGGTACCTTTGGTTCAGCATACAGGATGCGCAAGCGATCCCGCTCACGATCGACGCAATATCGTCTGTTGTTTCCTGGTTAGGTCGAGGTGTGGTTCTGGTAGTCTGCACCTTTCCTCTCGGTACATCTGGGTAATGCCCCGATGGCTGGTAACCAGTGTGGTAGCTTTTCCATCTTATGCTCGGCCCGGATCGACATTTCTCGGGCATGATAGCCGGCAATGGCGTTGCCTACTACCTGCGAGTGAGCCGGGACCCACACGAGCTCTACGGCTTTTTCCGGAGACTTCCACTTAATAGAATGGCTCGTGCCGCGGATTAGATTACCCCCCTGCGGAAGCTTCCATAGGCTGTTTTTTTAGTCAGGGACTACCGTGTCTACGCTCGGCTGCACGAATGCGAGCTCCACGGCCACTTCTTCGGTCATTTCGGGGTCTGTTGTCTTCAGAAACGCGCTGACAATCAGCCTGTCATTGTATGTAACCACCACCACTGCACGGCCACTGTGTTTTCGGTGCGAAGCGTCCGCGTACATGACTCTGGGGTTCTCTTCCAGCTTCCGGGTCATGGCTTTGGCACGCGCGGTGCGCCTTTCTCGTCATCCTTTCCCGGTGTCATGTTCCAGATAAGGGGTTAAATTTTAATTGTCGTCTTCCAGTCCTCCGGAAGGGCGGCCTTGACTGGTACTGGCTCGATCTGTCATTCTATCTTGCGTAGGATGGCTCGTCCGTTCTCCGTGTGACTGAGCCGGATTCTCTGACTAGAGAGGTGGGTTTCGATGAGCTCCTCCATCGTGTTGTAGGCGCCCATGTCTAGCAATGTTAGTGTAGACGAGGTATATTCGCACGCCAGTACTTGCTTCATTGCCTTGCGAAGCATCGCGTTGAGAGTGTCCCTATAGGCCCTCGTCAGCTTGAGATACGGGGCGGAGTAGGTAACCCGCGACACGACGAACGCGCGTACCAAACGCATGGCTTCGTCCTCTTCCAGACCTCGGTTTCCGTTAGATACCCTCTGAATCATGCCAAGAATCTGTTCGGTACTACTCTTGATTTTTGTGACGGCGGCTTGTGCCTTCCCGTCACTCTGAAGCAACTACACCGAGAAGTTTAATTTTTGTGTTGGTTTGATGGCCATTCCGTCAATGGTGATAGTCACGTTAAGCAGCGGCTCCCTCTGGGTTTTTCTGGTTGGATCATGAGCAGCTCCAATTTTTTGGGGAGCCCAGCTCAGTCTACACGGCTTGGTATACTCGTGCACGGTCGTCGCCGCTCACTGCAAGGCTTCCTCCGCCCAGGCATCGGACCCGGCTCAGGCCGTCCACAACGTGATGTCGTCAGCGTAGAACGCGAGGTCCACACCTTCAATCTGCTTGAGCAGATAGGGCAGGGGCAGGAGGTCCAGATTGAAGAGCAGGGACGACAGGACCGATCCCTGAGAGGTGCCCCGATCATCGAGCTCGACAAGGTCTGATTTTTTTCCCATATCCTGATTGTCCCCGTTCGGTTTGCCAAAAAGTCGTTTATGTAGCCGAATGTCTTGCGGCCACACCTGGTTTTGTTCAGATTTTGCACCGCTATCGCGTGAGACACGTTGTAAAAGACTCCTTTCAGGTCGAGGGGCGAGTATCACACGCGGTGCGTGCCTCGATGCTTGCTTAACGACCAGCTTGTTGAGTTGGATCATCACGTCTTGGGTGCTGAGATGCTGCCTGAAGCCGTGCGTCATCTCCGGCATCTGATCTATTTCTTCGAGGTGCTTCTCCAGCCGGCGAAGGACCATGCACTCTATCACATTTCCCACGCAGGACGTGAGGGAGATGGGCCGCATGTTGTCTATCGTGAGGGCCTTACCGGGCTTTGGAATAAAGCAGACCCCGGCTTCCTTCTATTTTCTCGGCAATCGCGAGCTCTCCCGGGTTTCGTTGATCTGCTCTAGGAGGCCGCGGGCCCGCTGCATCGCTCATGTTACCGAGTAGTTTGTAAGTTATGGCGTCTTTGCCGGGTGCGCTTCTCTTGTTCCTTTTGTCTATCGCTGTCTACATTTCCGTCATGGTAAACAGCCGATCCAGCTTTTCATTATCGGGTCCCCTCGTAACCTCTCGGGCACCGGGTACAGGCCCTTCCATGTCTTTAGGTACTTAGCTATCAGATATTTCTGGAGCCTGCAGCCCTCTTCCTTGTACATGTTCAATACTTTTGGCAAGGTTGCGATTGGTCGCAGCTTTTCTACTCAGCGGGTCGATTAGATGCCTCAAAAGGCATCACGTCTTCCGCGCCGAGAAATTGGCCTGCAGGCCATCGCAGCTCTTCAAACAATTTTCCCTGGAGATCTTGGCCACGTGATCATCGATGTGTTTGTTCAAGACTACAATGCACTTGGCCAGTTTTCTGTTGTATCTCTGACATTTCCACCACTGCGTTAACGAGTGCCGAGCTGCCCACATGTTGGTTAGTCTAGCATCCACGTAAGGTGTCTGTGACGTCGTTGCGATTTCTTGGGTGAATTTTTGGAGGGCCTTCTTCTGGTCCCTCACCATTCAGTGTAGATCTCTTTTCTTTCAGATGAATTTGATTCTTCCTCAAACGCCTCTTCGTGTTCTTGCGCGAACTTTCTCATCTTGTCTCAATCCGTGACACGCGCCTTCCCCAGTACAGCCCGGTATTGGGAGCGTCTGATCGTAATGCCAATCACGCTGTGGTCAGACCCCAATTCCACGTCTTTCTTTCTCCATGTTACGTCTACTGTGCCCGATAACCACGTCAAGTCTGGCATAGTGTCCCTCGTGGCACTCTTGCATCATCTGGTGGTTATGTCCAGCTCGTTCAGGAGGGCCATCTCGTGATCCTCCATTACTTTGGCTAACGCTTTCCCTCTTTTGGATGGACTGGAACTTATATCCCCACGTGGTCTGAGGGGCCTTAAAGTCACCAAGTATTGACCTAGTTCCCGCCAACCCTTTCGCTTGGCTCACAGTGCGGTGAAAATTGTACTGCCGTTCTGACGGCCGGCAGTACACGCTAATTACGAATAGATTGCCCGAGCTTCCAATTTTTCTTGCATGAATTTCGAGGAGCGTGTTCTCGCGCCCATCCTGCGCAGTGACATGCTGAGTAGCCGCCACGTTGCTCCGTACGAGCACCGCCGTTCCATTCTCCGTGGTGTCAGTGTAAATGACGTACCCCGGGAGCCTTGGTTTTCCATTCGTTTCTTGTAGAGCAATTATATCGGGCTTGTTTTCTTGCCCGTCTGTGTTTAACAGTAGCTCCGCTTTTTTATTGCAAACGCCACGGAAGTTCCATTGGTAAATTACGGTGGTGTCTCCCCCAGTCTTATGCGTTTTACTCGGCTTCTGCATCATCCTTTCCGGACGTCTCGAGTCGACCGAGTCTTTTATTATTTCGGCCCACTCCTTTTTCTTGTTCAGGGACGTGAAGCGGCTTCGCGCCCACGTTAAGGCTACTTTTTTCGCTAGGCGGTCGTGCTTCACCGGGAACGTATGACGCCGACTTTCGAAGCTGTCGAGAGTCGGCGTCCATCGCCTCTTGGTAACTGAATGCCCTTTGCGAGGCCTCAGTCTCTCCCGTCATCCACCCTAGGCGGGGTGAGGGGGGTGTCCCTCTGCGGCACCCTGCTCAAGCATCTGGCATTGTTTGCTGATGCAGTATTGTTTTGAGGTTTTGTATTTGCCGAGCTGCCGTTACTCACTAGCGTTTCAATCTTGCTCATAAACGCTCGTATTTGGGCGTTCTGCTCCTTGATCTGAGTATTTTGGCGCTCAATGATTTTTTTAAGCTCTGTCACTTCACTAGTGTCCCTTTGCGCATTCGCTTGTGAGTTAAGAGGCCCGTGTGCTCAGATTTCGGTGCACGTTAAAGAACCCCAATTAATCAAAGTTTCAGGAACACTTCACTATGGCGTCTCTCCTAATCATATGGTGGTTTTAGGACGTTAAACTCCACATATCCATCAATCAATTGTGAGCTAAGAGGTGGGTAGAGGGTGAGGGGTGGGAATTCGGTTTCACTGGTTCACACGACGGGAGACCTGTTGATCCAGCCCATCTTTTTCACAGTGATTCCTCGGTGCTAGGTCGACTCGTTATGGGGCTTCGAGCTGGCCCGGCAGCGCGAGCCGATCCGAGGTTTTGAACCGGCCCGGGACACCGAGGCAGTCCTATTCGTCATCTTCCAGCGGCGGTTGCCACCGCCTTTTCCACCCCCGGATCGTGGCTTCGATCTGGAACGGCTCTGGCAGCCGTTTCCGCCGCCACTGTTGTTGCTGCTGCAGTCCGGCGTTTGTGACCGGTCTCGTTGTTTGGAGGCGCTACGGCGGGGTCCGCCTGCAAGACCTCTCTTGTCTCGGTTCTCTCTCCTAGCGTCGTATTGTTCCTCTGACGATAGTTATAGCGCGAGAACAAAACGACGACATAGAGACAAGAAGAACACGAAAGACACTATCGTATTCCTCTGCTCGGCGCCGTTCCCATCATCACCGGTGGACAATGCAAGGCATTTTGAAGCGCGCCTTGCAGGCCCTGTCTTGCGGTCACGTGACTGCCTCAGCACAGGCCACACTTTGCGGTGGTTTTGTGAAGCTCAGTGGGATTGGAGATTTAACATCCCCGGCAGAGCTTGTTCAAAGCATCCGGGCACACGCCCATTCTGTGGCCCATTCTTCCACACGCACAGCATACGTCGATTTGTTTTCTGTGCAACGTTCACTCTGTGAGCAGGTTGCCATGTCTCACGTACTAGGGCACTTTGAACCCTTTGAAAGCAATGACGACCGATCGGATTTTACCAATTCAGTTTGCCTGTAAGGCCATTGGATTATGCTTGTGCACAAGAATGATCAAGAATGATCTTGTTGTTACCCCCATCTCAGTATGTTCTTTTCTGGAATGTGCCTTTGTTTCCTTGAAGTGTGCTGGTAGCCATGTTATAATTGCTGTTTTTTACCGTCCCCCCGATATGGGCTGCACGTTTTCGGATGAATTTTCTCGTGTTCTGGGCGATATTCACACCCGTTTTCCGGACGCTGTACTTATCATTTTCGGTGATTTCAATTTTCCTGCCATTAATTGGAGTGCCCTTACTGTTCCACCAAGTGATGTTGAAGCGCACAAATTTTTGCAGAGTTGCCTGGACGTTTCTTTAACTCAACTCATCAATTTTCCTACACGCTGCTCAGCAACAAGTTCAAATACCCTTGACCTAATTTTAACAAATGAACCCGATGTTTGCTCGAACATTAATATTTTTGATGGTCTTTCCGACCATGCGATTATTACCGGAAACTTGATTCGCCCACTTGTCGAAAGAATAGCAACTAACAAATCAATTAGGTGCTATAACAGAGGTAACTTTGATAGTATAAATAATGAATTGTCTGCCTTTTACGAAGAGTTTATACATGGTCACCTCCAGCGCACCATTCAAGAAAACTGGTTGCTGTTAATAAATAAACTTACTGGTCTCATCAATAAATTCATACCTGTCATCACCGTGAAAACCCGAAGCACGGTTCCTTGGTTTACTCAGCAGCTCCGACGGTTGAACAACAAAAAAAAACGTTTATATAAACAGGCTGTCCAAAAGGATACCTTTAACTCTTGGACGAAATACAAAAAATGCGATAAAGAATATCAGTCGCTTTTGAAATCTACTCGCCACCATTTCTTTAACCATGATTTATCATCTATACTTGCAAATAATCCACGCAGATTCTGGCGCGTTGTTAACCCCAATTTTATCCTGATATAGTCCTAAGCAATAACGATGGCGTTTCAGTTCCCACATCTCAATGCGCAGATGTCTTAAACCAGGCGTTTTCCTCAGTTTTTATCAGAGAAGACGTTTCATCCGCTCCCATATTGCATAGTTTCAGCAGCACAGTCATGCCGGAGATTGTTATCAGTGAGGCCGGTGTTCTGTCCCTTTTACAGAAACTAAAAATTTCTTCCACCTTGGATAATATAGGCTTAAATAATAAAATCCTGAAATCTATATCATTCAGTATCACCCCCTTCTTATGCGCTCTGTTTTCACAGTCTTTGTCTACCGGAACTCTACCCCAAGATTGGCTATCAGCTAAAGTCGTTCCCCTCTTCAAATGAGGTGAACGTTCCTCACCGCTAAATTACAGGCCCATTTCCTTAACTAGTACCATTTGCAAACTCATGGAGCATATCATACACACTCAAGTAATAAACTATATCGAACGTCACAATATCATTTTCAATTTTCAGCACGGTTTTCGCAAGGGATTTTCATGCGACACCCAACTTGCCGGTTTTGTTCACGACCTTCATAAATCCATGGATGCTGGTTGCCAGGTCGACGCCATTTTCTTAGATTTCGCTAAAGCTTTTGACCGCGTTCCTCACCACAGATTACTACTAAAGCTAGAACAACTTAACATTCACCCTATAGTTCTTGCATGGATAAAAGCTTTTCTTTCCTCCAGGTCTCAATTCACCTTTGCTATGAGTTTTTATTCTTCCTCTTTACCGGTAACGTCTGGTGTACCCCAAGGCAGTGTTCTTGGTCCTCTACTCTTCCTCGTTTACATTAATGATCTACCGAATTCTTTATCTTCACACGTTCGACTTTTCGCGGACGACTGCGTAATATACCGTAACATTTCTTCTGATTCTGACCGCTTAGCTTTGCAATCTGACCTTAACAAAATTAATCACTGGTGTTCAACTTGGCTTATGTCGTTAAATGTTTCTAAAACAAAGTGCATGTCCTTTACTAACGCTGCTACACGTTTTCCTAGTCAATACTCGTTGAATAATATGACACTTGAGTTAACATCTACCTACAAGTACCTCGGTCTCCACTTTCAATCGAATCTATCTTGGCACCATCATATAGAAGTCACTCTTGCAGCTGCTAACCGGTCTCTCGGGTTACTGAAACGAAATCTTAAACAGGCTCCATCGCAGTTAAAAAAAACTTGCTTTTACCAGTTTAATTCGCCCTAAAATAGAATATGCCAGTGCCATTTGGGATCCTCATCAAGCCTACATCGTATCAAATATTGAATCTTTGCAAAACCGAGCTGTTCGTTTCATTTACTCAGATTATTCTACCTATTCCAGCGTAACTAACTTAAAAAACCGCGCTGAGCCAGAGGATTTGGCCATTCGTCGGAAATATGCACGCCTATCACTTTTCCACAAACTTTACAATCACCCATCATTACATGACAGTTTCTTTGAACGCGACTGTTCCATCTTTCCCCGCCGTGATCATCCTAACAAAGTCAAACGCCCGCTATCTCGCACACTTCGTTTCGCTCAGTCATTCATCCCGCGTACTATTATTGAGTGGAACAGTTTGCCTGCACATAATGCCACCGAGAAAGACTCGGTAAAGTTTTCAGAGCTCATGCGCACTACGGTGACTAACTAAATATTTTTTTTGCTTTTGTTGTTTTGTTTTCTTTCGTTTTTTAACTTTTGTATAACGCCATGCAATTGCTGCCCGTATTCATGGTTTGTGCTTTGTTGCGGTTGTCAGGTTGCACTGTATCTTGCTGTACTGCTTTTTTTCTGTTTTGTTGTATTGGCCCCATGTATTGTATTTCTGACCCCATGTATTGTATTCCCCATGTATTTCTGTATGTTGTATTGGCAAACCATGTTGTATTGCCCCCCCCCCCTATGTAATACCCTCTTCTAGAGGGCCTTTAGGGGTAACCTGAATAAATAAACGTTGTCCTGAACCACTTGGGCGGTGTCCTCGGGTGAGATACCCCTTATTACGCCCTTCACCGTGTCGTGGGGGGTCGCTTCGTAAGTGCTAATTTCGTGCGCCATGCCGCGTATATCAATTGTTCCCACAGCAGCGTAGCAATCGACGCGCTCTATCTTGGAGGTGCTCACCACGACGATATTCTGCTGGACGTTCAGGCACACGACGTCTTCATTTGCTTCATTCGCAGGGATCTGTTCCAGCGCCGTAATCGCACGACTTTGTTCAAAGCTGGTCACATCGCTCACGTGGAGCCCACCTTCCTGTCGCAATACAATCTTTATGTCGCCACGCGGCAAATCTGGCATGCGCACGCCCTTCAATAATTTGCCTTTGTTTATACGGTTTGTTCTTCAGGCACATGTATCGCTGCTTGTGGCGCCATCGGCGAGGTGGTTGCCCCGGCTGTTGACATCAGTCTTGGCCTCGGCTCACTCTTGGCTCGCTCGAAGACTTGGCTTGTCTGCGCCTTTGAGCCTGAATCTCTCACCGGCAGTTTTCCAGCCTTGTGATCGCGTGAACTCGTCCAGCAGAATTTCGCAGCCGCCCACTTCTACGCGCATACGGTAGTCATTTTAGGGCAATGTTCGCTTGCGTAATCACTGAAAGTTCAATCTACACTGGCGGCTTCGCCGAGGCTTGGGGTAGGTCTACCGCTTCCCCGGCCAAAGCCGAAGTCGACGGTAGGCCCAGCGACGGGCGCTCTTTGCGGGCGCAAAGTCTTCTAAATTCGGCCAAAGTGGTCCTCTACCTCGGAATTTGGGTTCCCGGTGATACACACGACTTCATGCATCCGATCAATGCTTGTTCATGAAGGTGCGACTCAATAAATCGGCTAAATTAGTGAAAAGTGAGCGGAGCGAAAGAAACGTGTGTATACGCTCGACGCCAGAACGCGGCTCGCTCCTGGCTCAGCGCGCTGCACGCAGCCTACTGTCCCTCAAAGAGCGCGCCTGTGGTCTGGTGTTCCAGTGACTCCCTTCCCAAGTCGACATTGTGGGAACAAGGCTGCAGACGAACTGGTCAAATGAGCCCACTCCGCAGAGACCCCGCTAACGGACTTCGCAAGCTCCTTTGACTCGGCACGCAACAACCTCCGCCGGGGATTAACGCGCGAGCATACTGACACTCGGGTTGCCGCTGGACGCCCCCCTTCCCATGCCAGCGACTTGTTTCACCCGCCAAGAGCGAGGGCTCCTCCTAGCCATGAGGACCAGCTCCATCTGGCCAGAGGAACGGAAACATCGTCTGCGCTGCGTGAGCTGAGAGAAATACCGTGTCGTTGGATTGCCATGTATGACTCTGCAGGACCTTCTACACCCCATCGGCTACGAAGACCTCCACCGTTCTGCCCTTGCGGCCTTACTAGAGTTTCTTATTAAGCGGAATTCACACAAGGAAAAAATACACGGGGGATAAAGGGGCAGCCTAGTAACGTCAACAGGCGAAGATAAGTCTCCCCAAATGTCCCTCACTCGCACGGACGAGGCAAACGGTGGTGGAGATCAGTGCGGCCAGAGCCTCCACCCTATATTAGAGCGGGAGCGCTGAAGAATTCTTTGACCCCCAGCCATAGATATCGGCAAGCTTTCGTCTTGGAGGGGGGGGGGGGAGTCAATGCCGCGTTGTGTTTTCACTGAAGGAGGAAAGCGCCAGTGTTTCTTGGGTGATGAAAGTGCTTGTTTGGTTTGAAAGAAGTGCCCGTTTTGCACCCTCCCCCTGCCGCTTTGCTGCTTTTAGTAACTTTCTTGTTTATATGTAGTCTTTTTGCGGAATGCAGACGCGGCGTTGCTCTTGGTTTGACTTGCCACCGCAAGCTTTCTAACACTCCCACTTTTAAAATTTCTCATGCTCCCACTTTTAAATGCACGTATAAGCGAAATAAAGTGGCTGGGGGATAGCCGCCGTGGTAGCTCAGTGGTAGAGCATCGAACGCGTTATTGGAAGGCCGCAGGCTCGGTTCCTGCTTACGGCAAGTTATCGTTTCACCCACTTTTCTTTCGTTACATTTACAATACCATTGGGTTTAATAACTTCCTCTACACATTCCTTGGCATTATTGTCTGTTAGATTTCATTATTATTGTGCCAAAACGCGGAAAAACGAGCCCTTAAGTATACCCTTCTTTCTCTTATACATATAGATACATATACGTGAATGACGGCGGCGCTGGCGACGGCAAAAACCAGCCGAGACTACCCATATATTCCCGGTAAACGAAAATTGCGAGTATGCGCACTATAAGCCGTCAGATAAAAAAAAAGCATTTCATGCTCCAGCATCTTTTATTACCATGCGCAGGTTCTTTCTTTTTTTTTGAAATTTCAAACCTTTCTGCTTTAGTAAACCCCACATTTTCTGCAGCATTCTTCAGCGGAACAACCTAAAGCTGTAGTCCGGTGCCATGTTTTTTCGGAGCAACTTCTTTCCGAGAATAGTTCCTTTTGGTGAAAAAAGAGGTTTACCTCAAAGTATCGCGTGACGGGTGTTCTTTAGAAAATGTTACACCTAATGTGGAGACAGTGTTAAAATTTATAAATATCCCGCGCCTATCTTCATTTATATTCGACTTTGTGATTGTTCTGTAATTGTATATAACCAACAAGATTCGTGTTTTTTTATTTGGATACATAAATTACACAAGGCTTGGTGCAGCACCGAGTCATCCCGACCTAAACGTAAGGTAAACTATATACAAAGCATTAATATCCGAAAAGTAACGAACTATGCTACTTTTTCCACATATACTCTGCACTGTGCATTAATATTTTATTGAACACGACACGTTAATAAATTGAGACAACAACGATTCAAGCTTGCACACAAAACCTTTATTGCTTATAGATGGTTTCAACAGCACTACTCGTTCTCTGGCAACTTTTGCGTTTACCGAAAATACACGCTAGAAAAATTTCCGTTTACCTAGTTTTAGTATGTTTTTAGGCCGCGTTTCTGGCCGCCTGTGGCGTAGCCAAGGGGGAGGGGGGGGTGGGGGTTGAAATTTTTCACCGCCCCCGAAATTTTTCGTCCCACTCCCCCTCTCCCCCACCACCACCACTTACCCAACTTATTTTTTTTTCGTCGCTTCGCGCAGACATGATTTAAAAACAAAGCGCTGCTATTATCACAATATCGTACCTGGGCACTTTTACGCTGAATAATGTCTTCATACGAAAAAAAACATGTCGGGGTGTTTCTCAGGGCTTTGGCACACTGTGACATTTTGGTCAGCAAACTCGGCCGTGATTGTTTTAAGTTGGCTTGGCAACGGGATTGATGCTTCAGCGGTGGTTATACTTGTACCCTTTGCACGTTCTGCTTACATCTAAACACACACACACGCACACGCGCGCACTGCAGAATATATGGTTTATACACCTAACTTCGCTTGTATGCGAGTGTACAATATATTCATAGTTAATTTCCTCCTCCTCTACTAGCTTCTACACTAGCTAAGGAGGGAAGATATTTCAGGTTCGGAATGGGTCCCCTCGATGACTCGAGTGCACGGTGGCAGCGCGAAGGAAGAGCCAAGTCCGGTGAGGAGACGCTTTATTCAGCCCCAGGCATCTGCACGACGAGTCCAAGCCCGAACCTCCGCTCTTTCCTTTCAGATTCAAACATTCTCGTTTCAACCCTCGGTTGAACAAAGGGTCTTCACACAAGCCAATCACACGTTGGGGCTCGCATCATCACAAACAATTGCAGAAACACTTTCATAACAGACACTGCATTGGTAAAAACCACGTTACCAAATACAACACGCAAAAGGATAGGTTCTCCGCGTGTGACACTCTCTCCCATGCCAGGCTGTGTATCGGCCGACTTCCGTCGATAGACGTTCTCCCGCTCGAGCTCCATCAGCTTTCGCCTTACACGTCGCTTCATACAAGCCTCCTTAAGCGCGGAGAGTACACTGTGAGGCCCTGTGCGCTGACCAGGTGTGCACGCGACAGCGAGGCACCCCGCCATCCTAACAACAATCGGTAATGACGTTAGCAGGGGAGAATAAGCTGGTCGGCGTGCCGCCGTCATGTCTCGGACAGCCCATTGGTCGCGATGAGTGGCTATGAAAGAGGAAAAGGAAGAGAAAAGTGAGCCCCGTTATTGTCTGCTTCATGAGCGACACCGCCACAGTAGCTCACAAGGGATGGGGGTGAGGAGGGATAAAAAGGATAGGAGTAAAGATGTGGGAAAGCCGAAGAAGGAGAAGAGAAGAAGAGACGTGTGGTGGTAAGCCACAGCGAGCGAGGACAAACCGAGGGGATAGAAGAGATAGGAAAGATGGAGCACGGTCACTGGAGTCCGAGGACGGGGCGCACCTGCGAGAGCTCCTTTCGGCGTCGGTGGATGGCGTAGAATAAGTCCAGTAAGTCAGAGCTGCACTGTCGTCGGAGGTGGAAGGTCGTCGGCGGCAGGAGATGACGTAGGGCGAGTCCAGTCGGCCAGAGCCACGTTGACGCGGGAGATCGCAAGCGCGCGGAGCGTCCCTGCGTCATTCTCAATGACACGCGTGTCATTGAGACAGCGGCGCTTGGACTACTTCTTGCAAGACGCTCTTCCGAGTAAGTTTTTCCCTTCTAGTCCCAGACGGGGGTGACCTCGACGGCTCTGCTCTTGAACCCTGTGAACGAAGGAGTCTCCTTTCTTTCCCGTGCTCGGGTCTTCCGTGTTCGCCTTCACGGAACCGATCAGCTTTGTTAGTTGACGGGTCTGGAGCTGGCTCCACGCTCTGCATCAGCCACATTAATTGCGCTGTACACAACACGCCGGTAACTGTTGCCTCATACTAACTTTCATACATAACTTTACTATGCTCTTACGGCTAAAGGCAGTCCGAACTGTTGTCTAGTGACGAAGGTGTAACACAGGCAAACGTGCATGCAAATCACCGCCTCAGAAAGGCCTACTAATACTCACCATGTAACTTAGGCTGATATATAAAAAGATGGTCATAAACCTAAAGCAGCGTAATGAGAAATGCAGTGTGGGCAGCTGTAGTCTGCACAAACCATATTGTTCAGCAGTGTGGCAAACAGCACAAAAACAAGGAGCATAACGCTGAAAAAATATACGACAAATGATACATATGCATTATTTCGCTTCATCTGTTCGTTTCTTTACGTTGACAAGACTATTGAAGGGCACATTGAGCAATTTCTGCAAGTAGCGACATGACGTACGACAAGAAATGCACAGAATGGAGAAACATGGCTGGGCATGTTATCAAGTAAAATTACGACCAATATACACAGTAACCAAAACTTTTTACAGAAATGAAAGAAACTTTGTGTAAGCAATGTCTCGCGCAGTAAACAGACACATCACATAGCAGAATACTGCTGATTATCTTTTCCAATTGACACAAAGATTATCCTGCGCATTACATGTCATAGTATGTGCCCCGTATGTTACCTAAAATTTGCGAGCATCGCCGCATGCACATTTCGGGTTCTTGTCTTGTCGTTCACACCTTTCGTATCCGCGAACCACGTCTTCAAGTGGAAGGTGCCACCGAAAAGCAAGGAGTAGGCAACGGGAAGAGGGAATCACTCTGCCATGCTGCCAAAGTTATCTTCAGCAATATGTCTCATACAATTTAATTTGCTTTCTTATCTCTGGACAAAAAGAAGGGCGTACTGAATTTACGAACAGTCGTTTTTAGTACTCGTCAGGGTGGTCCAGTGGTTATGGTGTTCCATACCACCACAAGTAGCGGGATCGAATTCCTTTCGTATTTTCGATGTAGGCGAAAACGCTCAATTGAGGCCCATGCACTTTAATTTACATGCATGTTAAAGAACCAAAGTGGTAAAATTTTTGCAGCACCCCACTACAGTGTTTCTCGTAATCATATTTTGGTTTTGAGATGTTATACCCCATCAATTGATCATTAACTACTATCTTTTGCTACTGTTCGGAAAATCTCAATCTAAGAATGACTTCAGTTAACTTTCTTCCTTGATTTTCAGCACGTGCCTATGGTTAATACTACAAACACATTCAGCTAAAGCCGCCTACATTAGAGGTAAAGAAGAGAGAGAATGTCTTCCGGGCGGACTTGTACACGGTGGATGTTCAGAGAGCGATGCCAAACAATCTTTCATTTGTTGTAACTCTCAAGTACAACTTTTGGCGTCTCAGCGAAGAAAAAGAGCGTTCCGCTTCAGCTGTGCATGCTCACGGGCAGAGCTGCCAGAATCTTTAAAATACGGTGAACGTTTGGAAAGAATACCTCTGGGCAATTGGCAACCGCTTGCATCACAGACATGCTCAGCGTTTCTCGCTCCTCTCGCTTCCATTTCGCACTAAATGCTGCTAACTCTCCTTGCAATGCCGACATTGAGATAATGTTCGAGTACACGTCAGCAAACTTCTTGGCTGTGGGAAGAGTGGCAGACTCGGGAATATTCTGTGGGAAAGGGAACAAAGCGTCTTCAAGGTGTGCTGATGCCCTTTAAAACACTCATTGAACTAGTCTATTAAATAGCCCAGAAAAACTCATAAATACTGAAAGCCTAAAGTGCTCTCCACTGATATGCTACTTCGATGAGGCTGCCTACCTGTGACAAGCGGCATCCTCTTTTCGCCAGTTGTCAAGTGTGCACTGGGAGCAGCGTCGGCTTTTTAGAAATAATCATCAAACGTTATACCGTACGACGTTTGGGCGCGACCATCGAGTCACATAGAAGGGCGCTGATCGACCCAAGACACGAACTACCCAGCAATACGTGTAGGCAGCGTATTTGAAGAGGCTGACTTCGCAGTGCTAGGAAGCACGTGCTAAGCAAAGTTCGGGCAGTGACCCTGAATGCAAGAAACGAGAACTTTAGCGACGATTCATGTCGGCTGGTAAAGTTCCACCTTAACCACTAGTGCTCATTTCTCGCCTGGCGAAAAGATTCGCGGGTATACACTTTCTCCGCTTCCCTTCAAGTACCGGTAAGGTCGCGCTCGCCCAGTATCTTATGTTGAATTCCAATGGCGGAGTCGGTGCAGCCGACCGACTTCGCGAGCGAGCACTCGACTCTGGCGTAGAGCAAAACCTCCAAATTCGCCATCGGAACACAACCCGCCCTGCTGGAGCAAGGCGGAAGCTGCCGCGTGGTCTTTTCCGCTGTCTGTTTCCCACGTGGTTTACCAGCATCGCCGCATCGTTCGTTTGCTTGTTCAGCGCTATTCACCTGTGTGGAATGGATATCACGCCAAGCTTTCAACAGCTATTGTCCACGATGTCTGCCGTCGCTATCGAGTAGCAGAAGCATTGCCGCACGCTTTGCCGAGGTAGCCGAGCCGTCCATGCCGTCCGCCATTATCAACACAACTCGCGCCTAAGGTCCCTAGATGAAACAAGGCAGCGTCACTCATTGTTCTCGAGCCGTCCTCCTCATTCTCTCGATTACTCCTCTTTTTTTCTGCCATCCGCGTCTGTAATTGGTGCATTACTTGCACGTGATCTTCCAAATGGCTGGTGGTGTTATTTATTATTATAAATGTTTCCACATTTCCGCATGTTTCCACATACAAATATTTGGGCCTACACTTCACACAAAATCTTTCATGGTCCTCTCACATCACTAACATCTGCGCAAATGCCTCGAGATCACTGGGATACCTACGCCGTAACTTACATTTTTCGCCCGCTAACGTCCGAAAACTAGCTTACGAAACTTTTGTTCGACCTCAACTTGAATTTGCCTCACCAATCTGGTCCCCCCACCAAAATTACTTAACCAACATGATCGAGGCAGTTCAAAATAGGGCAGTCCGATTCATTTCTCGTAATTATAATTTCTGCTGCAGCGTAACACAACTTAAAATGGATTATTCACTTCAATTATTATCCACTCGCCGCAACATTTCTCTTTTATGCCTCTTTCATAAATACGTCAATAGCACTAAAATGACCAGACTTCCAATTGAACGACCCTCCTATTTATCAACTAGACTACACAACCGGCTTAGTTTCTCGCGCATGTACGGCAAAACGATCTCTTTTAACGCATCCGCTTTGCCTCGTGCCATCACGTTGTGGAATGATCTTCCCGATAACTTGGTATCTGACACTAACCCTGTTTCCTTCCGCAACAAATTGGTCTTACATTTTGGTTGATAATTTCATGTTCACAGCTTCGTTCTTTGATGTATATGACATTCATAATGCTGTGCAAAAAGCTTTTTTTCTAATGCGCTTATTGCCCCCTTATTTTTTGTGCTTTATTTTTGTTTGCTTAGGACGAACTGTTCACACTTCCTACAAGCGCTTTCATGATTTTCCCAGTGTATTATACCACAATCTGTGCCAATTTAACTTACACGTATTGTACACTTCCTAACTGCTGCGTGCCATGAACTGCATCTTTCTAGTTTTTTGGTAACGATATATTATGTCAATTTATACTTATTTATTTCTTGTTTATTTGTTACTCATGTCTCGAGCTTACGTTTTGGCACCTTTCGCCCTTTTACTTGTTGTACATGTCTTTGTTAGCCCCCCTTACTCAATGCCCTAACCAAGGGCCTGTAAAGTACCTGTAAATAAATAAATAAAATTATGCAAAAAGTTCAAAACGAGTACGCATGCGCATATGACTCCAGCCGGATTCTCGGAATGACCAAAGACAAAATCGTAGCCAGAACATAAACTGAAGAGGAGGAGCGTTTCGTGTGCGCTAAGTCGACCAAGATTGTTTCGCCATGCTCGTTCAATGAAACATCTGCGTTTCTCAGCAATGCTGCGTTGCCGTAAACAACAGAAAATGGTTTCGCTCTCTTCAACTTACCTCGTGCTTTCCGAGATGAAGCGCACCATGAAGTGCAACTATGAACCATTTCACGCGAATGCTTTCGTGCAACTCCGTCAACGTATGTCGACGCGGATCTGCGAAACGAGTTCACTTGTCGGTTTTTATTGAAACGCCAGGCGCGCGTCTAATGCGTGTCTAGTGCATGCCAGTTGGTACAAATACATGTGGGTATGCACGTATACAGAGCAGCTGTAGGTTGTAATCAACGCACCTTCAGAAACATTTCACTCTTGACCAGTTCCCGCTTGAGCCGAAACGCGCTGCTTCGAGACACCTCACCAGTAGAACTCTCACTTTTCAGGAAGTTCCCAGCACCGCATCAGAATCACTTGGCTTCACGATTGTCCAAATTGGCACATTTAAAAAAAAAACGTCATCGCAGTGCTGCTGGACAAGTGTTCGTACCAGTCTGGTCGTAGTTTTTTTTTTTCTTGCGTGTGCACAAGCCGGTTGTAATCAATCGTCACAACGTCACGCCCTGTGGCCACTTACAGGATCCAGCAAGAAGCACGTTCACTGTGTCACAGCATGAACAAAACACAATCGGAGGAGTGGACTAGTTAAAACTGGCCGAAATACCACGGCCGTGGAACTAAAATGTACTACGCGACGCGAGAGGCCATGGCGAGTGGTGTAAAGTATAAAACTGCACAACGTTGCCGGTTGAGTAACTCACATCCCGCTTGCTCTTGTGTTGTGCCGTTTATGTTCATAAAGGTAACTGTTTATTCTACGTCTTATTTCGTTCCATTTCGTTTCATTTACATCTATTCACCGTAGCAACAGAACCCAAACATTCGCTTTTGGATGAACCTTCTAGGGGGCGCTTCAGGCAAATAAGCGAGAAGGAAAAGGGAGGGTGTCGCTACCTTGGAAACTTGTTTCATCTAGGGACCTTACTCGCGCCGCGCCAGCCGCGCCCCCAAGCAGGCAAACGTGTTAAAGAAAATACGTTACGCAGAGTTCCGGTCCACTCCACCAATTTCGGCGGAGCAGTTTTTCCTGCTCCACGGAGGGACTCCCACTCTGAATCCCCTCCGGCTCTCTCATTGGAACTTTTGACTCTCGCTCTCACTCTGTCAATGGAACACACTTGCTCTGAAAGGAGCAGAAAAACTTGCTCCGACTCCGCCATTGGAATTCAACATTAGTCTGCGTGCGAAACGTCTCGCGTACGTAATTGCACCCATACGGAAGGCTGATAGTTTCTGCGGCGTTGTGATGTAAACGTGAATGAACGCGAAGGAGTAGATGACGGCAGTGAAATTCCAGCGAATCACATCACAATGCCCGAAAAAGACAACCAAAAGGCATGGACGGTGCGCAATAGATAGTAAGTAAACTTGTGTTGCATGTGCTGGCAGTTCTCGTCGGAGTTCACACGTTCTGAGAAATAGATTATGGTGCACTATGATCTGAACAACTTCGGAGTTCATTCCTTCATCACTGGTGAACCAATCACTGAAGATCTTGTGTGGTTCGAGGCTGCTCCTGTTCACGCCGGTGTAAGTGCTGGAAACATGAATGCACGTACTACGCTGCGTGGTGAAATATTCTGTACACTTCTGAATCTGTTGACGTAAAGGAAAATGTCGGCTGCACACTTGCAAACAACACAAAACACCTGTTGCAACGCTATCGTTTCAAGGAACCAAGTGACGAAAGCTACGAAAAAAAACTGAAAAACGAGCACATTCCGCGTTTTTTTGTGCGTATTTAAATTTTTAGCGCATACGCAGCGAACAAGCTAGTTTGTGTGAGTATGTATAGTCCGGTCGCACGTGCACTTTAAACTGAGACCAAGTGAAAAATTCTCACCACTGATTACCTTGCCTTCACAGATTGCACAATAGAAAATGGGCCCCGTATCTGCATGTTTCTGCAAATGTCGTCGAAAGACGATAGTCTTGCGTGTGGATAGAGTGAACAAGACATTTATTTGATGTTCTGCGCAAAAAAATCGGTGGGTGGTATTCTGATGGCGCTGTATTAGAGTGCCTCGAGCTCGCAGTGGAGGCGAACGAGTGCATCAATCCACGACACACGTGAGACATGAGCGCTCTCTGGCAGTTATCTTGAAAAGCGAAGCGCGCACGCCCTGCGCGCCCGTCTCGGAGGTGACAAGGTGTAGAACGCAAGGCGACTGGTAGGTGCCACCACCGTCTCGTCTTAGCAAAGCGTTGGAAACACTCCCCGTTCCGTGCAAGTGTTGCGTGGTCATCGCAGCGTGATAAGCGCTACTGTCCTTAAAATTACTTATGTATGCCTTTTCTAGTAAAAGACGCACATGCAAAACATGTACGTGTTGTTATGTTGCCCCAGACATGCGCAATAATTGCTTTTTAATTGACAATTGCACAAGCATGAACGCTCAACCTTAATAACATTGGTGGGCGCTGCGGATGGGGTCGGCCGTTTCGAGTACCCGATGCCGTTAAGAGTGGACAAAGAGACAAATGTACAGATGGACAGACAGACAGACAGACAGACCAAAATTTTTGCGTCGAAGGTCCCCAAGAAACACTATCGTCTTTAAAACTCTACGATTGGAGTACTTCATTGCTATCAGATGTCACAGTGCAACTGAAAGCCTGTCTGAAAAATAACGTGTGCAAAGTTGTGCTGCCAACGTGCAGCATATCTTACAAAAAATATTACTTAATATGCATCACAAGCATGCAAGGTGCGCGCAGTAAAGTAAGAAATGTTGACTAAACGCTACCACTGCGTCAGGGCTGCTTGAGATATATTCATATTCATATATTCATATTTATTTATTTCCACTATGTTTTTTTTAACAAGTAGGGTCCCTCAGGCAAAAAGCGGTTAAAAAACTACTCGAGAATGCCTGAAGGCCCACATATATGGCAGCAGTTTTGGAATACAAGCTTTTACATCTATAGCAGGAGAGATGAACAAAAAATTCGAAGAGTATTATTATACAAATAGAGCAGTGGTACAAACAGACATAGAACAAACTAAATAACTGAATATTCACTCATTAACAATACTCATAAACGCGATATAGTTTGTAATACTATTATACAAAGTGTCAATACGCCAGCAGAATGGTTTCATTTTGGTGACGTATCATACATAGTGAAAACACACTACAAAGAACACTATGCAAGGGTGACAAAAAATTCACGCATTCCTCTTTTTTGAAAACATAAGAAAGTTAAGGTTGCCACTCATATTTATTTAGTATGCAGTATAATATGTATCTAAGGGTGTGTAGAAAAATAGTTTGTACGAGAACGAGGAACGAGCCATCTGTCCGCACTTCGAATCTGTAAATCCGTGTGTTGTATACTTATGTTTCACAAATCTTTAATAAATGTTTGAAATTGTTTCCTTGCAAAGTAGCTATAGATTAGTAGAAAGTTGTACATACGTTTCACACTGGTTACTTATAGCGGTGGAACAGAGAAACTGCAGATATACTGCGTGACACGTTGGCAATATAGCGCAGTGCTCTTTTTTTTTGCAATGAATTAATTGTTTTCATGTTCCCCAAGGTTGCAGTGCCCCGGACAAGTAGGCAGTAATTTATGTGCTAGGAAAACCGAGCTTGGTATATCTGCACCTTAGCTTTTTCCGGAAGAAAATGCCGACATCGTGACAGAACATCTGCATCACGCGATAGTAACTTGGTCAGTTATTCAACCTAACAGGACCATCTCATACGAGCGGAAAAATTAACACCTAAAAATTTATGTTTCTCCGCGATTCCCACAGATATTCCGTCCACCGTTAATGATTCGTAATTGGTTAATAACTTCTCTATCTCTAAATTTGAAAAACGGCTTTTTTTGCATTTATTCGCAGGTCATTAGCAGTAGACCACCGCAGCACCTCTTAAAGTACCTTTTGAGCTTTGTCAGTGATTTCAGATGATTTTCTTCTACAAACAAACAAAAATACTGGTGTCATCTACGTACAGTAGTAATGTAGCGTCGTTGTTTATGTTGACACTATCATTATTGTAGATATTGAAGAGCACTGGCCCCAAGATGCTTCCTTGAGGCACGCCGCAAGAGATAGTCTTGTAGGAAGAGAACAGTTAGAGCTTAGCCATAAAGATCATTTTCATAGGCACGCAGTCACAGATCTCGGCAGTGAAAAATTCGCTCAGCAAAGTAAGCAAAACCAAAATGTATTTATGAATGTACAAAAACCTGCTGCGTATACCTCTCATTGCTCGTTGAAAGCGGAACCGTCCTTGACTTCTGAAACGCACTTCGCTCCGACGAGGACTACGCCATCTACGCTTAACAGAGACTAACGATTAACGATGTCTTTTCCGATCGGGTTATCGCAATAATGTGTTTTCGAAGACTAGTCCATTCATTGGTGCGGCGAGTGGCCGTTGCTCTAAACGGTCACTGTACCTGTCCTTAACTGTATTTTACAGTACTTCTTACAGTACTGCCCCGTCGCCGTTATCTAGTGGCTAAGGTATTCGGCTGCTGACTGCCGGCTGCGGCGGCTGAAATGTCGATGGAGGCGAAAATGCTGTAAGTCCGTGTGCTCAGATATGGGTGCACGTTGAAGAAACCCAGGTGGTCTACAATTCCGGAGCCCTTCACTACGGCGTCTCTCATAATTATATGAGGGTTGTGGGACGATAAACCTCACATATCAAAAAATCATTCTTAGAGTACTTTTACTCACTCTCTTCCCAACCATATAAGCATGGGGAGAGGGGCAACCTCATGACTTCATGTACATGTACACCATCTGTTTAAACTATCACCGATAGTGACATCGCGGAGGAAGGTTGATGTCTGTGCTTCTCCCCCCAGCTGGGTCAGTGTGAACCCCACCCCCTCCGAAAAAAAATTCTGGCTACGCCCCTGCCAGCCGTGGCTGCTTTTGTTTCAATGTTTTCTGCAGACAAAATTATTCTAATGGAGCGCTCGTGACTAGGGCACTCTGTAGCGCCAGAATAGAATCTGCAATCTGGAGCTCATTTCCTAGTCGCAACTTCCAGGTACCGTGGCGCCACTGTGCGGTGGCGGCCGGAAGCTCTGTTGAGATGATCGAAGTTTTGGACCTGCTTCAAACGCAGTTGTTGCTGCTTGTTTCCCCGCGTTTATGGTCATTTTGCAACGTTGTGAACGGCCTCGATATATTGAGTTTCTCAAGTTAAAGGGAAAGTAGAATGAAAAAGAAAAATTCGACTGATTTCAGTCGACAAAAGCCGACTGATTGCGAACATCGATGCTCACAGCCTACACACACCGTTGGGTAAAGTAAAACCTCCCGTTCAAATTTGCATCCAAAAAAACCGTGAGTGGTTAGGGGGGTTATAATTAACAGGGAAATAAAGCCCATGAATGTACGCAGCACTCATTTTGTGTACAAGTACAGCAACTTCCAGGTTTGCAGTTTTCGCGCTTAGATCGCCTGCTCGACACGCTCGTTATGCAAACAGTACCAAAACTAAATTAGGAATGTGTTCCGCCTCTAAAATAGAATGAAGGTACCAGTTTCAAAACTTTCAACGCATCATTACACATCTGAGGCGTCAGCGAAGTGTCTCCAGGACCTTCAGATCTGCAGCAATTTGTGCTTGGTTTTACTTGCTGATGACGCTTCTTTTTTGTTCATTTCTGCCGCGTACCATGCTATATTTTGTACTTCTCAAACTCTGAAACATAGAATAGTAACGGGAACGACCCCTCTTAAACGTGAAAATTGTATATTACCACTGGTTTCGTTCATGCTGCTTGCCGAATCCATTCTCTTTATACTCTGTTTATTTTATTTTTGTCAAGAACGCATCCTAAAATCATATTGCCGGTAATATAACATGGTGCTTGTTCTTCGGAATTGAAAAACAACAACTTTTTTGTCAGCTTACTATGCTTCGCGCTTTTAGGTGAGCTGATCAAGCTTTGCGCAGAAGACAATACAAGCAAAACTGAAGACAAATCACGTCTCCGAAAATGTTTCTAACATTATACGGAGAAATTTGAACAGAAACTCTCATTATAATACTTTTCCAACAAGACACCAGTCGTTGCGCGCGATTACGCACAACGCTTGGTGAAAGCGTACGTGTGTGCCTTATTTACAATTTTGCGCATATTTATCTACCCAATGTGCTACCCAGCATTTATTCACTTGATATATTAGGTTAGCGCTCCCCTACTTTCTCAAAAACATTAATTGAAGGGCCACCGAAGCGCCAAAAATTGCAGTCTTCGCCAAAAAGGTTCTTTCCGGTACTGTCTCTTTCGGGGCGATCATCTCAACGACAGCCATGTTGAATGTAGAGTACCGCCACCTATAGGTCGCGAAAGTTGTGAACACTAAGTCAAAACGTTTTGTTTCGCGAGAGATGATGGCAGATCTATAGTTCCTGGATCGCGCACGATCAGGCGATAAAGCTGGATTCCTACAAAGACCGTGTAGATTTGTTCTGCGAAGTTGGAGCCCCATCACTGACGTGTAATGTTCGAAGCAACATCTCCGCACAGCGTAAGTAGCGGTTCCCGTGTTTTGTTGCGTTGCATATGCTTTTCATGAAATCAACGCCTGTGAGTGGATTCGGATAGGTTCGATGAAATGACTCCTCGTCTGTCTTGTTGCCGCCAATAGACATCGTCGCACTCTAGCTAAGTTATATTTCTGTGTCACCGTGGACAGCACGTGCGCAGTGTACACGTCAGTAAACCATGTAGTTTGCCGGACTCAGCGTCACCTGACCTGCTGACTCACAGGTCACGGGATCGAATCCCGGCTGCGGTGGCTGCATTTCCGATGGAGGCGGAAAGGTTGTAGGCCCATGTGCTTAGACTTGGGTGCACGTAAAAGAACCCCAGGTAGTCGAAATTTCCGGAGCCCTCCACTACGGCGTCTCTGATAATCATATGGTGGTTTTGGGACGTCCAACCCCACAAATCAATCAATCAATCAGCTTCACCTGACATCATCACATGATGAGTACATTTTATACTCTATCAGTCACACTCAGCACTTATTTCGGATCGTGACCGATTCCAATCGGTGCCCCGACCTATATATCAAAGGTGCCCTCTGCACTTGGCACACACGTATTAATAAGCGTTTAGTCGTGAAGTTGAGTGCCAAGACAAAATAATGCGAGACATCACGCACAGTGGGAATCGATCATCCGTGAAACAGAAATGAGGAATATTGATATGTCACATTAAAATCAGCTCAAACTTACGAGGTGGATGTAAGTTATGCCGTACATAATCCCATGTCATGATTATATGTTTGCGCCTGGCATTTGTGTTCGTCGTCCATTCACGTCACGTATTACGAAATTTGGCATATGCAAAGCTAGCGAAACGGTCGAATACGCGCTATGAGCGCAGCATTCACGTCACGTAATACCAAATTTGGTGTATGTAAAGCGAGCGAAACGACCACGAGCACATCATGAGCGTGGTGTGTAGTCATGACTTACATGACATGCACGTCATGAATTTCACGTGAGAGCCTATCACGTTCACCATCTATTCATGTCATATCATACCAGTTTTGCAATATGTCACGTGAACGAAACCACCACAAGTGCCGCAAGACCATGACATGTAGCTTATGACATACATGTCATGATTTACATGTTATATGACTATAGTCACTTATGCTCGCCATACAGTCATGTTATGTCATACCAATTTTGGTAAAGATCTTATCATCGAAACGACAAGGTGAGGTAAAGGTCTTAGGCGGCTAAACAGATAGATAGATAGATAGATAGATAGATAGATAGATAGATAGATAGATAGATAGATAGATAGATAGATAGATAGATAGATAGATAGATAGATAGATAGATAGATAGATAGATAGATAGATAGATAGATAGATAGATAGATAGATAGATAGATAGATAGATAGATAGATAGATAGATAGATAGATAGATAGATAGATAGATAGATAGATAGATAGATAGATAGATAGATAGATAGATAGATAGATAGATAGATAGATACGGTGAAAGTCGTCGAAGTTCGCTAAGAAATGCTTCGCATTTAATACACGTATATAATTACGTCAGACAATCCGCGGCTGCGACAGGAAGCAGGTTTCCAGCTCCAGTCTAAAGCGGGATCGAACAACTTCCCTATATATCTAGCGGTGAGGACAACTCTTTTTCTCGCCACTGCCGTTTCTGCTTCTACCTTTCCCGTGCGACGTGGTCGAGCCTCTTCATGTAGTCCCTTTACATAGCTGTAAACACACTTGAACGAATGCGCCAGAAATAATACAGCAACAAACTCAAACATACCTGGCAAACAACGCCACGACTACTGAAAAAGTATAGTCAGAAGTAACACTCCGGAAGTCTTTTTGGGCAGACAGTCCGGCACGTGATAGTTTGTTTACAAAACCAAAGCCGTCTATAAGGTGCTGCAAGGTGCTTTAGTTTCTTCGATTACTGTGCTCCTCCATTCAATATATCCTTTAGTACAATTTGAGTTACCTTAAAATATTACGCACACTGATAACTGTTACACCACACAAACCGGCCAAACAAAAAAAATAAAATCTAAATAGATGACAGCACTGAGACCTTTTTTGTGAACTCGACTTGAGACCTCGGTAAGAAAAGATCCTATGCTCGTCTCCTGTCCTTTAGTTGGACTAGACTAGAGAGAAACGAGAAAAGAGGAAGGCAGGGAGGTTAACCAGATGCTAGTATCCGGTATGCTACCCTACACTGGGGTTAGGGAATAGGGGGTTGAAAGAGAAAGGGAGAGTTAAAAAATAAATAAGAGAAAAACACCGACACACACGCACACACAAAATCAGTCCACTCAGAGGCGTTCCGACAGGCCAGTAGTTCGTAAGAAGCCCAGTAGCGCTTGCACGGCTTTCTTCTGTGACGAGGAGTCATGACGATGGCGCAGTATCCTTTCTTCTGAACATCTGAGAGCTTTTATCAGGGTTGCGAGATCCCCGAACAGAAAAAGAGCCACAAAATTAACCAAACTAGCCAGAACAGTAGCCAATTTGCAGCCGCTCTTTTATTTTGGAGCCAGAAAGTAGCTAAGCGTGATTTCGGTTGAGCTAAATTATCACTACGTTCTGACATTTAAAATACGGATCCTATACTGCGGTCCTATACTGAGGCGGCCGTATTTATGAACCGGCGCTCAGACTAGCCATGCATGCGAGCTGCATGATTGCAGTTCCAAGTATGACGGAGTCGCACTGCCACTGTCGCTATTTGTGTGTGCGTGTGTGTGTGTGCGTGTGCGTGTGCGTGTGTGTGTGTGCGTGTGCGTGCGTGTGTGTGTGTGTGTGTGTGTGTGTGTGTGTGTGTGTGTGTGTGTGTGTGTGTGTGTGTGTGTGTGTGTGTGTGTGTGTGTGTGTGTGTGTGTGTGTGTGTGTGTGTGTGCATCATGACGCCGGTTGGGACAAGGCAGCCGTAAATGCGGCGCACTACTCAGAGTTGTTAAAAGCCCGTTTTCTCTACGAGGATAAAGTGCACTTGTGCGACGGAGTGGATCCGTAAACACTTCGACCCGGAACGGACGTTATACTTCAAATCTCTGCCATCCCAGAGGTGTCGCACGGTGACATCGTGAACTATTTGGTTTCTAGCACAAATTTTGAAACTCAGGCGAACTGAAGGCTTTCAAATCAGTGGAAGTGCACTTCACCAGCGGCTGGGAAAAAAGTTTGTCTGCTAAGCTGCTTCGCGACCGTATAGAGTCATCGTCGTTACAGAGGCAAGATTAATGGCTCATGAAATTCATAGATCAGCCCCGATATATCAAATGTCGATGCATGAACGCTGCCTAATCAACAAGTACTGATGTTGGCGCTCAGTTCACACGCGAGTACAGCGATGGTGCTCACGCGGTGGCGTGTTTCTAGATCGCGCCTCCCCGTTTGCATGTTGCCGTTTCTCTTGTCATAAATATAGATGGATGTACGTCTGTGTGAATGTAGTGCTGATATTTTAGTCAGTCAGTGCATGTGCATGTGCACTGTCATCGAGAGGGAGCCGCATTCGGATTCATCTACACGAACGGATGCATTGATTTTGTTCAGCAGCAGAAACACGCGATGAAATTTCAAAGTTGCAGAGGGTCGGGAAAATGAAGAATGAAAGTGGAGATGTACTCATTCGCGTAGGCCATGGAGAATTCGCTCAGGACAGAAGGCTTCGTAATGCAGCATTGTTTGCTTTTTCGTTAACCGGTTAACGGGCAGCGACGACGCGGGGGCGTTGGCGGCAGCACACGTCTGCGACGCCGGCTCAGCTGCTACGTCCACCATCACCGCGTCGGCATGACGTCGGCGCCGTTCGAACTCCGCTTGCCACCTATCGTGACGCTGTTCTTCCTCACGTTATGCTCCGCAGCCAAGCCGGCTACATCTCGTCGAACAACACGGACGGCTTTCCAACGAGCACGAGAGCATCCACGTCAATTATTGTCTTTATGCTTGCTCTCTCAGTCGCTTACCTTCTACGGAGTGAGCGCCGCACACACGAACGTTGTCGTTTTGTTCGTCGAAATGCGCACGCTTTTTTTATGCGTGCCAGCCGGGTATTCCGGCAGTTCGCGCTGAGCATTTTCGTATTCTCGCACTGGTCTTCTACAATCTCCGGTATTCGAAACAAGCTCGTACTAGTGGTCTTTCTACCGCAACTGTCGATGCGATTAGAGCAGCCTATCATATAAGAATGGTTCTGGTGAACAGCTTTTGTATCAGCCGTCGACGATCGTTTGCGGGTAAATATACGCCTTTCGTGTTTTTTTTTTCGTTTGTTTATATTGAAAGAGCATGACAAATGTTGCTATTTTTTTCCTTTAGGAAGCATTACAACAAGGACTGCAAGAAGTGTAGATAGCGTGATGCACTGGTCTCGCCACACTAAAAGGAAGTTTAGTAAGATGCATGCTTGGTTGTTGAAGTCCCACGCAATTTCTTCACGTTACATTAGGTCACAAATGGGCTGTAAACACCGACTGAAAAATATCTGCCTGGCCCGCCTTGAAGGTAAGATGTGTTGTCCTTAATTTATTTGTTGCACTGTTCGTTTTCCAGTGACATATTACGAGTAAACTGTGTTCTCTGAGGCTACAAGCACGCTTCAGAATCTCAACGCGCTTACATAATTACTGTAAGTGCACAGTTTTTTTTTCTTATTTGTAAACATACCCACAAGATTGTTTTGCCAAATTGAACGAATAGAGCTTATAAACGCATGCGACTGTGCAACTAGTCATGTAAATTGTCTGCCCTTCTGTAAGTATTAATCATTCTATTCGTTCCTTTGAGCTTTTTCCAGCAATAGAATGTTGCAAGCCTCACATCTCGGAAGTAAAACCTCACACACCAAATGCGTATTCACGGCCAAGAGCACGAAAATTGACCGAAAGAGAGAACTGATCTATAGCAGGAATACCACTCCATTAACTGTATAGTTGGGTTGCACAAAGCCTGCTGCAAAGCGATCGTTCCATGCGAACAATGTTGCATGAAAAATAGCGCATTTATACAACTGCAGAATAAACATATAAAGTGATGAAACTTACGTTCGCCTATCTTTTATTGCGCGTTACGCACTCACACGCTAACAAGTGCATACTTTAGAGGTGTTTAATTTTGTCTTACATGTGCAGTGAGCCAGAGTCATGTGCACAATTACAAAAAAAAAGTAGAGCAAGGTACGTTGGCAACCGACCTGCAGCCATCGGTAAAAGGACGCTTACGTACTGAGGTCGGGTCATGGTCAACCCGCGGGCGGCACGCACTCGGCTCGTCGGCCAATGCGGTCGGGCCTACGTTGTGTGCCGACGTCGGCCGGCGTGAAGCCAATGTCAATCCCAAAGACCGACCCTACGTTGGTTGCCACGGTCGGTTCAACCACTTCGCAGTCAGTCACACACCTCTCGCCGACCTCTTGCCGAGGACAAATTGTTGGTTTTTTGAACAGGGGAATTCAAAAGCGTGAGCACTTTTTGCTTGGTGTGACTTAACAGTGTAGAAAATTGTGAGCAAAGACCGCATATCTCTGAATTTCTCTCGCCCTTGGCTCGAATGTGCTCACAAGCCACATTGCTCTACGCGCATTAGAAGGTTCCACGATACGTCACCACGTGTGCAAAGGACGTTTCATAGCCGCGGCCTTCGTGGTTGCCGTGACGAATGTGGTTGCAGACTTCACACCTCGCAGCGAAGATATCACCATGGAAGCAGGATTGCAGTTCCGAGAGTCTGATATGTTTTTCAATGCTCTCGCGGCAACTCTTTCTGCACGTTTCTGGCAGCAACTGGCGAAATGCGACAGAATGCGTGGCGTCCATTTGCAGAATACTGTTTATGCACCCGCTTATGTCATTTTTAGTTTCCATTATTGGCAACTTTTAGGGGGTTGGGGGGGGGGGGAAGAACTAGAGGAGAGGCTTGGTGTAGTGAGACCAGGTCCACCCCATTCGCCCGTGCTATTCGGCACCCTTCCGGAGAGAATGTGGAAGGTTGCTAGTGAGGACAAATGGCCTATGTTATCAAAACTATCAAATAGTTTGCTGTGGGCCCGTGGCTAAACACGTACGTGCGAAATCCGACGCAGATTCACTGCGAAGCTCACTCGCATAAAACGACGTCAACATCACTAGGGTTTTATCTGGCTGCCACCCACCATGTTCACCGGTAGGATCAAAACAAAAACGAGCGCAGAGAATACCACAATGATTAGCTTTTGACGAATCGCAGCCGAACAGCGTTTTTGGCCCATATAAGCTTAAGGGGAGTTTGTACATATATGCTTCAGTTTGTGGGGTCTCGATGGATGGATGGATTGCTATGGCTATACGCTTTAGGTCGGGCGGTGGTTAACGCCACCAAGCCGTACTACTTGGTGAACCAAAAACTAGATTTTTTTTTCTTTAAATAGTGAGGTGGAGGACTCGCACTTTGCATGAATGGTTTAATTTTCACTCGTGCCTTGACTTTAGCCACCAATCAGATAACCTTCTTCTAGTTAATTCTTTTCTCTTAAAGTCTATTTTGCCATCCCTGTCCCTGAACCCCAAGGCTTTGAAGAACTTTGGGCCATCACCCTGTACGATAGGGTGAAGCCCCGTTACAGATCATTATCAGGTGTTTGGCAGTTTCCTCCTCCTCTCCGCACGCACTGCATACAGGGTATAGCCGTATACCCCACGGAGGAAGGAAAGGTAAGGAGAAGCCCTGACGTCACTGGTTGTGAAGCCGCGATGAAGCCGGAAGTCGGCCATATTGACTGGGCAAATTCTCCTCTCTTGTTTACATATGAATGCGAAGCAGAAGGCGTGACTCCCTCTCTGTCTCAAAAAGCACGTGGCCTGCGCATGCGCCGGTGCTATCTGAAACAAACGGAACGGATTTCAACACGCTGTCTTGCCGCGATACGGTTGACGAAATCTCTGCGCATGGCTGTTGTACTCTTGCACTGCCGGCGTTTACGATAAACACGGCAAGTTGCACGTTAAGCTTTTTTTTTATTTGATGTGTTCTTTGTGAAAATAAAGATGATATTTCGGACATTGTCGCGCGACGAACCAGGCACCGAAATTTGTACAGCTTCTTTCAGATAACTTTTTCCCCGTTTTGCGCTTCTCTTTAGGCTTTATGAAATTTTTGGTCGGGCTGTGGGCTAGACACAACAATAAAAAAATGTCTTCCCTGCAATAAACCCGGAGGTCCGTAATTATGCCAGTAAAGTCGGCGTCGGTGGAGCTTGTGTGCATGGCAGCCCGTTGAGTTTGCGCCGGCCTCTTTGTTTTCGCCCCTCTTTTGTCCGACGCGCACTGGTTCCTACGGATATCCCAAATGCCATGATTTCATTAAGACGAAAGCAGCGAAGACCACCCGAAAGTGCGTGGGAACACGTCTCCACCGTGATTCACACGCACTAGTAGCTACGGAGAACGGAAACCAGGATCGCGTTAGGGCGAAAGGTGGGAAAGTTAGCCGAAGGAATGCGTGAGAAAAGGTCAACATCGTTCGAACGGCTTTGTCAGCTTCTGAATGCACAAGCACGCGCATCTAGTGAGGTGCACCTAGTTACCTTGTGCAGGTGCATGTAGACATTTTAACGAGTTTTGCTACAATACAGACAATATTGCGGAGAGCGAGACAATATTGCGAAGAGGGAGCATCTTAAGCGAAGCAGAACAGGAACTTTAATGTGCAGAAGCATGTAGTAACTGTACAGGAACATGAAAAGCAAGATTAAATTACAGTCTTAATAAAGGCCTGTGGACCGCAAATGCATCGTGTGTTGTCATAAGAAGCAACACCACGTTACCATCACTAACCTGCAAGGCATTAATTGAACGAATTCTTGAGCACAGTCGTTATCTTCTATGATGGCTTTTCAGCATAATTTCGACGGACGCTGCAAAGTCGGAGTACGTATACGCGCTCTTTCCGTGGTTTCTAGTTCATACACCTGGTTACAACCACCACCGGAGGAAAATCGCGTAGCTAACAATGCGGCACAAAGAATGGATGCTGTCGAACACCTGCAGTACGCCACGGCTAGGTGCGAGGCCCATGAAAACGCGCACACCGCCGCTGGACCGCCTGAGCGGTGCCGCACCGCACTACATCAACAACCAATAACAAAACGCCGCCATTGTGCCTAGTGAATATGGCCGCGCGTGACGTAATTTCCGCCACATTTTTTACGCCCTGCGCCGGCTGGGCATGCCCTCTCCTTACCTTTCTTTCTGCCGTGGTATACCTCATCGTATTTGGATCGATATGTCTTGGTTCGCAATACTCCCGTCCTGGCCTCAAACAGTACAGAACTACCCCGAGTATTATCATAGATCCTTTCCTTAGCAATTTCCTGCTTAAAAGTTCGATAGATCTCTAGTGCGGACTTCTTAATCATGCCGATTCTCCACATATCGGTCTCAGCTTCCTTCACCTTCTTCTTAACCGCTAATTCTTTTTGGTTTGGCCCCCCTGCTGTTTTCTAAGTATTTACCAGTCAATTTTCTGGTTCGCTTTCTCCATTTTGTATCGACATTCTTCATGTAAAAGTAGCTTAATACCTTCCTAGACCAACGCTCCTACCCCATTTCTCTCAATAGATTCTCAAACTTTATTTTGCTGCTAGCTTCCCTGCCCTCGAATGATGTCCATCCCATATCACCTTGTACTCCCTGATTTGGTGTATTCCCGTGAGCTCCTAAGGCAAGCCTACCTATTCCACGTTGCCTAATTTCTAATCTTGCTTGAACTTCTGATCTCATGCACAAGACCGCATTGCCGAACGTCAGACCAGGAACCATGACCTCTTTCCATATTCCTCTCTTGATATGGCGTGTGAGCGCCACCACGCTCTTAGAGTAAACGAACACAGTAGACATGGTCGGAACAAACCAAACAATACACCTTTATATTTAACTACTTTTCGAAACGACGATATCGTCAGCCAAATTATTATACATCAATCGTGATCAACACGCTAAGACATCCTTACACAATATTAACACTCAACAATAACCCAAGGAAACATGGCCGGTGGCCAATGGTCGGTCAAGGGTCGGAACCAGTCAGTGGCCAGTTTAGTTGGCGAGACAACCAAAAAAAGGGGCCGGCCTGTGAGTGGCCATTGACCAGGTCGGCAGTAGGTCGGCCCGTGTACTTAGCCCGACGTCGTAGGTTTACCATTTTTCATTGTCACTTGGCCAGGTCGGCAGTATAGGTCGGTCACCGTGCTTGGCCCGCCGTCGTAGATTTACCATCAAACAACACCATTTGGGCAGGTCGGCAGTAGGTCGGCCAATGTGCTTAACCCGACGTCGCAGGTTTACCTTGGGCAAACCTCTTTTTTAGATCTATGACAAATGGAAGCGCAGGCGATCACGCCTGTCAATTTGCCCGTCGTGTAAGCAAAAACACACGTCTATTCTGCGTTTGCTTTTTCTTTAAATATGGGCAGTGACATTACTTCAATTTTGGCGTAATTTCAGTGTAAGTGACACACTCGGGCCGTCTATGGTGCAATATTGTAGCTAAAGTATGCATTGTTAAACATAAACTTCAAGGCAGTGTACCAAGAAAAGGTAACATAATTGTTCCACAACTGTAAACTAAATTTTTTCGGATTCTTCGAATACGCTACTACGGCCTAAATGAACATACGCGTCCGTGAAAAAATGAAGAAAATTGAAAAAAAAATGAACATCGTAAAATCATTCTCGTAGCTCGGCCAATCAACCAGATAAAAACAAACTTTTCTGAAAGGGCAACTTTTTTTTCTTCGACTATCACTTTTTTTCTTCTTTTTTCGTTCCACTGTATATGTATATATGCGTAGTTTGAAGAATAAAGTTTTGTTGTAAGTCAGCACTCCGTACGTGTCCTTTCTTGTCTGGTCTCTCGTTTATCGCGCTGTTTTTTTTTTCGCCATATCTTAATCGCAGTTGCCCAGAAAAGTTGCTTGTTGAAGTGCCCTCCGTCGGCCATACCTATATGGTGTCTAGGAGGAGAGGTGTCAGCATCGGCAGGCCGGAGAGCAAGCGAAAATTCACCTTGATGCAGCGGCGCTGCGGTCGGCTCCGAGTTGTCCCTCCTCACAGCCAATCACGCGTAGCAGTCGCTTTTTGTTGCAACTATTTTACGCTACCATGCAGATTATAACAAAGTCTACCTGGCAGAATTCTGGCGGCTCACTGCAAAGCGTGTATATGCACTGAAAACTAGTGTTTTCAATTCACTTCCCTGTATATCAGCTACGTTTGCCATTCGCATCCCGAAGCTTAAAAAATAGGGAATCAATTACGACTTGGTAACGAAAAAATTTATTTCTGCATATGTGAAACACAGCCAGAGAGCAACATCAAATTAGTTAATGGGAGATTTGTAACAATGTGAACAAGATAATACTAAAATCACAAGACACAACACAGTGTGATTAATGCACAGTAACATAAATTAGGCCTTGTCCACTGTGTTAACGTTGCGATTTAAGTCGTATGTCTCAATTTCAAGAACTTCATCTTTTCTTTCTTTTTTTTTTCGTATGACACATTTTCTCCAGCAACGAGAAAATGCATTCTGGTCAGTGTACAGAATCTAATGATCCGATTTGTCACTTCCCATGTGTGGTGTTCTTATGCATTAAGATGATGTTAGCGTTCTTCCAAGACTCTGGTACCCTTCCCGTCAGGAGACACCTCGTAAACAGGGTGGCTAGTTTTTCTAACACAATCTGTCCTCCATCTTTCAGCAGATCTGATGTTACCTGATCCTCACCAGCAGCTTTGCCCCTTTGCATGCTCTCCAAAGCTTTTCTGACTTCTTCTATCATTACTGGTGGGGTGTAATCTGGGTTACTGCTAGTTCTTATAGTATTAAGGTCGTGGTTGTCTCGGCTACTGTACAGATCTCTGTAAAACTCCTCCGCTATTTTAACTATCCTATCTATATTGGTAGTTATTTTGCCTTCTTTGTCCCTTAGTGCATACGTCCGGCTTTTGCCTATCCCAAGTTTCCTCTTCAATGCTTTCACACTTCCTCCGTTTTTCAGAGCGTGTTCAATTCTCTCCATGTTATACCTTCTTACATCGCATACCTTACGTCTATTAATAAACTTCGAAAGCTCTGTCAGTTCTATTTTGTCTGTTGTACTTGACACTTTCATGATTTGACGCTTCTTAATTAGGTTCTTTGTTTCCTGGGAAAGCTTGCCAGTGTCCTGTCTAACTACCCTGCCTCCAACTTCCACTGCACACTCCGTAATGATACTCGTCAGATTATCATTCATTGTATCTACGCTAAGGTTGGTTTCCTCACTAAGAGCCGAGTACCTGTTCTGCAGCGACACTCTGAATTCCTGTACTTTCCCTCTAAGTGCTAGCTGATTGATTGGCTTCTTGCGTATCAGTTTCTGTCGTTCCTTCTTCAAGTCTAGGCGAATTCGAGACCGTACCATTCTATGGTCACTGCATCGTAACTTGCCAATCACTTCCACATCCTGCACGATTCCAGGGTGTGCACTCATAAGAAAGGAGATGACAAGGACTTGAAGAATTACAGGCCGATCAGCTTGCTCTCTGTAGTATACAAGCTATTTACAAAGGTAATTGCTAACAGAGTAAAGAAAACATTAGAAAACATTAGAATTCAATCAACCAAAGGAACAAGCAGGATTTCGAACGGGCTACTCAACAATTGACCACATTCATACTATCAATCAGGTAATAGAGAAATGCTCAGATTATAACCAACCACTATACATAGCCTTCATAGATTACGAGAAGGCGTTTGATTCAGTAGAAATATCAGCCGTCATGCAAACACTGCGGAATCAGGGCGTAGATGAAGTATATATAAACATTCTGGAAGAAGTCTACAGGGGATCAACTGCTACCATAGTGCTTCATAAAGAAAGCGACAGAATACCAATCAAGAAGGGTGTAAGGCAGGGGGACACAATTTCCCCAATGCTATTTACCGCATGCTTACAGGAGGTTTTCAGAAGCCTAGAATGGGAACAGTTAGGGATAAGAGTCAATGGAGAATACCTTAGTAACCAGCGCTTCGCCGATGACATTGCATTGCTGAGTAACTCGGGGGACGAATTGCAACTCATGATTACGGAGTTAGACAAGGAGAGCAGAAAGATGGGTCTTAAAATTAATCTGCAGAAAACGAAAGTAATGTACAACAACCTCGACAAGGAGCAGCGCTTCGAGATAGGTAATAGTGCACTTGAAGTTGTAAAAGACTATGTCTACTTAGGGCAGGTAATAACCGCAGAGCCGAACCACGAGATTGAAGTAACTAGAAGAATAAGAATGGGGTGGAGCACATTCGGCAAGCACTCTCAAATTATGACAGGTAGATTGCCACTATCCCTCAAGAGGAAGGTATATAACAGCTGTATCTTGCCGGTACTTAGCTACGGAGCAGAAACCTGGAGACTTACAAAGAGGGTTCAGCTTAAATTGAGGACGACGCAGCGAGCAATGGAAAGAAAAATGGCAGGTGTAACCTTAAGAGACAAGAAGAGAGCAGAGTGGATTAGGGAACAAACGGGCGTTAAGGATATCATAGCTGAAATCAAGAAGAAGAAATGGACATGGGCAGGGTATATAGCGCGTAGACAGGATAACCGCTGGTCATTAAGGGTAACCGACTGGATTCCCAGAGAAGGGAAGCGGGTTAGGTGGAGACAGAAGGTTAGGTGGGCAGATGAGATTAAGAAGTTTGCGGGTATAAATTGGCAGCAGCAAGCACAGGACCGGGTTAACTGGCGGAACATGGGAGAGGCCTTTGTCCTGCAGTGGACGTAGTCAGGCTGATGATGATGATGATGATGTGTGGTGTTCCCAGCCGACCATATTTAACCTCTACACAGACAGGCAAGAGATAAGGTTTGTTATGCTGTCAGTTTTCAACTTATTAAAACTGAAGCAATAGGTGAATGCATCATCCATAGCTTTGACAAGGCGTGCTAAGGACTCGGACGGGTACAGGAGGCCACCTCTGTCTATATAACATGTGACGCATGATTCTGCCAGAAGAAAGCTGAAATTTATCTGAGTGAAGCAACAGACTGCTACATTCGTTGCACTTTGTCTTTTCGAACATCTTCCAGGCCACACACACTGACGAAATAAGTTATCCAGGAGTCACTTTTGAGTCCGATGAGATCAGTGTGGCCAGGAAGGGCTTCACAAGCAACAATCATTTTGTGAACATCATTGAGATGCCCCATATCTAGGAGCTTATCCAGCTTGTTCCGCAGTTTCATTGAATCATTGTGGACAACCAGACATAGGAGGCTGCTCAGAACTCCACAAGGTATGTTTCCACTGGAAAGTGACCGTGCCAAGCTGTAAAAATGAGACAATTCACAGAGATCAAAAACTGTGTCTGCGTTTTCAAGCGTGTCTTGGCAGAGGCGAGACGTCATCAAGTACTTTTATAGCCCAAGGCTTTCGTGACATGGTGCAGGAATGAAAGTGTGCTGGTAAGAGTGACACAGAATCCTTCGGCGGTTGATTTGCTTAGCAACCCACTGTGCTTAGATATAGCTTTTTCCCAAGTTTCTAAAACCTTTAAAAATCAATTGATGCTTACTAATTTATTACTGTCTGGTCTTAAACCTTGCTTTCAGTAACTTGATGTCATGGCATTGACAAGGTCTCTCATCATAGCGACAAATGCAAAAGTAGCCTTGGTAGAGCCAGTGCCATAGCAGTGTTCCACTTGGCTATTGTAGATATATAGGCCCTTTAAAACTTCATCACTGCAGAAAGTGAATGCCAAGTTGACCCGCATTTTCTCAAAAACATTAGGTTGGCAAACAGCCATGGTGACGTGCAACATTGGCCTGAAAGTCACTGAACTTGAAGTGTCCCATTTGCAGGCCGCAGGTCTCCTTTACATACTCGTTGCTAACTCTACCATCTGGTGTCAAAAGCCCTTTGGAAGATACCGCGTTACGGACATATTTCACGAGGTGGGAAAATCCAATAAAAAATGCAGATACTGGCTCAGATCCACTGGTTGCTTTATTTCGCACACCGTCTTTTTGAGCTTCCCATTTACACAGAAAATTTTCCACATGCTGCGGTTCCACAGAGCCCCCCTGTCGCACATTACAAAATCGACAAAGAGCCCTGATTTCTCAGCACAAATTACAGCATCAACGATGATTTTTGCCAGAATGTCTGCCCTGACATTGTCTCGTGCACATAATGCACCAGGAATTTGTTGCCATTTGCCTGTGAATGGCTGAAAGAAAATTACAAGGCCATGGTCACATTGAGCCCCTTGTCCTGTAGGTCAGCTGTACTTTCCAAGGGCAACAAAACCGTCAACTTTCCCTGTTTTATTTTAACACAGTTTCATCATTTCATCAAAAGACAGTTTCATTTCATCAACAAGTATGCCACCGTGTCGGGTGATACAAATCAATAGTGCGTGCTTTATCTGCAATAGCCGTGGGCACTTTTTCATTAAAGCCAAACCAGTTTTATATTTACGAACATAAGCACGTAGGAATGACGGGCTCGGTACAACCATAATCTTACGCTAAGGAATGTGCTCGTAAAGATGCAGGCATTTCATATGCACCACAGTGCACTCAAGGATCCACTCTTGCTGAAATTTCATTCCAATTGTTTTTCGCTTCCTCAACGCTGCAAAGTATTCGCGTACCTGCACTTGCTGCTTTTTTGGTAGGCTTTGTAACTTTTCTTCTAAACTAGAGCTGCTTATAACTTTATCGTCCTGTTTCAACTTTTCTATAGTATCGCTTAACTTTAGAATGCTACCTTTTGCTGTCACAGCTGCACATTTTTTCGCGTCAGCTTCTGTGTGAGGTTAGCTCTAGCCTGTCTTGCTTTTGTGTGCTTATAGTATGCCTAATTTATCAAGAGCTTACGAAGGTACTTTCACTGCAAACATATGCTTCTATGTTGGGCTGCCCCACAACACGTCAGGCTGTGCAGTTTTCCTCCATGGAGCTTTAGTTTGGTTTTTATTTGTGCACTTTGAATTCCTGTTTCCACTTCAAACTCCTCGCAAAGAACCATGCCATTCATTTCAAAGAGGAGGCCCTCAACATAACTAATGCTGTCGACATGCACTTTTTTTACAAGAACCCCTGTACATAAGCCCCACAATGAAAGGTCGAGGCATTACCTGAACACAAAAGCAACTTTTTAAAGCACAAAGTTCCACCTTTTGATGCACACACTGAGAATGCTACAACATCCGTGTTGTTCGGGATAACGTGTTTCACCCAGTATTTACTTGGAAGGTCATCTTCCATCATGTCCTCCAAGATATTGCAAGCGTCGTTGATTTTCGAACTTGATGGAACGTTCGTTTCAGCACTCTGTAGTTTCTTAAGAATGTAGTCAATCTTTCTTCGCTTGGGAGCCACACCTACATCAAACGAGACCATCTTTCGTTTCGTAGGCAACTTCTTCAAGGATAAGCCAGCACATTCAGATATATCGTGGGGATCACATTTACTGTCAGATGAAAGTGATCACGGGGGATTTCCATGGGCTCATCGTTGATAACACGCTTGTAGCTACGAATAATGAATCGAAATGAGCCTCACATACAACACAGTTCTTTTCCAGCGGCTTGTCAGCACGAGGAATTGCACGCTCCCAGGCCTTGCGCCGTTCAGTTCACAGGCACAGAAAAGAGGGATGCTTTCTTCCCTTGTTTGCGGGCCAAAACATACCCCACATTGCATCCAGGTACAAAGCAGTGTCTTTGATGTTTACACATTACTTTGGCATGGTCACATTGCTACGTATTGATCCCGAAGAAGTTGAAATAGGCACATTGCAGATGTTGTGAAAACACGAGCAAATGACTAAATGTGCTGTGCCAGCGGCTGGCGGGTGCTCCCAACCAATCTCGATAACGACATACGCGCTACCCCTCCGCGGGATGACATACCAGCACGCCTTCTTTAAAGGTGCGACCAAGACGATGTTGACACCTCTCCTTCTAGCCACCATATCCCTGCTTTAGAAAACAGAATGTGCTTGGGACTTTAAATACCGGTGCACTTGGAAAAACGCAGCATCGCAATCTTGCCGCTCTGGCAACAGGTCATTTATGCCAATTTTTTTTCAGTTGATACTGTACCTCACTCCTACATGAAATGTGCTCGGCATTTCACCCTAAAATTTTTTTACTTTATATGCAGCGAAGGCAGCTGAAACATATAATTGATGTTGGCCTTACATGCATACTTTATTTGTACCTAGACTTTTGTAGCACGAGCAACACAACGACACCATCATACACAAACACACACTCACACCATCATACGATTAATGCATATGCCATGCACGTACAAACCTGAACTAATTCAGGTTCGTACGAGTCACTGTCTTTCTTCATTTTTTCCTATTTTCTTTACCAAATGCCCAACTTTTCGTACAACCACAATGTGCTGCCAAACCTTGAGTGACATAATGACACAGCTAGGAGTCACCAAAGTAATAGCTCACTGCTGCACAAAATGTTAAATCATTTTACAGCAAAAGTTTTTATGAGATCATAACATGGGTCATGCCGCCACTGCCATTGCCAGTAACCAGTATCGAATGAAACAAACTCAGTAAATGAAAAACACTAATGACGCAATGGGATTCCAAACCGGGTCCGCTGCATTTCTGCCCAGTATTCTCGCCCCGCCGCGGTGGTCTAGTGGCTAAGGTACTCGGCTGCTGACCCGCAGGTCGGGGGATCGAATCCCGGCAGCGGCGGCTGCATTTTCGATGGAGGCGGAAATGTTGTAGGTCCGTGTGCTCAGATTTGGGTGCACGTTAAAGAACCTCAGGTGGTCAAAATTTCCGGAGCCCTCCACTACGGCATCTCTTATATAATTTTGTGGTTTTGGGACGTTAAACCCCAAAAATCGATCAATCAATGCCCAGTATTCTACTGCTGAGCCATGCCAGTGGTATGAACTAAGTAAATAGAAAACACCAATGACACAATGCGATTTGAACCCGGGTTTGCTGCGTGCCAGCCCAGTATTCTACCACTGAGCCATACCAGTGCTTGCAACTTGTTTCTAAACTGGCCTTAGGCAGGCTTGATATCGGGAAGGGAACCACATACAATATAAGTAATAAAGCGTTTTAGAACATCGAAGAAACATCCAGGGGACGCCACAATGTGAACTGCGTAACAACTGGGTCATCCAATGCTGCAACCCATTAAGAAACTTGTTGTTGATCACCTACTAACTGTGGCGAATGCCCACTTCATGCATATTTCTTCATCGTCGTCAACCACTGAATAAAAAAATTTCACAAAATTTCCAACACGTGAGTAGCATATACCACGCTTCTTCAAAGAGTAACGAAGGATAGCATAGTGCATGCTGGCCTACTACACAAAATTTAAGATTATTTATGGTGCAGTGACTACCCAGTAGTGTGCTTGCAACATCCCAAAGAGTGTTTAGAAAAGGCTCTGAAAGGCTGCCCTTCTAGCTTTCACTGTAACTGTGCTGATGCAGGCCTGGCGTTTTTTTCAGACATGATGTGTGGGTTATACTGCAAAATAAAACGTGGCAGCATGAAGAAACCTACCTCATATAAGCTGTTACACTGCTTTCTCGAAAATTACACCAGCAGTGGAGACATTTCTAAATATGTGGAGCCAAGCAAAAATGCAATATTGCCCAAGCGCACACAATTATGAGCAATCACACTGAGAAATCTCGATACCAAACTATCTGCGAGTGCACACTTAATTAGATTATCTTGATAAACTATGAGGAAGTAGGAGACATGGCGGCACTGCTCAAACAGTGCAACCACAATCTGCCGTTCAGCACAAGTTATCTTCGTTGATGACTGAGGTTCCACAAGACAGTTTTCATAGTTCTTTGCAACATCAATGTTTACATAGGGAAAGCGTCAGAGCAATTTATATCATATGCAGAATATGTGTAGCAGCTTACTGGAGAAAATGTAGCAGCATTCCCAGCAGAGCAAGTACTACAAAAGTATTCTGACAGTATGTAACACAGTTTTCATTAAAGCAAGACAAAATTTCACATTAGCTATTGTGATAATGTTTATTCAAACAGAGAAGTCGCAACGAGGTCGCGACGGAAAATGGCCGTACGGAAAGTCTGGCAAAAGCGGCACAGATTCTCACGCAATCAGAGCACGGGGTTTTTCATTCTCTTCCGACGGCGCATACGCATTGGTGCATATGCACCACTACAATGCCCCCCCCCCCCCCCCTGTTGAAGAGTAGCCATCCTGGCGACTCCAAGAGTAGGCACAATGAGAGGGTCGTAGTAGGGCTTCACAGGGTTGACGTGTACAGTCTCGCATCCACGACGGCGCAAATCTGGCGATTGTGTTAGGGGCTCGATGGTGTAATTCACCGGCGAGGTCGCGTAAATGACATGGTACGGACCATGGTACCGGCCAGAAGTTTAGAAGAAAGGCCAGGAACGTGCGGGGGCACCCAAAGCCACAGAAGGGAGCCAGCACGAAATGTAGGAGCTATGTGGTAAATGTTGTCATGTGGGGTCTTTTGTAGACCTTGAGCCTCACTTGTCAGAGACCGAGCTAACTGACAGCAGTCTTCAGCGTATCTGGCGACTTCCAAAAACGGAGATCACTCAGGTGCATCAGGGCGGTACGGGAGTACAGTGTCGAGAGGGTGGGAAGGTTCACGGCCGTACAACAGAAAGAACGGGGAAAAACCAGTAGTCGCTTGCGTCGCGGTGTTGTTAGCGAAGGTAACAAAAGGTAATACAGCATCCCAGTTAGTTTGGTCGGAGGTGGTGTACATCCTCAGCATGTCGCCAAGTGTGCGGTTGAACCGTTCAGTGAGACCATTCGTCTGTGGATGGTATGCGGTAGATTTACGGTGGATGATGTTGCATTCAGTGAGAATAGCTTGGATGACCTCCGACAGGAACACTCGACCCCTATTACTGAGTAATTCCTGTGGAGCCCCATGGCGGAGAATGAAGCTGCGCAGAATGAAGAGTGCAACATTGTGGGCGGTCGCTGCCGGTAAAGCTGCATAGCGTGTCACATGATAGACGCCGAATAATCCACCGGTTTCCAGAGTGGCTATATAGGAGGTGGCCATAGAGGTCGATACCCACGCGGTCAAATGGGCGAGCCGGGCATGGGAGCGGCTGTAACATGCCAGTAAGGTGCCGCGGAGGTGTCTTGTTCTGTTGGCAAGTGGTGCAAGACTTAATGTATTTTTGCACAAAGCAATACATTCCTCGCCAGTAATATCGTTGGCGCAGCCTTTTGTAGGTTTTCAGGACACCTGCGTGAGCACTTTGGGGATCTGCATGGAAATTCATGCAGATGTCAGAGCGCATACGAGTTGGGACAGCAAGGAGCCACTTTCGACCACCAGGCATGTAGTTGTGGCGGTACAGAATGTTGTCTCGCATAGAAAAGTGGGCTCCTTGCCGGCGTAGCGCTCTCGTGGAAGGGACAGCAGATGGATCGGTAAGGTAGTCGAGTAACAAGGCAAGGTATGGGTCTTTACGCTGCTCCGAAAGCATGTCAGTGGTGTCGACTGGTGACAAGGTGGTAAAAAGGGGTGACAGAGAAGCCACATCTGGTGTTAATGGCGATCGCGAAAGTGCATCAGCATCCGCATGCTTGCGACCAGAACGATATATGACACGGATGACGTATTCCTACAATCGAAGTGCCCAACGCCCCAGGCATCCGAACAGGTCTTTCAAGGTGGACAGCCAACATAGAGCATGGTGGTCTGTGACCACGTCGAAAGGACTGCTGTAAAGGTACGGGAGAAACTTCGTCAACGCCCAGATTATGGCCAAACACTCATTCTCTGTCTTGAAGTAATTCAATTCAGTCTTCTTGAGAGTGCGACTTGCATAGGTGACTACGTATTTCACTTGGGTGCCTTTTCGTTGTGCCAAAACTGCACCAAGATTGATTCCGCTTGCATCGGTGTGAATTTCTGTGGCAGCAGTGGGGTCGTAGTGACGAAGAATAGGTGGTGAGGTCAGCAGGCGGCACAGCTGGCGAAATGCGTCATCACATGCAGGGGACCATGCAGATATACCTTTGCTGTTGGAAAGCAGACTCGCCAGAGATGCGATGATGGACGTGAAGTTGTGCACAAAGCGACAAAAGTAGGAGCAGAGGCCAATGAAACTTCTTAGGGATTTCAGTGATGTGCGCATTGGTAAGTCAGCGACAGCTCAAAGCTTATCGGAATCCGAAAGAACACCGTCTCTTGTGATGACATGCCCCAAGATGGTTAGTTTTTGTGCTGCGAAATGGCACTTCTTGGTGTTAAGTTGTAGGACTGCAGAAGTTAGACACGTCAGAATCTCGTGGAGACAAACACGATGTGTCGGGAAATCAACTGAAAAGACTACGATGTTGACCAGGTAACACAAGCAAGTTTTCCACTTGTAGGCAAGCAAGATGGTATCGATCATGCGCTCAAATGTCCCAGGCGCGTTGAACAGCCCAAATAGCATGACTCTGAACTCATATACGCCGTCCGGCATTACAAAGGCTGTTTTAGGGCAATCACATTCAGCCATTGGCCCCTGCCAATAACCAGAACGCAGATCCAAGGATGTAAAGTACTCGGCGCATTGTAAACAGTCAAGAGCATCGTCTATTCGAGGTAGCGGGTAGACATCTTTCTTCGTAATCTTGTTTAAGCGGCGTTAGTCCATGTAAAATCGAACGGTGCCATCTTTTTCTTTACCAGAACCACAGGTGATGACCAAGCGCTTTGAGAAGGCTGTATGACTCCACCTTTAAGCATGTCATCTACTTGCGCTGAAATGACGCAGCACTTTTCGGTGGAAACGCGGTAAGGACGCTGTCGCAGAGGTGAACGTGAGCCGGTGTCAATAGTATAAGTGATAGTCATGGTGCGGCCCAAAGCAGGTTCTTGAAAGTCGAAAGAAGAGCGAAACTTGTTAAGGAGAGCAACAAGTAGGCTGCGATGCGAGGGGGGAAGGTCTGCGTCAATAGCATTGTCGAAGGCTGACGAACTTGATGGCTCAAATGCCTGACTGAATGCGGCAATGTGACATGGGGTTTCGTTGGGAATAATAATATCATCGATATGGTCGACAGGTTGTACATATCCTAACATTTCACCCCAAAGTAAGCCGATGGGATAGTTGCAGTGGTTGGTAACCAGCATTACGGTTAAACCAGACGCAATTCTAAGAATGGCAAATGGGAGAACGATGCCCTTGCGTTCAGTAAAAACCGGAGATGGCGTAAACACCACCGTGGCGACAGGTTGCGCCACACATGAAAGGCTCATAGGAACTGAAACTTCCAAAGGCAAGGTAATGTTGTCGTCAGCGATGAGTTTGCAGAGCAGAGGAGAACGATCGGGCAATGGAAATTCACATGTTGGCACAAGGGACACTTCCCCATGAGAACAATCGATGATAGTTTCATGACCTGATAAAAAATCCCAACCCAGGATAAGGTCATGAGAGCAAGATGGTAGAACGAAAAATTGGACAATGTACAAAACGTCTTGGATGACGACGCGCGCCGTACACACAGCCGAGGGATGAATGCGTTGCGTGCTAGCCGTGGACAGCACCATGCCACAGAGAGATGTGGTCACGTTCTTCAGTTTGCGATCATCACAGAAACGGCGATCCCAGTATCAATTAACACTAGTGTGGCGACTCCCTCAACATCGACATCAACAACATTTGGTGGCTAAAATGGAGGCCTTGAGACTTGCCCACAAGTTGCAGTTCTTGCCTCCGGAACTGCACTGATTAGTCTCCCTCCTCAGGATGTGGTCGACGACGCATAGGTGATGGCGATCGGCAACGAGGGGATGGGAATCGAGCAGTTGATGGGCGTCGATTCGAGTCGGAGTGCCTCTGTTCATATGCAGACGTAGCAGCCTGCTGCGGCGCGTAGGTTGGAGTTCCGAAGTAGGCGTGCGCAGGTGTGAGACGGCGGCTGCAAAAGCGTGCAATGTGGCCAGCGATGCCACACGCGAAGCAGATAGGACGGTTGTCTTCGTTGCGCCACTCATTAGATGGACGGACAAAGCGAGGTGTGGGCCTGTAAACTGGAGGGGAGGCCGGAGGAGGGGAAGCCGATAGGGAGACTGAATGCGGTGGGGGCTGCGCGACCAGTGCTGCGTAGCTGAGAGGTGAAGGCGGCACAGGTGGTGCATAGCCGGCAGTTAAGAGATCAGATGGTACCGAAGTGCATGGGTAAGGGGCCAGAACTGTAGGAGGGCATCGCAAATTTCAGTGCGTATGGCCTGCTGCAGTGTCAAACGCAGGCTTGTGGTGGGCGCGTCGCTATGCGACAGCAGAGAGAGCTGTCGGGCGACTTCCTCCCTGAAGTCTTTAATCTGGTTCGACAGAGTTCCTTGGCGATGTTGCCATTTGCGAGTGCGACAACCGAGATCGAATCTAGTGGGGGGACACTCTGTCGGGCGATGGAATGCTGACGACGCAATTGATCGAAGCTCTGGAACAGGCTTACAAGGGCTGCCACCGTGGTCGGGCTTTTTGCCAGCAACATCTGGAATGCGCCCTCCTCGATGCCCTTGAGAATCTGACGAATTTTCTTTTCTTCAGGCATAGATGGTTCAACACGCCTGCAGAGGTCGAGCACATGCTCAATATAACTAGTAAACGTCTCGCCAGGCTGCTGGGCTCGGTGGCGTAGACGCTGGTCCCTGTCCAGCTCCCCGGCTGTGCCATGGCTGGGTGCCTCTTTTTACCATGCTCGGAGCTTCTGATTGGCCTGACGGTGGGCAACACCTGCATGCCAGAGCAGGTCATCTCGAAGGTGCTTTATCTTGATCATGCTCTCAAGCCTATTTTTCGCCACCTCAACCTTGACCCTTATATTGTCTGTAAGCCTATGTGTGCCCTCCCGTGAGCGACCTTTTCCTTGCGAGTAGTCGATAGCAATTCCCATCTGCAACTCCTTAATACCCCTCTGGTAGAGGCCAATCGCCAGTTCCTTGAAATGCAGGGGGTCTGCAAGAGTGCCATTCTCTTCATTGTATTTGAATGCTTTCGAGATGAATTCGAAGGTTCGCTTGTGCTAAAGATTCTGTCGGATCAGCATATATGCGTCAGGCTCTGCACAACACACCGCCATTGTGTCCGAGCTGCTGGTGGCTTCGACAGACGGCTGTAGTAGCGCTCTCTGTGGTGAACGCGGCGCCTGCCACAGAAAAGAAACACCAAAACTGTGAGCACACTCACACACAGCCATCGCAGTGACCGGAAGACCATGAACACGGAGTAAATTGCGTCTACACCAAGGGTCCTCAGCATGCAAAGTCAGGGAGTGCATTCCTCAGAGCGGGAACAGTCGTAAGGCGCAATCTTGATCGAAGCAGCTTCTCCATGTTCGCACAATATGCCTCATGCATCAAGAGATATCGTCTGTGTCGCAAGGGTGGAACATATCTCGAAGTCAGCGTAAATACTGTGCATCTTCGAAGAACCTCCTCGGGAGCTTAAATGCCAACTCCAGCGATTTTTTAACCATGTTAGGATAATGGTGCTTCTACGTTCCTTAGAAACTCTTCCCAAGTGACCGATAACTGAAATGCTCAAAAAATTTGAGTGTAATCTTTAATTATCGAAACACCGCAATACCAAAACCGAAACCCAACTTAGTGTGCTTCTATGTGTGACGTAAAAATTTGCCCGATGCTGCCGAAACCTGCCTGATTGGACATAATGCCCACCAGATGGCACTACTTGTCCACGCCTTCCTTGGCGATCGGCTAAAACACTAACCCTGTTATGGTGAAAATATGGCGAATCGTGTGTGGCTCACATCGCAGCACCACTTGGCACCTATCGTACGCCCATCAATACGGAAAAGGAAATCGCACGCTCAACCAACGAAGCGCCGACCAAACCCACACAATCTATGGCAGACAAGCAGACGCTGCAGTGGCACATCAGTTTGTCATTTCCACCAGGCAAAACTCAACATCACACACACAATGTTGCCATTAATTCTGGCAAGTGAGGTGAGCGTTTCAAGGCAAGCTATAAAATTCATTTGAAAAGAATCTGCGAAACCCTCAAGCCAGTAATTTGGCATGAATTGCGCGAATGTGCAAATGAACGTACCCAGTGAATTTTATTGGGATCCACTGACCTCGAAAAATCACCAAAGTTGGCCTTCAAAACTGCACGGGCGTTTTATGGGTCGACATTGGGAGTCATCAACTGCGCACTGTGCGATGACTGCCCCAGTTGCATGGCTCGATCGAGCCACTTGAGCAAAGCGGACAAGACCAGAGCCGATCAACAACCAGAGCAACTAAGGTAGTGCTTGCTGCCTGAATTCTGGCTGAAAGATTGGCTGCATAGCTGTACACGTATATTTGTGCAACTAACTACACTGATGCTTACTGTATTGTTGCACACACACAGGCACGCAAGAAACATAAATGAAAGCACCAATTTAAATAGCACTACTCACAATGAGGCATCACTGGTAATGCACTGATTCTTCTGATCTGTCACTTCCTAGCACAATCAATACAGTAAATATAAAAGGGCTCGTGTAAAAAAATGTTAATTCTACATCTTGTAATGCAGAGCAGCATGAATGTGACCACCAGATACAATCTCTTAGGATGGTACTCACATGCGCACATGTGATAGAAAAATACTTTAACATAACAATAATAACCAGACACATATATCTCGCTCTTAGTCAAATATTCTTCCACAACCTCTACAGTATCTATTACTATTTACTTCACAGAGGTAAAACTAAGCAGGCAGACAAAAACAACTTTCCAGAGAAAATTTGATGTCTGAATGAATTTCTTTTCTTCCTAGACTTCAAATTGCTTTGCAGTCTGTCTGCAAGAAAAAAGAAAGATAGAAAAGTTAAAACTGATGTCATGCTTTTTATGTAAAAACAACGGAACTCACAAAATACTCTTTGAATTCAGACACACAAGTTTCACAAGACTTCCTCTGCCAGGAAAATTTGGCATTTGTTTCTTTGGGAAGCTTTTCTTTACTCTCTGCACAACTACAGCTGTTGAATATTTAGAAAATGTTCACAAAAAAGTGTGCAAGGTGCACTAGTGGTGCAAAACTAGAACCATTGGCGAAGCTAGTGTTCGACCTAGCTTAGGTTAGCTAGTAATACCACACATTTGTTAGAGGTCTTAAGTTTCTGATACTATTTATGACTAGATTTAGCTAGACATGTCACATCACTACCCGTTATGTAATGTTGTGATTTTAGTCACATTAGGAGCTGTTACGTAATTTATGGTGGAAACATGTGCCGCGAGTAGCTATTACTCGATGTTGAACCATTTTATAGTGACATGACTAAACGTCACATAATTTTTAATCATGTGACTCAAAGTAGCATCATGTTACATGATTTTTATTCACACAAGTAATAACAAGGAGTTGCATGATTGTGGTAACGTTACCACTAACATGATGTCATGTCATTTTAGTCAGGTTACTTGATATTGTGTGATGTTTAGTCACAATGTGATGTGATATGCAATTTTAGTCACATGACGAGTTATTACAATTGGTTATATGATTCTTAAGCATGTGATTACATAGTTACTACGTGATGTTGGAGTATTTCAGTTTAGTGACTGATTACGTGAAGATATGCGATCATGGTCATGTAAGACTCACCAATCATAGTTATTGTATTTCTCGCCCGACAATGCAGAGAATGTGCTGCAAAAGCAAAGCCAAAATTGAAGAGAATGAAGCAAGCGCATATCGGCTCATGACGGTAATAACTCCAGTTCGCACTACCTGCAGCAGTGAAAAGCTTAAAAGAGCTCCTCTCTTTATAAAATTGTCAGCCAGGCAGGTATACACAATATGCTTGATATATTCTTTCTAAAGCACTAATATGAAAAATCATGAGCACAAATCTAGTATCTGGTGTTAAATCTTTTAAATATTTAGGAGTAACCTTAACATCTAGCCTTTCTTAGACTGCCCACATCACCAACATCTGCAGCAATTCCTCACAATAATTAAGCTACTTATGCCACAATCTACGTAAAATGCCCAAAAGTATACGTGCCTTAGCATACCTAACATTTCTTCAGTCTCAGTTTGAATTCGCTTCTGCAGTTTGGTCCCCTCATTACACTTAATTAACTAACATGCTGGAGTCGATCCAGAATATAGCCACTAGATTCATCTCCCAAAACTATGATCATAGTGTAAGCATAACACAAATAAAAAAGAACTTATCACTTTTCTTTTTGAGCAGCTATCGTGATATAAACCTCCTTTCATTATTCATAAATACATGCACCAATCAATGTCATTACCTATAACATTGCAAACATCTGCATTCACATCAAAGAGACTGCAAAATCATCTTTCATTCACATGTATCTACGGTAAAACATACATTTTTAAGTCATTTGACCTCCCCCGCGCCATCAGCATGTGGAACAGCCTTCCAGATGACATAGCTGAATGGAATCGAGAAAATTCCGGCACCTTCTAATCACCCATTTTAAGGATTAACTGCTCGGTTTATTCTCATCAAATCCTCCATCTACACATTTATTGATTGCTAGTTTCTTGGGTTATTTTGTATTCTTCTTTCATTTATTTTTTTCTACTTTAAAAATTTTTAGAAAGCTTGATTGCTAACATGCCTTTCAATTCTGTGTGTCATCTTGAGCAATGTTTTCTTTTGAATAATCGAAAGTCGTTTACAAAATGTGTTTACTTTTTTATAGCGTGTTTTATGCCGATATCTCACATGTATAATCTTCTGCTTTTCATTGCCATTGTATTCCTTTTATTATTATTTTCCTTTTTTTTCATCATTGTCACTGCTAAGCATATAATCATTAACAATTTTGTAATGTTATTCTTGGCATGTAAGTTGTGCAAATTCATGTTATCTATTCTTTTGATGCTTCCCTTACACGATGCCCTGCTGGGCCTGTAAGGTATATTGAATAAATAAATAAATAAGCTAAAAAATCTGACATACACGCGGAGTTGTGACATCAACAAATGTCTTGCGCTAGGATTGTTCGTAAGAAATAAGTGGGGCCGCAATAGACCAATTTCAAGCAATCGCAGAACCCCCGAGAAGCACTTTGTGAAAAGCGTGTACGTCGAACCAACCGAACGTGCCGGTTGTTTTCTCTTCCCTGCTACTCGCTCGTGCCGTGAAAGCACCAAACAAAAAAAATGCATCAGCGTTTGTTGACTCTTTATTTCATCTTAAATATGTGTTAGGATGCACCTGGATGTATCTCTATGCATGAAATGCAAAAGCAATGATGCATGTAGTGTAAACATTACCAAGCAGATGTATAGGGGATGTAGGAATTAAGCGGCGTGCAGATTATGAGCGTTGATACATGAAGTCAAAACAGTCTATCATGGCCAATATGTGAGCTGGAGGACCACGTTCAGTTTAACAACTACTTGTTCACAAGAAAAACAATTAATTGTCCGTGATTGGGTGCAAGCAAACTACAGATAGGTGTTACAATATATACAGGTAATTATTTGATTTTATTTGACATGTCACATGTCTACAAAAAAGTGAGCTCATTCGAAACCTGTTTTAACAAAAAGAGAAGGAACTAAAATTCATTCGTGTGGCTTCTTGCTCTGATAATTTGCAGTTTCTTGGTACACGTGGCAGTGAAACTTGCCAGGTTTAGTTTCACATCGGCGCATTCAAATACTATTAAACGAATAAATGTGATGTCATCCCACGCATGGCATCGGAAGAAAATTGTGCACATAAGAGTAGTTTCCAGCTCAAAGAGGCAGCGTATTCTGCGTATCGTACATAGCATAGGCTTTCGAAAATCGGCTCACATGGCCAAGACATACAAACACGGACATCCTTCATTTGTGAATATTGAAGAAGCTAGAAATATTACACTTATTTCAAATATTGTGGGCATTTATTATACCCATCCTCTCCATCTGTACAATATCACGTGTTGCTCATGCATCCTCATCGATGTCGCGTAGCATCTTCATCTTGGTTTGTTCATCGTAGCTGTCGGCTGCCGGTGTCTCAGGCCTAATAAAGGTTTTCCAAACCAAGACTTCATACGTGGTGGAGGGCGCTGTTAGATCCCCCGTCGTCCTCTCGACTCCTCTACCCTCTGGAGCTACGTTCAGGTCGTCACTTGGGCCATGTGTCCAGAAATATTTTGCACCAAGATGAGGTCGGTGCTGCAGCCGTTCCCACTCCGCCACCGCGTTTCCCATCTTCTCACGTGATTAACAGCATCCAGCGTGAGCCCCATCTCTTCGCTGGTATGTGCGGAGAAGATGTGGAGGAATGGCTGGATGATTTCGAACGTGTCGGCACTGCTAGCCGGTGGGATAACACCTACAAACCCACTCACGTCTCATTCTACCTCACAGGTGTCGCGAAGACGTGGTTCTTCAACCACCTCATCGACATCCCCGACTGGTCAGCCTTCAAATATCAGCTTCGCCATGTCTTTGGCACACCGGCTGTTTGTTCGGCTCTCGCAAAGAAAGCTCTCGCGGCTCCGAAACAGCACATCGGGGAGTCATACACATCCTAAAACGAGGATGTTATTTCACTGTGTTGCCGGGTTGACACATCAATGACAGAGTCAGACAAGGTATGCCGGCTTCTTAAGGGGATTGCACTCATCGCACTCAATGCCCTTGCAATTCAGAATCCGGCTATCGTTACTGACGTTGCGATAACCTATCAGCGTCTCGAAGAACTTGAGTCTATGCACCTACAACTGGACAGAGACGCGGCCCGTATTACGGCGGATCCAAACCTACAGGACACAATAAGGGCGATTATACACGAAGAGTTAAAATCAATGAAATTCACACTACCTTCAGTGTGTCCCATTCAGTCTTCTTCAATGTCATTGTGGGATGTCATCAGAAAGTAGCTCACGTCCATGACCCACATTGTCCACCTGCAACCCACTGTCGCCCGCACTCTCCCATCGTTCTCGCATGCCGCCACCCCGCCATCAGGCGCCGTCTGCTCGACGTAGCTGCCACGAACGTATGCGTCGGTTGCTGCCGCACCTCCTACAAGCGGAACCACGAGCTTTCCATCACCACCGCCTGAGCCGTCATCTGTCCCTCTAACTGCTCTCTCTCCCGGTGCAGTTAACACAAGCTACTACCCTCCTTATCGATCGACTTGCCCTACGTGCTATTATTGCAGCTATCATGGTCACATTTCACGCTTTTGCCGCAAGTGCCAACAAGACGAGTGTCGAGGGTATGACATATGCGAAAGGGACTATACCGAAGGAGCCTTGTACCAGGGCCGCCGTTATTCGTCACCGCCGTGCCAGTCTCCATCTCCGCCAGTGTCGGGTGAACTGTGTAGTAACCCGACGCCGTTCACCGTCGCCCTACCGTCGCTCCTCTTCTCCATTTCAGCCTGCTTCCCTCGCTTCTGAACGTCCTCCGGAAAAATTAGCGATGCAGTTTTTGGAGGACAAACTGCATTCGAACACAGGACTTCAACTCCTAGAGCACGCCCTTACAATATGATTTCAGTCACAGTTGAAGGAGTACACGTTGATGCTTTGGTAGACACTGGGGCAATATTTTCTATTATTTGTGCTGACTTGTGCACCCGTCTTCGAAAAGTCACGACGCCTTATGATAAACCAACACTGGTTACAGCCCAGGAAACAACGATTCGCCCTTCCGCTCTCTGTACTACCCATGTGCGAATCGACCACATTCTTCCCCAAATAGAATTTCCTGTGCTATCCCCGTGCTCCCACCAACTCATTGTAAGCTGGAACTTCCTTTTCTCTGCTTACGCGGCTATTTGTTGTGCACGTGTCGTCCATCTTACTGACACAGACCACTTGCTCAGCGACGAAACCTACAGGCCACTTCGACTCATCGCTGCAGTAGACTTTGAGTTACCACCACACGAACAGCAATTAGTCTCAGTTTTGTCCAACGACGTCGACTCTGGTGACATTTTGGTCACTACGTCACCCTGTTGCCTTAATAAAGGCATAGCTCTCGCATTAGGTGTGGCTCGCTTCAACAATGGATCAGCTGTCCTCGCTGCTACAAACACCACACCAGATAAAATTTGACTGCCGCGGGGCACTACTGTCGCCTCCGTTGCCTATCTGGAGCCTGTGTGGGTCGTGCCTCTTACCCCTGTCTCCTCTAAAGGCCATCCTGCTGATCATGCTGCTTTCTCAGCCTTTACAGCAGCCATCAACAAAGACTTGACAGACCAACAGAAGCAGCCGCTGCTTGATTTGTTAGAAAAGCATGCAAACTCTTGACGTTAATTCATCCACCTTGGGCCAGACTACAGCTACAGCACATCCTATTCAGACCGACGGAACATCCATCATGCTTTGCTGTCCATACCGCGTCTCTCTAATCGAATGAAAAATCATTGAGGAAAACGTAGATGGTATACTGCAACGGGAGATAATCCGACCTTCAAGCAGTCTTTGTGGTCATCTCCCATCGTTCTGGTGTATAGAAAAGACGGTTCAGTACGATTTTGCGACGATTACCGAGCACTCAATAAGATCACTAGGAAGGACGTATACCCCGTGCCATGCATCGACGACGCCCTTGATTCCTTACAAGGTGCCGAATTCTTTTTGAGCTCGACTTGCCTTCCGGCTATTGACATATCCCCATGCACGATGATGATAAAGAAAAAAACTGTGTTTGCAACCCCAGACAGCCTATACAAATTCAACGTTACGCCGATCAGTCTATCCAATGCGCCCGCAACTTTTGAGCGCACGATTGACACCGTGCTGCGTGGCCTGAAATAGAAGATTTGCCTGTGTTACCTCGATGACATTATCTTTTCATCAACGTTTCCTCAACATCTGCAACGCTTGGACGAGGTCCTGACTTGCCTTGCAGGCACTGGTCTTCAAATTAACACTAAGTGCCATTTTGCCAGCAGAACTATCAAGGTCCTCGGTCATGTCGTGAGCAAGGACGCAATTTGTCCAGACCCTGATAAAACTGCTGCGGTGCTTCGCTTCCCTCGCCCTGACTAAGCGAAAGATTTGTGAAGTTTCCTTGATCTCGCTTCTTACTTTCGGCAATTCATACAAAACTTTGCCTCCATAGCCGCACCACTCCATAAGCTACTTGCTTTCGGTATGCCCTTTCAGTGGTTTCAGGAATGTGAATCTGCTTTCGAAATGTTGAAAAGTGCCCTCACGACGAACCTATACTTTCTCATTTTCACGATGATGCACCGACCTTCCTGCACAAAGACGCTAGCGGCCGCGGTTTAGGAGCCGTGCTCCTGCCACGCAACAACTCTTCACGAGATCAAGTCGTTGCATACGCCAGCCGTGTCCTCTTCGCAGCGGAGAGGAACTACACAATCACCGAGCAGGAGTGCCTCGCCATCGTTTCGTCAGTGCACAAATTCCGTCCCTATCTGCACAGTCGTCATTTCGCCATTGTGACCGACCACCACGCTTTATGTTGGCTTTCGACACTGAAGAACTTGTCAGAACGCCTCGGCCGCTGGATTCTACGCCTCCAAGAGTATGATTTTGACATCATATAAAAGTGTGGCAGAAAGCATAGTGACGCCGACGCTCTTCCTCGCTGCCCACTACCAGCGGCTCCACTCCGCGTTCCCGCAATCACTTTGCACAATACACCCTCGGAGTCCACGTCTACGGCGGTTCTCTCGCTCGCCTGTATGGACCAGCTGCCTTCGAAAGGCCCCCCCGATTTTCCTTGCGACAGCTGGCTGACCCATACTGTCGGCGTCTTATAGGCTACCTCACTGGCAGTTCCCGCCCACCTAATGCGAGGCTCCGTCGCCAGCTCTCACAATTTAAGCTGGACAACTCGGTGCTGTACTGCAAAATTTACCATCCTGATGGTCAGCGCTGGGTTCCCATTCTACCCCGATCGCTTCTGTCCAAATTCCTCAGAGCGCTTCATGACCATCCGACTGCTGGTCACCTTGGTTAACAAAACTTACGATCGCATTTGAAGTCCATTTTATTGGCCAGGCATTACCCCTAGTGTAGCTCGGTACGTCGGGTCCTGCACTACCTGCCAATGTAGAAAACTACTAACATCTGCTCCAGCTGGTACACTACAGCCTCTTCCGTGCCCAGCCGCACAATTCGAAGTTGTAGACGTCGATCTGTATGGTCCCTTTCCAGTCAGTGCTGCTGGAAACCGGAGGATAGTAACAGCCGTTGACCATTTGACGCACTACGCTGAGACGGCATTCGTCACTACTGGTTTAGCTTCTGAAATTGCCGATTTCATCCTCCGAGCCATTACACTGCATCATGGTGCTCCATGTGTATTGCTCAGTGACCGTGAAAGGGCCTTCCTTTCACAACTAGTGAACGAACTTCTTCACCCCTCCAGCACAACTCACAAGACTGCCTCTAGTTATCATCCCCAGACTAACGGCCTCACTGAGCGATTTCACCACACTCTCCCTGACATGATCGCCGCCTATATTCAACCAGACCGCAAGAACTAGGACGTAGTTCTACCATTCGTCACTTTCACCTACAATACGGCCATTCAGCGGACAACCGGCTACTCACGATTTTACCTAGTTTATGGACGCTTCCCTACTTCTTTCCTGGACGTCTCTTTCTTTACCTGACACGTAAATTCATCTCCATCTTCTTCAGAGGAATACGTTTTACGACTCATCCAGTGTCGCCAACATGCTCATATAAATACTGAAGCCTGACAGCAAGAGAGAAAGCTAGTTTATGATGAATGGTATCGTGCTGTATCCTTTCAACCTGGAGACGAAGGGCTCCTCTTGACGCCTATTCGCACACCTGGTTGATGCGACATATTTCAGCCATGGTTTAACGGGCCATACACAGTTCTTGAAGAGACTTCACCAGTGAACGCATGGTGCTCACCTTTCCGCGAGGCGATAACACAAGCGAACTCTGTCATATCCTGCTTCTAGAACACTTGAAGATATTTTTTTGACTCTTTGCTGAGTGCCATGGCTGACAGCAATGCGACGCAGCGCTAGCCACGCTAACAGCGCTCGCGGCACAAGAACACAAGCACATGCTCAAAGAAAGAACGGCAAGTCGGTGTGACTGTTAGTGCTATCACTCAGCAATATTAGCCTGAAAAATACAGTATAATCTGATGCTAGCATCGCCATACCTGCCTTGCGCCTCACAGCTCATAGAACGGCGGCGCTGCATTCACATACTCAGATATTTTGTACATCAAGGAAGCGTACGATAGCATGGTTCAAGAGGTCTTGTGGAGAATACTGGACGCACTAGGTGTGGAGGATGGAGTCACTTAGCTCTTAAAGGATATATATAAAAGAAATAAGGTAGTTACAAAATGGGAAAAACAGGTATCCGAGCCCACAGAGATAAAATAAGGGCTTAGGCAGGGGTGTCCTCTGTCACCCTTGCTATTCATGATATACCTAAACGGATTAGAGGCCCATTTAGAGGGGAGTGGACTTGGCTTCAGCCTCTCTTTTGTCAAACAAGGAAAACTCAATGAAGAGGCACTACCAGCATTGATGTACACCGATGATATAGTGCTAATGGTTGACAACAAGGAAGATTTGCAGAGATTAATGGACATCTGTGGTAATGAGGGAGTTAAGTTAGATTTGAGGTTCAGTAAAAAAAATCAGCAGTCATAATTTTTAATGATAATGAAGGTAGTGAGCTTACGATACAGGAGGTCATGCTAGAGATAACGAATAAATATCTGGGCGTATGGATAAGCAATGGGACCGAGTACCTAAGGGAACACGAAATATACATAACGATTAAGGGAACAGGAATGCAGCATCGATAAGAAATAGGGCACTGTGGAATTACAATAGGTGTCATGTGGTGAGAGGAATTTGGAAAAGTGTCATGGTTCCTGGTCTGGCTTTCGGCAATGCGGTTCTGTGCATGAGATCAGAAGTTCAAGCAAGACTAGGAATTAAGCAACGTGGAATAGGTAGGCTTGCCTTAGGAGCTCACGGGAATACACCAAATCAGGGAGTACAAGATGATATGGGATGGACATCATTTGAGGGCAGGGAAGCTAGCAGCAAGATAAAATTTGAGAAGCGATTGAGAGAAATGGGGGAGGAGCGTTGGGCTAGGAAGGTATTCAGCTACTTGTACATGAAGAATGTCGATACAAAATGGCGGAAGCGAATCAGAAAATTAATGGGTAAATACTTAGAAAAGAGCAGGGGGCCAAACCAAAAAGAACTATCGGTTAAAAAAAGGTGAAGGCAACAGAGACTAATATGTGGAGAATTGGCATAATTAAGGAGTCTGCACTAGAGATTTATCGAACTTTTAAGCAGGAAATTGCCAAGGAAAGGATCTATGATAATATCTGGGGTAGTTCTCTACTGTTTGAGGCCAGGACGGGAGTATTGTGAACCAAGACATATCGGGCCAAATAGGAAGGGGTAGACAGAGTATGCAGTGCGTGTGGAGAGGAGGAGGAAACTGCAGAACACTTGATAATGTTCTGTAAAGGGCTTCGCCTTTTAGTTCAGGATGATGGCACAGAGTTTTTGAAAGCACTGGGATTTAGGGACAGGGATGGCAAAATAGACTTTAAGCGGAAAGAATTAACTAGAAGGAGGTTATCTGATTGGTGGCTAAAATCAAGGCATGAGTGAAAATTAAACCCTTTACTACAAAGTACCAGTCCTCTATTTCAAGTTTAAAGCAAAAGAAAGATACATCCAGTTTTTGGTTCACTAAGTATTACGGCTGAGTGTCGTTAGCTGCCGCTCGATCTAAAGGGTACAGTCATATCAATCCATCCATCCATCCATTGTAGAAGTCCTGGCAGGCTCGCTCGCTTTTGCAACTGCTCCACTTGGTAGACTAGGCACATTCAAGCAGTCTTAAACGATAACGATGACAATCGGCACTTTGCGCGGGTGCATTGGTGCTAGATTGCAAATTGGAGCCCGCTTTGAGACAAATACGCGGGCACTTCCGGGAGATTTCTTTCTTTGACCACTTAGTACAATCATACAAAGCGGTCAAAATTCGGGAGTATCCCGGGCGAATCGGAAGACCTGGCAGGTATGTATGTATAAGAAGTCACATGGCCTGAAGAATGTATGAAAGCGACGTGGGGTGGGGGTTGTGTTTGTCGCCACAAATAAAATTAGTCACATTTGTACTGTAGTGCACAAAGGTCGCAGAAGTCAACAGTGGGCAAAGAAAAATGCGGTCAGAAGCATGTAAAATGTTTTGTCAGTTGCCGTGTAGGAGTTAAAACCAAATTTCTTCTTTTTTCTCAGCATGTACATCGGCCAGAGAGATCAATGTATTAACACAGTGTCCTAGCGAGCATTGAATGAAGCCATCTCATCTCACTTCGCTAAGTTAGTCATGAGAACGTAATCCAGTTTTCGAAAGCACCATCAACCTAATCAGACAATGCGAGAAATCGCGGAGGCATATCATGTCACAAATATTGCCACACATTGTGTAAGTGGACCTTCACAGCTGTTACAAGCCAAGTAATTTGACTCAACCGTAAACCCGTGCCTTCGTTATTGCACTTTCTTTGCGCAGCGCCCCCATTTCCCTAAATGTTTCTTTTAAACGTGTAATAAACTGTGAGTGCTAGATGGTGTGTGTATTCCCTTACTTGAGTTGCTCTTTTTTTTTTCACTCTAAGTATAATTCCATCCTATAGTCATAGTGGCAATGAAGGTTAGTAGACACTTATCGTTCGTTACATATAAAGTGCAAGCGCGACGTGCAGGCTGTTTAGTAAATGTATTTATTTTGTTAAATGCCGATTATAGGCTACTTACTAGTACTCTTTAAAAATCAGAACCTCTCATTGTACTTGTCGACAATGTCAATGAACTTTGATTCCAAATGCATCAATTAATCTATAACCGCTTGTGTGCTTCATAGACAACCGAGTTGAATCCCATATTTTTTTGTTTCATTTTTGCTGTGCAAACGAAAGAATAAATGAGTGCACTTTTGAGCCACTAAACTGATCCTAATCGTCAAGAGGCCCTCGTTGCAACTGAACACTGATGTTCGTGATTGAATTACACAGTTGCACCTTGCCGAATTAATGGTGTCTAAGAAGTCCTGGAATAGCGCAAGCAAACAGGTAAAAGTGGGAGGCCCGGGCACTCGTCGCAACTGCTGCTGTGGCGTAGAAACTTTTCCCGTGAGTCCTTGCGCACCTGTTGATAGAGCTGGGGTGCTTGAAAATGGTCTATTTTAATAGGGGGACTTATTACCAGAGAAGCTTCGTTCACACTTATGATGTACACGCCTCTCCGTTCGTTCATCCAGCGTGAAGTACTGCAAGTGGCGACATTCTTCCTTGTACTCAAGGTCTTTCAACGCTATCTCCCCTTTTGCATGACCTAAATTCTGCTGTCTGTATTCGCATCACAGCTGTCAATAAGTCTCTGCATTTTTTTAGCTGTTCTTTCTGACGTGAATGTGCGGTGCCATCTTAGTGTCTCAACTTCTCCACTTTCTCACCGTGTCCTACAGACAGCAGTGCCACTATACAATAATGCCAATGCAAATGCACGCTTTCTTTTCTGTGCATTTCTTTTTCTTTTTTTTGTCTACATAAGAGCACGAGTCACTCGGAATAGTCCACCTGAAAACACATGAGCTTGACGTAAATAGCTTCACCGTAGAATACTAAATAAGCGTAGTGCGTGCTGCTGAGATAAATTCACTACACATCAGGTGCAACACTGTAAAAGCTAGCATCCCACTAATAGTAACTTAATAGTAACCTAATTTCCTAACTTCCAGAAAGTGGGTTACTATTATGAAATACTAAATCAATGTTTTTAACCCCTACATAATTATTTTTTTTTCATTCTTAAGCTGAGTATTAAAAAAAATGTTTTATGTCTTAGAAAAAAAACCACTCATATGGCTTGATATGGTTAGATTGCTTAGCCTCTCCTTGTTTTTGATCTTTGCTAATTCCTTTGCAGCCTCTGACGGTGCATCCCGCAAAAGTTCATATGAGCGTTTCCAACAAAAACTGACTATGAGACACCGAGGGCTATCCATTTTGCTGACCAAACTTTTGCATACTTTTCACGGTGTTGCACATGATGTATTAAATGCAGTAAAAGCCAGTGCTGACATAAATAATGAAAGCACAATTCGGTGTGTACTTTCCAAACCATTTAAGAAATGTTAGCAATGTTAAAGGGCCAGTAAGCAGGTTCCAACTTTTTTTGCCAGCAAATTCGTACAGTAGATTCTGGCGATCTCATTTTCCGAATATCACAGCGCTGCACCTGACGAAGACACTCCATTTAAAAAAACATTCTCGTGCCTTTTCCTTCAGACCAATCCCCTTCGTAGGCGCTTCTCCACAATGCTTCCCCACAGGCAAATTGACGTGCCAATGAGCTTGTCGATTGGTCATTTGCCCTTTAAACTGTGCCTTGGCCCTGCAGTGATGCAGTTTCGGCCGTGGAGTATGCATTTTCATTTGCCTGTGCTGCTCTCTGTGATTTTGTAGAGCCTGAGACTACCAGGAGAAACGTAATTGCAAAAACAAAACTTCCAGAATAAAGAGCCGTCTCACTACTCTCCGCTAGGGGAAAGGTGCTCCTTGAACCGCGCTTCCTCCTTGGACCAATATGACACGTACTCATGGTGAGGCTGCCCTGCTCAGTCATTAGCTATTAACCGATTATGTATCGCCGACGTCGTGTCATGCTGCCAAAATGTACGGAGTCACGACGATGGGCTACACCTTCTATCCCTAAAGAAAGGTGGCGAGGCCGCAGGAAAATGTGAAACCAGCTGAAATAGATGTTCTAACTGCCGTAACTTCGTTATTATAGCACATAAATATTTGCAAAATTGTTGCAGCACCATGTTCACATAACAAAAGTGCGCATATTTCTCCTCATAACAATTTTTGTACCTTGGGGTTGTTTACCAGCCCTTTATGAAAACCCGAAGCCACTCATTTATTTTGTAAACATATACAATCGCATTTGGTATATTTCTCTAAGATAAGACGATTTCACTCTAACAGCACACTAAACGCAAAGAAGGGAACTTTTTATGGCAACGACAAGAAGTTACAAAAGCGACACTACAAAAACTGTTGTGCCTCATGAAGCGCAGCAGACGCTCAGTACACAGAAATCAATGGAACTGCTGCTTAAATGGAATCAAGGGCGGATCCAGCCACTCACTTTAGGGGGGGCGGTAGCCTAAAGTAACATTAAAGAGGAGGATGTGGACATGACTTTTTGTTTTTAATAGCAGAAAACACCCTTCATGGCATTAATACTGTTAATATTTTATCACTGTGGCTTCGCTCATTTATCCTAATTGGGGATAGGAGGTGGACTACAAGCACTGAAGTGAGAGGGGGTGCTGACACAGACGTAGGACGGGGGGGGGGGGGCAATTGTTTTTACTGCCTTTCCTCTATCCGCCACTGAATGGAATAACTGCTCCCAGTATGATCGATTTCGTATTTCTACGCTGCACCCTTGTTCATCTTCTGGTAAACAGAACTCCTAATAAAGGGACAGTGAACAGGCTCCGACTATTTTTTGGACCCCCCAAAGAAGCTCAGTAATTCGTAGAGTAGACCGTGGCGATCATGTTTTCTAAATATTACACCGCTGTGTACCGCACAGAGACTCCATTTCGAAAAACAATTCCCACGCGCTTCTTTCCTGTGCCTGATCAATCCTCCTTTCATGCGCAGTGATGCAAAGTCACTGATCCGCAAATTGCATAGCATGCAGCTCGTCGAGTGGTCTAAACTAGTCACGACGATGGGGTACACCTTCCCCTCCCTGTGAGCGAGAAGGGTGGCGAGGCCACGCAAAAACTGAAACCTGTTGAAACCGGTGTTAAAACTCCTGTAACTTCCTTAACCTTTTAACGCCAGACTTATGAAACCTCTGAGCAAAATAAAAATTGTTTTGATATTCCAGCTTTAAGTAGGAACTCTTAAAATATTCTGCAGTTAAACTATATAAGTTTCAACTTTATTCCATATGCGTATGCCGCGAATTCTCCATATGCCATAGAAGCGAGGACCTAGCAACAAAAAACGTACTTAAGAGCTACAAAACATGTTATGTATCACCTTCTGAGTGCGCACACACTGAATAAACAATATTATTGGAGAGAGAACTTACGTCACTAAGGCAAGGAAAAACGAAGTGATAGTTGTTGCACGTGCTTTGCATTCTCCTCCTTGAGCCCCAAAACAATTGGTTCTAGCTTAAAATACCTTGGACGAGACTGCGCTAGATGCTGAAAGCTACATGCCCAATGAGTACTTGGCAGCCGGCAATATAGGTAGCTCACATTTCGCGACTTACTTGCTCGAAGGTTTTCAGTACGTCGAGAATTTGTGACATCCGGCAGTAAAGGGTTAATATAGGTAGCACGTATTTGCAGAATTCTTGCGAAACTATGTTCACAAAAGAAATGCGCACATATTTCTCTTTATAACATATTTTGGACCTCAGGGTTGGAGCACACTTTTTTGGTCCCTTCAGGTTCAGTTCAATGAGTCTATAGTAGTTTCAATTTGCTGTACTGCACTTTATGCTTTAATTTCTTGCAGCACATACTGAATCAACATGACTTGCTTCTTGAGACATTTTTGCATTTTTCAAAATGCAGAATAGCAAAGAACAAAAATAATCACAGGATATCCACGGAGTGAATGATGAAGAGTGGGGCTAGAGGGCTTCATCACTAAACCGTGAACCATCCCCGAATATCGCCCACTACATCATCAAAAACATGACAAGCAGTGTATATTTATACAAAAAATTTCAATATTTGTCAGTGATAGCTATACGTTGCTTCGTTCCCCATTCATTATGACGGCTTTATGGTCTGTGAACTGGTGGATCGATGATGAGGGTAATGGGATGTTTGCAAGAACGAAGTAGTGGGCAGTTTGCAATGATGGAACTATAGGCGGTCACGTACAAACAAGGGATGGACACAGTGGGACAATCTATGGTTCTTTAACACGCACCTGGATACAAGTACACAACCATCTTGCATTTCATATTGGCTACTTATTTGCTTTATGGTCGGTGAAGTGGTGGATCAGTGATGGGGCGTAGTGAAGGGGCATAGTGGAATGTTTGCAAAGACGAAGTAGTAGGCAGTTGGCAGACGTGGAACTATCGGCGGTCACATACATATATACAAGGAATGGACAGACCCACGCTTTTGCCCCTAAAAAAAAGAAGTAATTTAAGACAGACTGGTGTACTTCATATCATATTTTGAAGGCCAACTGCAATGAAATTGTTTACACCTCAAAAAGCCGATTTATAGGCAGTCTGGCTGGAGTCAATGCCTGCCAAATTTCACCTTCAAAATGCAAGTGGTTACGTAAGAAAAAAATGTCAGCAACCACACAACTTTTTATACTAAAAAACGACGCCATTACAGCTGACAGGAAGCGACATAGCAACTCAAGAGACTGACTGATGCAGGCGAATTGTTTGCTCCACACTACGAAGTAAGTGCTTTGCAGCCTCGCCCCAGAGTTTTTTCTTTAAATGATAACGAAAAAAACGCCAGACCTGCACGCAAGGCACGGCACCATCACAGTGAAAGCTAGACGAGCGGCCTTTCAGAGCCTTTTCCAAACACTCATTGGGTAACTACTGCAAGCACACTTGCTAGGTACCCACTACGGAAATAATAATAATTTCTCGGTAGTAGGCCTTCATTTGCTATGCTATCCTTCGGCATTCTTCTGAGAAGCGTGGTATATGCTAAACACTCGCAAAAATTTTGTGCCAATTGTTCATGCAGTGCTCAACGTGATGAGAATTCATGCCTGAAGTGGGTATGCGCCACAGTTAATGGGTGATCAGGAACAAGCTTTTGTAATGGGTTGGAGCATTGGACGACTGACTTGTTTTGATATTCGCACTGTGTGACGCCTGGTTGTTCTTCTGCTGTTCTAAAACGCTTTATTATTCATATTACTACGATTCCTTTCCCTACATCAAGCCTGCCTAAGGCAAGTTAGGGAACAAGTTTCTAGCACTGGCACAGCTCAGTGGTAAAATACTGGGTTGGGACGCAGCAGACCTGGGTTCGAGCCACACTCTGTCCTTGGTGCTAGATTTTTTTTTTCTTATCACGTGCGATAGTGGTTATGTACACCGACGGCAGTGGACAACTACAGCGCTGCGGGTGACCCAAGTTGTGATCTCATAACAGCTTTCGCTGTAAAAGCAAACAATATAAACATGCACTTATCGGTTTGCCACACTCCCATGTCTGCCAAAACCGTCCGTGCATTCCTGTAAATACTTGTCTGAATGCACCCAAAACATTTACATCAAACCAAATGGAGCACAATTCGTTTTCTTTATTATAATACGTTTATGTGGTTAAATTGCTCTAACTCGAGCATGAAAAATTTTTGTAGAACTTTACTGCTTTGACTACTCACAACTAGAAGTGAGCCGATCAGCTTTCGGAGCTTTTATTACACCATCATGGATGGCGCAGCTTTTCTAGCATTTCGCCGGGCGTCATTGTGCTGGTTTTGTTTTTGGAAAAGCATTACGCTATAATTTAGTGAGCGAAACACGCTAATGCAAAAATTTACACTATACTAAGTCTACCAAATACCAATACATGTCATCGCCGGCGCTTCTCCAAACTCCTGCCAGCATCACTGTCACCATATGCTTGTCGGGGCTTCCCATTGTTGTGTTTGCAGTGGTTGAAAGCTCTGCGTCAGGATTCAACATTGTTTCAGTATTTCAGCGGAGAGACACTAGTCATGTTTATATTCGTCATCGCTGAAGTGTGTCACGTAGAGCACAGCACTCTTTAATACCTCTGATTCGTTCTGCCTCATTCTGATATCCCGCAGCTCTTGAAGGTTTTTCAGAAAAGTGGTCCGAGACATAACCCTCCAAACTTTGAATATCCAAAAAATAAATTTTTAAAGATCACAAAGTATCGCGACGCATGCTTACCTTGGTAAATACGCGACACAACCAGCTGCACTATGGTGACACTTCTCTTTATTTGGAGCCTAATCATATGTAGTAAAACACCTGAATGCCACAAAGTGCTGTCACTCAGACTCGTCCGAACTTGAGTCCGACAACGTCTCTTTTTAACTGGTAATGTCCCAGAGTGCACCGTCCTCCGTTCCATCCAATCCATTACTTATGCAGCATTTGTGAAAAGATGGAAGTACGCCACCTTAATGCAAAGCCCTTTATCTTCATAAATCGGCGCACCCACGATGGCGATTCCTTGAATTGCACCCTCGTGAGCCCAGAGTCGCGCGCTATCTCGAGAGCTTTCACACGGATGTGCTCTGCTATTACAGGTAGTGACCTTGCACTCAGCTCCCGGATGAATTCGGTGAGTAGTGTTTCCAGTTCGGGGTGCACTGCAGTCTATCCACAAAACAATGTTTTTTTTTTTTAGGCTGCAGAATGTGATGTGCTACTTTTCGCTCCTTCAATATCAGACTCTTTCCTCCGATGCACCGAATTCCCTTTGTGCCGCCAGGTTACCGTGCGCTTTGGCATACTCGATAACTTTTTTTCTTAAAGCCTATCATAAACTGCCGTCGACTACCACTCATTTCTGAAAAAAAAAGAAAAGAAACAGCAGACTCACAGCAGATAAACGAGACAAAATGACGCTGCTAAAACACTGCAGGCCTTGCCTAGCCTTACCAAATGGGGCTGCTGCTGATTCTCACGATAGCAATAGAGCCTTTCGACTTCAGCTGCCCATTGTTGCGAGGCTTCCACATTTTTTTCTGCAAATGACCGGTATACAAGACGAGAGTCGACTTTTGATTAAGTGTTTCGGAAAAAAAAAATCCTACCTACATTCCGATTTTTACAGTATATTCCAGTAGCCTACAGCCCCACATTTCGTATTACAAAAGAATTGACTCCTCTAATAATCCGTTCATAAAGGGGCGTCAAAGGAGAAAAAGAATGGACGCTGCTGCAGGCAGTTCTACTCACAAGCAGTGGTGAGCTGCAATTGACATCATTTCCGTTTGTGTCCTATTTGCCCAGGCACAACGCTAGGGCTATGCGTCGTCTGCTACCTAACAATTAGAGCGACGATTACCAGGGCTGGGCTAAGATACTTTGAAATTGTATCGCGACACAATACAAGATACTCAGACAAAAAGTATTGAAGATACAGATACTAGATACTGCCGCAAAAATTGTATCTAATACGATACTTGCCCATGGTATCTTAAAATACTTCGATACATTCGCAGATTTGTTCATATAGACCAACACAATCATGTAGCGTATGCGTGTGCACGAAAATGAGGGATTGAAAATTTCTTGTGTGCCATATTTAATTTTGATGAAATGTTTGTTGGCAACTCAAAAAGTTTTGTCGAAAGATAAGTTAGCTTAATTTCGATGAACTTAGTAGGGATTGATATAGCTGCTTAACAGCACAGCGTTGTGGACACTTCACTGACAGCAGTTCTTGCTTGTCATTTCTGCAATTGATTGGACTCGCTGCTGAGCTCACCGGTCAGCTAGCGGATTGCTATTTAATCACATGAGCTACAATAACAAGCCTGCGCATGTTGGCACAAATACCGGTGTGCCATTTCAGCTTGTCCACAAAATACTGTTTTGCAATACCGAATCACCGGTGTACAGCAGCAATAATGCGCAGCATTTTTGTGGAACATTGTGTATATAGGCAGGTCTACAGCGCATAAAACTGCTATAACTTTTCTTTTTCTTTTTATATGCTGGCATAAATCGTTCATTATCTATATACTCACTAATGTGAATCTATTTCCTTGAACGAGAGGACATGTGCGCCTCAGAAACACCTCAGACACTGTATTGTCACATGGTACTATGAAGAAAGCGACAGTCATTCTGGCATAAATTAAACTCACTACTGAGCTATTCCAAGCCCGAAAAACTAAGTAATGCAAAGTACAAACAAGCCCCGCCATGGTGGTCTAGTGGCTAAGCTACTTGGCTGCTGACCCGCAGGTCACAGGTTCCAATCCCGGATGCGGTGGCTGCATTTTCGATGGAGGCGAAAATGCTCTAGGCCCATGTGCTCAGATTTGGGTGCACAGTAAAAAATCCCAGGTGGTCAAAATTTCCAGAGCCCTCCAATACAGCGCCTTTCATAATCATATGGTCGTTTTTATTTATTTATTTATTTATTTATTTATTAGAATACCCTCAGGGCCCGTAGGGCATTACAGAGGGGGTGAGTACAACATTTATAACACACAAGAAAAAAAAGACAAAATAAAGAAACAAGTGTCAGATGCGCAAATCAGGAAGGCAACATAAGTCAACTAAAAATGTATAAGTAAGAATTCAAGCACATACAAGACAAAGATAGATAATGGAAACTGCGTATAGTTACAAGCATTGCTGAGAAATTGCAGTCTTGAATAACAGTTTTGGGACATTAAACACCACAAGTCAATCAAAGTACAAGCAAAGCATGTTGTACTCGGTAGCGGCAGTAGGTGTCCTCGGCCTTCAGTAATCTGATCAGCAGAATGCATCTTGTATTTAAGCCCACACCACATAAGCGCGAAAATGCACGCGACAGCGACGAGCGACGCGACGTAGATCGTCTTCGCGCGATCAGTCGCTAGCGCAGGCAAACCTCATTCACGCGATGGCTTCGGCGAGCGAATTCCACTGTTGCTGGCATGAGGCCGTCAACTCGCACCAAGAAAACCGCGTAGCAAGCGGTATGCAATTTAAAAATAAGATATATTGTTGTGTAATGAAACGGAAAGTGTTTATTATTGCCTTGCAGCACTTTTTATATGCACATGCGTAATAAACATTGCGTCATTTCTTGTTGCGCATACGTAACTCGGGCAGGGTCACGTGCACCTATGTAGTCTTTGTCTTTTCCGGTATTTTGCTATTGGCTGCTTGAGCCCAGCACTTTCGGGCGATGAGCGACGGTTTCCAAATCTGGAGAACCGAGCGATCGCGCGAAAACGAGCACGCGACACGTCGCGCGAACGCCCTGTTTCGTCGCTCATAGCGTCGCTCATCGCTGTCGCGTGCATTTTCGCGCTTATGTGGTTTGGGCTTTATACAGCAGTGATCACACCTTCCCGTGTTATTGCTGATGCATGCATAAGCTCGCAAATAAGCAACAGTATGTGTAATGCACGTAATCTGAAAAAAATAATTGTTGAGTTTTTACGTCCTAAAGCTATGATATGATTTTGAGGACCACAGCAGTACAGGGCTCCGGAAATTTTCCCCATGTGGTGTTTTTGGCGTGAAATCAAATCTAACTACATGTGCCTCTAGCATTTCACGTCCATCGACATGTGACCGCCGCACCAGGACTTGCGCTTAATCTTAGAAGCACAATCTGCGACAATCTCGAAGTTTACGAAACATTGCGGGTGACTTGCGCCAAGCGGTCATAAATTTTTTGTGACTCAGGCCCAATCACATCAAAATGAAAATAAGAGTTAGTGGCAGCATAGTTATACAAAACAATTACAACTAAAATAGAAAAGCAGTTATTTCAAGCATTCAAGAGGAATAAGTTCAAATGCACGATACAGGTGGCACTCTTAATAGCTAGGGCAATTAAGCATGATGTATCGTCAACTTACCACTTAAAGGGGCCCAATAACACTTGAAAACATCAGTGCCGACTGCATAACTCATAGTGGCACTCGCTAGAACTATTGCGAGTGAAAATGACGACGAAATGTTGCCACCATATGATTGCATAAATGTAACATTAAATTTGATTGCAGCATTGCATCAAAATAGGAATCACTATTGAATTTATTTTTTCATTAGCATGATTTTTCACTCAATGCGACAGAGAATAAAGCTCTCCGACTTTTCCAGCTTCAAAACTGCAAAGCTAGTCAAAGAATGCGCCTAACGCCATATGCTGCAGGAAATGCACCGGCAACACTCCGGGCGCCGTTATGTGAAGAAACTAAAAAAAAATGTAGGAGCATTAATATATATATATATATATATATATATATATATATACATATATATATATATATATATATATATATATATATATATACATATATATATATATTTAGGCTGTAGGCTGGTTTCGCACGTGTCCTTCCCTTTTCAAATACCACATTGTTTGTTACCATCGCAACGGCATCCTTAACACGCTGGACGTAACAGGCAATATGTCATGTGAGCTTCCTGTACCATACGGCTTTCAGTTCATTTCATTGGGCAGCCTTCCAACGTCAGAGGGCAAGGGAAACATGGTAAGGTGAGCCCCCGAAAATCGAGTTGAGGGTAAGCATCCAGATTATTGTATTTTGATATCGCTATGCTGAATAAATTTGCACTGCGTGCCCTTATAGCTGCCGTTATTGTGGCAATAAAAAAAATCAATGCCTAAAGGAAATTGCCTGAAATAGCTCGTTAAGAAGTTCATTAAAAAATGGACCATTTCATTTCAATGTTTCTCGAATCCCCTTTCTAAGATCTCTCGGATGGCTTTTAATTATTACCATTATTATGACACAAACCAATCTGGGCATTTTGCCGGCAGTAAGCAGAATGTTGGGTGCTGCATACTCAATGTACGCTCATATAATTACATATTTGTTTCCCAAATCATCATAAGAGAAGAGTGAATATAAATGTGTAAGTACAGTAGCAAAAATAATGCAGACAATAAAGGTAAAGATAACACAAAAAGCTTATTTGGGATGTACTTTACAAAAAGCATATTGCAGTTGCGAGACCGAAAAAAAAAAGTTCAGAGCACTATAGGAGATGTATGGTATGCAAGAAAACGATAACAAAGAAAGCACTTGTGCTAACAATCATATTATTTCAAGAGCTCTTTGAACAGTAACAGCAGGCAGAAACCTCGCCGCAGTGGTCTAGTGGCTAAGGAACTCGGTTGCTGACCCGCAGGTCGTGGAATCGAATGCCGGCTGCGGAGGCTGCATTTTCAATGGAGGCGAAAATGCTGTGGGCCTGTGTGCTCAGATTTGGGTGCACGTTAAAGAACCCCGGATGGTCGAAATTTATGGAGCCCTGCACTACGGTGTCTCTCATAATCGTATGGTGGTTTTTGAATGTTAAACCCCACATATCAATCAATCAACAACATGCAGGAAGAAAGCGGCATGATACGCCAAGGTATCGTCTGATATAGACAAGTGCTTGTTCTATTAGATGCAGCATTAGTACCGGTGGGTCTATAGTTCCATTCTGGAGAGCAGCATCGCAATATGTCCGATCACCGCCGCACGCATTGTGGTACGCGGCACTTACAGGTAGCTAAGGGCAAGTGTCATGGCTCTGACACAACTAAAAAGGGAAGAGATCTCGAAAACACAGCGTGAGCGAGCACGTGAATGTAATTTCTGTCGAGACTGCGCAAGCTGTGTCGTGTTGCTCTGCTTCACCAAAAGGGACGTGCACACCTCATCGCCTGCCCCGACTTAGATCTGGGCCGTGATTCCAAGTATAGGGCTGCAGAAGTTGCATCTTTTCTTTTTTTTTTTTTTGACCTCTCTCTCTCTGCCCTGACAGGTGGAATAAGATGGCAAATCGGGCCAATTGGTTAGGATTCATCATGAGCTTGGGTTACACCGCAACACTAGAGACACGAACGAACACAACACAAAGGACAGGGCGCTGACTACCAAATGATTTTTATTGAAACGTGAATTGTGAAACATGTATATAGCAAGTGCACAAAACAATGACATGCGCAAGGCACAAGAAAACATTCGGTCAGCGTCATTATAAAAACAAATTTGCAAGATCGACACAAACAGTCAATTTCCTTCTCCTGCAGAAAAATAGACACTTCACTGATACAGTGATGACACCAAGGTCTTCCGATTCGGAGAAATTTTTGGAGCAGCAAAATTTTCTATTTTGAAGCAATCTGGAGCAGCTAAGTTTGAATCCTGGAGAAAAAGCAAGTTGCATTTACATTCAAGGACGTGAAAAATTATTCTGAGGCTATTGTGAAGAACTAAAGATATTTTGATTCATTGCAAATATCATAGAGAAGGGGGAGTGGGCATGCAAAAGGTCATTTTGTGCTATTTATGCCATGGCAAAAAAAACATTTTGGGGGTTGGAGGGTGGGGCCCGTTTACGATGTGCCCCCCCCCCCATGTCTTCACCACTGGCCGTCATGTTTTGTGTAATGTCCAAATTGATAACACATACCCCGGTGCATCATGTTTTACATGCGGATAAAAGTGCGCGAGCGGTGGTGACCAACGCAGCTGAAGCAGAGATAAGAGCTGACCTATCTCCTCTGCAATGAGGGCGGATACGATAACATCACCCCGCGTGCCAGGCCTCCCATCGATTGTTACTCAAGCAGAGAGGAACACGCCACCTGTGTCCAAGGCACAGCGAGTATCGAGCAAGAAAAGAAGGTGGGGGGTGGGGCGTTATGAACTTTGACTTTAAGGGTGTGATCGCTCGTGCACGCACTATTTACGATTGCTTTACCCTTCTACCTTGTACTCAAAGGGAGCACACTATGCAAAAAGTGCTTCAGAAGTATTTTCAAAACGAAGCAATAAATGCGATGCTGTGATGTTCATTTTTTTTTAAGCGTCAGCTATTGACCCAGGAAAGTGAGAGGCGGACGTGTAACAAGGCATAGCCAATTCATAGGCCTTTTGACACTAGAACAACCAACGATGGTTTCACTATAGCTGCATGTATTAAAACCGAATTGCGGCTACTCTGACCAAGAGGCATGTTTTTATAAATGAGATGACATTTAAAAAGAAAGCACATGATAATTTTCAATTCGGACTCTAGCAACTTCGAGTTCAAAAGGGCAGGGTCTTCTGGGGGGCTTTTACCATTACAGCAGTTTGAGGAAAAGGTCTTTTGTGTGATGATCCACGCATAAAGTATATTAGAGGAAAAGGGTCAACGGGTTCCCACCATTTACGTGTTCTTCTGCGAATGGGAAGCACTGAAAATTAGATCCAGATGGCCAGACATAGACGTGACTGACATTCTGGCGGCATGCATGCAGTTATTAGTGTAAATTGCTTTATTACATGTTGCGCAACTCTTCAAACAAACTATCAGCAGGGTTTCTGGAACGGATGATGCTCGCCGATAAATCACCGCCACAGTTTCATGCTACCGATTGGACTAGATGTCACAAGCACCTGCGGAGAACATGTTTCTTCGTTAAGCGGTCTTATGCAACAGAGTTGCGTCGGCACCAAACATAGCATCGCGGATTTTAGGACGCACACCCAACCGCAGTTTATTCAGCGAAACAAAATCAATACGTGATTTTGACTTCGGCGGCCCTGATAACAAGGTGTACAGTCGATGTTTATGAAAAGGAACACGGAAGCACGTGGCCTACATGCTCCGGCGGCTGCTGGCAGTGCGATTAAGCAGGATCAAGAGCAAGCACAGCCTCTTTTCGCGTCATCTTGTGGCAAGCAAAACAAGCAGTCACTGGTGATATGAAACCTGCGGCCAGATTACAGCCCCTTCCCCCTTAAAGAAGATTAGGCAAGAGGCCGGTAATCGATATGAAAGAAAGGGAGTTGCAATCTTGGCACTGGTTCTATATTACCAATGAATGCTTGTTTTGCTCGTTGTGAGATGACGCAAATACAGGCAGTGCTTACTCTCGCCCCCGCTTGAACACACTGCCAGCAGCCGCCGGGGCGCGCAGGCCACACGCTGCAGTGTTCCTTTTCATAAAAATAGGCACTGTACATGTATTAAAGCACCTGTATTGGCGTGGCTATTGCCGGTGATAGACGCTCCCAAATCCGACTTGAGCCCAGTTTGGCCCGATTTTCATAGAGATTATTAGGATGGCACAGTAAATCTGATTTGGTTCATTTTGGCGCGGTTGGCGCAGGAGCGGGATCACTGCTGATATAGCTCTTGTCTCTAATTTATATGTTATAAGCCTCAGCAATTTCTCTAGTCAACTGGTTCGCGTGTTTAAATTGATGGTAGTTTTGTTAAAGATGGAATGACACCCACATGACCTGCAGTGATCAGGCAGATGAAGTCGCAAAACTCCTTGAAGTGATAGTTCATTCTCTCGCAGCCGGACATTGACACACAACTTCGTTTGTCCTATGTACTCCCCACCATATAATAATGGAATGACATACACAACTTCTTTAACAACGATGATGTAATTGTTCCTGTTATTAGAATGCCTTTGCCTATACCCTGCTTGTTCTTCAGAGCATTGTCAATCATCGGGCAGATGCAACATATTTTTTGTTTCGCAGAAACACGAACATTGACGCCGCACCTATAGAATTTATACGTTATAAGCCCGTGCGCTTGTCCATGTACGTAAAGAAGCACTGCACTTTTTCTTTTTTCATCAGATTTACCAATATCACATTGAATTTTTACGTGCTTGATCTTACAAATTACATGTTCACATACAGGTAAAACTACAGCATCAGGGTAACCCGCATCCATTAGGCATTTTACCTGATCACGAAACTACTGAGGCATATAACATACCGATTATAGAGACGAGAGCTGTATCAGTGAAGTGTCCGGCTTTCTGCATGAGAAGGAAATGGACTATTTGTGTTGATCTTGCAAATATGTTTTTATGACAACGCTGCCGGAATGTTTCCTTGTGCCTCGTGCATGTCATGGTTTTGCGCATTTGCTATATATATGTTTGACAATTCACTTTTCAATAAATATCAGTCGAGAGTCAGCACCTTGTTCTTCTTTGTGTTCGTGTCTCTAGTGTTGCGCTGTAAACTAAGTTCACACTGACAGCTGGAGTCGGCTGAAAAGATAAAATATCACTGCCCTTATAGTTTAATTCAGGTGTCTTAGTGACACCAGTACCAATAATAGCAGCAAAGTTCAGTCAGCGATTAATGTTTCACACGGTGTAGAATTGCGATCGCAATACCTTGTATCGTAAGATGTACGATACATCATCGAATGTAACGGAAATACAGATACAGATACTCGTCTTGCGAGACGTATCGCGATACAGATACAAGATACCCAAAGGGTATCTAAGATAGTATCTCAATTCCATGTACCTTCGTTCTACCCAGCCCTGAAAATTACAAATGAAATACACGATTGCAAGATCTTTCCCTAACATTATCATTGCTTACCCAACTTATACTATGCATTCTAAACCAATTCTCCCCTAGTCAAATTTCATTGCAGTTGGCCTTTAAGTATAAGAGCTGTAGCAGGTAAGATGACTAATCATCTCCTCAGAACAGCAGCTTAAGTAAATGTGAACAATACTCTAGATTATACTTTTGGGAACACTGTCACTTGAGTATGTTTAGCATCCTTTACTGCTGCAGGTTGTCCTGAGCCATGTTACACTGAACTATCCTCATTTTCTGCATAGACAGTTCTGAACCAACTTAATTCCCCTGTAGCTTCTAAACAATAATGAGCTCAAACTGGCTTGCAACTAAACAGCTATAATTATGGACATTCATTGGTTACAGTGAAACAACCAGCATAAAAGCTTCTTTAAATGTGACAACCTAATGCAAAAAGTTAGGTGTAAACTAAAACCATGTCTCTTTTCATTGAAGTTACAATTAAATATACATGGTTTAGAGTAGCATTTGTGCAGTGGAAGACAAAAAATCTAACAACACAAGACACTTACAAGGTTACAAGGAAGACTGCTTCTTGCAAAGGCCTGTCCTTTTTGGAATTACTTTTGCCAAAGAGTTGGCCCAGTCTCCTTGAGTCTCATGTACACTCAACAAGATGTCGAACACTGTTAAAAAAACATACAACACAGATTACAACATAATCTGCAAAGAGCCGTACATTAAACTCCAGCAACTACAATATTCTTGTTACCTAATGTAAAAGCAAACCTGCAGCGTTCATGAAGAAGTACCAAGCAAACACCTCATAAAACTATACATAACCTAGTAAACATATACAATATAAGTCTACCGCTATCCGCAGGTATACCTATAACATACACAAAAAATCAATAAAAATTTCAATATTACTGACTGTGAAATTGAGTACAGATGACAGTTGCAGCCAGTCACCACCTGGCATCTATACTATCTAAGGCCGCCACACCATAAAGTGGCTCTTTACATGTTTGGCTAGCTGCTGCACATATACATGTGAATTTCACACAAGGCTCTATGATCTGTGCACAAGCATGGCAATGTACAGTCGGACGCACTGTCCCTCGAGAATTATGCTTTTTTTTTTCTTTTTGACCAAATGCTATCTGCTGGAAAACTCTAGGCTTATTACAAAATCTGAATGTCTGATGCACTCTGGCAACTGAGTTTCACACATGCTGGAGTAGACAAAATGGTGTCCCATGTGGACGCTGGATATTCAAAAGTGCCCCGACCAAGTGAAATGCGCCAGTTATATGAGCATAGCCTACATTGGCTAAAGCAGTGTACAATCACATGCTGAACCAGTTCAGTGAAGTTGGGCAAACATAGGCTTGGCTCTCGCATGACTAGACCGTGCTTTGACATGAGACAGCCGGCAAAAGTCAGGTCCAGGATCATTACTTATGTTCTTAGAGTGAACATTTTAGCACACACGGGCACTATGCATTAGTTCAAGCCAATCTATGTGTATTGAAATATAGTGTGTTGGGAACACTGGCACACATGTACCATTGGCATGAAAAAATAAATACATCTCATTACTTTCTGTTTGGCTGTATTGGGAAAATAAAATTATATTATTCCTTTTAAAAAAAAAACATTGCTCTTGTGGAGCAAACAACAACTTCGATGATTACAATAATACTCTCAAATGTGAGACTGGGCTATTGTGTGTTTTTATTTGGCAAAATATGAGGCAAAGAATTTGGGAGAGACTCTATTTCAGTTACACGAATGGCAGGGTTATGTCTGTGGCAGTATTACAGGGACCTTAAAGAGAAAAATGACTTTTCTCCTAATAATTACTCTTCCATGGTACCAAAAACACCACGCTTGCAGGAAGAAGACACTTGGTAAGCGAGAAAACACACAATAAGAAAATGTGAGTGGTGAAGCCACCTTCAAGCTTCCAAGCCCTTCGCTGTGACATTGCATATTTTTAAAGCAGCCACTGAGTTCTATGTAGTTCCTAATCGATAAAAACAAAGTATCCTCTGTGGGGGCCACTCAAGAGCACAACCTGTTACGTAGTTCTTAAGTACGTTTTTTATTGCTAGGTCCTCGCTTCTGTGGCATATGTAGAATTGGCGACATACGCAAAAGTATGCATGAAAGTTGCAATTTAGATCATTTAACTACAGAATCATTTAAGGGTTGCTACTTAGAGCTGAAAAATGAAGACGAAATTCATCTTGCTTGGCGGTTTCATAATTCAGGCATTAAAATTTCAAGAACGAAACATTGAACTCGATTTTCTTTTAAATTTTTAAACCTATGAAGGTGAAATTAACGACAGAGTTGTCTGAGTATGACTTATCAACCTAAATCGATTCACTGTTTTTCTTTAGTGTCCCTTTAAAGTACCATCTAGCATGGTGAACCTCTGTATTCTGGCATCAACTTCCTGAGCCTCTGCTTTGGCAGCTTGATTGGCAGCAGTGGCCAATGAAGCATTTCCTTAACTTGCACTACTCAATGTTCAGAAAGAACTCGTTGAGAGAGTATTGTATTATAATTACGAGAGTGCTGTGAGTAACTTGGTTGGCACAAATGATGTGTTGTGTAATAGCCTGCACTGATGATGATATGTGGGGTTTAACGACCCAAAACCACCATCTGATTATGAGAGACACCGTATTGGAGGACTCCGGAAATTTCAACCACCTGGGGTTCTTTAACGTGTACCAAACCTGAGCACACCAGCCTACACCATTTCCGCCTTCTTCGGAAATGCAGCCACCGTAGCCAGGATAGGATCCCGCGACCTCCAGGTCAGCAGCCGAGTACATTAGCCACTTGACCACCGCGGCGGCGTTACCCTGCACTGATCCAGGCATGGGCATGTTTTACAGCAGTTTCAGCATGAATATCTCTACTCGTGCAACATTTTATTTCCTATTGTGGCACCTGTTAACGCCGTCAACCCCCAACTTATCAACAAAGTCAGTAAGCGGACGATAAAGAGCTATTCTGGTGCCATGTCAGGGATGTTTCAGATGTACCTCCACTCATGCAACACTGCATTTCCTTAGTCACTACACACCTCCTCCCCTTTCGTGCTCATGCTTCAGCTGTAACTTTCTTTGCTTTGCTTTCCTCTTGCTCTCTTTCATTCTCCCCTGAGCCAATACCACAGATTGTTCGCTCGGTTACATCGATAATGCAAAGTTCACTAATTAGTGCTCAAGAACTGTGCTCGAAAACTGGTCTTAGTAGTCTAGTATGTGGGAATCGAGCATACCCTCCCATTTGACGCCTCATTCCACAGTTAGCGCGAGTGTTGGCTTCGTGCAGCTCTTGTGCCGGGAACATGGCCACCGTAGTTTCACTGCCAGGGCTTTTGGTCTGGCGCAAGCTGCACAATGGCTTTTCCTACACAAAGACCTGTGTTCGAACATGTCCGGACAAGGCCTTCCCCTTGCATCGCACTAGCGCACGTCGCGGTGCTTCGCCGATCATCATTGACCACCCATGACAACCCCCTCTCGCATTAGCTTGCGTATGGGGCAGATTCTCACAGGGCTGCAGGAGAGGTGCACACAGTGATTTACCAGGCGGCTTCTTATCCATGCACTGAGTTGCTGCCCTTTGTGAGATAGCCGTAGCACCTGCCGGCAAGCGTACTCTCAGTCAGCCTTGCTGAGTTTCCTTAATGGCCCGCAAGACCGTGATTGTCGCACTGTGCTTCAGTTAATAAACTTGTGTTTGTTGATGACTTGCCTAGAGTGCTGTTTCTGTATCATATAGGAGAGTCAACAAAACCAGCCATTGCGTCTTTGTGCGAAATGGCAGTGGAAAACGTCCCATCTCTTTCCGGTCGCTTCTTAGGGTAAGCCTTTCACATACGATACTTATCTTCACATAAATGGCACTGAACGCGGGGGGTGCCACCTAAACTCTGGAATCAATGGCGTGTCGTGCTGGACACGACTTTCCAACCACGCTGGCGCTGTTCATTCCCCTTACAATCGCTGGTCGAGAGTTTGCGGCATTACTGGATAGCAGGGCTTCAATCTCGTTGCTCGGGGAAGAGGTTATGACTTATTTGCGTGACCGCTCTGTCCACATTCGAGCTTGCGACACTGCCTACTATCTCGCCAGCAGTACCACCACTTCGGGTGGTGCTGAGCGGTTGGTTGTGCGCTGGGACAATCTCGCGTACGGACAGTGCTTTGTGCATCTCCCGGGTATTTCTGTGCCCGTGATTCTCAGTAACGACTTTGTAGCACATGGGTATCGTGATTGACGTCGCAAGCAGAGGCAACAGGAATGGCCCTTCTGACGCTCTACGACCATTCACTACACTTGCTGTGGTCGCGGCAGCCTGTAAGTCACTGGCTATCGAGGAAGCAGCTGGAGGGAATACAAAACGTAGCCTCCTCAGCTCATGTCTCTCACTTCGACGCCAAGACTGGCTGTTTGGTCAGCACAGCAAAAGAACGGTTCATGCATTCCGTTTTCTCTCGAGCATAATACTACCGCGGTGAACGAGGTCCCAGCTACGCCGATGACCACCCCAGTAAACAGCAGCTCGAATCGCTCACTGCCACATTTGTGTTACAGCTTTTCAAAACGTGAGAAAGTGCACCTGTCGTCGCTGTCGACTCTTTTCAGTGATATGCTCACTGAACGACCGGGTCGCACCTGTCTAGTAAGACACCTGACTGCATAGGTCAGCAAACTCACTCATAAGTCGACTCACTCAGGCTCAGATCTATCCGTAAGCCTGAGTCTGAGTGAGTACGGGTGAATAATATTTTCGAGAGTTTGAGTCCAAGTGAGTCCTGATGAAGAAAATTTTCGTGAGTGTGAGTCCGAGTGAGTTTGGCTCAAGAAAATTTTGGTGAGTCTGAGTCCAATTGAGTGTAAAGTACAAAATATATTTCTTCAGTGAAGCACAAAACCGAGGGCGGGTATGTGCCACAGATGCTTGACAGCTCATAGCTACCCGTGAACGGTGAGAACACACATGGGTTATTTTTAACGCTTGAACGTTAAAAAAAAGCTGACATCAGCAGCTTTGACCTGACAAAGGAAAATAATAAATCAAGGTCCCAGCAGAAATCAAACCCCAGCATTATGCATGGCAACCAAGTCTTCTACTACAGAGCTACACCGGGCTTCGGAACTACTTTTCAAATAGACCCTAATGTTTGTGAAACATCAATTATGATTGCAGTGCCGGCTAACCCATTTTATAAACATTACATATCTACTCCCATGATACAGCCGTCACATCAGGTTAGCGTTAATTGTAGTTAGGTGCCACCTCTGAAGATGATTTATGTAGCAGTGTCCAGGGCTAATATCCTCGTGAGCACCAGCACTTCATATCAGCTTACAACTTCTGGTTTTCGTATTATCCATATTGCTGTTGGCATTGTTATGCAAGTGGAAACAAATGGTTATATAAAACATATGTGGCTGTTTAATGTATGCCTGTCTGTGCACTTGTACATATTTTTCGCACCACTTGATAATATTTCAGCAAATAAAAAAAATTACAAGACAGTCACCTTTTATGTGCAACCTTCACATAACCGATTCTTACAGTACTTGGAATCTGCTGAATTTTTCATGTTATGACCAGACAATCATAGTCGCCCAATCCTCTTACTCTCTGCTACTAACTTTGGTCTACCCCAAGCTAAAGAGGTGATCACCGATGCTCCCAGAAGAAGGCGACTGGCTGGCTGACTTGATAGAATAGACTAGACAGGACAGAAAGATAAGACACAGCTCAAAGTGTCTGCAGTATGCATACAAATGTTCAGCCTTTAAAATCCAGAAGCTTGAAACATGTTCTTTCACTACTCCCACAGACAAAATGACTGGGACATGTACGAAGCATAAGCTTCCCTTTTTTTGTATCAACACAACAAAATGGTACATGCTGCATATCATCGGACATCAATTTCAAGCATGAAGTACAGTCGACGTCTGATTTACTGGATGCCCGAAATTCCGGACATGCCAGATTTTCCGGACTCATCTGTGGCACCGTCAAGTTCCCCATAGAGTCAATGTATTAAGAAGTCCAAAATTCCAAATGCTTATACCCTTCGGAATCTGGTCTCTTTACTGTTAAACCACGACCCAAAGTCACCACCGACGCCGCAATTTTGGTTGTTTTGATATCCTCAAACCCGCCATACTCGCATCGCAGGTATGGCCAGCAGCACCGCCGCCAACCGCCGCACCGCGCCGCGGCCACCGCAACCTTGAAACAGCGTGTGTCAATCCGTTGCCAGCCGTAGCTTAGCGGCTTAGCGAAGCCAAACCTCACTGTGTTCGTTCTTGTGTTGTTTTGTCAGCTCTGCGGTCGTGTTTGCGGTTGATCGTTTGCTGCTGCACGCTATCTTCAATGATCACGTTTTCCGACCTTCAGGATCCACCGAGTTCCTAGCTGTTTCGTGCTCCACTTTTCGTCAAGTGGATTCGCTCTTTACAGCGATGGCACTGACTGCTCCGTCTTCGTCCATGCCTTCGAAGTGCATAAAGCCCCCTCGTAGGCTTACAATGGCAAAGAAAGCCGCCCTTATTGAACAGGTCCAACGTGGTCGGTCGCAGGCAAAGGTGGGGAGGGAGTTCGGAATTTCGAAGCAAACTGTTTCGGACTTCATGAAAAACAAGGCAAAAATCTTGGAAGTGGCTGCCAAATCAACCGGGGCTGGAACGAAAAATGCGAGCCAGGGTGTTTACCCGAAGCTCGAGAAAGCGTCGTGTGGCTCAGTGCCATGATCGCTAAGAAAGTCGCGATGTAAGGCGACATCCTGAAGCAGAAGGCGGAGGTTTTTGCGCTTCAGATGAGCGTGAAGGACTTCAAGTTCAGTGATGGATGGCTTCGTAATTTCAAGAGCTGCAATTACTTGAAGTTCAAAAAGATGCGCGGGGAAAGCAGCGCCATTGAGAATTCCATTGTCGCCAAATATTGGGATGGAAAGCTGCAGTCCGTGCTTTAGCAGTTTCCACCTAATGATATTTTCAACTACAAAGAAACTGTGCTGTTCTACAAGCTGCTGCCAGAGAAAACGCTTGCATTTGCTGGGGAAATTTGCCACGGCGGCAAGTACAACAAGGAGCGGCTCACTGTCGTCGTTGGCAGCAATGTGTCAGTCAGCGAGAAGCTTCTGTTACTAGTAATAGCAAGTCGAAACATCCAAGATGTTTGAAGGAGGCAGTGACTCTGCCTGTTCTCTATGAAGCTAACAAGAAGGCGTGGGTAACGCAGCAGTTATTCAAAGCGTACGTGCGCAAGCTGGACAGAAGGTTCGAGCAGCAAAATCGAAAAGTTCTGCTGTTTGTGGATAACTACGCTGTGCATGGCCACATCACGGACCTAACGGCTATACAGATTGAATTTCTGTGGTCGAACACCACAGCAATCCTGCAGCCGATGAACCAAGGTTGAGCCTCATCTTGTCATTCCATGACTACACACTTCAGCAAAGTGATCAAGCTATATTTTATCACTAGAGTGCATTGCTCAAGTATTTCTCCAAAACAATGTTGATTACTTCAGCTTCCAGAGACAGGACTCTCACTGACAACTGACATCTGCTTCCACAATTATAATAAATGGCATACCTCAGGAGTTGAAATAACAAGTTCAAGCTACTGCAACAAAACCTCTGGAGGCTTTGCTGCATTAACTTCAAAATTTGGCACGGCACTAGATGGAAGAGACAAAAACACTGTGCCAAAGCTAAGTTCAGGGGACAGGAGCATACAGTTTCATGTGCAGCCATTAAAGTCTTCACAAGAGGAAAGTCCCCATGGGTGAATGTAAACCACTGAGGAGCCATTGGCTGCGGTACGAATTTTTTCAGGTTAAGAAAAAAAAACTGCCAGGCTCTGTACAGAATGCGCAGCACAGTTACAATGAAATCTGGAAGAATAGCTTTTCTTGAGCCCTTTTTAAACTTTTTTTGGAGGTAACTGCTAAAAGCACACTTGCAAGGTACCCACTACACAACAAAGCATAATTTTTATGTAGTAAGAGGCATCCACTATGCCATTCTTCGAAGAAGTGTGGTACCCGCAACACACTTGGAAATATTTATGTGCATTTTGTTGATGCTGTGGCTGATGATGAAAAACTATGTCCGAGGCTTCTGTAATGGGTTGGAGCATTCGATGACCCACTAGTTACACAGGTGTCATTGTGTGACGCCTGGTTGTTCCTTTGCTGTTCTAAAATGCTTTATTACACACATTGACGCGATTCCTTACCCGAAATGAAGCCTACCTAGGATCACTTTGCAACGGTGTTTCAAGCACCGGCACAGCTCAGTGATAGAAAGTGAGCTGGCACGCAGGGGGCCCGGATTCGAATGTCAATCTGCTCTTGGTGTTCTTATTTATTTAGATTTTTTTTATTTCACGTGATAATGGTTATGCACACTAGAGGTGGTGATGGCGGAGAACTACGGTGCAGAAAATGACTCTTTTGATCTCACAACAGCTTTCACTGTAAAACTAGTGAAGACTCTCAGACTGACCCCATGGCGAAAAATTAGGCTGTTTGATTTCTGTAAGTTTGTTGCATACAGAACTCGACGCTAATAGAAAATGCATATAAGCATGCAAAGGCCACAGAGCCTCTGCTTTCATCTACACTGGTGTGCAGTGGCTATTTTTTTAATAACAGCTAGACCACTCCTTCAAGATAAACAACACAATTCTGTACATGAAAAATTGCCAAAATTACATCTGTTGCATGGTACACCACATGATATAGTTGTGCACTCAATTAAGATGTATTCCATATCCAGTTAATGAAATGAAACTCGGATTACTTATATGAGAAGTGGGCAGTGGCAAGAAAAATTTATGTCAAGAAACTTTATTCATTCATTCATTCATTCATTTTCATTCATTGTTTCTGATGAACTTTTGATGAAGTCGAGTGAAGCGACCTTACTGCTACAAAAACATTTTCCAACAAAGACAATTAAAAAATAATGCAATGTTTCAAAGCCACAGGGCCTCACATTACCTTATATTTGCAGTCTGGCATTTTTTCACAAGATTAGAGTGAACTGTCGCTTCTCCAGTCACCACTAAGTAAATATGGCATGCAGTAGGAAAAGCCTGTAAGGTTTAAACCTGGATATAATGAAATTGATAAATGACCCAAAAAATTTGTTACAAACAAGTTTTCGTTATATGCAGTCTCAGCCCCGTCAAGGTGGTTTAGTGGCTAAGGTACTTGGCTGCTGACCCGCAGGTCGCTGAATCGAATCCCGGCTGCAGCAGCTGCATTTTCGATGGAAGCGAAAATGCTGTAGGCTTGTGTGCTCAGATTTGGGAGCACGTTAAAGAACCCCAGGTGGTCAAAATTTCTGGAGCCCTCCACTACATCTCTCATAATCATATGGTGGTTTTGGGACGTTAAACCGCACATATCAATCAATATGCAGTCTCGGCAAAAAAATTTGGGGAAAAAATACAGAAATTAAACAAAAGGAGAACTAAAGGCACTGCTTACCTAGAACATTATATAGTGGCAAAAACTGTATTATTTGCTCAATTGCTCGTTTGTGAGGGATGGCAATACTGAATGTTTTTAGGAAATCTATACAACATAACTCTGACAGTCTGGCCGTGGCCTCCAAGATGGCAGTCGCTTCGCTGAAGCCTACCTTGGAGGCTACGGTCTAATGAAGTCATTGTGCGACACAAGACGGCAAAGTTCGTGACAAGTCAACGTCCAAAGATTCATCGTTTTTACCGGGGTCTCGGACAGTTTCCACCAGAACTTAATCTGACATGTCCTTGTTAGTGACGACACAATTTTCCTTCTAAAAAAATAATAAGAAAATCGTAAGGCTGTGCATCGTCAAGGGTTGCTCAATGTGCATACAGAGTAGCCACGCAGGCACGCGCAGCATTGAAAATAAAAAGCAAATGACTTGGATAGCAAACATGATTTCGAAAAATGGTTTCTACGTACAGTGCTAACTCGAAACATAACAACAAGAAGCAAGAGGAAGAAGAACATAAACTTTATTTGTCGAATCCAGATGATTCGAGTCCGCCGTTTTTTAGTGGGCCTGGGCACCCACCGCGGATGCGGTTCCGAGACCTTGTCTCGAAGCGGCTTCTTCGGCACGCTGGACGGCCCAGAGTTGTGCTGTCAGGTTCGAGCTGAGCAGTGCGGCCTTCCAACGCGAGCGGAGGCTGGCGGTAGAAGAGTGAGATGAATCGGCACTGTTCGAATTGTTTATTAGGCCCTGACACTCCCACAGCATGTGACTAAGGGTGGCAACCTCGCCACATGACGTGCATCTGTTTGTAGTGTATACGTCTGGATACATGGCGTGCATGAGTCTAGGGTTTCTGTATGAATCTGTTTGTAATTGTCTGAAGTGTACCGCTTGCGTTCTGTTTAGCCTTTCGTGAGGAGACGGGTATATGCGTCTTTGTAACTGGTAATGTGTGGTGATGTCGTGAAACCTGGTCATACGATCCTCCCATGCCCAGATGTCTGCAGTTCCCCGCGGGGGCTCGTCGTCCTCCGGCGATGCTCGGTGAGTGAGGCCTCGAACAACGCGGTGAGCCGCTTCCTTGGGGGTGCTCAGTCCGGTATGTGCCGGGATCCATAACAGGTGCCTTCAGTTATCGAAGTCGACGTCTCCTGGATGTATGGGATGTCTTTGGAGTATGTGAAACGCTTCTTGCGAGATGCGTCCGTTGGCAAAATTGCGAATTGCTGTTTGCGAATCACTAATCACGTATGTGGCATTGGTCTGTGTGAGGGCCAGTGCTATAGCCGCTTCCTCTGCCGCTTCAGCGTGTGCCGTGTTCACAGTGAGCCTTGTGATGTACTTGCCACGATGGCCGGTAACTACCGCCACGAAACTCTTTTTATTGGTATAACGCGCAGCATCAGTGAAAACCGCTTCAGTGTCGTTGGAGTAGCTTTGAGTAATGCGTTGTGCCCTGGCTTTACGCCGTCCCGTATGGTGTTGGGGGTGCATGTTGCGAGGCAATGGGGGTACGTATACTTGCTCGCGTACCGATCTTGGAATTTCGACTTTGATGCCGTGCTGCGTATGGTACGTGAGGGCAAGTTTTTCGAGTAGGTGTCGGCCTGGGCGGGTCTTGGATAGGCGCTCGAGCTGGGAAACTTGTTGCGCCTCCACGAGTTCCTCGAGGGTGTTATGCAACCCTAGCTCTAGGAGTTTGCTGGTGCTAACTCCAGGCGCCAGTCCCAACGCGAACTTGTACGTCTTGTGTATCAGGGCGTTTAGCTTGTCTTTTTCCACAACTGTCCATTTGTGAAACGGTGCCGTGTACATTAGTTGTGAAATAACAAAGGCTTGTATGAGTCGTATGACGCTGCCTTCGCGCATGCCCGCATGTTTGTTCGTGATGCGTCGAATGAGTTGCATCGCTGGTGGCCTTTGCCATTATCTTGCGCAGTGCTTCACCATTGCCGCCGTTCTGCTCAATCATCATCCCAACAAGAAGCAAAAGATTTTCTTTTTTGGAGGTGTTACCTGTTGTCGAGTAAAGGAAGTGCATTTCAGAGACTGCAACGCAACTCTGTGCATCACATATTGCCAAAATGACATCTGTTGCATGGTACACCACATGTAATTGTGTACTCGTTTAAGATGTGTTCCATATTCAATAAACTGCCAGGCCTGCACAGAACGCACAAAGCCGTCACAGCATGAGCTAGATGAACGGCCTTTCAGAACTTTTGTTCAACACTATTTATGTAATTGCTACAAGCATACTTGCGGGATACCCACTACACCATAAATCATTCTAATTCTTTAGTGATATGGAGGCATTCACTATGCCATCCTTTCACATTCTTCGGAAGAGTATGGTACCGGCTATATACATGCAAAGAATTCTGTGCAACTTTTTTTATGCTGTGGCTGACGAAGATGAATTATGCCTGAACCGTTTGTAATGGGTTGGAGCATTTAATGACCCCCTTGTTATGCAATTCCCATTGTGTGATGCCTTCTTGTTGTTTTGCCCTTCTAAAACACTTCATTACTCATATTAACATGATTACTTTCCTGACATAAAGACTGCCTAAGGCCCATTTGCAACGAAGCTTCAAGCACTGGCGTGGCTCTGTGGTAGAATACTGGGCTGGCACGCAGGAGACCCGGGTTCGAATGATAACATATATTGTTCCCCCAGACTTAAAAATGTAACGCTCGCAGCAGTCTTCAGTTGTGCTCTGAAGGCTGCCGGCAAGGATCCCCTGGTGAAGGTGGGTGATTTGAAAGCTCACAGCACACTCTGGGGGTACATGCGTGATGAGAAGCGTGGGCGCAAGCTAGCACAACTTGTGTCCACACTGGGTCTCACTCTTCACACTGACCCTGCACATCCAAAGCGGGTAGGTAACTCCGTGACTAGGAACAGATGTTTGGACCTTACCTTCACCAAAAACATTAGACATGCAGACTGGTCCAGCACCGAGAAAACCCTCAGTGGTGACCACTGCATACTCAACACCACCGTCACAACCTAACCACTGGCAAGACTCTATGCCCAAGCCCGAATACCCGACTGGACAAAGTTCCGGAAAACCTACACTAATCTGGCCCCTATTAGCAAAAAACAGGTTACCACGCATGGTCACGAGAATCGGTCACACACCTTCGTTCGACGGAAACTCAAGTTCAACTTTCGGAGGCTATACCGGAGGCAGACAGCCACCTTCTTCACCTCTGGAAGGCGCAGCACAGCCCTGTCAGTAGATGGCAGTGCCAAAAACACAATCGGAACCTCGAAATTTGCATTGCCGAGCTCATATAACGAGCGGCAGAGTACGCGGCCCAGCTCGCCGACTCGAATTGGGTGGACCGATGCAACACGGCTGCTAGACAAATGTCCAGCCAGAACACTTGGCGTCTCTTTTGACCCTTGATAGATCTGACTCAAACCAGAGCCGACACACAAAAACATCTCCAATGTATTACCCATGCCTTGGACGGAGATGCCTCAAAATTAGCATGCAAACTACGCAATCATTACCTCTGTGTCCGACATGACACCAAAGGCCCAGCGTACTCCTATGCAGGTTCCGAGAAGGCAGAGCTGGATCAACCGTTCTAGCTCCATGACCTGAAGGCGGCCCTGACTCAAGTAAGCAAGGAACGGCACCGAGGAGAGACGAAGTAACAGTAAAATTACTTTCCAACCTTCACAACTCGACCTATGATGCACTCCTCGCGCAGATGAACTCAATCTGGCTTGAGAGGATACCCTTTCCAATCGAATGAAAGACCGCCCAGGTCACTTTCATTCCGAAAGCCCGCAAAGCCATAAACACGGACAACCTTCGCGCCCATCTCTCTCACATCTTGTGCGGGAAAGCTGATGGAAACTATGGTGCAAGATCACCTGTCTGAGTTTTTGGAAAACCAACACAAATTTGCAGACACAATGTTCGGGTTCTGCCCACATCGGTCCGCACAGGATGTCCTGCTTCAATTAGACCGTGAAATTCTAAATCTTGTAGAATACCCTCTTAATGACAAGGCAGAGCTCGCACTTGATTTGAAGGGGGCTTTTGACAAGGTCACACATGACATAATACTGAAGCACCCTTTCCAAATCAACTGTGGACACATGTTTCAATATATTCAACAACTCCTCTCTGATTGACAGTCATACATCCGAATACAAGATGAAGAACACAGCCCCTACCAATTAAGTACGAAGGCACCCCACAGGGTGTAGTCCTCTCACCCCAACTGTTTAATCTGGCTATGATGAAACTCCCGGCTCAACTGGATAATGTTGAAAGCATACAGCACGCGCTCTATGTTGACGATATTACCATACGGGCTAAACACGAATCAATAGGAAACATAGAAGCCAACTTGCAGCAAGCCGCGAAGATTGTGGATGCCTACACCCGCCGCTGCGGCCTTCAATGCTCCCCAACCAAATCAGAATTTGTGAACATCTGCCCCTCGGCAAAGTGCACTACCAATATTGAACTGTCCTATCAATATTGAACGTGGTGAGATCAGAGTACTGGGTCTGTTTATTCATAAACATCGCTGATGCGATACAACATTGACAAAATTGTGTAAGGTGGATGACCAGGTGGGCCGCATGGTTCGCTGGGTTTCCAACAAGCGAAAGGGGTTATGTTACAAAGATGCCTTGCAGCTGGCCGATGCATTCGTAACCAGTCGAGTCCTGTACTCGGCTCCTTACCTCCACCTGGGCAAGTTTGACGAGAACACCCTTGAGGTGATTCTAAGGAAGATGCACAAGCATGCTCTTGATCTCTCAATAACCACATCCAACCAGCGCCTTAAGGCCTGGGGATGATAAACATTTTTCCAGATCTCCTGAAGGCACACTTGACAACCCGACCACCCAACACACGAGACTTACGAACACTTCATCGGGTCGCCGCCTATCAGCCTGACTACACATCCGCCACCCATCAAAGAAGGAAGAATGCGTACGCATCCCAGAAGTCTTGAGATACGTTCTGCACGTGCGCCCTCTTCCGGCCAGCATGGCACGTGACGACCACAGTGACAGGCGCTTTGCTATGGGAATAAACACAGAATCTTTTACGTTAACGCCTCCAGCCCTCACCATAAGGGGTGTTACACAACTGCAGTCGTCCACCAAAACATAGCGGGGAATGGCCTCACATTCGGAACACAGGACATAACAGGTGCGAAGAAAGTCACCATCGCGCTAGCTGCCGCAGGTCAGGGACTCACGGGTCATCATTATGGACTCAAGAGGGGCCTGCAGAAATATTCAACGTGGATATGTCCCATACCTGGCGTACCCCATCTTACAAAGCAGTAATTACGTCGGGGCCTCCACGTCCCATAGGATCATAAGGGCTCCAGCTCACACGGGCCTTGAAGGTAATGAAACGGCTGACCCCACTGCCCGCCCACTTGCTCTTCGGATAATGCCTTCAGACTTTTCCGAACTGGATCCAGAACCTAATCCGGCCTTAACATTTCGAGAAATTACTGATTTATATCGATTCGGCCATGCAATTTATCATGAACCCTGTAAGGGCCTTACAAACGCAGAGAAACGCTTGCTCCTCCAACTCAAAACCAAAACACTGCTGTGCCCGGCAATTCTAAAATTTTTCGATCCTGCCTGTACAGGAAAATGCCCGCACTGTGCGGAGAAGTCTTTCGACATCTTTCACATGATGTGGGCATGCCAGTCAACTTCGCGCCTCACCCCAAAACCAAAGCCCAACCAGGAGTACTGGGAGGCAGCCCTGCTCAGCTGTTTTGATCTGGCAAGCCAGAAGGCCCTGATCAATCGAGCTCGAGTTGCATTGGCTGCCAATGGACTTCTGTAACGAGGAGCTCACCTAGTGTGTGTGAGGGGTGGCCTGCACTAGGCCACCCCCCTCCTACTCCCTGTAATATAACACGGCTGGTTATTTTTTCATCCACTTTTCTTTCTTCTTATTTACATTCCATTGGTTCTAATAACTTCCCCTGTACATTCCTTGGCATTACTGTCTGTTAGATCTCATATATATATATATATATATATATATATATATATATATATAATAAAGTTTTTTCTCTCTCTTGTGTTTGTGCTGCTTTGGCATTGTCTCTAAAGACAATGCATTCAAGACGCATTTGTGCTACATTGAGATCAGTGGCAACTTCAAGTCAAGGAGCATTTTTGATTACTGTAGCGAATTTCCATTGTCTATTCATTTGCATGACAAAAACTTATGCACATACTGAAGGACACTTTTTTGCTTACACCACTAATAGCTGTGCTTCTTTACTTTTTGGCATTGAGTTTCATACAATAACACCTAGAGAGAAATCTGGCGCTAGTGTCTACGCGGGCTCCTTCAGTGGCACTTGCGCTCTCCTAGTAATTATATGGTAAGTACAGCCTTCGGATCTTCTTCGAATGGATCACGTTTTTGAGATTCACGACGCTTGTTTGCCGAGTGTAAAACAAAGTGATATGAAGTTATATTTATCTGAAAATTGTTTCATTCTTTTATATGCAAACTTTATTGCAAACATTTTTTGTGACTATGCGGCAGAAGTGAAACCTGGACAAATTGAGCCACCAGGGTAGCATTCTTCTGCCATTGTGTTCCACATTGGGCATCAAAATAAAATGAATTATTTTTTACAACACTTGAAAACAAACATGCTTCTTTTCCCCTTGAAAATGTGCTTAATCTATTTATGGAAATAACAGTACAGTATTAATTAAGAAACACTTCACGTTTCGTCTGCTGCGGTGCCAAGCGCATCGGTCCAAGTGGTCTGCCCCCAACGCACCTCTCATTTTATTGCAAAGTCAAGTCAGAAGAGCGTGACAGTGCATCTACTTCGTATCTACCGTCGTATTGCAGTTGAATTAAATGAGTTTTGGCAAGACGCACCAACAAAAAAATGTGAAGTCGATGTAATATCCTGCATTGGCATGGGACACATCTATGCACAGCGGTGAGTAAACGACGCTTCGCCTAAACTGTCGAATGCGACTTATACAGCTCCAACGTCGCAGTAAATTGAGAGACCTAGCGGTGTTCAGCTTCTTTAAAAAAAAAATGCGCTGCTTCAGTGCTTTGCACCCACCCCACCACCCACTCTGCACGAAGAATGAAAATGAACTGTAGAAAAAGATCCATAGACAGTTCACTAGCCAACGCAATACCACCTGAAGCATGTACTTCGCATAATTCCCATGAGGGTGCACAATCGTAGCACCAGATTCCTCTGTAGCTATTATTGTATGAAAACTATGCTTTTTGTAGATGAAATACAATAAATTTTTGAATTGACATTGGAATGTTCGTATAAAATTTCCCTCTATTCAGTTCAAAATATGTACCATTCAAACACCATTCTATTGGAGAGGACCAGGTATATGAAAATGAGCGATGAGGTCAAATACTTGGTTACCTACCCTGATTGACAGTAAGAATCTTGCAGCCTGTACCCCCACAGCGCTCCATAAATTCATCAATTGGCAGCTGTGCACACTGTATGCCTTCTGCATATGCACTGCTCAGGCTAACGTTCTGCGCAAAAAGAAGCATCACAGAAAGGAGTTTAAAAAGCTACACATGCTTCAAGAAATAGTTGAGCTTCATTTACAAAACAGACAATTCAGAATCTCAACTTAACTTAAAGGGGTCATGAACCACTTTTTGATGTAATCCTCAAATGCCCTCTGTATCAGAGTTTATTGTCTCATGAACAAATTGCCACAAGAATTTTTCGACTCTGTCAAAAATGAGCATAAGTACAGAAGTTTGTTGTGTGATTTCGGCACTATTCATCTTTCTTCGTCACGACCAGTGTGCTGGAAGCTAAGCAGGAAGGAATGGCACAGTGGAAAGAAATTACGCAAGTGTGCAATAGGAACTTGAGTGGGCGTGATGAAATGCAATCACTCCTTTCCATTGTGAATCCTGTGCACAAGTGCGTCTCATAGTGAAACTGTTAGCAGACTATGGAATGCAGCACTGGCATGTGTGGCAGCCCATCACAAGAAGCACAGCTGATCCAAACGCCACTCTTGATTTATGTTAGCTATTGGCCAATAGCATGCTACCAGCTGTATGGCATCTAACACTGGCCGCCGGAAACTTCGAAGTGAGAGAATACAAGCCTCAGTATCAAAAGACAACGCCTGAGAAAATAGCAACTTCTTGCTACACCGGCAACGTCAGCTTGTCATGCACGACTGCAAGATTTTCCTGAGACGTTCTTAGCAGTGTGTGTTACCCACCGAATGTATTTTGCCACCAAGCACAAGAGGTAAATCATGGCCCCTTTAAAAAGACCCTGAAACTTTTTTTTTAGTTTTGTCAGCGTTTAGGCTAGAGCATCATGAAACTATTTGCACCTGAAAGTTAGAGACACACCGTGTGCCAAGGCCACTATGGACAATTACATAATACCCCCCTCCTCTCCTTTCCTTGCCTCCTGAACTCATGCCACACTCTGGCATCACTGGCAATCGCACAGCTCTCACAAGTGCACTCGATGATTTGAGCTTTGCCCAGCCATGACCAACGAGATTGCACGCCGACAGGTTGCACGCAATCTCGGAGACCACAGCGCAGTGGGTCCAGCAGCATGCACGCCTTCTGGCAATAGAAACGATGATCGAGAAGTGGTCGGTACCTGCTTCAACAGGTGCCGCCACTCTACCAGCCAACCTTACTTGCACACATTCCACACCAAATCAGATCAGCAGCCTGTGTGACGTCGCACTTCCAGCGGATGCTGTACTGTGAACAGGCGACTGAAAACATGTTTGACTGAGCCGCAGTGATTCACAGCGATTTGCAGCTTTAATGCATTCTAATAAACTACACAGTTTATGCAGAGAGCTTAAATCAGTCTGCAATGACCCTTGGGACTTGGTCTACCAGCCTAATGCATTTGTACAAATTCGCCAAAACCCTTTCATGGTCCCCTTAAAGCTTTGCCAAAAATAATACTCGAGTCCTAAATATAACAGTGGCAAATAAATCCTGGTTAATAAAACAACTACCACATAACATACAGTGTTGTCTAACAAGTATTTCTAAAGCACACATAACTGCTACTACATAACAGTTATATGTGCTATTTAACAGATACATTTGGTTCAGCATTTAAAAGGGTGGTGCCATCAAATTTCAAGGCTATAAGAAGCCTCATGTGGGTTTCCTCTGTATGCAAGGAGGCTCCACATAAATGGTCAAACACAGCAAATGTTTAGAACATACAGTCGAACACAGTTCTATCGAACCCACATATATTGAATTTTCGGGTATATCAAACTCGCAAGTTATCTTCTTGAAATTCCTTTGTAAAAGAATAGAAATTCCCATGTTTATATTCAACGGTATTTTCGCCCACCTTCGAATATATCGAATGCTGTGCGAGCTGGAAGGTGCGCTTCAGCACTCGCCTCCCCCCCCCCCCCATTTCCCTCCACAGTCTCTGCGGCAGCCCGGCTCCGCGAGCAAGCTAGAAGGCGCACTTTGGCACTTGCAGCACCCAGCAAACTCTGCGCGTCACTGCGCGTCACTGCGCGTCACCACGCCTCCGCCAAAACCCGAAACACTTGAAAAAAGGTAAGGGCTAGTGGGCTCTAACTTGTGGAACAGTTTTTTTTTTTTTTTTCCCTTTCTCTCTCTCATGTTTTATCCGTATACCCATCGGCTCGGAGAGCAGGAACGAAGGAACCGATGTCATCCTCTCGTTTTTTTTTTATTTTTTATTGCTCTTTTGCAAGTTTTGATCACCCAACTACGGCTCACGCCTTTTGCTGTTGCCCTCGCAGGTGGCCGTCACCTCGCAAGCGCTTTTATGCTACTGCTGATGGGTCGCCTACAAACCACTGCATGTGGACCATTTCTCTTTTGTGTGCGTGGCGTGCAAAGCCGTTGAGGACTCCTTGAATTATCGACTTCTTGTGTAGCTATGGACAGCTTCAAGAAGCGCAAGACCCTTGACTTTGCAAGGAAGTTGAAAACTATTCAGTGTGTTGAGGCGGGTGAGAAATGTTCGGCCGTTGCGAACGACTTTGGGATACTACGGAGCACACTGAGTACCTTGTTGAAAAGCGGTGGAGCAGCGAATGTTGGGAGCCTGTCATGTGCACACTTCTGCCCACAGCAATGTAGAAAAGGCACTCTATGCCTGCTTTCTAGAAGTGCGCGCGAAGAACATTCCAGTGGATGGTCCGATGCTGATCCCGAAGCTCAAATGGTTTGCCGCTGCACTCGATGAAACAACTTCGCCGACAACAGCGGATGGCTTCACCTTTAAGCAGTGCTAGAACACCATTGGCAAAACCAATTCTGGGAGAAGCGAAGCTGTCAGCAGCCAGGACATCCAGCAGTGAATGACAAAGGAGTCCCCAGAAATCTTCACAAAGTTTTCTTCCGTAGAGATTTTCAATGCCTGGTGAAGCGTAAAGACGGACAAAGTGGTCAACTGCTTCCACAAGGCAGGCTTCAAGATGGCGGAGCTTGTGCAAAGCGGTGAAGACGACGACAAGCACATAGACGATGCATTTCACAAGTTGTCGTCCCACTTCCCGGCAGCAGTTTCACACGAAGTGTCTGCGGAAGACTTCGTGGAAGCGGACTGCAATGTCCAGGCCAACAGCTCATAAGACGAGGAGGATTGTCCGGACGAGGCGCTGGCTACACACGTGTACTCTGCCACTGAGGTGGCGGCATCATTCGGCATCATTCGGCATTGTATTGGCCACATGAAGGGAACCGGGCTGTGGCACCTTGACAGCCTTGATAAGATCGAGACTAGCATCTTCAACATTTCAAAAAAGAAGAAGCAGGCGAAGATTACCTATTTTTTTATGCAAACAAACTCTGTTGTGGGCGTGAGTGAGGAATTATTTGTCATTCTTGAATGCACCTATTGTAACTGATGATACGCTACAGGTAAGCTCTCGGGGGGTTTATTTTTTTTAATCAAATTTTCCATATATCGAACTAATTTGTGATCCCCTTCAAGTTTGATATCAGTGTTTGACTGTATTTTAATTATATTACAAACTGCGACTAAATCCTCATTCTCCCGATCGAAGGCCATCGCAAGCACGTCACACCAGACCTGTAGCAAGGTGAGTGACATCTGGACCTCCGCCACGTACGTACTGGCGAAGCATTGCAGCAGCTGCAGCTAGCGGCACGTTTGTTTTGCAGGTGCTTGACAGGATGTTTGTCTTGCACGTGGCTTGTGCCACACGTTTGTGCAAGAACAGACAATACTAAGTACGACGTGCGTCAAAGCTTTGTGAGGTGACGTGACTGAGTCACCTAAGCTGCTACGTCAGTGCCCAACTCAGTGCCCACAGACAGAAACAGAAAATTGTCCACATAAATAAAACTGTTATAAATTATTTAGCGAGAATAAATTATTCTTAGTGCATGCATAGAGCTTCTTGGGGCTATAAGAAATGTTTGCAGCAAAAAAAAGCTGCAAGCACCATTTTTAAGTGCTTGAAATACATCAGGTTCTGGATACAAGTGTGGCCAAAATACAGCAAAGGGCCAAAATACACCGAGGGTAACCTGATGGGCACAAGGAAGCTTCTTCACAAAAGTGCCATAAATAGCTGAATAGACTGATCTCACCGCAATTGCACTACTTCCCCGCTGCCGCAAAACATGATGGTACTTGGAGTGCTCTCCAAGTACATTTAGCTGCGTGGGTGGGCTGCATCAATTACCTTTAGCACCGTATTAGCACAAATCGCGATGGCTGAGTTGACATGCTGCATACTGGGCAACACAACAGCAGCCTAAGCGAAGTTAAGCTCAACAGGAATGCGTGGGACAGTCAATGAAGTAGGGCAAAGCAGCAACTGCCGTGAACTTCTAACGTGTTGTTCAATGTGCTTCCGAGTTCAGAGTGTATTGTATAATTCATGGTAGTTTAGAAGTGCTCTACTGCATCATAACAAGCTTTCTGTACCACTGATGAGTCAACTGGCGACAGCAAAACTGCATGCAACATGTGGTCGGTTGCGTTGTCGAGGCAATCGCAATCAGCAGCAGCAGATTGGATACATGCTTTCCAGGCAAAATTGAGATCACCTTAACCAGCCTGTCACCAAAATAATCTAATATCTGGGGTTTTACATGATAAAACCACAATATGATTATGAGATATGCCATAGTGAAGGGCTCTGGAAATTTTGAACATCTGGTGTTCGTTAATGTGCATGGACATCGCACAGTACATGAGCCTCTACCATTACATCTCTCACCACAAGCGATTTCTACTGTGAAGTATATCACTTGAATGAGAAACGTGCTACAAACAAAGCCTATAACTACAAGCTGTACGTGTACGTTTGCACCAACGTTTTTAGATACTGGAAGTTGGAAAAGCTCGCTCAGGAGGCGGCACAAACTTGTATCCACTCCGAGGAGCAGCACTGGCATAGCATTGAAATTGAGCCGTCGCGTTTGTGTGTGTGTGTGTGTGTGTGTGTGTGTGTGTGTGTGTGTGTGTGTGCGTGCGTGCGTGCGTGTGTGCGTGCGTGTGTGTGTGTGTGTGTGCGCGTGTGCGTGCACGCGTGCATGCGTGTGTGTTTGTTTGTTTCACACGCTCAGACCACAGGAGCAGAAGCTTGAAGGGAAAGTTAGATTTTGGTCATCCCAAATAGTACTCAACATCTCAACATGTTACCTGGCAATCAAACATGCTTGAGTGAATTAGCAGTTCAACATAGTAAACATTCTGGACTGCGGCGTGCCAAGCTGTCGAAGTGGCTATGCCTCTGAGGGAAACACTTGCGATCGGCCGCACTTCTTCAAACCCCCAAAATTACCCTGCAGTTCACAGGGCCTGAACAGCTGCTATTTCATGAAAAGCCTTCCTGGTGACAGTCAAGACATACATTTGCGACTTGAATTTTGAATCCGAGGACCTAATTACTTGCTACGAGCACATCATAAAGGGAAACGTGAAACTTCCATGTGATAGGTGGACACATAAGCCCGGTGCGTTTCCTCAAATTTTCCCGATTATTTTTGCACGCATTTCTAAACCAGCTGCATCAAAGCGCCAAAGAAAACCATTGAAACTTAAAATTACGAATTTCGAGGGCCGTGTGTGCGCAAGTGGTGGCGATGTGTCGAGGTTAACATAGAGGACAACGATATTGACGAAGCTACTAGCATCCCCTCCAATCCTGATTTGTGTCTAGAAGTAGAAACTTTGTTCCCTGCATTACAAGACCGAACAGTGTTCGAATCTTAGAATGCCTAGCTTATTCAGGAAGAAGTTTTTTTTTTTCATATTTCGTCATTGTGCTGCACTGAAAGCTTCAAAGCAAAGTCAGCCAGAGGGTATATATGAAACCAAGTGGCTGATTACTTGCCTTCTCCTTAAAATATCGAGCCCTGCAGCTGCTTATAGGTTGATGTCAAAGGTGAACATACTGCGTCTGCCGACATCGTCACGCCTTAAACAAATAAATTATCAAGGGAATGCTATGCGAATTCGGATTCAAAGTGGTTTCACTAAGCAGCATCGCTTGTTGTGCTGGAGGGAGGCCCGTCATCAGTTAGTCCACTTGACTAGTAGAACCTTTTGAAAGCTCTGTTTTCATTTTCTGAATGTCATTCTTCGCTTTTTCTTCAAAACTGTGGCCCTATTACCCAATTTCTTAGTTTAATAGTTGAGCGTAATTTTTGGTGAAGCTTTGTTGGTTTTGTATATTTCTCCTCTTTTTTTTTCTTCTACCGAGCTCGCTAATTCTTCTTTGTGTTCTTGCATGGTGGGCATAATTCTTTCAGGACAGCCCAAAAGTGCTCCTCCACATGTCCCGGATCTTCAGGGCTGATGTCGTGGTAGAAATTGAAGGAAATAAGCTGCTATGACAGCCCGTGCATAATTTCAAGTAATCAGCATAACTGAGAGAAGTTAATACCATCTGCAAGCTCGCGAGTTTCAGCTGCCTTCGCAAACCATGTTCACTGTATACGCACGAGGGAACAATCTGCCCCCTACAACTGAGGACAAAGGTGACGTCTTTTGTTACCACCAGTGCCTTGTCGAATTCAACAATACCTTTGTTTTGAACAACTTTGAAAAAAAAAAGAGCATCTTGGTTGATAAGCTCGACATTCCTGGATTGGAGCTTTCTTCAGTCTTGTACTGTGGGCAACCAAGTTGCTACCTCTGGACATAACTCTGGATCGAAGGGGACACCAGTAGCTTCGTCAATATCACTGTACTCCATGTTAATGTCAGACACATCACCACCAATTGCAGACACATGACCCCGGAATATCGCGGTTTCTTCTAGTTCTGGGGGTTCCCTTTTGCGCTTTAATGCTGCTGATTTAGACAAGTGTGCAGGAATATTCGTAAAAATTCTAGGAACAGCACTGGGCTTAATTGCCAACCTACCACATTGAATTCTGACGTTTCTGCCTATCCTGTGCTCGCAGCAAGGGATTAGGTCCACAGATTCGAAATATAGGTCTTGACTGTCACCTGGAAGGCTTCTCGTGGAATAGCAGCTGTCCAGGCATTGAAAACTGCACGATTACTTGGAGTTTGAAGAAGTGCCTTCGATCATAAGTGTTTTCCTCGGAGGCATAGCTACTTCGACAGCATGGCGCGCTACAGGTTCGCATGTTTACTATCCTACTGCTAATTCACTCAAGCATGCTTGATCAGCATGTTACCTGTGAAATACAAACTGTGAAAGAGCTTATTCAAATAAAAGTTATTTAAATACTGGCTGTATGTCATCTACTGCACAGTATTCTATATTTCTTAAATTATTCTTCCATCACTTTGAAAGCCCTTCTCCTAACTCCTCAAACTATTTCAGCTACAATGCAAAGAGTTGATGTATGAAATGCATCTTCACATTAAAATTATGCCATTTATGTCAACTGCAAGGTTGGCACAGCTGACACCGCACAGCAGGATGGAGGATAAAGCACAGCAGGATGGTGGCGCTAATTCACCCAAAACTGCCCATGTGGCCTGTCTATTTTTCCTTAGCTGTTCAAAAAAACACAGCCATTTTTAAATATATTCTTACATGCAATTCATGCACTGTGTAATTACAACAGGCTCGCTTCATTAGAATCTTCTACAACGTGGAGGCGCAGATAAGCCTTATTTATTTCACAGGCACAGGCAGAATTTTTTTTTTTTTCGGGGCGTAGGGGCAGCACCTTGCTCTAAAGAGGGTGCCACAGAGACACGTGTGGTCGAGTGTCACTTTTGGCTCTGTAAACAATAGTGGATTTTTTTTAGGGGGGGACGGACGGCAAAGGCCTAGTGTGCCACCCGCTGGCCACACCATTGAGTCCTTGCAAGCAAAGAAATAACTATAGATTTCTTAGAAACAGGCACAGCCCTTATTTATCACTAAGTAGTATTCATTAGGCCCTCATCTAGCTGCTTCAGCTATAATCTGCATAAATGGAAACGAATTTCCCGCTGTTTCGTATGCAGAGGTAGCAGATGATGCTCCTTCGCCAATCCCTAAGTGACAGCAGCGCCGCCGCTGCCTAGGATACCGAAATGGGCCGCTCCTCGCCACTGCGACCACGTGTGCTTACCCAACTGACAGTATCTAAAAACGTTGGCTACCGTCCAGAAGTGTATTATGAAAACTGTGTCGTGCCAGCATCGCAGCCAATGCCACCACCTGGACTTCCCCATTTCTTTCTATATGTGATATCGGCACGTTCCTTTCTCGAATTTGGTTATTTCCTTCGTTACTTTGTAAGTAATTCTAAGCATGAACCGCGCCTGCCGTGCTCGAGAAGCTTCGGGACTGTAATAGATCACTTCATTAGGATCACGCCCACTTCGCAAATATTACAGATTATTCTGGAACCTATATGGCCGCTAGCGATAACGCTAGAATATTCGACAAAATGTGCATAAGTGCCGCCGCGCTTGGCCGCTTGTCAGTTGATCGCCGGCCATCGCTCTATTCACCGCTATCAGCACCCGTGTGTTGCTAGAATCTGACCTTCAGTTTCCTGGCCACAGGTTCAGCCGAATAAGCAGTTTCATCTTGGCCTCAAGTCTTCTCCCTTCGCCCACGTCACGACCCTGTGCCATCTGGTAGAGGTGCTGCTTCTTTCATGTACACCACGCCCCCATCAAGCCGTGAACCCAGCCCATGTCATGAAGAAGACACCGATGCCAGCCACGAGCAGCGAGTTAGCTGCAGGCAACAAGGTCTCTCACCGGAGTACGGCTTTTACCCGACAAGACTCGGAAGACCGAGACGTTGGCGTCGACCACGGCGACAATGACAACGCCTGTGCCACCAGCACCACTCCTGCTCCGGCAACCCAAAGAGCTGCTACCTTTCCACAGTTCACCACTGGAAGACCCAAAGAGCTGGCTTGAAAGGTTCGACCATGTTGCCGTCTTCAACAAATTGACCGACTGATGACAAGCTCCGGCATGTCTATTTTGCCTAAGGACCCCGCCTCAGTGGTCTAGTGGTTAGGGTACTCGTCTGCTGACCCGCAGGCCACGGGATCAAATCCCGGCTGTGGATGCTGCATTTCCGATGGAGGCGGAAATGTTGTAGGCCCGTGTACTCAGATTTGGGTGCACGTTAAAGAACCCTAGGTGGTCAAATGTTCCGGAGCCCTCCACTACGGCATCTCTCATAATCACATGGTGGTTTTGGGACGTTAAACCCCACAAATCAATCCATCAATTTCACCTTAGAAGAAGCTGCCCGGACCTGGTTCAAGAATCAAAAGCGAAGCCTCACAAGATGGGATGTCTTTCGTGCCAGGTTCCTCACCGCTTTCCCAAGTGTGGTCTGCAAGGAGAAGGCTCCAGCTTCCTTTGAAACCCGTCTACGGATGCCACATGAAAATGTGGCGCTATTCACGGAAGAGTTGATTCTATTCTTTTGCCATGCTAACCCCGACATGCCCGAGGAGAAGAAGGTCCATCTGCTCATGTGAGTAGTCAAGCAAGAACTCTTAGCCGGGCTGATCAGAAACCCGTCAAAAGAGTTGCCGAGTTCATTTCGGAAGCATCTACAATTGAGAAGACGCTGGAGATGCGGACACGGCAATATAATCATAGCTTCTCGTCTACAAGATATGCCCACAACTAATCTCTAGGAACCGCCGACATGCATGAGACGATCCGAGCAATTGTGCAAGAAGAGATACCAAAATTGCTTCCTTCAACGCAGCCTCACGTGGACTCCATCACGGACGTCGGGCGCCAGGAGATTCAGCAATCCGTAGGTGTTCCTCAGCCTCCAGGGCCCAATTGCAAGCCATGAGCTATGCTGCTGCAGCCCGCTGTCACGCCCCTCCTCCATGCCCATGCCAAGATGCGGTCCCGTCACACTTCCGCAGCCAGATGCCACCGCTGCTGCCACCACCACCACCATTGCCCTATCGCTCGCCTACTGGACAGCGCAGCGCTCCAAGAGGAAAATCACAGCATATCCACCGAGTGAACGATGATGAGTGGGGCAAAGCGTACGTCAGCCCGTCCATGCTTCCGTCCGTCCGCGCAACCATCCGTGCGTCCATCCATGCGTCCGTCCATTCGTCTATCCATCCGTTTGTGTGTCTATCCATCCGTACGTCCACACGTCTGTCCATCTGTCTGTCCGTCTTCTAGTCAGTCTGTCCGTCCGTCCGTCTATGCGTCCATCTAGTGAACACTTCAATTACCATCATCTCGCATCCCCTGTGGCACATACCGGCTCCGCGCATCCGTCCATTTGTCCGTTGGTCTGCTAGTCTGTCTGTCCATCCATCCATGCATCCGTCCATGCGTTCATCTAGTGAACACTCCAAGTATTGCCATCTCGCATTCCCTGCGGCACATACGCACTCTAGAGCAGGTATGTGGCCCCGGTGGCTACGTACGACCACAACGAAGGAAGGATATATTCAGCCCTAAGGAGCTTTGCCCCTAAAACCGATGTTTGGTGTGCACCTGACAACCGCTCGCTCTGATATCACTGTGAGCCGGCCATACCTTCCGCCATTGCCAGTACCGACAGATGGGTCTACAGAGCTTCGACATCAACACGCCGTGCCAAAAACGGGGTGAACAACCGCGTGACATCGCCGACTGCCTCAGGGGAGGGCAGTCGACACCTCGACAACTTTATCGTTCACGGTCGCCAGGCCGCTACGCCTCACCGCACTGCTAGCAGCACACCGCACCGCCGGCAGTAGGCCAGCCCTGCATGGAGCCCATCTCCAAGCCCTTACTCGGAAAACTAAGGGCAGCAACCGATGGACGAGTGGTGGCTGTAGAACACACTACCGAAAATCCGCCGCCCCCACGGATGACGACGCCGCAACAAAATTGAAAGCACCCGCCACAAGGCGAAAGAGGTCTAGACGTTAAAACATTGCAGCCTGAACAAGACATCACAAAGCAACCTGGAAGCAGTGGAGCTAACAGACCTAGCCATTACCAGACCCCACGACTCAACCACAATGCACAACGACAAACCAGCTACCTCGATGTAGTATTTGACGGCTACCTCGTCACTCCTCTCATCGATACAGGAGCCGACTATTTCATAGTCAGTGGGCCTTTCGCGACGAAATTGAAGAAAGTGAAGACTGCATTGCAAGGCCCCAAAATTCGCACAGCTGGAGGTCACTTAATAACATCGACTGAAGTCTGTACAGCAAGAGTCACCATCAATAACCAGACTTCCCCTGCGAGCTTTGTAATCTTACAACATTGCTCCAGTAGTGTGACACTTGGAATGGACTCTCTAAGTCAACACTTTGCTGTCATCGACCTGACGTGTAAGTTAATCACACTAACCTCAGAAAACATGCTGTCGACCCCGACAGTGCCAAAAAATCGTGCATTAAATGTGCTGGACGGTAACCGTGCCACCTTTCTCCAGCGTCGTCAGTTCCTTTGGCACTGAGAAAGCCGAAAACCTTGAAAAAGTCGTCGAGCGCGATCAACACTTTCGATAAACCCCCAATTCGATAAACCCAGTCATGAAACATCACATCTAAACAGAAGAAAGTACCCGACCAGTTCGACAAGGCCCGTATCGAATCTCGACACGCGAACGCGATGCCGTGAAGAAACAAGTCAACGGAATGCTACGCGACGACATAATTCAGCCGTTTAAGAGTACATGGGCATCCCCCGTGGTATTAGTGAAGAAGGATGGGACCCCATGTTCTTACGTCTATTACCGCTGCCTGAACGAAATCACAAAGAAGAATTGTGTTCTCTCTCCAACGTATAACGACGCTCTGGACAGACTCCACAACGCGAAGTACTTTTTTTCGATGGACCTCAAGACGGGCTATTGGCTAATTGAGGTTGATGAGAGAGATCGAGAGAAGACAGCCTTTATCAGACCAGACGGCCTCTTCGAGTTCAATGTCATGCCATTTGGTGATTGCTCGGCACCTGCAATGTTCCAGCGCATTATGGACACTCTGCTCGCTGGTTTGAAATTGCAGACTTCTCTCGTGTACTTGGGTGATGTTGCCTCATTTTACTCGAGCTTCGACGAGCATCTCCGGCATCTTGAAGCAGTACTTCAAGCTATCATGACCTCTGGACTAACCCTGAAGCCTGAAAAGTGCCGCTTCATGTATGAAAAGCTGTTATTCCTGGGACACATGATTAGCAAGTGTGAAGTCCGTCCCTAGCCGCGGAAAACAGCTGCTAGTGCTGATTTCCCGCAGCTCACTGACAAGAAAGCTGTACGCCGATTCCTCAGATTGTGTGCCTATCACAGGCATTTCGTCAAATGCTTTTCACAGATCGCTCAGCCACTAACTCACCTCCTGAAAACCAACGTTGAATTCAGGTGGGAAGCGGCACAAGAGGAAGCATTTCAGGAACTTAAACCACAGCTCCAGACACCACCAATACTTGCGCATTTAAACCTATACGCCAAAACAGAAGTATACACCGACGCAAGCAGCATAGGACTCGGCACCAACCTTGTACAAAGGACTGACAACATGGAAAGGGTCATCAGTTATGCTAGCTGGTTGTTATCCGAGACCGAAGTCAACTATTCCACAACAGAAAAGAAGTGCCTAGCCATCATGTGGACAGCATCAAAGTTTCGCCCTATCTTTACGGCAGAACTTTCAAAGTTGTGAGTGACCACAAGACCTTGTGTTGGCTAGCTAACTTGAAAGACCCTTCGGGCCGCCTCACACGGTGGAGCCTCAGACTTCAAGGATTCGACGTGATAGTCATTTACAAGTCTGGAAGAAAACACTCTGACACCTATTGGTTGTCTCGGGCCGCTGTCAAACCATCGCTGCCCGATGGCTTGGATGAGGACGGCTTCTTGGGAACGATAATTGCCGACGACTTCACCGAGCAACAGTGAGCTCACCCGGAACTCAGAAGCCTTGTGGAATACCTCGAAGGTAACAACGGCACTCTCCTGAATGTTTTTAAGAGAAGACTGCAGTCATGCTTCATGTGAAACGGATTCTCATAAAGAACTTCTCGCCCCTTCGAGCTGACCACCTTCTCGTGGTTCCTTCAGCAGTGAGACCAGAAGTACTCAAGGCCCAACACGACGACTCGACGGCTGGACACCTCGGTGTTTCCCGTAATCTCGCCAGAATACAAGAAAAGTACTACTGGCCACGACTTGCAGTTGACGTCACTCGTTACATGTCAGGACCTGCCGCGATTGTCAGCGACGAAAAACACCGCCGACTAAGCCAGCCGGACTTCTCCAGCCCATCGAGCCATCTCGCCGACCGTTCCAGTAAATAGGCATGGACTTGCTGGGGCCGTTCCTGACGTCGCATTCCGGGAACAAATGGATCATCATAGCTACTGACTACCGTATTTACTCGATTCTACCACACCCTCAATTATAACGCGCACCCTGTTTCCACAACAAAAAAATGTAAGAGATTGATTGTAACACGCACCCATTTTTCGCAATGTAGAGAAAAGAAAAAAAGTGCGTAGCTGTCAAACTTCACATGTTGAGAACAAGTATTTGGGTTTTAATGCACTGAAGTTTCGAAAGTTAAAACACAAAGTCAAACAGCCGGCCCTGGAGCTAAAACTGTGACCACTACAGTGGCCTTACGAGTCGCGTAAGAGGTCAGTCCTCGTCGCTGTCGGACAACTCCTTATCGCTGTCAACAGCCCAAAGCATCTTATCCTCGGTATCGTACATGGCATTCGGGATGCCACATTTCTTGAATGCCTTGATGACCATGGCTGATGGTATTGCACACCACACATGCTTCACCCACGCAGCGAAGTTTTGCAGAGAGGCACGCTTCAATCTGTTGCCTAGCGTGATATCATGTCATCCATTGATCAGCCAGTCGTTGTAGAGCGCCCGAACCTTGTCCTTCACCGGCTAGTTCAGGCAGATATCTAGCAGTTGAAGTTGTGACGTCATGACGCCAGATATGACTACAAGGTCCGTACTGCACGAAGCAAGCTTGTCCTTGATCTGCTGGTCGAGATGGCACCTGAATGCGTCGAGCACGAGCATCGCTCGCAGGCCCAAACAGGCGCTGGGCCCGCTTCCGCCACACATGATGGAGCCAATCGGCGACCAGGTGCGTCATCATCCAACCTTTCTTGTTAGCCCACATGGTCACACTACTCTGGAAAATGACTCCTTTTGGGAACGTCTTCTGTTTAAATATCAGGTACGGGGGAAGCTTGTGCCCATCTGATGTGCAACAGAGCATTGCCATCACTCTAGTTTTTTCGTGGCCTGATGTCAGTGCGCAAACTTGCTTCGCCCCCTTTCTCTCGATGGTTGTGGTGCCAGGAATGTCGAAGTAAAGAGGCGTCTCATCTGCATTCCTGATTCGCCCAAGCAGGTAGCCTTTGCTGTGCCCCAAGTTTAGGACGAACCTCTCAAAACTGTGAAGCTTTTCTTCGTACTCCTCCGGCAACTTCTGGCATATGCCCGTTCGCCTTCGGAAAGAAAAGCCTTTCCTCTTCATAAAGTTAGTTAGCCAGCACCTGCTCGCTTTGAACTGGCTCTGCGTTAGCCCTTTTTTTAGGGCTAACTGCATAGCTCACACTTGGAACAGTTCTGTCGTCACAGGCCGCTGTGCCGCTTGCTGCTGAAGCACATACTCTGCGAGCAGCTCTTCAATTTGGGGAAACCGACGCTGATGTGGTCCACTGAAGCCTTTACGTGAAGCTTTGCTGCCTCCAGTCCTGCACGCACGTTTTGGGAACTCCGAACGACTGCGATGTGGCCTGATTTCCGTCCGTTTCTGCACACGTGATGAATTTTAAAAGTGGCATCCTGGTGCACTTCTCGAGAGTCTTTGGAGTCAGCCCTTCCATGCCGTCGATAATAATGCACTACAATATGACAAACTCCTCAGCACACGTATGAAGTGCCGCACATGGGAAACACAATGGCAGAAATAGCTGACATGCGTAGGAGGCGCTGATTTTTGAAATGCCGATGGCAATAGAATGACCGTACTCATTTTTTTTCGTACTCGATTCTAACACGCATGCGATTTATGAAACCACTTAACCCGAAAACAGGTGCATGTTAAATTTGAGTAATTATGGAACCCAACGTGCAACGCCGAGACAAAAGCTTTGCCCTAAGCCAATATCTCTGAAGTAAAGTTCTACGTCGACAACATCACCCTGCGTCACGGAGCTTCACAGATCCTCATTACTGACAGAGGTACGGCATTTATGGCGCACTCAACTCTGGCAATCCTGAAGTAGAACCAGACAAGTCACCGCCAAACCACCACCTACCATCCACAGATCAACGACCTCACCGAGCGTCTTAATAAGACCATCGCCAATATGCTTGCCATGTATGTGGACGTCGAACACAAGACGTGGGATGCAATATTTCCGTACGCGACCTTTGCGTACATCACGGCCCTGAAGGAGATGATGCAGATTCCACCGTACAAGTTGGTCTATGGTAGGAACCTGGCAACAGCGCTCGAAGCAATGCTCCTCAACATCACTGACGAAGAAAACCTTGGCGTCACCCTCTATCTTCAGCGTGCTGAAGAAGCTCGTCAACTCGCACGCCTGCGCATCAAAAACCAATAGAAAAACGACAGCCGCCATTACAATCTTCGACAACGCTTCGTGGAATGCCAGCCGGGTGAATATGTTCGAGTATGGATGCCGATATGCCCACGTGGGCTCAGCGAAAAACTTCTGCAACGGTACTTCGCATCATACAAGGTAGTTCATCGATTCAGCCCACTCGACTACGAGGTTGTCCCCGACTGCATTACGAACTCTGAACGGCGCTGAAGTCAGTCAAGTCGCACGCCTCAAGCTGTTTCACACGCATTACGCATTAACGAGCTGAAAGAGTGTATTTTCTTGTTGTTGTTATTATTGCTATATCATAATTTCTATTTCACAGCAAAAGCTGTTATGAGATCACAACTCGGGTCATGCGCAGTTGTCCACCGCCGCCAGTGTCCATAACCACATCATGCGAAATTGGAAAAAAAAACTAGCACCAAAGACACAGTGGGGCTCGAAACCCAGGTCTGCTGGATGCCAGCCCAATATTCAACCACTGAGTTACACTGGTGCTTGTGACTTGTTGGCAAACTTGCCTTAGGCAGGGGCTTGATGCCGAGAAAGCAATCACGTTAATACGACTTATAAAGCATTTTAAAACAGCGAAAAACAACCAGTCGTCTCACAATGCGAATAGCGTAACCAGTGGGCCATCCAATGCTCCAACACATTACAAAAGCTTGTTCTTGTTCCCCTATAAACTGTGGCACATACCCACTTCAGCCATAATTCCTCATCGTCGTCTGCCCCTGCATGAACAATAGGCACGATGGCACGAAATTCCTTGCAAGTGTTTAGTGGATACTGCGCTTCTCAGAAGAATGATGAAAAATAGCACAGTGAATGCCAACCCACTACCCATAAGTTTATTATTATTGCCCTAGTGGGTATCAAGCAAGTATGTTTACAGTAGTTGCCCAATGAGTGTTTTGAAAAGGCTCTGAAGGCCGCTTGGCTAACATTCACTGTGACTGTGCTGCGCCTTCCACGCAGGCCTGGCGTTTTTTCTTGCATTATTATTCTACACTCATCTTCTGTTAAAGCATAGGAATGAGGCTTTTTCGGAGGGGACGAATGCCACGTTCTTTTCTCAAGGTTTGTTATCGCCCCGTTACTTTGTATGTAATTCTCAGCGCGAAACGTGCCTTCACTGTTCGAGAAGCTTTGGAACTGTAGTAGATCATTCCGTTGAGATCAAGCCCACTTCGCGAACATTACAGATTACTCTGGAACCTATGCGGCCACTAGCGATAACGTTAGAATATTCGACGACATATATATAAATGCTGCTGTGCCTCGCCGCTTGTCAGTCAATCGCTGGCTGATGCTCTGTTCGCCGCTACCAGGACCAGTGTGTTGCTGTAATATGACCTTCAGTTCCCTGGCCACAGGTTCGGCTGAATAAACATTTTCATCTTAGCATCGTGCCTTCTCTCTTTGTCCACGTTACGACCCCGTGACAATATTATCATGAACACAGCATAGAGCGAGAGCAGCGGTAGCAAAGCTTAGCCTCTTACATGAGCATCGCTGGCTTTTAGAAGGGGCATAAATCACCCCTCGTGCTTTGCGTGAAAAACACCTTGAACTCAGTCGGACACCTCCTAGAAATACATATCGGAAAGAATTTTTTGAAAACCTAAAGTAGGATTGGAGATACAGGATTACAATATTTGCATGACACATTCCCCCTCAACTCGCTTCATTTGGCAGGATAGAGCAGTGGCATTCCTGGTGCCCTGCCCACCGCTATTACGTATTCGGTGACTGGACATGCAATACGTCCTCTCGCTTTAATGTTGTGTGGTTTCCTTCCCGCAAAACATGGGGTACTGGCGGCTGTTGCTGGTAACTCATAGTTCTACAAGGTTCTTGCTCGTTTACATGAAAAAATTCAAAGGTTTTCATGGACTTTCAAGGCTGTGTGGGATATGGCATGCAGCAGCCGTGAAAAGAACTCAATTCTGTCGAAGTAGTTAAAAGAGGCTTTTATCAACTCTGACTGAGGCCATTAAGACCTTGCTACTACTGAGATGTCCCCCATTTCTCCTCTCATGCTTATTCGTACTTCTTCCTTTTCGTCCCCCGAGGACCGGCTCCCTGTTGCGATGGAAACTACATTCCCGACCGTGCAATGAAGTCAATCACAGAGTTCCAGCAGGTGTAGTTTTTGTATGGGCCTTGTCACGATGCTCACAGTATAGTCACGAGACACATCTGATTTGGCGAGCTGTAAAAGATGCTGTCACAGCTTCTGTATGACAGCTTGGTCTTGCATGCACAATCGTTTGTTGATTCCTACTGCCTGAGATGGCTCTTCTAAACTGCTCTCCAGGCTAGCCAACCATGCTTCGCTGCCTGTCCATTGATGCATACGCTTCACAACATGTTCTGGCTGTTTCTGTCTTTGAACCATATTATCCTGGTGTCGTTCCTCGACCAGCTTCTGTTGCACCCCGAGCGAGTCAGAGTAATCCTCCATGAGTCACACATGCTTGAGGCAAGTCGGCCTTTGCTCAGTTGACAGCCGCGTGCCCTGTGGCCTTCCGTGGTACATCGGAAGCAACGTTTACCACATGAAAGCACTCGCTTCTTTTACGTCAGCGACATGTTGGTGGGACACACTTCTGTGGAATTCTGCCTTGTTGTACAGAACACGCAAATCTGTCTGAGGCCTTGAAAATCTTCAGAGGAGTTCATCAGCAGAATACAGTCACACCTCGTTAGTACGTACCCGCTTTAAGCATGCTAACGGTTAAGATGTCGTTGCGACAAATCCCTGACGGAGTCTCATAGAGACTAATACATTCATGAACCACTTAAGCCGTAATGTTCGGCATATGCCCACCGGTTAGTGCGTACTAACTGGGTGCCGCGATAACATTTTGCGCCACAAAACTTTACTGCATCGCTGAACTTACAGATGCCACAATGTGCCATGAACTGTTTTTCATCGTGTTGATAAGTGCGCAGATCAGCGGATGAGTTATTCCAATTTCTGCGCGATTGCGGCGATGACATTGCGAGTAATCATCGGGGGAAAGAACGAAAGCGAGGTGGCGATTACCGATATAGGCGCCCGTATGATTTATCGCCGACGAAAAGCCTTATCACAGTAAGCACGTCCAGTTATCTGCTAGGCACGTTTGTGGCATAGCATCCCTTTAGGCCTATTGCACGCTTTTAGTAAAAAACTGCCTGAAAGAGCTGGGCTGCCGATCGCTGCGGCTACATTGTGTGGGACCGTGTTCCAGTGCGCACTGCTTTACAGAAAAACGAGCAGCTCACTGTGGCAGCGTTTATCGTTGCGGGTGACGGGCACCGATAAACCTTGCCGCATTATGCCAACACGTGCAGCGTACAGCAAGTTTAGCGCTGTTGTAACCATGGTGCACGCTTTTATTCACCGACAGCCCAAACACGCCTCCGTCCTTTGGCAGGACTGCTAGAGCATCAGACAATTCGCTTGTCGAAAACTTTTTGTCGCCACCTTAACCCAGCAGGCTACTCGCTGCATCTGTGCATGGCCTGACGCGAAGAGGGTGCACTCTATGGCTAGCCAATCAGCAGTCACGGAGTGTGCCAAGTGAGCGAAGCGCTGCACGCAACTAGCCTTGCAGTAAACTGTTTGGCTCTCTGCGACCGTACAGCGTTTAAGAAAAGAAAACTGCATCTGTTTCCACTTAGAAGCAGACCGCAGAACAAATATCATGGAAAGCCGGTTGTGTCCGTTCTGCCGCTGTACCACGCTGCATATCCCGTAACCCGCAGTAGTTTCAAAGTGCTCATCGACATCACCACCGTGTGCTATTGGGCGGTTGTGCAAGATTTAGAAACATTTCTGCACTTTGGAAAAAAAAAGAAATGGCTTTGCGGTGGGCCCTTTAAGCAATATATACCGAGTTTCTTCCTTTGTTGGCAGCGATGGCACATGTCAAGAGATTCAAATTTGTAGCTGGTGGTTAATCAGTAGTGCGTTTAGCACGTAGTTATGCTGCCGTCCCCGGCAGGTTCGTATTAACGGGGTTTCACTGCAGATGAAGTCGACTAGTCCCAGCTGTGACTCCGAGTTGGCTGGTTCGATACATGTTTACCACCGCTGTCTCGTCCGCTGCTATCATTGTGGTCACTCTTCTCGAGGCTCTTTATTTAGATTGAAAGAAACTTTGGTAGACCGTCAAGTCGCAAAGGATCAGCAGAATGATCTGTAGCTCCGTGTGCGGCACAAGTACAGTGGTAGATAACTACGATGTCTTGTGGTAGCGCCCTTAGTACAATGTTGCAGAGCATCGACTAAAAGAAAGACCGCTGCACAATGAGTGACCCCAGCCATCGGATGTTCACTAGCACGTGTTCATATAGTTGCTGGAGGGCTCTTATGTCACCAGATGCTCCAACAGGAGTCGGATGACGCAATCTTGTAAGGTATTCCTACTCCTGCCACTTCTTGTCACCGAAGCATTTCTGGTGCATGTCTATAGCGCCCTTTAACATGCTTCCGTCATTGACCAGCCACCACTGAAGCAGCGTCTTCTTTAAAAAATGGACGCAAATAATGAAACTTCTCTGTCGTAGTCAGACTGGACAATCTGGAGAGACTGCTCCCAGAACTTCGTCCATTTACACACATCCCCAAAGAAGGGCGCAATCGTGAGCTTTGGTAGCTTGGCTCCCGTACCGTCAGATGGTGTGGCAATCATATGAGTAGCCATCCCCAGTCCATTGTCAGCTTGTATGTTTGAAATGCGTTTCTGCCTGTTTAGAAGTTTGGACAGGATTGGCGTAGCGTTGTCCTCGTACTCTAGAATGGTATCGTACTTGGCTTGGAAGCGCTCGTCCGAGATGAGACTCTCCAATTCAGAGTTGACCTTGTTCAGCTCATCATTACTCGTTTTGAACCTGGCATATATAGAACCGAGCTGCTCATGCATCGCGGAGTCATTACGAAGTAGGACACTTGCCTCATTGATGATCCGGCTGTTCAGGGATCGTCGCGACGTCCGCTTTGCCTTGCTTGATCTTCTTCATATCTTCCAGGCCACTCGTAGCCGTCAGTTGGTCATTGCCGGGTCGATCAGCACCAGAATGTGTGGGATAAGGGGTGGAGCAGTAGTGAAAAGAACTCGATTCTGTTGAAATAGTTAAAAGAGACTCTGAGGCCATTAGGACCCTGCTACTACTGAGATGTCCCAGTTTCTTCGCTCATGCTTTGTTTGTTTGTTTGTTTGTATCCTTTAATCCATGGCTCGTACCCACTCTGGGGGATTGGCCAAGAGAACAAATAGTCTCATATGAAGGATAACTGCATTATTGCTTACAACGAAAAAAAAAGGGGGGGGGAGTTGTATAGTTAAGACAGTATGTTGGAAATAAAGAAATAAACCAAAGATTTAGATAGTGAGAAGAAAATCAATAACAAAGTAGATACTAATAGCTACAACTTGATTTTGGGAGCCGACCAGACAGCTGGTTTTGCCAAACCCGATTAATTTGGTATGTCACGGATTTATCCAGAATAGAAAATTACTTTTCGACCCATTTTTTTTAGTATTTGTTAGCGAGGGCTTTATGTTGAAAAACGTTTAGAGTCTTGAATAAAATTACACACCGCATCGAATGCATCTCTGTGGCAATTTCCCAAAACAGAGGCACCAAAACTTAGAACATTTTCTGCGGTTAAATTTAAACCTAGCTTCGCAAATGGAATATCTAAAAGTCGTTTCCTAATTAATGCATAGTTACGACATGAGCCAAAATAATGTTCAATAGTTTCTGATTCTTCGCAGAACGGACAAAGGGGGGAAAGTGTCAGACCAGCTCTGTGTAAATAAAAATTTAATGGGGGGACACGGCACCGGAATCTAGAAATTATAATTTCAAGTTTTTTTGACGGACTCCACTGGGCTTTCCATGGAAATTTGAGGTGCTGATAATCTGTCCATTGTGTGATATTTTCTAAACTATCTGTAAAAATAACGAATTTCCTATATCTAACCCCTGATAAGTATTCTAACTCGGGAAGTACTGAAATTACTGGTCCATCGAGTGATGCTCGTGCCAAAGCATCTGCCAATTCATTTAATTGTAATCCGCAGTGACCTGGGACCCACACTAATTTGAGGAGTTTTAAATGCGGCGGTGCTAATGTGTGGAACGCTGCTAGGGCACGAGATTGTTCACAGTTTGTCAGAGCTGCACACACCGAAAGTGAGTCTGTTAGGATGATTGCACTGGTCTCCGTCGTAGGAATTTTACGAAGGGCTAAAATAATAGCTACTAGCTCAGCTTCAAATATAGGAGTAAAATCTGGAAGCCTTACTGAAAAAGACCAGCCGAGGGAATCAGACGCTATTCCTACACCTGCCTTTTCATTGTTGACAGAAGTTTGCTCATGCTTCTTCGTACTTCTTCCTCTTCATCACCTGTGGGCAGGCCCGCTGTCGCAATAGAAACTACAAGGCTATGTGTGCAAATTTTCAAAGACCACATTGTCCGTTAGAAACCAAATTGACATGTGCTTAGGGGAGAGTAAACCCTTGAATAACTAAAAATCATTGAAAAGGGGTAACACCACTGGAGCAGACATCAAAAACATGGCTCCCATGACATTTTTTTTCTAGAAAACTTTTCAATCAGGCTTGTTAAAATTGCATAAGTGATCATTTTTAGTATGACACAAGTTGAAAACTTTTATTCAGATAGGACAAACTATAGAACAGTTATTACGCAATGCTTTGCGAGCTTTCTCTGAATTTTCATATCAATATCTACTACCTTCTGTTGCTTGATCTTGACAGTTTTTTCTAGGTTATCTGACTTGATTATGCACATCAAGCCGCTGTCTTTGCCTTTTCTGCATATGATTTTGCTGTAGCTGTTAATTGCTTAACAGCAACTTCTAGTTTCTTTTCCTTTTTTTGTAAGCATTTCGACCTCCTCCTAAGCCACATTTATTTTCCTCTTTCTCATTCTCCTGCTCCTGCCTTTTCAGAGTTTCCAGAAATGCACGGTGTTGGTTGCGTGCAGAAGCTACTGATGTTCTCAACTCTTTTGTGACGGGCACATTACATATGCCATGTGCTACAGTTACGGCATCACAAATAATGCGCTGTGAAATGTGGGCCGATCTTTATTAAAAAAAGGATATTCAAGGATTTCCACAGATTTGCGAAAGTTCCAGCACTTTCAATGCCTTTAAAACAAACTTTTCAAATTCAAGGGTTTTCAAAGATTTCAAGGACCCGCATGAACCCTGTTCCAGTCAGCTGCTTCTCGCTGTGCAAAAGTTCTGTGGTCTGGAGTGGCGTCTGCGCTCGGAAGAACTGGATGTCACTTTGAGCGCGTGTCGGTGCAGTAATGGCAAGCCACAGTCTTTTCTTGAAAACGAGCGCGCGACTACTCATTTCCAGTTGGCGGGCCAGCATTTCTTTTCTTCAGTTTAAAAAAAATGCCTGCCTGTAGAGCTGTAAACTGCTCAAGCTAACTAGGAAGGTCATCAAGAAAGATGTCTCACGAGAAGGTACTCCACAATATGAAGTTTTGCTCATTTTACTAGGAAATAAGCAGTGAAGTATGATTGGGAATAGCGAGCTTCCATACTGGAAAACCTAGTGGTGCTGTCCCAGTGCCATACATAATGATCTGACCAGTGTGGAGCAGGGTAGTGTGAGGCTGGCATACTGCCCAAGCACACTTTAAGCTGCCACATGACACACCCGTTTTGGACTGAAATCGTACTTTTGAATTGCTTTTGAAAATTCTCGTCAGGGCCAGATCCTAATTAGAGAACAATGAGTAAATAAAGAATGAGTCAGTGAGACTTGAACCCGCACTGCAAGGTGAGGCTGACACATTACCCACTACACTACAATTAAAAAACTGAGAGCAGCATTTTTACTTTATACCTGATCTTGGAGGCCTGTCTTTTATCATGTTGTTTAGAAAATGCATATTTTTGTCTCTCACTACTCGTGACAACCTAACAGAAAATGGTTGATTCAATTGTTATGTGTTGCCAAGAGTAAAAACATCCATCTGGCACGTTTTGTTGAAAAAAATATAGGCGTAACTGCAGATGAGAGCTGTATTCAACTTTCAAGTAAACTTCCATGCGCACGTGGTTGCATTGAGTTCACTAGATTACAATAATAATTGTGGGGGCTTAACATCCCACAACTACCATACTTACAAGAGACACCGTAATGGATAGCTCCGGAAATTTCAACCACTAGTGGTTCTTCAATGTGCACCTAAATCTAAGCACACAGGCCTCAAGAATATTGTCTCCATCGAAAATGCAGTTACCGCAGCCGGAATTCGATTCTGTGACCTGTGGGTCAGCAGCAGAATGCCTTAGCCACTAGACCACAGCGGCGGGTGAGTTCACTAGACAGCAGTTGGCCTCTACTGGAAGTCGTTCATCTTTTTGAAAACTTGAAAAGAAATTTTCTCATATTTCAGCCAGTTTGTATAACTACAACTGGCTGAAATATGTCACAGTGTCAACGGGAAAAAGCGCATCTGATCTAAACAGCATTCTCAATTTATGTCAGCTATTGGCCAATAATCTTTTGCAACAAATGATAACAGAAAAGTTACGTTCAATGACAGATGCCCGCCCACCAACAAGTGAGAATCAGGCGCTGTTTGAAAAGAGGGCCATTGAGAAAAAAGCAACTTTTGCTCCCCTTGTAGTTTTCACACGATGCACAGGGCGGTCATATTTAACTGAGTAGTTCATAGATATGTCTGCTTTCTGCAGGATTTGTTTTTTTAACAAGCCCAAGGGGTGCTTCATGACCCCTTTAAGGTTTGTGCACTGCAATTTCAAAGTGGTAGGCCTAGCTACGATATAGAAATGCAGTCATCTGCTGAGGTCACTGCCACCGATAGTCGAAGTGGACTACAGTTCATTCATCACCTCGTGTGTGTGTCCCAAAAACCTCTTACTAATCCATCCCTTGTGCAGCAGGAAACACTTTGCTGTTCACAAGACTTCTGTGACGTTAAACTTTTGCAACTGCCTGTAGCCAATCACCATCCCATTGACACGCTTCCAGCCTGCTTGACAGTGTCAGTTTCATGTTCATTCACATATAACACATCACCGATTGAAGACCTGCATTGACAACACAGGGTGCCTGGAAAGTATTGCTTGGACAAAAAATAAATGCCAAAAGCTCCATTTTTTTTTCTTCGTCCCATCGGCTCTTCGTATCGTCTTCAACCAATGGTCTTCGCATAATGGAGCGCACTACCCAACTTGGGGAAGTTATTTACTGTAACTCGTATGGCTCCCGCGCTTACATGCACTAGAGAATATTTTTGCTCTCATGATAACAGGAACGTAAATCATCATTTTTTCATAACTAATATGAATTCAGCAAAGCGACATAGGAGCTGAGACGACGTGGCCGCATGTAAGTACTGTCGACTGCTTTTTGTATTTTTTTTCTTAATGCTGGAGTATGCATTGTAACTTCAAATAAAATAACATGTATTGGAGGTTCAGCCACAATTTTTATCCTGTTCAATCATCTGATGCACCAAGGATTCATTTAAAGCGCATATATACCTGAAGCATGGAGCAAGCACCCGCACCAGCAGCACTCAGAGTACTCCAACTATGATAGTGGTAGTGCCACTGTCGGGAACTTGCACATGTACATCATCTGGTGATATCAGTCTATTGGTGTTTCACCAGTGATGCGCACTTGTGATCTGGATATGCCCACCCTACACTGTATTGTGCAGCAATAGAGCCCGGTGATTTTATGGAAAGTTTTTACACTCCACAGAGAGCTGTCGAACCTCTGTGCATAATCAGGAAATAATTACAGATACTGCAATAATGAAAATAAGAAGGCTGATATAGCACACATTGCAAGAAAGTTGTTTTTCCGAACATACCAGAGTGTTGGTATGCAATTTTTTGTCATCATGGTTATACGAGGGGGTACGAAAAAGTAACCAGAATCGCACTGTGCTGGGCTGCACAATTCTCTTGCTAAGTGAGCCTTGCCGCACATTTATTGAGTTCACAGCATTCAGTGGATTCTGAGGGCAGCTTTTTTATGGCCATAGTGATTTTTTTTCATGAATTCAATTTCACACTCTTAGTGTTTTTTGTGAAAGCCGCTTTAGTGAACTTAGTGAACTGTATGAGCACTTATCTTTTTTTCCCAGCGGTAGGAATAGCACTAAAACTCGTTACAAGTAACAACATTGAAGTGCAAGTATAGGTGGAGCTGTTCTTTCAAAGCATGGACTCTTCCCACAAAGCATCTCCTTGTTCGTATGTTGAAATCTCTCAACAACACTCATCAACCTTAAATCTTCTGTTAAAATTCACTGAACCGAGCTACAAGCTATACTACATAACTTCTACAACTCATCTATGGTCTACCGATGATTTTTGAGTGTGAGGGCGCAAAATGTTTTGATATTTTCATCTATTTGTGAACTTCGCGGATATCCAGGTCTAGTTCCTTATGAATGAAGATTTCCCTCTTTTTTGAACAGAGAAAATTGTTCCTACTTAAGTTTTTCCCATTGCAGCATCTTCACATGACAATGATGACGAGCTTCAACATGGGAAATACCCAAAATGAAGACACAGGAAAATTCAGGCAGGTCAAAATAAACTAAAAGCAGAAGCAAAATCAATGTCATCATCTAGAATAGCAGTGTCACAATTCCCTTAACATAGTAGCTCACACAACTGACACCGCTGTTATAACTGCCTGTGTCGGCACATCTGTGAAAGATGTCCTGGTGCCTGCCATGTGACTTGGGACACCTTGATTTCGGAGACAGGCACAGTGCGACCATGAGCAGAGCACTTCACAAAAGGAAGAAGAGAAGGGTGCCAGCAACTGAGACATGCAGCAGAGGGGTGACCCAAAGCCGGTGCGGACTTCACATCAGGCTGCTGTGTTTCGGTCATAGCAATGAGGTTGCCAGAAACAATTTTTTTGCCCTCACGGGGGGGGGGGGGGGAGAAACTTGCCAAGTCTCCCACTTTCACTGCCTGACTCGATGAGAGTGTCACTGACCACAGGAACTTTGCTGAATCAACAGATGCAACATACTATCTGCAATGATACTGTGTGATTGGCTAATGTCCTGGTGGGTGGTGATTTGTGTGTGACTGGCTGCCTTAAGGAAGGAGGGGCCAGCCTGAGCTTTTGCTACGGTGCTGAGCAAAAAGCAAATGCTCTAGGCCCTAAAAATATGGCTCATATAGTCACTTAATGCTGAACTCTTTATTCTGACCTTTTTATTATGTAAATAGGTTGAAAAAAGTGCCATTAAACATGTTCTTTGTTTTTCCAACTCCTCAGCATCGATTCCTCAACCTCAGCCATTCTACCAAATGGGGTCCGGGCCCAACGCAACCCCGATGCCACAACTGGTGGCAGTGATGAGATCAAAAGCTACGAGTGAAATCAACGGTCGGCCGGCAAGAACGCATTAGTCTCTATACAATAATACCTCGTTGACTTGAACTCTCATATCTCGAAAAATCGGCTACGCCGAAATTGGTGGCACCAAACATGTTCTTATACGCTACGCCATGTATATTTTTCCCTTTATCTCGAAGTATTTTTGGCTTGGATTGCAGATAACTTGAAATTTTGACTGGGAGTGGAACAAAAATTCCACCCCCGGACCAAGATTTGCACGATGCTGCCACGCCTGTAGTTGGTTGATTTTTTTTCTTATTTAGCCACGTCTGCTACTATGTCGATGCTTTCTGCGGACGCAAAGTCTCAGCCAAGCAACATATGCGTGTCATGTAAAACATGACTACATGCTACGCTCATAGCACGCTCAAAGCCGTTTCGCTAGCTCCACATATACCAAATTTGGTTTTACGTGACATGAATGCATGGTGACGGTAAATGACACGTCCAAACATGATAATCATAATATCGTGTCATGTAAAACATGACTACATGCTACGCTCATAGCGCACTTGTGGCTGTTTCGCTAGCTCTACATACATCAAATTTGGTATTACATGACGTGAATGGACAACGAACACAAATTCCAGGCGCAAGCATGATAATCATGACATGGAAGTCATGTACGGTATAATTTACGTCCGCCTTGTAACGTTTTGCTGATTAAGTGAAATATCAATCTTTTTTATTCGTGCTTCGCATATCATCAATACCCACTGTACGTGGGATCCGCCAATTTTTTTCACAATGGAGTTGGTTTAAGGCACAACTTCTCGTCTAGCTTGCAAGGCGGGTTATTGCATTTGGCGGGCCACCCTTTTGCCGCCGCCGCCAGGACAGAAGAAAGGCAGCCGCCTCATTTTGTGGAGATAAGAAGCAGCGCCAAGATGCCCTGCTGTTTCCATGTACTGGACGCTGCGTGGCTGAAATTACTCTACGAAGCACCTCTGTCCTTCGGGTCTGCGCAGAAATATGACACGTGGCGTCTTCGTGCCCCTGTAAAAGCCACAATGTCGAGCTTCCACCGATTGCTAACGTCGGACTACCACGCTGTGTGTCTCTGACTGATGAGGCGCCGACGCTCAAATTAGTACCAGATGTCCAGGTATGGCCCCTCGGAGGCGCCTAGACCGCAATCGCCATTCGATAAAACTTGGGTGGTCGGTGCGAGCGGCGCGATGACAAACACTTTTCACCCTGCTCGCTGGAAGCAAGATTCGCCGGAGGAGGCAGCATCGCCGGGACCATACATGTGTTTGGTTTGTGTATGTGTGTTTGTTGGGGGCGGTGCTGGCATAATGACACTCGTGTGTGCTGCGGGACATGTTATTAGACAGTGCCGTATAGACCTATTCCCTCACCTAGGGATCTGGGGAGATGAGACTGTATTTATTCAGCCCTCGCAGGCTGCTTAGTGTGGTTCACGGAGCACGTTCAATAAACAGCCTTTTTCAATGTAGAGCTTTCAATGTAGAGCTTCGAGCCAGAGAGCCCGTGCTGTGTAAATAATGTAAATTAATCTTCTCTACAAAGTTCCACCTCCTCCTGCCTCGACATCTTGATCTCAGACCTCCGGTGCCGCAAACCCCGGTCACAACAGCGTTCGACTAGAGTAAGTAAACACGGCACATGCTCATGGCGTAGCAATGACAATAGATATCTATCACAGGGACGACTGAACTTCGAGACAAAAAACATTATGTGTGCTGTTGCTATGGCAAGCAACGTGGTCGCCAGCAACGCCAGTCAGTGTTCGCAGCCCGTCGAGTTCATTCGTGCATGAATAACATGGCGTACGCTTTCAGTTTTAGTTGCTAACATGCCATAGGTACGTTTGCTTACTAAGAAATTTACATTTACTGTGAAGCATTGGCAGCTACGGAAACACATTTTTTTCTTGCAGCTGTGTCGTATCGCTCATAGGTATCCACTACGGGCAGCCGACCGATAGGCGCACAGCATCGTTACTTTATCTGGTCAATCCCATCTCGTGAGCATCCTGACATAATGAGTATACCTATATTTTAGACCGGAGTACAGGGTTAGGGTCTCCATGCTTGGATTGATTGATTACACAAAGTGCCAGTGGCCAACGTGACCTCTCTTTCTTGCTAAAATTAGCACAACTGAAAAATATTTGAGGCTTGTTGAGTATTTTGGTGCAGTGTAGCGCAATTTCAGCAAATTTCATGGTTTTGATGCAGCTCAGTACAAAAACGTGAAATTGTAGTAAATTGGATCAAATTGGTGCAGTTGTTGCACCCCTGACTGTCTATTCCTACCCCCTGCTTTATTCTGCTAAATCAGGAATATTTCTTATCAATTCACAAATGAATGCGAGAACACAATCACTGCACAACTGCTAACAATCATGTCACAGAAGGTACGCATTCCTTTTTGATCATACTGAACGGCATATACCTGAAAGTACTGTAGCAGATGACAAACCGTTTTGCTATCCACCTATTGACACTCTTGGTGGCCCCACAAGTACGAAAAACCACATGAAGCGCCAATTATATGATGCAAACGCGAGTGTACCTATGCCTACAGTGAAGCAAAGTTGAACGCATTAATGGCTACCACGGCCTCATGCAATGCTCTGTTAAATCGAACCAGCAGTTGCTCGCATCAGCAAGAACTTGAAACAGCCACAGCTCACTGCCTTTTTTGCACCTGAATAAAGTTCTGCTTCACTGAATACACTGTGTTTTAAAATTTTGCAGAGTTGTGGTGCAATTAAGGCTCAACTGCTCTAGTTTTCCTTAACTGATCACTTATATTCAAATAGCACTTATAACAATTTTCTCACCATCCCAGTCACTTTATTATAACAAGGAATTAATGTAAACACCAAAGTTGTACCATGAACGTAACAATATGTAGAATGAAAAGCAGAAAAAAAATTTAGTTACTGCATACATCATGACATATGAAGGAGCAAAAACATAAAAGAGAAGAAAACACTGTCACAAGATTTCTTATACACATGAAGCAAGCACGAATAATGCAACAAATACCTTATGAACAGTTTCATCCACAAGGCCTCCAATAACGTAAACAGTGTTAGATTCCAAGGGTGTAGATGGAAGGGCCTCAGGTGCATCTGGACTTAAGTAGAGCAGCGACTCCTTAGGGAAAAGCTGGGAATGACTTTCTGCTCTCATCTTCACCTATTGAAAAAGAAAAAAAAAAAGGAAACTATGAAGCCTCGAAAGGCAGACACGTAGCTAAGAGGGGGCCCAGGGGGGCCCGGGCCCCCCTGAAATTGAGACGGTGCCACTTCGATTTCTCGAGTGCTCCCAAACTTCCACGGTGTTGTTGCTCAGTAGCGTGTTCTGCGGAAAGAATTAAAGGTGCATTTGTGGCGCCTTTTGATACTTTTGTTGTTGTTTTATTGTTTCTTTTTCGAAGCACACGCTCTGTCGCATGCGAACCATCTGCACGTCGCCCCCTGGTTATCATGCTGCCGTTTGAAATCTGGGACGTGAGCTTAGTTCTCTCATTTGTGACAAACGCCGTGCACATGTACACTTTCGTAGAGCCCCACGCATTTTCTGCAGCTGCCGGCGCAGAATCGTCTAACACCCGAACAAAGGGAAAATCCATGGCGCCTGCGGCTGTCCCGAATGGTAAGGCGTGATTCAGCCCCAACATTTGACGCTCTATCAGACCAAGCAAGATTGTGTGGAGGGTTGCTCTGTGACAACAGCTCACAGCCCCAAACCGAAGATGTCTGTGCGCTATCTGGACGATTGCTTCTGTGTGGTGAAGTCTGGCGAGGTCGACAACTTGCTCCCTGCCTGAACTCTGTTGAGCCTAACATCCAGTTCACAGTGGAAAGAGAGAACCATTCAGCTCTCCCCTCCCTAGATGTATTAGTGAGAAGGCAATAACAGAAACTGTTCTTTTCGGTGTTCAGGAAACCCACCCACACAGGACGCTACCCCCATTTCAGCTCGAACCACCCCACATGCCACAAGCTTTCTGTGGTGCAAAGCCTTTTTTGGGGGGCCAAAATTTGCTCATCACCACAGCGGTGGAAGAAGGAAAAGGATAGAATCGTCAGTGACCTCCGCGCCAACAGGTACACAAAAGCGTTCATTCGCCGAGCCCTCTGGAAGAGTAAAAACGCGGCACCTGCATCACCGCAACAACAACGCGTGTCAATACCATGCATCTTCGGCGCTGCGACACAGTAGCCCACATACTGAAAAGGGTAGGGGTGAACCTCACACACAAGCCATCCACCACCATTGGCAGCTTCATCCCTCTCCCCAAAGATGTGGAGAAATCTCAAGGGGTCATATACTAGAACCAGTGCGCCGACTGCCTCGCTTCTTATATTGAGCAAACAAAGAACTTCCTTGAAAGAATGCGACAGCATGAAAACGACCTTCGTCAACTGAACAGCCAACGAAGCGCATTATCAGAACACTGCGAACGGTTTGACCACCAAATCTAACTGGACGACGGAGTGATTCTGAAAAAAGAAAGGAACCCATGCCGGCGACTCCTCCTCGAATATTGGCACATTCAGCAGACAGCGGGGAATATCAACCGCTCCACTGGGACATTGCCCTCCCTCTCCTGCTAGGGTTTTCGACGGGTTGCCGCGAACCTATCACGCAAGGCGGGCAAGCATACATAAGTGCCGCACATTTCTGGCTTTCTCAACCCTGAGGAAGAATATGGTCTGGCTTCGAAACGTCGGGTTTTCAAATTGTCTCGTCTCAGCCATTGTTGTGATGGGCCTCCATGTCTTGGCGCCCCCTGGACACGTGGGATGGTTTCGGCTACATCTGCCCTGATTTTTTCCGGCTTCACAATGTTCTCCGAGGTATCCAGAAGCCCCGACAACACGACAGTCATACAGCAAATTCTTCAAGCCCGTCGGCTCCCTTCGTGAAAACGTTTTTGGACACACCCAACCGACTGGTGGCCTAGGAAGGGCTATTTGCAGTGAGAACTGCTTAGATGAATTGGTCCACTCTGCACTACTTTGTTCATCAAGATGCACCAGACAATGAGCCGAGTGTCTGGGATGTGTCTTCAGGGAGTTTCCCATGTTCTGTGGTGCCTTCATGTCTTCGATTCTTGCAGACCGCTGCCTGCCCCGCACCACAGCCACATCGATGAGTCAGCAGTGCACGTAGGACACTACATCATTTCAAAGTGCTGTGTCACGCTGTATAATCACTTTGTGCCTAGTGTTGCGCTTCTCCCTCGCCGTGGGACAAACTAGACGTGCCTCTTCCTTCTTTTTGTTTGTTTGGAAAGGAGGAGGTGTTTGGCCTTTCCATTTGGGGTGAAGATGAAGACTGCTTCTTTCATTGAGCTGCCTTGGATTCAATTGTTTTCCCCAGCAGGGAATATTAGGCAGACCCAGGCTTTAAAACGCGAGCGTTGAGATGCTGAAAGGATGCAATATCACGCGACCTTCAACAGGTAAAACACTGTGAATAAACATTCCAGATATCAGCTTCAGCTCATATGCTCGCCTTTGCCCTGAGACTTGGATGGCTCCGGTCCGGACAAATTCCCCCAGTCGCAACATCGTGGAGAAAAATGATGCCAGCCAGGTGTCAACTTCAATGCCCAGGAAGCGACCAGGGTCAACGCTGAAATTGACAAGCATCTTCGCTAAAGTTCTAAAGGTGAATCCCGTGTTTTTTATTGTCTTTGCTTGTTACATCCGCTTTGAAGAGGGCATTTAATCATTTCTCGCTTGTGAGCTTTGAGCAATAGTATGAGAATGTTTTTGCCATAAACTTCTCTGTCTGAGATGACTCTTTAAACACAATAAATGCAGTTCTATATGGTTGAGGAGTGCATTTTTATTAAGTGTGCTTGTAGTAGAAAAACATAAAGTAATAAAAGACTATTGTTAAAAAAAACTCGTGCATTTTTTTATTCATATCATCCTTCTAGGAAGCAAGCCTTGCTGCATTCCACTTTCTTATTTTCTTCGAATAATAAGCATCGTCTATATTCCCAAGCAACTTTCTTTTAAATTTCCATGTAAACACTTTCTTCAAACAATTAGGCCTTGGGCCCTCCCACAAAAAAATCCTGGCTATGTGCCTGTCAAGAGGCATGTCCAAAAGCAACAAACAAAACAATAAAGTGCACAGACAAGACAGAAATGTAGACCTGTGAAGGTGGCGAGCAAGTTACAATTTATATCAATGCAATGTGGTTACAGTATACACGTTTTGTAGTAGAATCAAATTTACAGTCCCCTCAATAAATTAAACAAAAGGTGCTATACAATTATGATAGAAAGAGTTATCAAAAAAAGTTTAGTGTGCGAACGCAGATGCTATATAGTCGTGTACAACTTCAGAATGCAGCAGCATTTCCACCTCACACGCGGATGCACACAAGCGTGCTCGGATGTCTGGCATCATGAGCCTGGTGGTTACTAACAGTGTCGTTGCCCGACATGCGGCATTGTAGAAAGTACAGAGTAATTTTGCTCGTGCAAATTAGCATGCACTGTCACATTCTCATAATGAGAGCTCTACCAAACCAGTCATCAAGCTATAAAGTTTATCCTGTTTAACGTAAATTTCTTAATTTTAGCAAAATAAGAACATTAGCTGGACAGGACTATTTGTTTAGTCATGGATGCAATGAGCTGCCACACTACAATTATCTTGTCTAAGATAGAATCCTGCCGCCACCCCTGTTCCCGACTATATTAACGGAAAACACGACGAAAATGACAAATATCATATGAAAGTTATGCCTGTGGGAAAACAGAAGCTAGACACAAAAATTTGGTCACCCTTAAGCTTCGCCTTTAAGAGTTGAACGCGATAGCAAAATCCAGCCCCTAGTGCACCCCTGAACCGCTAAGTGCATACTTACTAATATGTTTTGTCACACATACAAACAAACACTAGCAAGCGCAACGTATCTATAGTAATGCAGTGACTGTTCAGTGTGACCACTTCCCTCTGCTATAGATGGTTTCACCAGAGCCTGCCAATCTCTATCAACATTGTGCGTTCACCAGAAAACAACCCCGGGAAACATCTGGCTTAGCTTGTTCTTGCGTGGTTTTAGCGTTTGTTGTTGGCCACGGCTCCTTGTGTTCCTATATTTTATGCAGATAAAATTATTCCGATGAAGCGCTCGCAACTCGGGCACAGCTTTATCATGTCAGGACGCAGTCTGCAAGCCTCAAATAACTTTATATGCTAGTCAAAACGTTCTCTTTTGATCACGAAAGACTGGATTCCCATTAAGAGCGCGTAGGCTTGTTCTCCCGCTTCTTCCCAATGTAAAGCTCACGGAACACTAATGGCCCAGAGACGATATTAAGACTTTAGATTAGTCGAAGGTCCCGGTTACCGAGAGCACATCAATCGCTGTCGTCTCCCACTCGTGGAAGATACGTGTACTGATGCGTGCAATGGGTAACAAAACGTGAAAGTGAACACTGAAAATTTATCGCAAAGGTGTTTCTCGTATCATTTGAAGGATAATACCGATGCGTACTGTTTGAAACAACACGGGGCACAAAGTAGCCATGCTCTACATGAATGGACGCACTGTGTACGTCGTGGTCTCCACGTTTGTTTGTCGTTGCAATTGATTGTTTTTTTTTATAGCAACGCTGGCGAGTGGTCACTCATCTGTGTGAGCAAATGACTCGTCGCCAGTCTTTCTGCCACTAAGTAATATCCCTGCATTCTAGCACATTTAGCTTTCGATGTGAACATGGCTTAGGTGGGTTCAACTTGAAAGTTTGATTCATGAATAGCTTACTCGTGAGTAAACCATAATAGTTCGCGTGACCAAGCCCCAGTGGATGTCATCACATAACCAGGACATTTTATACTTTCTTGGTCACACGAACACTTCGGATCGCGAGAAAATCCAAACACCGGTGATCTAGAGAGTGCCCGGCATAACACAAGTGCAAAAGTAAGCGTTTTACCTAGAGATTGTGTGCTTAGAGGAAAACACAAATATGTTCGGGGTTTGACAGGAGGAAGGTTTTCAGTTCTAGTCAAAAAGCTGAATTGAACAACTTGACTATGAATTGGGCAACTCTTCTCCTGCATGTCGACAATGTGGGAGCACTTTGAAGACGGAGAAAGGGAAAACACAGGTGTGCATTGTCCATTCTCTGTTCACGTCTTCAAAGTGCACTAACATCGACATGCAGAACCAACTGGCCTAATTAAGTTCGCTGACAAGCTTCTCCTACAGGTGCGGCCACTGCCAGAGGTAACACAAAGGAGGGAGCTGCGCTCATCAGAAGATCACAGTGGGTATTCTGTGCAGCACCCATCGGCCAAGCGAGTCGTGTTACCTGCAGCAGTGGCCGCACCTGCCGTGCCGTGCATCGAGCCCCGTCATGTGGCCGCTAGACGTGGCACCAAATACATCCTAAAGAATTCTCCAGAAATAATAGAGCAGCAAACTCAAACACACCACGAAAACATCGCCGGAACCATTGAAGAAGCATTACCGGAAGTGGCGCGTCTGGAGTCTGCTGGGGTAGGCCGTTTGGCGCGAGCCAGTTTGTTTACAAACACCGAAGCCGTCTATAACGGCGCTCTGTTGTGGTCGAGACACATTTTTGACAATGTCTCACAGATGGCACACAGACAAATTCACACATACACATGTGCGTGTGCGAATGGTACATACAGGTTTTTGATCTAAAGCAAGAGTCGCATGGCCTCCAAGATACACACTGGGCACCTGCCATCTCGGAGGCCATAAAGAGTCTCACAATGCCTCACAGATGGCAGCACATTATCTAGCATATGTTGTTTGCTTGATCATCGCCTCTGGAAAGGCATATGTTTTCACCTAGATGTACATAGTTGTCCTTTTTTAGATATGTTTGAAAGTTCCTGTGTGTTTTTATCGCGATGGCTGCACTATCCCGGCTTTTTTCGACGTAGTTTGATGGCCTCCCAAATATGCCTACAAATCGCCGAATGGGCTCGTTTTCGTCGTGACACCTGTCGAACAAAATGCGTTAAGGAGACTCCTTCTACTACATGGCATTTATGTAGTGCTTTTTCCTAGAGCAGCTGCAAGTAACATCGTGGCTTTGTGGTAGGACACCTGCTTGCCACGTGAATGACTGGGGTTCGATCCTCAATGGGACCGAAAATTTTATTTGCTTCTTTCACGATTTTCGCTCACGGACAGTTTTTCGCTTATAACCAATGGTGCCGACGCCGACGGTGGAATTTTCGCGACACAAGCTCTGTAATGCTATCGCGTTAAAAGTTATCAGTGCATGCTCCGAAACTTCAGTGCCACCTCACTATCAGTGACATGTGCAGGCCCGTGCAAAATATTAGCGTTTATGGAAGACCAGAGGTGGGACTGTAACACAAATAGTGCTGAGTTGAGCCAAAAGGGAGAGCTTGCTCCAGGTTGCTACAAAAGCCTGTCTTACAACATAATTGCTCCATGTCTGCTCAAAAAAAAAAAAAACCCCCGGTGAATATGTCAGAAAAAGCTACTTGACTTGAAAATAAAAACAAAGCTAAATACTGCACTGCCGTTTCCTGCAAAGTGGCTCTTTGGCGTTTCTAAGGTTTCATTTTTCCTTTGGGACTTTGTGGGTACAAATGTTTTTAGCTGTGGCCTTCAGCTGACTAGCCATGGTGTGATTCTATAACTAGGCAGTCTAATAGGTTTGCTAGTGTGAACATGACATCTGCAGCTGTCAGCCGCTTCCCCGACACAGTAGTTGAAATATTATCATGAGTGAACGGTGAGTACCTTTATTCCTTGTTTACACTGGAAACAACATGCATTTCATAACTCATTCACAACACGCATTTCATACCTTGGAATTCATAACTCTTTTATGCTTTCCTCAGTGTGAACACTAGCAACAGAAAGCTCTCAAGACCTACACTGAAGCCTCATTATTTCGAACTCGGTTATTTCAAAATTTTGCTAATATCAAAATATTTCTGTGATCCCATATTTCACAATGTAAGTCTGAGTGGATACTTTGAAGCGGCAGTCAGTACCAGTCGGGTTAATTCAAAAACTTTGGGTACCACGTGCAAATTCCTGATCCAGATTTTGCCGAAAGATCCCAGAAACAACCCTCAAGAGCCACAAGGCAATGCAAAGCAGCCATACTAATGAGTGGCAGCTGAAACACCCCCTCTACGTGACTTACAGCGCATAAAAAAAAGAAAAAAAAAACGGCTTCACGGTCAACCGAACGTGCACCTGCGGAAAACAAGATGTGCTTCACTGCAACACAGTGGTGACGCGCGGGCATGTTTTTCACTATGTCAGCGCGTCATGATTTACCCATTCTTTCCGAGATTGTGAAAAAATATTATTAAAAGGCAGTTTGGCAGCATTCGCGATGTATGCGAATTTCCAATTGCTGGTTGCTCCAGAAATTTGCGCACTTGCACTTCTGGTGGGGATGTTGCCTGCAACCCTACTTCGAAAACTAAGTTCGAAAGCTTCAATGATGATCATTTTTCAATGATGATGTTTTCCAGCCAAGACATATCGCGAATTCGGTCACACTGGCCATTATTAAATTCTTTATTTTACCAGAAATAGTGGGCGAATGGTCACATCATGACGTGCTGACGCCGCCAGAAGCAGGCAACATGCTGCCCGCGTGTCACAACTGTATTGCAGTGAAGCACATTTTACTTTCTGCAGGCGCACATTTTAGATTATCAGGAGTGCGTTTTCTTTTTCTTTTCATTTTTTTCTCGGTGGCATCAGCGAGGCCCATGATTTTTTCGTGTTCGCAGGAAAATTAAGACCAGGTAATGGAGAAAACACAACTCTTAGAGTCGCAAACTAGCCGGCACAGCAAACAATCAGCCTTGATAACTTCTAATAATTGCACGTACCTTGCATCCCACTCTTCGTATGTTTTGTGAATTCTAAAACCAACTAAATTCAAAGATTTCTAGCGACCCCAGTCACTTCGAATTAACGAGGTTTTACTGTATATAAAAATGTTTTGGTCAAAGTACTCTTTGCATCTTTAAAAGTGAAACTCGTCACCTTGTGTCCTGTATTTTTTCATCCTGTGTCTGTGCCGAATAAGTGCACCCTTGAAAATGAATCAACACCAACAAGCCCACCTTATGGCTATACTCTTTTGCAAGTAAGAAAATCCAAGTTTGCACATTTCAGTGCAATGAAGTATTACTTGAGTATGTACCATTCTGTTAGGAAACAAAAGATATTATGAAAGTAAACAACTCACCGAGTACCTTTCAAATCCTTGGTGCTTCTCAACGCACATCTTGTAAAGGCGGCAAGATGAAGGGAAATTAGTAAAGTAGAGTTTCAAGGGAGCGCAGCTATGACGATTAGAGCCATACAACCTTCGTAACTGTGACGACAGTTTATTCAGCTCCTGCAAAGTAAAAAAATAACTTTAAAACTTAACATGCATGCATAGTGAAAGGCCAAAAAATTTACTTGAGAATAACAGAAACTGGTTTTGCTAATGAACAGTCCTTTGTGTGTTTTTGGTTATGTTCATACATTCTTCTTTGTATAAAGGGTTACACAATGAGTTATGTACACAGGCGGGAGGTTATAGCTCCTGTACGAATTGAAGAAAGGGTCCCTGCACTACAGTTGAACCCCTTTATAAGAGACACTGATAAGAAACACCAGTGTGCCTAGAGTAAAATACAGATTGATAAAAAAATGCGCACGAAGTACCTTGCCTATATATAAGAGTGATCCCATATAAAATACAAGAACTGCTGCCCAGAGCATGCCTCCTTTAAAAGGGTTTATTCGTATATGCTTCTTAATAAGCACAATGAACACGCAAATTAAAAGTGCTAGTAATCTCTTTTTGCACTGCAAGCAAGTTACGCAAAAAAGCATGTTTAACCTTATCCTTGCCCTTGTATAAGAATATAAATGCCAGAACTGTGTAAGTAAGCAATCAGGATGCATATTGTACAAGATAATATACATGTAAATGTATGTAAATGTATAGGCTTACAGTTAAGTATATGCTTAACCAAGAAGTTCAAAATGACTAGACCTGTTTTCTCAGAAAGAGCAAGGGCTAGAAACCTCAATTAGGCTTAATTTAATGGTATGTAGCAAGAGATGCATGACATGCTTCTTTCATCACACTTCTAATCGAAACTGGTCAATTACTAATTAAAAGGCCTGCTTAAAAATAAAAATTTAGTTTCAAAACAAACATGAGTCGAATCCTGCACTTGCTAGAGTTGAAGCGAGCGAGATTTCCTTTTATCCTATTCGTGTGTGCTCCACAAACACTCTGTGACCAAAACAAGCATAAACACAACTGCCTCAAACCTGTTTTGTTTAGCCAGTTGCCTTGTTCTGCATTGGTCCCAATGCAATGTACTTGAAATGACTGACAGAGATGAAGAGGCTAAAGATAAATTTTTTCCAAGAATAAATAAATACTAAGCTGCATCATTGAGACCCAGCATATAAAATACACTTAGCCAAGGCTTCTAATTTTTACATGTTGCATGCTTGGCACAGTAAAGTGATGAAGGTTTATAGAAAACTCAGATTACTGTGGTAATCATAGGCAACATTGATGACACTTATCAACATAGGCAACATCAATGACACGATCAGCCACTCACTTTGTTCAAGAAAATATGGCACAGAGGAAAGAGCCTTTATGTGGTGCATTTTGTCCCACAGTATTGAGAAACCATTCATGTGTTGTCATATATGTAGTTTTTTTGTTTTTGTTGCTGTTGTTGAGGTTGAAATAGAAACACACCCAAAATAAAATACTCAAAGCAGACCGAGCCAACTACATCACTTTTATTTCAATATCTACAAAACACAAAATTTATTTCTAGATACAGGTGTCATTCTGCACCGGTCTCTGTTATTACAAAGAGTGAACCAGCAAAAGTTCTGAACACTGAAGTGCACAAGCAGAGATTTTTCCCTGCCCTGCTAACAATGCAGAGCGTAGCACAAGCCAGCCATTCGGTGAGTTTTTCACTCCTTTTACTTGGGGTTAACACCAAGGAAAGCAACACTAATGTTTTGGTAGCACTAAAGCTTTTACTAATGACCTGTTAAAGATGGCACTGCACGGATCCAGGCCAATGCAAAAGCATGGCCATGCTAACAGTCCAAGCATTTTTCGGTGGGCCAGGGCCAAGCCTCAGCCCACTTATTGAAGGGCCTAAGCACATGCGAATGTAATGCATTAAATGGTCCAAAGCATTTTGTGCAATGCTGAAATGACAAGTGCAAAAGCTTGCTCTTAGTATACCTCGATTGATTTGATTGATATGTGGGGTTTAACATCCCAAAACCACCATATGATTATGAGAGACGCCGTAGAGGAGGGCTCCAGAAATTTCGACCACCTGGGGCTCTTTAACGTGCACCCAAATCTGAGAACACGGGCCTACAACGTTTCCGCCTCCATCGGAAATGCCGCCGCCGCAGCCGGGATTCGAACCCGCGACCTGCGGGTCAGCAGCCGAGTACTATAGTCACTAGACCACCGCGGCAAGGTTCAGCACAGATGACACAAAAAACGCTTATGCTAAATGTTCATTTTTTTTATGCAAGGAAAAAAAATTGCAGAGGAACACGTTTATAAGAGACACAGATGTAGGAGTTAAGTGGTGAAAGCGAAACAGGCCACTGTGCTCAACAGTGAAGCGGGGTTTAATCAGAAAACAAGAATGCAATACTTTGCTTATAGAAGACTCCTCATAATAAAGAACACAAGCTACTTCCAGGCGTGCGTCACATGTACAGGGGTTACGCTGTATACAAAAAAAAAACACTATGCAGACCATTTCCTTCTTCTTTGTATAATGTTCCCTAGCACTAGCACGTAGCAAACACAAATACAATGAAGCTGGGTGCACATTCCGAAGACGTAAGATCTGTTTGAATCCCGAGAGTCCAAACAATGTCTTGTTTATGTACGAAAACATGTAAATTTTTGCCTTTCTCTAGCCTCTCTCAGGAATTTACTGTGTCGTGACTCAGAACAGAGTGGTGCTGGAGTGGGACCCTGAAATGTTGCCCAGTCACCTCCTATGCCACCATTTACTGTGAAAACTGATGCAGTAGCCATAGCACAACAAATAAACAAATGAGCTGGAATGTACGTTAAAATCTGGAAATTTTCTACTTTATTATGACAACCTTTTGTGTCATGATGTCATTACAAAGCAGACAAAAAACTTAATACAGTTGAACCCTGCTACAATGAAACTGGAGACGTGAAAAAATTTCACTGAAGCAAAGATTTCATTGCAATGAAATAGAAAAAAATATAGCTGTCCTGAGCTAGTAAAACAAAGAAACTTTGATTCTCAAAATTCAAAAAGCGTAGGCTACTTCTTTTCGTTTGCAGCACAGTGTCCTGGCGCGATTCTCATGCATGCATAGTGATGTTATATTGAAAAACACACTGAAACCGTGGCCACAGCGCCTTTCGTAATTGAACCTAGCACTTGCACTAACACGCTAACACTAGCAGCTGTCCGCCGTCAAAAGCTATCCGACAACGCCAAGATGCAGGCATGGAATCATGAAGTGGTGACTTATGCCTTGCTGTATGCTATTCTTATCGTCCTTTAGTTGCAGCTGGCTGATTTTGCTGAATGCATACAGACAGCCGCTCTGACCAATGACCGCACAGACCAAGCGCAAAAAGAACCGAAAGCATGGACATCATAAAAAATATCATTCCATGATTGCACTCAGAAGCAGCGTGTAGAAAACTCAATGAACTGGGCACCCAAGCCAACTGAGCTTCAGCTTCAGATTGTTCGAGACTCAGAAGCAAGGCAGTAGCAAAAACAGGGCAGTCTCATTGACATCGCTATATAGGAATAGCGGCCACATGTTTAGTAAACAGCGGCAGTTTCTGGCGGTGCCAACGCTTGTTTTATACCTCATAGACATATTTTTAAGTTCTCAAAGTGCATCAAAATATTCTGACTGCGCTTACTGCATGGCATTAAATATCTCAGCCTGCAATTGAAACGTCGAACTTGGTTAAATCGAAATGGTGGAAGAGAAAGTGTTCGTTGTGGTGAGAATAATTATATATTGCTGACGATGAACCAAGAATTTCTTTTTGTAGCGGATATTTCATTGAAGCAGTGTTCAATGTAGGAGGGCTCGACTGTACTGGCAATACAAAAGCTATGGATAGTTTCAAGGTCGCAAAAGTTGTACCCCAAGAAACTACCGGTCACCTCATTTACCAGCTCTTAATGCCGAAATTGAAAGCACGTTTTGAATTGAAGCACGTTGAAGCAAGTTTTATAGCGTAATCTAGACTGACCTCACTGAGCCGATTTCCCGCGGCACTGGTCTGCGCATGCGCAATGATACTCCGCCGCCGCCGCGCGCGGTGTGCGCGCAATTCGATGCGCTGTGCAGACGATCAGTGGTGTCACACACAGGAGCCGGCACCTCCCTCTCACTCGGCCGCAGCCACGCGCGGCGAGTCGCACGCTACTCGCTACCGCCGGTGTGCCTTTTCCAGAGGAGTGCAGTCATAGCCTTGGTAGACATATGGACGCCGCACGCGCTTTCCCTATGCAGTCGCCATCTGACACTGAGCTGGAGGCGCTTGATAGCGCCTCTGACTGGCGTTTGCCACTGTGGTAAAGCCATGGAGAAGGAGAGTGCAAATGGTGCTCAACGGTGCAGTAGAGCGGAGAAGCTCAACTCATCGGATCCCGAAGTAGTTGCCGGGCAAAATAAATATACATGTGCCACATAATACGTATACCGTGTGTGTGTCATTGGAACAGCTGTAAGCATGATATCTGGAAAGCTAAGAATAATCAGCTGAACCTTTGCTAACGCTACGTATATCCAGGAATAGCTGAGCTAAGTCACTGCCATTTTTTTTTTTAAGAGAAAGTTTCATTAGTTTATCACATGAAATAACACACGTTAAGTTAAAGGGAACCTCTTACAATTTTCATGTAGCTCAAAAGAACATCTATTTTAATATATTTTTCCAAATAAGGGAAGAAAACTGTACAAAATGAGCGGGCTATTTTCTAAAGCTCTTCTTGCCCACCAATGCTATTGAGGCCCATCAGTGCATGAAACCGGATGTCATCAAGAGCGTGTGTTTGTAAACAGTGAAAGGGTCCATAAGATAACCCAGTTAGGGCACAGTGAGCATCGCCAGTATATTTTTAGAGGTTGCATTTCTAATAACTCCATTTAATGTGAAAAATAAAAAGCCAGAGAAATCATGTTAGTTTTATGTGTAAAAAAATGAGGTCTTAATAAAAATCTCACAGTCCACCCCTTTTGACCATGTTTACTGTCTTATTGTCAGCAACGACCACAGGAGACATGACAAACATGATCCGCTACAGCTAAGGGTGTATGCATATTCAAAATTTCAAATATATTTTAAATATTGCATGCTATTTGATCCCATTCACACTAGAATTTTACTATTTGAAATGATTTCAACTTTTCGAAGACAAATACAGTCAACGACTGATTGACAGTGGCCCCTTTCGATTTTTAGTATGCTTCACCCCAATACACTCTCATATTGGAGAAAGCTGCCTTTCAAGCTTTGCTACAATCTCAAGTGTAGTATTGACTAAGGGGAGATGCGATTTGAAACATTCAAATATTTTTCCTTTTATTTGCTTTCACAAGTTAAATTTCTTTACTTCCAAAACCAAAAACTGAAGATTGTAATTAAACTCGAAGTAGGTTAAAATCGCTTCTGAAGAGCATAAATTAGCTACTAAAAAGAGCTCCTTGTCTAAAGTACTATGGAAATTGTCACCTGGCTGCTCGCCATTGCATTCATGAGGAGTTCACCAAAGCCGCACGCTCAAAATAACAATAATTGCCAAGCTCTCATGATGGAAGAAATCATTTTAAAAAAATATCTTGGCCGCATAGATGAGCTTTGACTTACACCTTTAAAATGTGTTTTTCTGAACAGCCATTTTCGGGCAACTTGTCAAGCTTTGACATCATGTTCTAAGCACTTCTGATAGCCAGATAGGGATGAAATTTTGCCCACATATCCCTTAACATGTGAAAGAGGCAAGTATCTACTTCAAAACTTTATATCGCCTGTATATTTATTATGAACCTAAAGCAAAGAATTAGTATGTGCTGAATATTCTAAGAATTCTCACATCACAACTTTTCTTGTCCATTAAAATGTCTTCTATGCACTTTCTTGATAGTTATTTGCAATTTACAATTAATGTCGAGCATTATTAGCCTCAGAACCATAAAAATGACACAGAACCATAAAAATGATGACACAGAACCATAAAAAATTGGGGGCATAAAAAAGTTTGTCTAAAACAAACTATAGTTTACACAATGGCATGGCAGAAAACAAAATCGGTGACTTATTGTAAAACTAATAGCATATTCGAAATGACCATAAAAGCCTTTATAGACACCAAAAAATTTCATTGCCTTGGCTACAAAAACAACAAAACTTTTCGAATCACATCTCCTTTCAAGAAAGTGCTGGTTCCACCATAGAAATAATAGATGCAACAGAGGCGGCGGCTCAATAAATGCTGTTTTGGATCTCAAATTTGAGCAGCAAGACAGAAAAATCTGACAAAGCTTTAGCTTCTGAAGTTTGAGATGTTCTTTTTAAACACTGGCGTCTAAGAGGCAGATTTCAAACTCTGGACTTGAAGGGAGCTAACACTTGTCTGCCACGTCAATTGGGCTTCTACAGAAGTTGAAAGCGTAGGAAAGGCTGAGAAAATAGCAGCTGAGATTTCCTCGTGTAAAGTGTTGTCGGCAACATTGTAGTTGCACTAGATCATGTAAATAAATACAATTTGGCCTCTGCATTGCTTTACTTTTGATAAGACAACTATGAAGCACCACACTGGCATCGCTTTACCAACCCAGCGAAAAAACACTTTCGTATTGCTATCTCGTAGGAATATGCTCTGAAATCTTTGCCAAATCTATTTTATCCAATCTCGCTTCTAAGTATTAGAAAAAAAAGTAATAAAAATATTCAAGAATTATTTGAAAAATATTTTATTCGTTTCACACTCACACTTTCAAGATTCAAAGTCGCTTCACACCCAAAATTTTGCTATTTGCACAGCTCTAGATACAGCCTTCCTCCTCTACAAAAGTAATGTACATACCTTTTCACTCATGAGTTCTGTATGCCCCATATCAATGCATATGCATGGAGCAAGCACTCCAGAGGCTGCCGAAGAGTCAAGGTTGTCTGGCTCCTTTTTTACCGATCTGACAGGCATTGAGCACTGACCTGAAATAGTGATATACAAGTTTCCCTAAAAGCCAAACACACAGTCAATCTGATTACGTTTTTTTCAGTTTTTAAGTTGGTATGAGATATTTAGGTTCTGTCAACCAGGCTGAATCGAGCTTTAATGAACCTCACCTAGAATAGCTTGACACTAAATAAAACGAGGTAAAGAAGACAAAAGTGTAGAGAAGTTGCTGAGGCGTACACCAAACCCAAAATATCAAATTGCAAGAAAGACACTAAACTATGCCACAAACTGCACAATAATATGTGCCAGAAGGCATTCCAGCCAGCTGCAAGGCTTGTCAACTGAAAAAGTTTCTGATAATAAAAAATAAAATACTAATGCACAACTTATCCTTAACTACGGCATCAGTCAGAATAATGATGACCATGTGAGGCAAGAAGGAAGAAGTGGAACTGCTGGACAAACTAAACAAGGGATATATTTGTAAAGAACTGCACCACCATATTGCCCGTGTCACACGGGCATTTTGAAAAGGGCATCGAGTCGACAGCGAAATGCCACAGCTCCATGAACTCGATAGAGTTGTCGCACTGTTACATGGCAGTTTTGACTAGCCGTTGAGCGATTCAGGTATTTCTCGCAAAAAGTTGGATGCCACTGCAAGTTTTTATTTTCGTTTTCATGTAATCATCAGTGAAATAATATACACACCTAGAAGCACACATGTGTCTGTTATTTTTCTGTAAATATTTCAATAAATTGCTTATAAATAATCATGAATTCGTGTTTGATGTCAAGTTTTAAAGGGCCAGTAAACAAGCTTACACATTTACTTTACACCCCCCAAACAAGCTCGCCGATTTGTACAGCAGACCGCAGTGATCACATTTTCCGAATATTACAGGGCTGCACGTTGCGCAGACCTCCCTGGGGGATTTCAAAAAAACGATTCCCGCGCCTATTCTGACCAATCTCCCCCATACGTGCAGTGATGCAAGCTTGAACATGAGCAACTTGACGCATCACTGAGCTCATCCATTGCGCCTTTGTCATATGAAAAAGCACCTTATTCTTGCGAGGATGCTGTTTTGGCTGCGTAGTCCACATTTTCGTTTTTTGTGTGCCACCCTCTGCTCTTTTGTAGAACACGATACTGCTGGGAGAAGCGGTATTGCCAGAACAAAAGGCTCCAATATAAAGGAGTGTCTTGCTATTTTACTGCTAGGGGAAGGGAGCTCCACGAACCACACTTCCTCCCCGCACCCCTGTGACATGTGCTCCAGTTGGAGATGCCCTGCTCGGTTGTTGGTTGCGCGCCGATGACGTATTGCTGACGTGTCAGGTAGCCAAAGTGGTCTGAGTCCCGACGATGTGCTAAGCCTTCACCTCCCTATTGCAGAGAAATGTGGCAAGGCCAGGCGAATATTTGAAAACAGCTGAAACAGATGTTCTATATCCTGTAACTTCTTTACTGTAGCACTTATTCGCAAAACTCTTGTTGCAGCATGTTCACATAGCAAAAGTTCACATATTTCTCTTCATAACAACTTCTGGACCTCATGGTTGCTTACTGGCTCTTTAAGCAGCAAAACTACGGCAACGTTGTCACCAGTTCGTTGCCAAGAGTATGAGTATTTCACACATTCGAAATTTGGAAAGTACTTTAATAAATCATTTACAGTGCACACTCATGCTGCTTTTAAAACCTAATGGTGCAATTTTTCTTTTTCTAATCAGGGGTTTCAGGTGCACTGTGAACAAGAGTGCACGTTTGCGCTATTTCATGTTAATGATAATACTTTTGGATACCTTATTATGAATTTTGGATACCTTATATCACTTTTGGGTACTTTATTATGCATCTGTATTTATTTCATCTACACTGCAGTGCTAATGGCTTGTCACCATTCTGTTCTGCAATTTTTTTCTTAATTTTTCTGGAATGCAAATTTCTGTATATGTATTTTGAATGTTGTCTCCCCCTACTCTAATGCCCCAAGCGGGTGCTGTTGGTACTGTAAATAAATAAAAATAAAATAAGTAAATATCCTTTTCCGTCGCTCAATCGCCATCAAAGTTTCAAAGGACGTTGTGGGATACTCTGTTCACTGGTAAGGCTATCGACTTGATGGCCTTAGAAATTGCCAATGCGGCAGCTCGTGCTTGAGAGTTAAGTCATTAAACTGTCGGTTCAATGGCCTTCCAAACACACATGTAACACTGATATAAGAAAACTTGCTAATTCAGTTGAAGATAACAGCACAATATAAATCAACAAAGGGAACACACAAATGCTGTAGCTACAAAGAGCTGCAACAAAAGTAAGATCATTTAGAGTGTCAAGGAGAGTACCAAACTGTTATGCAAGGCATCTGCATAAGGACTTGCCCAAAAAAAGCGGAAGCCACAATACCAAGCTAAAATCAAGCTTTCTTTTCAAGGGCATTGGGTAGGCCCTATACACCCTATGAATTTTTGGTCATTTTGAGGTACCGTTTTCTCGGTGACTAAAAGCGATATTCACATAATCCATACATCATTTTCTTGCCCCGCCGCTGTGGTCTAGTGGCTAAGGTACTCGGCTGCTGACCCGCAGGTCGCGGAATCGAGTGCTGGCTGTGGCGGCTGCATTTTTGATGGAGGCAAAAATGCTGAAGGCCCGTGTGCTCAGATTTGGGTGCACGTTAAAGCACCCAAGGTGGTCGAAATTTCCGGAGCCCTCCACTACAGGCGACTGTCATAATCATATGGTTTCGGGATGTTAAACCCCACATATAAATCAATTACATCATTTTCTGCTAAGTTTTCTGTTCCTTTAACTGAAGCAGGTTTATTGAATTCTGACTGATGTTAGTATATTTCTGCAACTTTTTAGCCAAAAGGACATAAATTTAACTTAACTTGCATCTATAAAAATTTGCAACACAAAAACTATAGAGTGCATAACTTTTTTTTAATTTAAATTTTCAATTTCATAAAATTGTTTTATTGTTTTCTAGTCAAAGAAATAAAATGATGCTGGGGCTAAAGCCATATATCCTGACAGAGGACCCAACTTTTGTACACAGTTCATACAGCACATTTCAATTCTGCTTTAATAACTGTAGAAATTCATGCAGAATACAAGAAAAATAATCAACTAGTTATCTCAGAATACATACGAAAATAACAGTACCTAAGAAGTAAAAAAACATGGTTTTGAGATGGAATTGAGATAATTGAGATAAAACGTGAACACACTTTGTCATAAACACCATTCAACCATTTTATTTAGTAGCTAAAAGCTTGGTGTTGGTAATAAATTCCAAAGTCAATTTTTCACTTTAAAGCTTCTCGTAATGCTTACCTTGCTTCTGTTGTGAGCTGTCATGCAGCTCCATCCACAGTGTATCAGCGTGTGTGGTGAACATTTTCCAGCAAATCAGCTGTAGTTTGCCCCCCCCCCCCCCCCGGCTTGAATTCTAGATATTTCATAATTTAGGCTTGTGTGATATCACTAAACGCGCATCATTAAATGCCATCATTAAATCATTATTAAATACAAGAACAATATCCAACGTTGCAATACTTAGCATTTTGAACCTTAAAGGGGCCCACAACTGACTTTTTTCGATCCAGTTTCTTCCTGCGCGACAGAAAGCTTACCCTTCGTAGTGATCGTTGCTGCAGAAGTTAAACCCGAGAGCTCGTAGTCATTTTATAAGCAGTATTTTTCGATCCGAAAGGCTCTGAACATGATAGTGCCTTTTCATCCGGCAACGCTGAGTATTGATAGCGATGCCGGTAGCTTTTCTGGCGGCTTATGCATGCTGTCGATTTTATTTTGCAAGATTTCCTGGAACTATGCTTTACCACGTTTATTCTGCACTTTACAACTATTTTTGAAAATAACAAGCTGTTACAATGAACCGGAGTGGCTCTATAGAGCTTCCCTGCATTCGTACCGCGTCGCCAAGCCAAGTAATCGAAAACGGAACTGCGCATATGTCACACAAAGGCAGCGCCACTTTAATGCGTACTACTAACGCAAGCTTATACATATACTTTTATAAAATATTATTTTTTACTATAAAGAACCAAACCATATTTCAGAACTAATCAATAAACTGTTGACCGTGTACTTTAACACATAGTCACGTGACAAGGCATTCATGAGAGTTTATGTTTTTGCCACCAGAGACACCACGGGCTATTTTTCACGATCTTCAATGAAGATCGTGAACTGGCCCGATACAATTGTTTATTGTTTATTCAATGAAGAAATTAAAATAAAAATCCACTTCTCACGAGAAAACAGGGTTAGTTTGAGTCACTATAAGTGACAATCTTTCCATCCGTGCAGTCATCTCATTTCATGTTCTGGGCAGTTGTTGGTCCCTTTAACGAAGACAACAAAGACTCTGCGATGCTATTCCCATTAAGGGGAGATGCGGGTCGAAAAACGCGTTTTTTTTTTTAAATTACCGATTTTTTAATTTTGCCTGTTTTGATAAGATTAGTACCTCTACTGTTATGAAAAAGTAATACAGATCGAGACCTAACTGGAAATGCTTTAAAATTGCATCTAAAGAACACAAGGTGCCTGTTAAAAGGTCGAAAGTGTGGAAAGTGTGGAGTCTTCGAGCACCTTGCCGTTATGAATAAAAAAAAATTATCTCCGTCATGAATAAAAAAAAGGCATTACTCGCAAGTGAAGGTCGTTGTGCGGCGTGCTCTGTAGGAATAGGCTACGAGCAGCTGGTCCGATTTGTGGCAGTTAATTTGTTGGCTTGCAAAAGCCAATGCGTCAAATGTTATTCACACCCGTCGGCCGGAAAGTTCGTGATGCGGCAATGAATGACGTCAGCGCCAATCTTGCGAGGTCAAAATAGGTCGCAGTGAGAGAACTTAGCAGGGACAGCCTTGCAATTATGTACGACAATATGTGGTACAAACATGGCTGCAAAAGGGCATGACACTGGATTTAGTTTGGATTTCGCAGTCTTGTCGAACTTCTTTCTAGCTTGCAGTTCGCACAAGGCTCTGCCACATGGAGCGGAAGTTTGGCAAGCATTTCTTGGCCCTGTCTGTGAGCGAAATGTCTGTGAGGAGTCAGCTCAAAAAAGCCGAGAAGGACAAACTCAAGGTGCTGGCGTATTTTAGTCGCAGTTGCCACTACAAGAAAGATTGTTCTTTTTGGTGTGCAAATTTCATTTGATTTAATGATATCTTTCATGAATAAAAACTCAATTTTAACTTTAAAACTTGTTTTTCTCAAAACACAAATTTTGCCATTTTTTCTTATGTGGCCCTCCTTTTTCGGGCAGTTATAGTACTTGGATCTGCATGAAATTTCGCCCAATTTGTTTCTAAAGTATGACAAATGCAATTATCTAGTTTAAATTTCAATATTTTATTGTATAATAAACAATTGTATGTATATCTTTACTAGAGTAGGTGAAATATGGAGTTTTTAGCTCTATTATTTTTTACGTGTATTACATATTTTGTATGTGCTTCCTAATTAGTTATTTGCCTTCTAGACTTTATTTCAGGTATTATGAACTATGAATGGTAAAAAATTACACAAGTTTAGGGATGAAAAGAGGGGGGCAAAAGGGTTCAGGTTTTCACTTTGTCATGTTGCAGAGCTAAAAGTGTGTAACTTGCAAGAAAACTAATTATTTATTTGAAATCAGAATAAAAAGTTCCATAAGCAGCTCAAGTTTCATTGCTCTAGGGTGAGTATTAAAAAAAAACAGTGTCTTCGAGTAGCACCTCCCCTTAACTCAACATTTGTGCCAGGCGGTTGGCACACGCTGTTTCGGTCTAATTGCATCACAAATAATAGTCCTGTTCATTAGAGCATAGCCGTTGTCACCCTGCAAGTGATTCACTTCGAAGGATGAAGAGGTTCACCAATAAAGAACTTGCCAGTTGAGCGTTCAGCGCCTCAGTACGCCCCTGACATTTATTCACACTTACGAAAGAACTGTATGAGTTGCCGTGAAATTCATACTTGCTGAAGACCTTTTTTACCCTCAGCCTCTAAACTTATTGACAAGCATGAAAAACAGTGTAATGAAGCTAGGAGCTGAAAGTGTTCAAGGCGATGCCATTCTTAGACGAAGAGAGAAATACAAAGGTTGCACAGTGTCTTCAAACTGTTTGATAGAAGCTACCTGGCTATTTTATATACACAGACAACTGTTGACAAGCATTTTGGCTTTCGTACATTAAGTTTTTTAGAAACATAGACCGTAAGCACTGAGCACATACGAGAAGCTTGCCTTAGGGTGTGTTTTCATTCACTACTTGCTTTCGGAAAAGCTAGTTTTGAGGCATAAAAAAATACTCTAAAGCACAAATGTGGAAAATATGCACAAAGGGCCACCCTGCACAAACGGCAAAGAAAAAAACTGATATTTTTTCGAATTTTGCCCTACCCTTTGTTTTTAAAGGGGCCCGGAAGCACTTTTTCAAGTAATTATCGAATAGCTTCATTAAAGTTCATTCCCTCAAGAATCGACAGCTGCCAAAATATTTAAAATCCATCAAGTTTGAGTAGGTTAAAGAGATTTATCGCCCATTAAACACTTTCTCCTTTCACATTAGTGAGGGGGGAGGATAAAGTGGAAAGGAGCAAGAACCTATGTCTGTTCAACAATATGTGTCAGGACTCTGAGAACTTTTTTTCTTCTTTGAATGCTCCGGTCAGTGTGATCATGAACGAGCTTGCAGGCAGGTACATCACAACATCCTATGGCAGACAGGCAACTATGCAGCTTACCATGCACAAATCAGCCAATCACCGAGAACTTTGCATTTATTGTGTGGTCATCTGGATTTATGGCACTACTAAGAGAACAGCGAGCAATTTCTAGCTAGTTTTGAGAATTAATTGTAAATTCCTGGCAGCCTGTTGTGCAATAATATTTGGCTCGCATATTCACAGGAGCCTCAACCACTGATCTGCAGCATTGTTTGAACATGCTGAAAAAGTGCTGCAGGGTCCCTCTAAAGCCTGCAGCAGTGACTCTGATAATAGTGTTAAGCTGCTGGGTATGAATACACGAGTTCACTTCCCAATGGCATCAATGGCATTCCAATAAAAACAGAATGAAGAAATGCTCGTTCTTATGCTTCGGATTAACATCAAACGAACTAAAATGTTCAAATTAATCCCAAGCACGACACCGTGGCATCCCTCATTGCTCCCAGCAGTTTCAAAACATCACCCCTAGCAATCTAATTGAATAATTTCTTCTTTAAAGCTACAGACACAAACATTCAGCTCACCTGTTTAACATGATCACTAAACCAGCAGTGAAACAAAGATGGGGAAAATTCTTGGCGTAGTTGACATTTGTGTTAAAACTTAATAATTGTGTCCACAAATTGTCCAATAGAGAAGTTATGAGTGGTTATCACCACGGAGATTGAAAAGAGACATGTTTTAATAAGACTTAGAATGTGGCTAATCATCACGAGTGAAGATAATAAATATCAAATAATAAGTATCTTACCCTCGGACTTGAAAGATTCCAGTTCTTTTGCAGCTGCTAATCTTTTTTTCCGAGCCTGTTTCTTTTCCCGCCGCTTTGCCTTTCGGGCAGCAACTACCCTCTCATATCGTGCAAGTTTCCTCGCTGCATTTTTCTGCAAAGCACAAAAACAATCTTAGATGTTTCCAGTCTATACAGGGAATTAGACTAGAGCTTCTCGGGCATTCCTATTTACCTGCAACATGAAATAGCTACTTACAATAACAACAGCAGTCAATGTTCAGTTGGCTGTAGTCTCTCTAGAGAAAGATGTTTCTCTCACCAAGAAAAATTAGAAAGAAGGAAACAAGCAAATGAGTGTGTGCCTGCGCCGCTTCAATTTATGGCCATGGCATGTGCACTTGGGCTCCACAGAGCGCTGCCACGCTGAGCAGTGTTCACCCCCAAGAGTGGATGCCACTGTAAAACCATCGTAAAATGAAACACGAACAACGGAGTGCATGCCACGAGCGTTACAGAAGGTGTAATGAATGCCCTCCAGTCATCACGGTAAGCAGATCCGCTCCGCACATCCAGTCTTGCAGCACTGCGCAATTCACCTATAGTACAATATGCTCGCTAGTATTCTAATATTCGGAACAAAGGCCCCAAAAGAAGAAAAATTAAAAGCAAAACAACCAAAAGTGCTCGGCACGCCCGTACCGGCCCCTATTATCACAATAGAAGTACAATGCAAGCTAAAACAATGCGTTCTAAGGGCATCACGCAGTTCTGCCGATCCAGATGTGCGCACCTGTCAATGGTGATGAGACTGATGACTGGACGTAGCTCACTATACCATTGCTAATGCTTGCACCACAGGCTTTTCTGTTCACGTTTCAAATGTTGCTGATAATACATAGGTGCTAACTCTGCAGTCAACCAAAGTACAATAAAAGATGTCTCAGGTCTGGAGCCAACGCCTCAACAAGGAGACTTATCTTCATCAGCAAAAACAACTTCTATGGAGGATAAAGCACAAGCCTCAAACAAGGGAGGCAAGTAGCTTTTTCTGGCATGACAATTACGTGCACGTTTCTGTTTGCTAGATCTGAACAGGTTTCCCATGGCACAACACCCAGTGTTAGATGATGAATGAAGAATAAATGTGGTATATGTGAATATTTTCCTATATTTAGAGCATGTTGGGAAACCTTGAGGTGTTGTACAATACTGAACCAGTCAGCGTGTCAGCTTCACTGATGTTCACCACAATCTTGGTGTCTTCAACCGGGCATGCAGACAGCTCACAGGGTGAGATGTTCAAATTTTCTGCCCAAAATCATCAACCAGCTTGATCTTTAGAGTGCAGTAAACATTTAATTGATTGATTGATACGTGGGGTTAACGTCCAAAAACCACCATATGATTATGAGAGACGCCGTAGTGGAGGGCTCCGGAAATTTCGACCACCTGGGGTTCTTTAACATGCCTCCAAATTTGAGCACACGGGCCTACAACGTTTCCGCCTCCATCGGAAATGCAGCCGCCGCAACCGGGATTCGATCCCGCGATCTGGGGGTCAGCAGCCGAATACCTTAGCCACTAGACCACCGCGGCGGGGCTAAACATTTAATGAAGATGCCGAATCTTTGCCAGCATGCAACTGAAGCTATGTGCTGTTACATACTCAGAAAGTGACAAGTTTAACAATGAGTGTAGCAGAAAACTGGGCTACCAGTCCACAAGATGGCATTCTTCAGACTACAGTAAAGCGCCTTGGTTAGCTTTAAGGGTTAACAAGATCTCACTAATGCTCATACACTCATGGTGTCTTCATAGTAGTTGCCAATACTGAATAAAAAATACTGGTATCACTGTTGAATACAAAGGATACTGATTTATCCACATGAAAGTTCTTTTGCAAGCTGATGTTCATGGAACCATAAATTCTGGGGATTGTAGTGTCAGTAGCAAGAGATGCATGTCATGCTTCTTTCATCACACTTCTAATCAAAACTGGTCAATTACTAATTAAAAGGCCTGCTTAAAAATAAAAATTTAGTTTCAAAACAAACATGAGTCGAATCCTGCACTTGCTGGAGTTGAAGCGAGCGAGATTTCCTTTTATCCTATTCGTGTGTGCTCCACAAACACTCTGTGACCAAAACAAGCATGAACACAACTGCCTCAAACCTGTTTTGTTTAGCCAGTTGCCTTGTTCTGCATAGGTCCCAATGCAATGTACTTGAAATGACTGACAGAGATGAAGAGGCTAAAGATAAATTTTTTCCAAGAATAAATAAATACTAAGCTGCATCATGGAGACCCAGCATATAAAATACACTTAGCCAAGGCTTCTAATTTTTACATGTTGCATGCTTGGCACAGTAAAGTGATGAAGGTTTATAGAAAACTCAGATTACTGTGGTAATCATAGGCAACATTGATGACACTTATCAACATAGGCAACATCAATGACACGATCAGCCACTCACTTTGTTCGAGAAAATATGGCACAGAGGAAAGAGCCTTTATGTGGTGCATTTCGTCCCACAGTATTGAGAAACCATTCATGTGTTGTCATATATGTAGTTTTTTGTTTTTGTTGCTGTTGTTGGAGTTGAAATAGAAACACACCCAAAATAAAATACTCAAAGCAGACCGAGCCAACTACATCACTTTTATTTCAATATCTACAAAACACAAAATTTATTTCTAGATACAGGTGTCATTCTGCACCGGTCTCTGTTATTACAAAGAGTGAACCAGCAAAAGTTCTGAACACTGAAGTGCACAAGCAGAGATTTTTCCCTGCCCTGCTAACAATGCAGAGCGTAGCACAAGCCAGCCATTCGGTGAGTTTTTCACTCCTTTTACTTGGGGTTAACACCAAGGAAAGCAACACTAATGTTTTGGTAGCACTAAAGCTTTTACTAATGACCTGTTAAAGATGGTACTGCACGGATCCAGGCCAATGCAAAAGCATGGCCATGCTAACAGTCCAAGCATTTTTCGGAGGGCCAGGGCCAAGCCTCAGCCCACTTATTGAAGGGCCTAAGCACATGCGAATGTAATGCATTAAATGGTCCAAAGCATTTTGTGCAATGCTGAAATGACACGTGCAAAAGCTTGCTCTTAGTATACCTCGATTGATTTGATTGACATGTGGGGTTTAACGTTCCAAAACCATCATATGATTATGAGAGACGCCGTAGTGGAGGGCTCCAGAAATTTCGACCACCTGGGGTTCTTCAATGTGCACCCAAATCTGAGCACACGAGCCTCTAACATTTCTGCCTCCATCAGAAATGCAGCTGCCGCAGCCGGGATTCAATTCTGCGACCTACGGGTCAGCAGCAGAGTACCTTAGCCACTAGACCACCGCAGCAGGGCTGGATTTCAACATAAACAACCACTCTCTTGAAATATCATCCTCGGCTGGATGCGACGACATCAATTCTAAATTATTAAAGAACACTATAGCACTCTCTAGTAAATTTTTGTACCTTATATTTAACCAATCTTTAAACACAGGAACCTTGCCAGATGATTGGAAGAAAGCTAAAATAGTCCCCATTTTTAAAGCAGGCCGGCGCGAAAGTCCCGCTAACTACTGCCCGATTCGCTTAACTAGTTTTCCATCTAAAATCCTTGAGCATATTATAGCATCAACTCTTATGCCTACCTAGAATCAATCAGTTTTTCCTACCCTTTTCAACATGGTTTCCGAAAGTATCTTTCCTGCGAAACACAACTTGCTGAATTTACTAATGACATACTACTGCGAATAGATGATCACATACAAATAGATACAATTTTCTTAGATTTCTCAAGGCCTTCGATCTAGTACCCCACAAGCACCTGCTCATCAAATTATCCGTTCTTGGTATCCCATCAAACCTTATAAAATGGCTCGAGCATTTCATAACAGGGCGCGTTCAGTTTACCGTTGGTAACAATTTCCAATCAAGCCTTACCAGCGTCACTTCCGGTGTTCCCCAGGGCGCCGGCTTAGCACCTCTATTATTTCTTATATACGTGAATGACCTTCCTAGTAACATTAAATCACAGCTGCGCCTATTTGCAGACGACTGCATTTTTTAAAACCCCCTTCACTCCCCTAATGACGCAATCACCCTAAAACACGACCTTGACACCATTACTTCACGTTGCAAAAAGTGGCATATGCTCCTAAACCTCACCAAATGCAAGATCATGTCCTTCACACGTAAACACAACACCTCACATAAAATCTACGGCATTAATACGGTTCCCATTGATCACATGCGCACTTACAAGTATATAGGAGTTCATCTGACATCAACACTATCATGGGTGAAACACATTGAAACCATTCGTTCTGAAGCTTCCCGCACATTAGGCTACTTACGACGTAACTTGCAATCTGCAACTCCTTACATAAAGAAACTCGCATATCTGACATATGTGCGACCAAAACTCGAGTATGCGTCATTCATCTGGCATACTTCACAAGCTTATCTCACGGATGATTTGGAAGCCGTTCCAAATCGCGCAGCTCGTTTCATTATGTCACAATATTCAAGACATATCAGCGTAACCGCACTAAAACAAATGTTGTCACTCGCATCGCTAGCTTCACGTTGCATAACCTCTCGTATCTGCCTCCTTCACACATTCTTTCACTTTAGCAAGTCGGGACACCCTCTCCTAAAACGCCCATAAAGAACGTCATCTCGCCTGTCTTACATGCATCCTCTGATGACCATAAAATGCCAGGCGACGGCGATGAGCAGCTAGCTTTTCCCCCATGCCATAACACTCTGGAATGCGCTGCCAGATAATATTGTTTCTTGCAGAGACCGCTGCAAGAAATTTCGCAAAAAACTAGCTCTTTTCCGAAATCCAAATGTGATGTCCTAACAGCACATTACCTCTTGCATTTATAGTTGTTTTACTGTACTCTCAGAGTTTATTTATCGGCTATCATATTTTTTTTTGTTAGGTTATGCGTGTTATTTCCACTTGTGTTCTTTATTTGCTTCTTCATTGTAATCAGTGTGCACCCTCATATTGTTACATTGCTTAGAAACTTGCAACCTAGATGTACGACCCCCCCTTATGTAATGCCTTCGGGCCTTTAAGGTTGAATAAATGAAATGAAATGAAAATGAAATAGTAGGTCACCGCATACTTATAAACAGTATTACAAGCACAATGTTATGTTTAACACTGGAAATAGTTACGAGCACAAATTCTACTTTGCCAGTGTCAGTGGTTAGTCCATGTTACTTGGGGGCCAGTAACCGATGCCCTGCCGCTTTGCAGTTCTGACCATTTTTCTGCTCTACATATGATGTTAAATATGGCACTTTTGTTCAGCCCACATGACCGCGTGTTGTTTAGCTGCAGATAAACTTTTACCGTCCCACAGGGGCACAAGTCCAGTTGACACGTCACTATTCGCCCTGACAATTCGCAAGTTTCATTGCCTACAGGGGGCGCATAGGGTGGTTCAGTATGGCGCCCACAGAGAGTATCAGTCGCTAAGCACATGTGCGGCCTACACTGCAGCATTTTTTTTTGTTTGCTTCACGATGACTTTACTTTTTTTTTCAGTCGCATACTATACACCATCTTGACGCTTTAGAAACTCAGATACGATGCCTCGTTGAAGGCGAACAGGTCCTGAATGCCAAAAACATCAATTCTTGCAGCGTGAAAGCCTGTAGTGCATCTGTCGTTGAGCAAGGACTCTGCCTACAGACGTCTCATGTCCGCCAGAATCCACAGGAAGTGAAATTCACATATGATTGGGAAGGTTCGGTATAGGAATGTTAGCTTGCTTTTTCGTCTTCGTGCTAAATGTGCCGGTCTGCAAGACATGCCCTTCGTGCGCTGACATTCGACGGCACAAAGTAATCTTACTGTTCTCCAATGCTCTGTACGTGTGTGCCGTGGTAATGTGGAAGTTACAATGTTCTGCTCTGTCCCGCACGTCGCGTGTTCGATCCCGGCCGTGGCGGTTGCTTTGCGATGTAAGTGGAATGCTAGAGGCTGAGTACCGTGCGATGTCCGTGCACGTTGCCTTCCACTAAAGGCGTGCCTCACGATCATTACGTGGTTTGTCACGCAGAACCCCAAATAGTGTTATAACATTCTGTATTTCCTTTTGCGTCCTGAGTTTTGAGTGGATACTTACCGATCTAAGATTTCGCTAAGTGATAAAAATTCCAATATTTTGTACGAATTTTTGAAAAAAGTCACAGCTTTGCCGCAAAGGCGGAGCAATGAACGCGATAGCAACAAATCGAAAAGTCACGCGCCGAATGGCAGGCAGATCAAAACGTGCCCCGCGTTTCTCATGCACAAGTGACTCACGAAACGTACTCACAGGTGAAGATGAACGCGAATAAGCATCTCAGTTGTTACTTCGCTATCTAAAAAGCCAAAACTGAGACTGTGCAGTGACTGTAGTGGCCTTTGAGTGCCTGGTAACTACAAAAGAAACGTTTTAGTGAAAGCAAACGCCAGCCAAGACGTACATGCATATGCTATGAATGCCACTACTCCACCACTGCTCCGATACTCTTTGAAAAAATTACGCAGGCAGCCGTGGGGCAGTGTGACAGTCTACTGAACTAGCGAATAGTGTGCTGGTAAAATAGCGAGAACTGCAAAGTGGCAGTGAAGTTACTGGCCCCATGGACTAAATACCGACACTGGCATTTTAGCAGCACTTGCAGAACATTGCCAGTCGTCATGCACATAACAACTTCATAATAAGTGCAATCCGCATTGCATATAATACTGCTCTATAATTATTGTGTGATTGTACTGCAGTGACAACACAAGATAACAGAAAGATCAATTCATTCAAGGCGTGCAAAAAAAAAAAAAGAATTACCACTCTCAAAACTTTCTCAGTGCTCACAGCAGCTTACCGACAATGACTGTGGCTCATTAACGGGCACGTCACCCTTCTTCATTTCATCAGCACCATTACCACCCGTCTGAAACCATGCATATTCCCGGCTCGGTGTTTTGGTCTCCATAGTGTCCGTTGATGAGCTGAAATAAGGGAGGTGAAATCAACTTATCAATAAACGCGGCTTGAATATGGTGCACGCAGGAAACATAAAAGGTCCGTTTGATTCACCTCCACCAATTGAAAGCGGTTCACGGCTGTGCACGTGAAGTTCAGAAATTGTGCCGCGCAAGTTGAGCGGTTCAGACAGCGAAATGAATGACGATGTACCAGGCCTTATTTCTGTTCGTTTAATTTACACCGTTTAACGAACACTGACCGATGGCAAACCACACATGCGGACCGTTTATGAGGAGCAAACATGTTGGCAAAACACACGGCGTTTGTAGAGGCGGCTACGGCACCTACGCCTAAGCGCTGCGTCGTCTGCTCAGCTGTACGCGCGGCTGCACCAAGCCGGACGTCAGTGTAGGAGGTGCAGGACAATCGCGAACCAGTGCTGCACCTCTTCTGCACCTTTCGAAACGAATGGTAGAGTCCGGAGGTTGTCAACGCTGCACCGCTGAAACGAATGGCAAGATGCAGCACCTCATCAACTGATTCATGTGGCGCAGGCGAATCGAGCGGTAATTCTTTCCCAGAACTAAACTAAACAAACAAGTTCATAGCACCACAACCTGCACTGGGGACGAGACACTCGTGTAGTAGAGGTCTGAACGTGCGTTTCATCACCCCCCGCGCCGCTTTCGGCTCTCAAAGCAATGTTTTACCAACTAGACGCCCAGCCATCCACGCGCCTAGTACACGTTCCACGAGTTCATAGCAGTTTCTTTAGTTGTTGTTGTTGTTGTTTTCATTCAGTCTTGTGAAGACTAAACGCTTAGCTCCAAAAGTCACTCAACGTACGCGAAAACTTCAAGCGGAATCTTACAATTCACCAGCTGTTTGCTGCGAAAAAGGCATTCGCTTGGCAAACCCGGTCCATTTCAATCAAATCACGTAGGCCGCATACAGAGCACGGTAGGACTAAATATACAAGACTATTTTAGTGAAAAACTACATTATTATGTCGGCTATAACCTTGAAGACCCCATATTACCTAGCACCGTGCCGACCAGCAAGAGCTAAAAAAAGCACGCCAAAAAATGTTTTGAAAAAGTACTGGATTGGCTTGTTTTGCTTCTCGGAGCAGCCACACGTATTGATCAGTTTCGATTTTTTCAGCCACGTTCAGCTGGTTCAGCTGTTAGCTTTGAAGAAAGGTCAGTTGTGACACCAGCCGCAAGAAAGTTCTAGTAGACTCTAAATAAAGAAACGACGTCATAACTGTGATTAGAAGTAGCACTCCTAGATTTGCATGGACATAAATACTCGATAAAGTGGACGCGGGGACCACCGCCGTCGTAGTGCAATCGGTAGCATCGATAGGGCGCGCAATCCGACGGTTGGAGGTGCGGTCCCTGCCGGCGGCAAGTTGTCCTTTCGTCCACTTTGCTTTCTTCACGTCACTAGCATAATTACTACAATACACTCATCGCAGTATAATTAGCGTCTCCTATACCTTCCTTCACTTCATTATTCATTGTTTTCAGCACCATTTCGGTTTCAGTCTATCATGCATTCAAAGCATCCGCAAAAACTATCTGCCTTTAGTGTCATCCCAGTAAAGCAGCGATGCCAGAAATAATAAGCACCAGAGTGTGTGGAAACACTACACTCTGTTTGCAGAAGAAGAAAGGCATATTCCACATACAGTGGGAATTTATGATATATGAGAAGCACGAATGAGGAAGGTTGATCTATATCACTTTGAAATCAGCACAATAAACGTTACGATGCGGACTTAAATTACGCCGTACATTACTTCCATGTCATGATTATAATGTTTGGACGTGTTATTTACCTTCGTCGTCCATTCACGTCACAAAATACCACATTTTGTATACGTGCAGCTAGTGGAACGGCCGCGAGCGCATCATAAGCGTGGTATGTTGTCATGTTCTTACATGGCACGCACATATCGTGATTATCATGTTTACACCAGTTATATACCTTCGCCATCTGTTCACGTTCCTTAATACCAAATTCGGTATATGTGAAGCTAGCGAAATGACCGCGAGCGCACCATGAGCGTGGCGTGAAGGCATGCACGACTTACATTACATTTGCATGTCATAATTTCCTCTGTCATTATCAAATTTCCTCTGTCACTTGGGTCTGTCACTTGTGCTCGCCATGCAGTCATGTCATACCATACCAGTTTCGCGATATGTCATATGAAAGAAACCACCGCAAGGGCAGCAAAATAATGTCATTCACATGTAAATCATGACATTCATGACAAACATGTCGTTTTTCACGTTACGACTAGTCGCTTGTGCTCGTCATACAGTCGTGTTATGCCATACCAATTTGGTATCAATGCCATTATCGAAGCGGCCAGGAAAGCTAAAAGTCGTAGGCGGATAGATAGATAGATAGATAGGTAGATAGATAGATAGATAGATAGATAGATAGATAGATAGATAGATAGATAGATAGACAGATAGATAGATAGATAGGTCTATATATGTATATGCCATAAAGGTTTAATAAATTCATCATGGATGTTAGTCATCGGCATGGAGATGTACCAAGCGTCAACGAGGATACATCCGCGTTGAACAGGGCTATAGCTATCAAACACCGAAACATACATACGGCAAACCCTCGATCCTTAATCAATACTTAGTAAACATTTAATTACCGCTGTAAAGGCGCATTCTACTTTTGTGTTATATGCCGATTCCCATGACGGAGGGACCAACCATGATTTTTCAAAGAATGATTGCTGTTATATTTTTTCATAAGTATTACACTTTCTTGTATATAATCAGGCATGCGTGTATTATAATTTTTCTTATTTGCTAATAGTCTGAATAATATTTCTGGAGCATGCAATTAATAATATTATTGCTATTGTTACAATACTGTTATTAACTGATTATCAACTTATCAACCCTTTTCTTCTGAAATGTATTATTTGTGGGGTTAGGGGCGTAGTAGGTTGTTTAAATGCAGTGTATCTGTAACAAAATTTCTTCACGGGCCCCAGGCGCCTGCATAAATACACCAACACAAACGGTGTAAACAAATTTTCCTTTTGAAGAACAAAGTGTGGGTAATTTTAACGTTAAACTATCCCTCGTTGCTTCTTTTCGAAATGATCGTTAGCTGGATATTTAATTTAATCGAGTTCATTGCGTAACAAGGTTGCGCGGAGACCAGGCGTAAAAGCTGCACCGAGCAGCTTGAGGGGCACCTTGAGGGAATATTGGTGTAAACAGTCTTTGTCATGCACACTGCACCAGCTTGTTACGCGAGGCAACAAATGACGCGAAAATGACTCATTGCGTAATGACCACTCATGCATCACCACGTAAAAAAAAATTAGAGAATAAACTATTTTCGATATGACACACTGTTTTTTTTTTCATTGGTTCTCCCGCATTTGAATTTTTCTGCGTGCGCATTTGAAGTTTTCTGTCTGCTCGTTATATGACGTCAGGAAGCCGGAGAGCGTCTTTTTCAAAATGTAATTTAGCGACGCCACTGCTTATGTGATTGGCTAGCTGCCAATTACATAAGCAGCGGCTACATATAGCAGCTGGCGAGATGGATTACGAGTTTAATAAAATATTTCCACATGCAGCATAACGGTGTTTTGTAGTTTTTTGTGTGTATAAATTTCAGTAAGCTCATACTTGCTGAGAAAAAGAGGAATAGAAATAAGCAGCGCTGCACGTGTGTGCTTGTTTGCTGTTCGAAATGTATTTTGAGCTGTGAACGACAAATCAAGTCGAGTGAAAACCAACTAGCCCGATTCCTCATTAAGCTTATATTGTGCTAAAAAACCCCAGGCCTGCGCGAAAGGCGCAGCACAGTCACAGCAAAAGCTAGAAGACCGGCCTTTCAGAACCTTTTCTAAACACTCATTTGGTAACTGCTGCAAGCACACTTGCTTGATATCCACTACTGCATTAACAATAAAAATGGGAAGATTCCACGGACAGTGGAAATCAATGATATGCGCAGCACGAATGAGAAATGTTGATATGTCAGTTTAAAATCAGCATAACGTTACGAGGTGGAGGTAAATTATGCCGTACATGCCTTCCGTGTCATGATTATCATGAGTGGATGTGTCGTTTACTTGCGTCATCTATTCACGTCACGTAATACCAAATTTAGTGTATGTGGAGCTAGTGAAACGGCCGCGAGCACGCGATGATCGTGGTATGTTGTCATGTTCAAGGCTTAGATGACACGCGTGTCAGGATTATCATGTTTGCAAGTCATATATTTCGGCATCCTTTGACGTCACGTAACACCAAATTTGGTATATATTGAGCTAGCAAAACAGCCGCCAGCGCATCATGAAGGGCCCATTATACTCCAATGTAGCGTTGACATGCGCGCACAGTGGGCATGCACAGCGCCGCTATGTTAGCAAAACGCGAGCACACTATAGTCTGACGCCAGGCGCGACCAGCGTCCGTCGACGCGGCCCGATTGCAATTGGCGTGAAATACGACATGCTGTATTTCGCGCCGATGCGCTACCCAGACAGCACTGCGCCTCCCGGAGGGACGCTGGACGCACTGAAACGCGCATGCGTCACAGCAACTCAGCGCGGCGCGTGCCTGTGACTATGTGGCAGGACCAGCGCATGGCGTGGCGACGCCGGCGTGACGCAACGAAATGAATGTCAGCGAGCACGCGCACCGCGTCACGTCAAAATGTATCGGCGCCTTGACTGTGGCATGTAGTCATGTTCTAACATGACACGCATCTCAAGATTATCATTTTTGCACCAGTCACATACCTTCGTCATCCATTATCGTCACGTAATACCAAATTTGGTATATATAAGCTAGCGAATCGACCGCATCATGAGTGTGGCATGTAGTCATGTTGTTACATGACACACATGTCATGAATATCATGTTTGTAGGTGTCATTTACTTATGTCGTCCGTTCACGTCGCATAATACCAAGTTTAGTACATGTGAAGCTAGCGCAACGGCCGCGAGCGCATCATAAGCGTAGCATCTAGTAATGTTGTTACATGACACGCATCTCATGTTTGCACCAGTTTCATAGCTCCATCATCCATTGACATCCCGTAATAATAAATTTGGTATAAGTGAAGCTAGCAAAATGGCCGCCAGCGCATCATGAGCGTGACATATAGTCATGTCGTTACATGACACGCATCTCATGGCTATCATGTTTGCACCAGTCACATACCTTCGTATTCCATTCACGCACCGTAATACCGAATTCGGTATACGTGACGCTAGCGAAACGGCCGCGAGCGCATCATCAGCGTGGCATGTAGTCATGTTGTTACATGACAAGCATGTCCTGATTTTCATGTTAGGGTCTGTCGCTTGTGTTCGCCATACAATCATGTCATACCATACCAGTTTTGCAACATGTTATGTGAATGAAACCACCGCAAGAGCTGCAGAACCATGACATGTAAATCATGACATTCATGACATGTCATGATTTCTATGTTATGACTATTCAAATATGTTCTTCATACAGTCATGCTATGCCATACTAAGTTTGGTACCGATACCATTATCGAAACGGCTAGGAGAACTAAAAGTTGTAGGCGGCTAGATAAAGATAGTCAGATACGCTCAAAGTCGCCGAAGTTCGCTAATAAATGCTTCATATTAAAAAAAAATTGGATAGTAGGCTGGCATTCTGTTCTGTTTTAACTGTTTTGCTGTGGAAAGGTTGAGGTGCATATTGTCTCGGCTAGTCCATATCACACAGTTCTGCAGCAAAAAAATAATAATAATAATAATACAGAACGGTACCCAAAAGTTAACAATCCATTCGCTATGCTATTTATGCGTGAAGTGGGTATGCGCCACAGTTAATATATAGGTGGACAAGAACAAGCTTTTGTAATGGGTTGGAGCATTTTACGACCAAGTCGTTACGCTATTCGCATTGTGCGACGACTGGTTGTCCTGTCGCTGTTTGAGAAGGTTTTATAAGTCGTATGGGATTGCGTTCCCGACATCAAGCCTGCCTAAGGCAAGATTGCCAACAAGTCCTAAGCACCAGCGTGGCTCAGTATTGGGCTGGCACCCAGCCGACCCGGGTTCTAGCCCCACTGTGTCATTGGTGCTAAGCTTTTTTTTTTTTCGTGTGATGTGGTTACGGACACCGTTCGGGGTGGTGGCGGCGGCAGACAATACGGCGCTGCGCGTGACCCGAGTTTTGATATCATAGCAGCTTTCGCTGTAAAACCGCACTATTTAACCTTCTTCCTGGTTCACTGCTTTATTCGTGGCCACTTTGCAAGCTGCCGCTACCGCCCCAAGTTACCATAAGCAAGGCTGATCAGGTTCATGATAGACTTAAGCGGGAAAAAAATGTTTACCCTTTCAGTAGAGAAAACTTAAACATCAAAAACGATTTGTCACACTCATCGTCTCGCAACAGCTTCGACAGAGCAGCGGTGACGGTATATCCTTTTAAAAAAAAATTACTTTGTGGAAGCAGCAAATGCTTGGACCGCTTCATAAACAATTTGTTCGTTCCTATCGGTAACTGCATCAATAAGTGACAGCAAAATAAAAGCATGACGAAGTGATGTAATAATATAGGGGCCCTGTTCAGCGCTTGCCTGCTCTGCAATACTACAGGACGAGACGCGAAAGCGTCGCACAGGTGACACGCACCCAAAAAGCCTGCAAGGACAATCATCACAGCGAAAATGTTGGTGAAATTTTGATCTCTTGTAACATTGCCTCATAATACTTTCATTCTCCCGTAAGAACGAAATTGAGTGACTGCTGTTGTGACGGAAAATTTCGCCTTGTTAGTTTTCCCAGCGTGCGGCCAAGAGTGACCATGGTGCACTGCTTAAGGTATGTCACCACCTTTTTGTAATCTTTTTTAAATTTTGACCTTTACGATATTATTTTAAAATGGGCTTATAAAGGATCTTTTTAAATGATGTTCATATGCAGAAAAGGGTGAAAAAAATCAGAATTGTATCTGTTATTGACAAAACATTGCCCAAACTTGGCCTTTATGCAAACAGTCATAACTTGAGAACGGAGCGCCGGAATTATAAAGTTTTTGGCACAAAGGTAGCCAACTCATGGTACTGTGCAATGAACTAGGATCTTTGCCATTTGATTATTGGGAATCAAGTTAAAGTAAAAATACCAAGGAAAACAAAAAAAATGGTGTTTTTTCCTGCAATGCTTTAACTAAAGCATTTTTACATAAAAACTTACCAATCGTTTTTGTTGATCCTAGTTCGTTGCACAGTTCAGTAATAAAGGAACGAACATACAAAGTTTCATTGAAAAAGATTTATTGGTCATGAAGTTACAACTGCTGGCGTAACAAAAAGTGCAAAAAATCAAGTTTTGAGCAAAACGAGTTTAAAGTTTTTCAATGCTTGTACAACAGGATGATGGCGCCCTACACAGTTAAAATCCACCAGGCACATAGGTAGGGCCCTCCTTAGATGCCATGAGCTCTTTTTTAGCTTTTGTTACTGCCCGTCTTTTCTTTGGTGTTGTTTTGCTTCGCCAGTCGACTGACGCTGGGCCTTCCTTACACGGTGCTGGTCCCTAGTGTAGCTTGCTACGATAGTGTAGTGGCCAGGTTCGATGCCTGCTTCTTTTAAAATAGCCAGTACACTTCTGTTACCATCAATGTAGTGGCACACAGCATCGTATAAACCAAAAAGTAGGATGGGCAGGCTCACGTGAAAGTCTTTGGGAACCCGTTGCCAAATCATACCGTTGAAGCACTCGTTGGCGTTTTGGGTTTTCCCATGCAGGCACTTCTTCCATCCGTGCAAAGGTCAGCGTACACAGGCTTCACTTTGTTAATCACCTCTTTAGATAGGCCTCCCTTGTGCTTGTAGTATCCACTTCCCAGTGGATTCCGTCGGTTAAAACCGCACCAACTCTCAGGGCCAAGAGGGCACAGACCATGCCTTGGAGTTTTATCTGTGGAACTGCAATGGAACAGGCTCGCTAATGTGGCTTGCTTCATTGCCTGCAAGTCTCCCACATTTGTTCTGATGGCAATACCATAATAGTTCTGCAGCCTGTCAATTAGAACATCTGTTAATTTTCCTTTCCCTCCAAGTCCGCGAACAGTCTTTTGAGCTTTCGTAGGCGGCATCCTACACGCTTCTGCACGTGCCCAATACACTCAAGTTTGCGCACACCATTTGGCCCATATATGTCCGTTATGGCCGCATGGCTCTTGGAGTCGCCATCTCCGTAGAAGTCTACATATTTCAAATCACGACTTCTTTCTGCACGCTCAAACATACGGTAGAGCCCTACTGCCTCCATACCACCAGCACTACCGGTATAGTTGGCTTGGCACTGAGTATGGTTTGCCTTCCACTCCAGAAATTCAGCACTTGTGGGGCTCAACTTGCTTTCGAATGACATGCCCTGCATTTGCTTGACATGCCTTCTACATCAATAATTTTCCCAGTATCAATCGATATCAAAGACACGCAACCATTCAATGAGGAATGCCCTCGCCTTTGCCACGTACCGTCACCTGACACACCACATTCAGTACTTCGCACAACACAACGCACTTCAGTAGCGGCCTTCAACATTGATTTAGATGCAACATTCTCCGCAGCTTTACAAAGCTTTGCAGATATCTTTTGGTAGGCAGAATGCCAAGGCGGCGGCAGCATGTTCGTGACTTTCGCCAGTGTCACAGCTCCAGAATACCCCTTGCCTAGCTGACGCATTGCGTATACCAGATGCAGGTTGTTCTCAATAGAACTTTCTGTCTTCTTTGATGATTCAAATGAGTGTATATATGCGCATGCACCACACACAACAGCATATGAGAAGGATATTCCATGCTGGGAGCACTCCTCCAGGCTCGGCGAGGTGTTCTTGCATTCCGGCCAGGCGAGCATTGCAAAAACAGATGAAAGGATCTCCATGTCAATAATCCTATTACCCTGCAGTAAAGGGTCTGGCATCGGCACTTCACAGTTGTCGTCCAAGTTCGCAAGCTTCGCAGCACTCGCCGATACATCCCCGTCTACATGGCCGACGGTCAGAGCATTCACAGTGTGTCGATTGCCAATGAACTTTCGCTTCAGCCGTCTTTTTACCTTGAACTTCGCCATACCTGCTTACAAAAACGTTCAGCCTATATTTGTACTACTGCTACTAAAGATATCACGTGTAAAAAATACAAACTACGCAGAATTAACAGCAGCAGCATGAAGCGCGCGCAAAGTAAACAACAGACTCTCTCGTAGCTTCACGCGTCCACCTTACGGATATTTAATGCATTGTTTGAAAAAACAAAGACTTCTAAGTTGTCTTTAAACAAGTTTATAATTATCAAACCAATACAAAACAGAAAAATTACAACATTTGCCGCTGATGTTCTCTAACTTATCAGTTTCTGTTAGCACACAACACTAGTTTCGGTTTCGCAACTGTTCACCACATGTTCGAAAATTGGCTATAACTTCGGAACTAAATAAGATAGAAACATATTCCTTTCGGCAAAATATTTTTGAATGATTGGGGATTCTTGGAATATAAAAATTAAATGCGTTTTTAAAAAAATGCGTTTTCAAGGGTGGTGACATACCTTAAAGTAGGGGGGCTCATACCCCCAACTTTTCTCAGTGACCCCCTCAGCTGATATGCCTATGACAATATGGAGGAATTAGACAGTGTCCAGAATAGCAGCCCTTAATTGTAACTCTCGCTTAATTAAATTACACCGCAGTCACTTTCCCTCTGCATGCTTCGCCTACCATCGATTACTTCTCATGGGGATGTATCTGCCGATTTTTATTTTCCTTTCAGCCTTTCGATTCGTTCGCTCAATATTTATTTATTTTTCTTTTTATATGCTATACCTCACTTTAATATCCTCTTTTTCGTTCCCTTAACCTTTTTCTTCCAACTCAAATAAATATTAATAATAATATCAACAGCTGGAGTTGATTGCCCCACAACCACGATATGATTATGAGGAGTGCCGTTGTGGAGGCCTCCGGAAATGTCAACAATCTGGCGTTTTTTAACTTGCACTGGCATCGCTCATCGTGACGTTGCGCAGAAGATAAACCTAGGCAGGCGCAAAGCACGCAGTGATGGGCCAGTGTTTCCTACTGGAACATGTCTATCGCTGCTAATGGGCAGTGAGAGACAGAAGACTCCGATTGGAAAAAGAGACCCGCAGTTCACCTTTAGTTAACGCGCACGCTGTGAATTTTTATTCTTCAACAACGTAAAAGAGAAAGCTCCCACCGGCACGATATACCTTAAACGCCAAGAACCAGTGTCCACATATATATATATATATATATATATATACGGGGTGGCCAGTGAACGGTTGTGCAGTGTGATCAGTCATTGTTATTTTTTTTTTCAATCAAGAAACAGCAGATGAAATCGATCGATTGATTAATATGTGGGGTTTAAAGTCCTGAAACCATCAAATAATTATGAGAGACGCCGTATTGGAGGGCTCGGGAAATTTCGATCACCTGGGGTTCTTTAACATGCACCTAAATCTGAACCCACGGGCCTCCATGCAGCATTTTCGTCGCCATCGAAAATGCAGCCACCGCAGCTGGGATTCGATCCCGCAACCATAGCCTCCTATATACAGCCAACTCCGGCCTCGGGCCAGCATGGCCAACTCCGCAGATCAAGCAGCCGGCGCCCCACGGAAAAGGCAGCGTCTGCAATGTTGTTAGTGGTTCATGAGGAAAAGGAAGAAGGCACCTAATTTCTGTCTGCCTACAGGCGACACGGCGCAGTGCCTTTGGGGAGGGGTAGAGGGGGATGAAAGAGGATAGGAGAAATAGTGTGTGATCTGTAGGAGGGATGTCCTGTCCGCTTCAGCGCGAGCAGCAGGCCGTCAGCAAGGGCAAGGGCAGCAGGGCTCCTGGGGTCTGCGGTAGGCAGCAATTCCTGACTCCTCCACGAACTCCGCCAGGCTGCGGAGTGCTGCTGGATGTGGATGAGACGGGAACAGCAGGTTTTCCAGGGTGGAGACAGGCAGACCCTGTCTCCTGTAGGCCGCGTAGGCCCTCAAGAGTTCCTGTGCTAAGCCAGGGCAGGCACAGAGGAGGTGTTCAATGGTCTCTGGGTCTCCGCAACGACTGCAGGCCAGGGAGGGGCAGAGCCCCTTGGCGTGGCGGCGGGCCGCCGTCCACACGCAGCCAGTCCGCAGTCGCAACAGGGAGGCCCGTTCTCTCCTGGTGAGGCCCGTCTCTGGGAGAGGCTTTGGTCCTCGTCCGCTGGCCACCCTCGGGTCTGGGTGGACTGTGATGAGGAGCCTCTTGAGACGGGCCTGTGAATAGTCCCTGGCCGCCACGGCACAGGAGTAGGGAGTACTAGGCTAGTGGGCAGCCTTGGCGAGGGTGTCCGCCTTCTCGTTTCCGGCGATGCCCACGTGGGAGGGTAGCCAGTGGAAGGAGACGGACACCCCGGCGTCGGTGAGGGCGCGAACCTTGGCCCTCAGGAGGCAGGCCGTCAGTCCAGCACGGCGGGAGTTGGCCAGGGTCTGCAGGGCCGCCTTGCTGTCACACAGCACCGCGGCCGGCTCAAGGGGGATGTCCTCAGCCAACAGGTCTACCGCGAGATGCAGTCCAGCCAGTTCCGCAGCCGTGGAGCTCGCCGGGAAGGGTAGCCTGCACTGCCTGCTGTTGGCTCTGGACGGGATTACGCATGCGGCCACTGCAGTCCCGTCTGGCATGACAGATCCGTCCGTGAACACCTGCAGCTGTCCCTCCAGTCGTTCCTGGAGCTTGCAGGAGGCCGCCTGTTGCAGTGCGGCCGCAGGCGTTCGTCGTTTGGTTGCCCCTTCCAAGCAGAGGTGTACCTCTGGTGGCTGGTGGTGAGGCGGTGGATAGGCAACCGGGACTGGCGGATCTGGAACCATCTGGTGGTAGAGCAGGCAGAGGCCTCCCATCCGTGATCCTGGCTGGCTGCGGAGACGCTCCAGGAGGGCCCTGCCGTCGGTGGCGCGGTGAAGGCGGTCAATGTGGCCCAGCACACGTTCCAGCATACGTAACGTCAGGGGCCACTCTCGTACCTCCGCGAGAGTCGCAGCCACCGGCGAGCTTTTGGGAAGCCCCAGGATGGCCCTCAGTGCACCCCTGTGGAGTCCCTCCAGCAGGCGTCTCCTGGCCGGTGTCAGGCTCACCAGCGGGAAGGCGTACAGGAGGACCGAGGACGCCGCAGCCTGGTTGAGCCGGAGGGCCCACTTGGTGGAGCAGCCGCGGCCACGCAGCTGCAGCCTGCTGATGGCGCCCTGGACGCGCCGCACCTTGGTGGCAGCAGCCTTGGCAGCCGGGATCCAGGTGAGTCGGTGGTCGATGGTGAGCCCCAGGTACTTCACCACCAACCTCCAAGGCAGGCTGCGATTGCCAATCCTCAGCCGTCTCACGTGGGTGCGAGCTGCCGCCAGCGGGTGAATCAGCAGGGCCTCAGTCTTGGTGGCAGAGACCTTAAGGCCGATGCCTCCGAGGTAGGTTATCACTGCATCGAGGACCGCCTGCAGTGATCTCCTGATGGCCGGGATGGACCGCCTTGGTCCCCGGACCCAGAGTGCCACGTCATCTGCGTAGACAGAGCAGCGGGCCGGGAACCTGGTGTCTGTTGGGAGGGACGCCGGAAGTCCTGCTAGTGCCATGTTCAAGAGGAAGGGGCTCAGTACTGAACCCTGTGGGACACCAGCAGTGATGACCCTGGGTTGGCTGGTAGCCCCTCCAACACGGACGCGGAAGGTCCTCCCGGACAGGAAGGCGGTTACGAAGCCTCGGAGGCAACCGCTGATGCCGAGGCGGTCCAGGGCCACCTCGACCGCCACGTGTGGGAGTCCATCGAAGGCGCTCTCCACGTCTAGCAGCAGCAGCATGGCCACGTCCCCGCTGCTCCTGGCGTCCTCGAGGGTAGCCACGACGTCCGAGATGGAATCTGCCGTGCACCGGTGTCGCCTGAAGCCCGTCTGCTGCTCCGGGAAGAAGCCCAGGTGGTCGGCAATCCACTCCAGTCTCTCCAGAGCCACCCTCTCCATCACCTTGCAGGGCGCGGAGGTGAGAGAGACTGGCCGGTATGAGGAGAGAGCCGTGGCTTTCCTCCGGGGATTGAGGATTGGCGCCACCACCGCAGTTCGCCAGGACTCTGGTAGGACTCCGGTGCACCAGACGTCGTTGTAGTATGCCAGGAGTCGTTGACGGCCACCTCCATCCAGGTTGCGGAGCATTTGGAAGGTGATGCCGTCGGCCCCTGGAGCACTTCGTCGCTTGGTCCTCTCGAGGGCTGCCACCAGCTCGTGTATCGCTATGGGCTCTTCGCACAGCTCCCGCACCTGTGCGGAGACCCATCTGGGATGATGACAGGAGGTGGGGCAAGGGAGGGCAGCAGGCGGTGGTGCAGGCAGTGGGGCTCTGTCTCTGGCAGCAAACTGGTCAGCCAGCCGCTCTGCCAGGTTCGCAGCCGTGATCGACAGGTTAACCGCCAGGGACTGTGCCTGGTTCAAGGCCCGGGGCGCCATCAGCAGGCACTTCAGCAGGCGCCAGGCCTTGGTCCCATCACGTGAGCTGTCGATCAAGACGCACACGCCCTGCCAGCCCTGGTTCCGACGCCTGCGTGCGTGGCGTCTGCAGACGGCATCAATTCGCCGGAAGACCGTACAGAGCTCCGGTTTGCCCTTGTTCAGGGCTTGCCGCTCTGCACGTCGCCGTGCCGCCCTCAGAGCCAGGTGCCGGAAGTCTGGGACGGGCTGTCCCTGCTGTACCTTGGCAGTGACTGTCGCTGCCCTCGCACTGTGGGCCACCAGTTGCAACAGGTCCCCGCTGCTTGTGTCCTGCTTCAGTAGTCGCCGGTAGGCCTGCCAGTCCACCACGCGGTACTCGCGGTCCCGTGGAGCCCTACCTCTGAAGGGAGAGAGCAGGATGGGCAGGTGGTCCGAGCCCCAGGTGTCCGGGAATGGCGACCAGGCATACCGGCAACCCTCCGTGGCAACGCTGAGGTCTATGGCAGTGCTGATGGCCTGCTGCCCACGACGGAGGAAGGTGTTGGCACCTGTGTTGAGGATCGCCAGCCCCAGCTGCCGGAGTACATCATGCACCCCTCTGCCTCGAGCGTCAGTCCTGCAGCCGCCCCACGCTGGGTGTTTCGCATTGATGTCCCCACAAAGCAGGAACTCCCTGCCCAGGCGATGCGCCAGCTGACGGAGGCATCTGGAGTCCCAGGGCTGGCCCGGCCGAACGTAGATGCTGGCCACAGTGGTGTCCTGCCCCCCGATGCGGATGCGGACGGCGCAGCATTCAAAGGGGCCCCCAACCAGGTCAGCCACCGTCACCTCTGCCTGCGGGAGCTCGCGCCTGGCAAAGATAGCACACCGGGAACGTCCTTGCTGGTGGCTGTCGTTCAGGCAGGGGGCATCAGGGCAGGTCACCAGAGTGCAGCCAGTCCTGCTGCTGTATCCAACGTACCCTGGCAGGCGAAGGTCCTCCGCCTGGGCATACACCTCCTGTAGTGCAAGCACGTCGTAGTCGCTCCGCAGGAGGTGCTCTGCCAGGTCGTCTCTTCGCCGCCCCAGCCAGTTTACGTTCCACTGCAGAACGCTAGGGCGTCGGCCTCGGCTCGTTCCGGGTGGGGAGCTAGCCATGATTGGTTGTGGGGAGTGGAGAGCCTCCCGTCTGTAAGCAGATGGCTCGAAGAGGGTGGTCCAGAGGAAGAGACTCTCCCACAGACCGCAGGGTGGCGACGATTTGGTAGGCCGGGTCAGCTGGAGGCAACTCTACTGTCGCAGCAGGCGGGGCCGCAGGAGCCATGGGCACAGCAGGCCGGCCTCCGGGGGCAATAGCTGCAGGCTGGGCCGCGAGAGTGGCAGCTGCAGCAGGAGAGGCCACAGGAAGAGCAGTGGCCGCTGGCAGGGCCATAGGGGCAGCAGCGCTGGTGGACTGCAGTCCCTGGAGTGGCTGGCGGCGAGATTTTCGAGGCGCCGGGATGGGTCTGGCCGGAGGGGGTGGTGGCGCGGGGTGGCCCTTCACCACGCTTGCAAAGGTCCGCGCCTCCTGGATCTCCTCTCGCACCGCTGCTGCCACTGCGCGCCTCGAGAGGAGGGTTGGGGAGGATGCCATGATTGTGGCAATCTTCCGCTGCTCCTGCCACCGGGGGCACTCTGGGGTGTCTGCAGAGTGAGGGCCCCCGCGGTTGACACACCGGGTCTGTTTGCAGCCCTCTCCAGGGTGGGTCCGGCCACATCTGATGCAGCTACCTGGCCAGCTGCAGCTCTCCTTCACGTGGCCGAACCGACCGCATTGCCGGCACTGCAGAGGGCGGGGTCTGGCTGGCCGCACTGGGAAACGGACCAAGAAGAGTGACACATGCTCCGGCGGCAAGGGCCGGCGAAGCGGAGCGTCACGGTTCGCCCCTCCCTAGCAGCAGAGAGCACCGGAACGGCCGACTGGATCCCAGGCAGCAGGCTGTCCACCGCAGGCTCCCCGTCGACACCATGTAGGAACCCCGTGCTGGTCTTGTGGTCAGCGGGTTCCTTGGCAGTGACGGGGATCCCCTTTAGCTCCTTGATGGTCAGGAGCTGCTCCAGGCACTCTCGCGTGGTAGCGTCAGCAGCCACAATGTTGCGTTTTTGGTTTACGCGAATTGCGGCCACGCCGGGCCTTGTAGAGAGCGCCTGTGCGAGGATGAGGCGTGGGGATCCACTGAAGGTACCTCCGGGGCCTGACGGCCGGAACAGAACTGTGCCCACAATGGCCGGGTCGACCGGGAGAGCCGCAAGGTCCCTGGCACGGCGTCGGGCACTTTTGGTAGTGACCACCTGGAAGCCCTCTGTGTCTGGGGGACTCCCCGCTGCACTGCTGTGCTTCCTTGTGGTGTCCACTGCAGTGGGGGCCTTGCTGAAAGGTTGGGGAAGGTTGGCAGCTGTGCCCTCCGAAGCAGTAACCGGGGGTTGCTTCTTGGTGGGCTTCTTCTTCCCCTTCTTTCTGCGGTTGGTATGTGTGGTCCCCGCTGACGATGTGAGAAGAAAGTCTTTTGCAGTATAAGGGGCTTCTTTTCGGGTGTTGCCCCCTGTAGCGGTACGAGTCAGAACCTCTTCGATCACCTCTATGGCAGTTGTAGCGTCAGAGGGTGGGTTGTCGGGAGGTTCGGTGGTCCCTTCTGTTGCAGGTAGTGTGCTCTCTACTCCTTGGGGAGAGGCTGCTGGCGAGGGCAGTCCTTCCGTGGGGGGGGGGGAGTCGTCGTTGGGGCGGTAGGTCGACCGTTGAGGCGGCAGTGGGGTGTTGGCGAGTGCCTGCACCATCCGAGCTTGTTGGGTCCGGGCCGCCTGTTGGGGCAGATGTTGTCATGTCCCCTGTGGAGGACGCCCCTTCGGAATCCACCACGGTTCTGAACTCGCTCCCGGACATCTCCTCTGAGCCCTGTGAAGCGTGTGATTCCTCGTCGGGGGAGGTAGTGGCCGTTTGCTTTCGGGGAGCGTGGTCGTCCTCGTCCCCACTCTCTTCCCGCAGCCTCTTCCGCGAGTTGAAGAAGTCCATGGACTCGTCGTCCTCATCGGAGCTCAAAGGTAGGGGAACGCTAGCAGGCCCCTGTGTCTGCCCAGGAGCTTCGCTCTGCGTGGGGCTTTGTGGTGGCTCCTCTGCAGTTCTGGTGGCTATGATGGCAGGTGCGGCCCCGCTGGCGCACTGAGAGGCCGGCAAGGGGGCCTGTGTGGGGGCGACAGGGTTGGCCTGCAGCCACTTCTCCACTATAGCTTGGATATTTTCCGTCGCTATCTTTTCGAAGAAGAGGTGGCGGTGTGCCTGTACCTTGTTGGTTGGGAGGCTCTCCGATCTTCGGTGAGAAAAGCGACGCCTTGTGGGCTCTTCAGGAGCTCGGGCAGCAACTAAAGCGCTGTCTGCCGATGGGGGGGATGCCACGATGGGCGAGCGGGCGTCGGGGGCGGTGTTGCGCCTAGGCGAATGCATGGTTACACTCGCGCACGAGTTGCGAGGGATGCGCGACACCGCTCAGGAAAACAACACTTCACAGTTAGTGCAAGAGAGAAAAAAGAAGAAAAACGGTTGCACTAAGGAGGACTGCGAAGCGTCACTGTCAATGTTCGTAAAAAAAAAACGCACACTGCACAGGAGTCGTTGCCCAATAGCGTGGTCACGCGTAGTGGACACTAGTTGTTCGTTATAGCTCAAGCGCCTGTGCACCGCACGCACAGGGGCGGCGAAAGCGCGTCTAAGCTACGTGCAATGAGCCGTGGCCCTACACCACGAAACACGCCGGTCGGCCGCGTACAACACGCGAAGTGAAAGGGGATTAATTCACTAACCGGCAGTGTGAAGTGTGGGGGGTTCCGGGCAATCCATGGCAGGCTATTCCACAGCAGTTCCGACCGCAGATCAGGGTAGATGTCCGTCACTGTCGCAGGAGCGCGAACGCATTGCTGCGGAGGAGCCGTACTCCTGACGAGCGCGGCCCGCGAGCGACCGCACTCAGCGGGAGTTGGAGAGCGACTGACGTCAAGGAGAGGCAGCGAAAAAGCGCGGAGCACACAGACACGACCGTCTCCTCTGGCTGTCCAAACTGGTCTCCGTCTGCAATGGTCGGACGCAGACACGTTATCCTATCCTTGGTGGCTTTTGCAGCGTCTGCCTCGCTTTCCAGAGCGAGAAGGCAGGCCGTGAGGCTTGCGATCCTCGCTTTTTCTCCCGTACGGTCGCCCATAACGTATCGAGAGCAGCAAAAAACAAATACGGTAAATAGAAGCCCAGTGGTGCCAGACGGACTTGTGCACGTCGCTAGTTATGGGAATGCTTCCTTAACTAGTGCAACAAACTTTCACATTGGTGTTTCTTCATCTCTTATTCTTAAATTTATTTGAAGAAACGAGCAGTACAACAAGTTTTTAATTTGTACACCGTGATAAATTGTTTAATTTTTATTGCTTCTCTTTTAACTGCTAGCGCCACGCTTTCGCTAGCGTCTTCGAACGAAAACACTAAAAGAAGATCGTTGCTGCAGTGTGTCTGCGCCGCAAACACCTCTTTGTTAAAAGTCTTTCAACTTCGTAAAAGACCGCTTACTTAAAAGACTTTTTGCGCGCCCGTGTGACACAGGTATAACTTAGCCACTAGACCACCTTGGCGGGGCAGCAGATAAAATCGACAAGTGAGCGAGTGACAACTTTTATTCATCAGGAAAATGAGGGATGAGAGGCTAAGCTAAGTATTGGGTGCCAGGCCGTGCCTCTCGATCACGTCTTGCGCTCGTTCCAGGATCCGTGTTCGGATGTTCCTGTCGGTGCTGCAAAGAACCTCCCATTGTTCCTCGAAAGGCGGTAGGCAAAAGCGGTCGCTGGACGGGGGATCTTCCGGGCAGCCCCCAAAAAATGTAGTTCAGTGAGGCTAAAGCACCGCAAAGGCAGCAGCGTGGATAGATGGCTGTGTGGATGTAGGGAAAGACGAGGGGGCACGGAAAGGTGTAGGCCTGTAGGCGACCTCAGGCAGCTTGTAAAGACTGGCGTGAGAGGGTGGATATTGCTAGAGGCGACAGTGCTGGGTAATGTGGTGGTAAGTGACCAGCGGCTCCGGAGCGTCCAACTCGATCCACTCGGTCGACGTATCCTCGAGCGTGTTGGTGAGCTGTCTCATTGCTGGGGTGACCTGAGTGGACCCAGATCTATTCAAAATGGCGCTGCTCATCTTGCTGCAGTATAGCGGGCGAAGAAGTCGTAGGGTGGTAGGCGAAACAAGACCTCGCGAGAAATTCGAGATGGCTCGTTTGGAGTCGCTGAGTATGATAAGAACGTCGGCCGAGGTCGCAGCCAAGGCGATGCCGCCTCCTCCGCTTCGACGGCGTAGGGTGTTCGAACTGTTGTGCCGGCCATGATTGCAGGCCCAGAATGAGCCGAGTAGGGTGACACGAAAATTACTACGAAGGCGTCCCTGGGTGAGTTGTAACGGGGCGCATACACGTAGGCAACGGCCGGGTGGTCAGCGTACATGCCGTGAAGCATGGTCGCCATGGCTTTGGCGGCGAGCGTCGTGGTGGCCCGTGTTGCGACTCCGGGTCGTGCGGGTCTCGGTTTGGTAGTGGGCTCCCGTCCTAGAACCCATCGTCGAACAAGTCAGATGAGGCACTCGTAAGAGCGACAACAATTTATTTACATGGTTAGTAACTGAGAATTCGAAAAGAGGTGATCAAGTGATCAAGTAGACGTCGTGAACTGAGCACAAAAACTGTTGAACTGTAGAACTTGAAATCTACAGCGAGTCTTCCACTTATATAGCGCCACGTTGCCAACCCTGAGCGCATTGTCCTCGGCTTCAGCCAATACGGCACTCGATGGTTTAGGTGCTCCACCAATGAAGGCGGGGAAAGACACCAACACAGTGACACACTGCACGTGGAGAGGGCACAAGCTACACGATGACCAAATATGGTCACAAACGCACTGTGACGTCCGCCTTTCGCAGCGTTGCCTGATCAGCAATGTGTTTACAAAAAAAAAGTACGTAAAAGTCCTCTCTTTCTTGACTTCAACATAACAAAATATAAAAAAAACTCAAAAAATTTAGTTACTGCAATCTATTCCGAGAAACGTAGTGAGTTTGTATACGCACGTCTGTGTAACTACCACTCAATTTAGATGGAGTCGCTTCAAGATGTTGGCAACAGTGGCAGTAATCTGCGTTGTGTCGTGTTTGATTAGAGGGACCTTTCACTCTAGTTCGGCTGCCTGTTATTGTTGTTCGCGGGTCGCCGTCATGGTTTTGACTAAGCGCCGAAAGCGACTGCTTCTGTTAAAGAAGAAGGTCCTTTTGGCCCAAATGATGCTGTAGGATCAACGCCAGCGGAGGTGGTGGGTGCGCCCGTCATGGAGAACGCGGCACGCCCAGAGCGAATTCTTCACCACGGTACGTATACCAGTTATCGCATTACCGCCAATAAATTACATTGCTAGTTGCGCACGCATTAAAACATTTCGCTGCGCGTTAAAACGAAGCATAATACTAACTCAAGATGGTTCCTCGTTAGAGCATTAAATGTGCATTGCGATTCTATATTTTCTAAGAAAGCGTTGTTTGAAAACGTTCCAGTCTCGTTTGTTTATGTGATTTTAACGTTCTTCAAAAGTAAGTTGATCATCGACAGTGCCAGTGAGCTGTCAATTAAAAAGTGTTCGCGACGACAAAGACACACGGCAGCACCTCACTCCGCGCGGACCAATCAATAATTGTGACTGCCTGGTTATCAGGCTGATTCGCGCCTCAACCCCCCCCCCCTTTTTTTTTTTCATATTAGTCCACAGCAGTCCTGTGCTCAATACACTGCTTGCTCCGATAAAAATAAATATTTCATGCGTACCTTAATTCCATAAATTTTCATCCTAAAAGTGAACCACTTCTTTCATTAGTCAGATTGGCACAAATCGATTTCACCTTGCATGGAAGTCGTATTCTGCCGACCACATTTTGTTGAGGGCAATTTCGGGCAATCGGTGCACAGATACTTCTTTTTATTTACTTAAAGTTATTCGATTGTGCTTGTGACTGCCAGAGATATGAATTCTAATTTGGTCATCTGAGACTGACTCTGGAACATGCATGAAGTAATCTCCTTGGCCTGTATGGAGCAATACACATGCAATATACGCGACACATATTTCTAGAAGTGTTGAGCTATAGATATGCTGCTCGCTTGGGTGCCAGTCAACATAAATCTGCATATTTATGTTTTTTGACCTTTGCTGGGAAAGAAAAAAAAAGCGGAAGTATTGTTTCTATTTCAGATGAAAAAAATGCGTGCTGGGGAACTAGAACACTTCAAGAAGTACTATCGCATGTCCCCATCACAATTTGACTATATCCTCAGTTTGGTCAAGGAAGACTTGGAGAGAGATACCTTCATCCGAGAGCCCATATCTTCAGCAGAGCGACTTGCTATGACCCTGAGGTAATACAATTTGTCTGGAACCTTGTGGCAGTGCACTTGTATTTTAAATGTTTGTTTAATGCATGATGAATATTTTTAATGCCAAATGTACTATAGGATTACATGCATAATACACATATGTAGTGCATTACTTCACCTACTTAGTAAATGCTGTGATTTTTTCTCATGTAAACTTGCTCATAATGTTATATCATAATGTTATTCATGGCCAATTGAACTGGCATATATTGCGACACCCATGCACAGCAATGGACAATGTGTCATGCATAGGGTACTAAACGGGCGCAAGCACGAGGAGACAACACGGCAGCGGTAGGCGACGGAGTCTGTAGGTACCCGGGCATGTCGGTGGCGCATTTTGGAAGTGACGAAGGAGCGCTGCGTGACGCACGTGCACACTATGTGTTGAGGACTGTTGTCTTGCAAGATATGCAGAAATCTTACAATGTGTCCTGCAGTTCATTTCTGATTTGATTGTGCAGCATCACCTTGATTTCAGCTGCATGTGGCCATTGTATTTGACAATATGTAAGCTGTAAACTCTCGGAACTTTCTGAAAAAAACTAGCCAGCTGATGGGGCTAGGAGTTCCCCAAACCAGTTGGCAGTAACGAAGTCATGGCAGCACAACGGATAATGTTTTCAAACAAAGGCACAGCAGTTTTGTAAGCGTAATCTAGGAGGTGCATAATTTTTACACCTCTATTGAAAGCATTGCGTTGTGTTGATATATATTATGATTACGTACAAAATTGTTTGTCTACACAGCTATGCACTACAACTTCAATTTGCATAATTTATGCTACTTTTTAGTGATGACAATATGACAAGGGAAATTGCTTGCCAATAGTTCCAAAATGTCTATTGTATTTAATCTCTTTTACCACATTTGTCAGTACCTCACATGGTCATCGGGCTAATTGGATGTGCGTACATAAAAACAGTGCTGCAGAATAGAATGTGGAGGGCACATTAGTTGTTTAAGGAGTACTTCATCAATGGCAAGTTTTGAGTGTTGTATGACTTCCTGTTATTACAGAGATTTAGTGCCATGGCCCCTAAAGTACTTGCATACACAAGCTCATTTCGTTACTTGTTTTGTTTCTTTTTTCTTTTATGTGGCCGTTGAACAGATTTTTACTTTTATGTGGCTGTTGAACAGATAGAAAAAAGGACCTGTGCAATACGATGCTCAAACAAATATCCAGTGGCCAGAGACCCTTGGAACTAAAGCTTTCTGTTCTCATGCAACATTTGTGCCTGTAATACACCTAAGGACCACATGTAATAACTAGACAAAGTATCCATACTTGATTCGAGTTGCAATTGAATTTTGTTATGGCAATATAAAATCTTTATATGGCTCTGCAATGGCTGACTAGAAACCAACTAAATTTAAATGCAGGTATCTGTCCTCAGGAGCCCTCATGCAAGACATTGCCCTACCATTTCGTGTGGGCATATCCACAGCTCGTGAGGCCGTGCAAGAGACATGTGCGGCACTTTGGTCCAGACTGAAACACTGTACATGCCTGTAAGTAGATGAACATGTAAAGGTGTGGCTGAATATTCAAAAGTTGTAACCATAGTTTCCTTCCAAAGGCGATCACACACAAGCCATCAGTATAATGATTTCCATATCACAGTGTGGTGTGTGGAAGGTACAGTAAGTCATAGAGTCGGAATCATTAACAGTTCTCGATAACTAATGGCCGCACAGCAGCACATTTGTAATGAACTGTGAAATGCACTTGTACATTTTAACAAAATTAAATCACCAATTGCTGACGGTCAACTAAATGAAACAGTGCCTCAATGTGGCACTAACACATGCATCAGAAGCACCACCTTTACAGAATCAACTTGTTGTAGACACAACGTGGTCACTTCAGCAATCGCATGTGCAAGTTATGCTTGAAGTTGAGATGTCGCATTTTATGCCATGCCTGCTGTACATGTGTATTCACCGTAACCTAGTTGGCTGTGTTTCGTCTCGTCAGTTTTAGTTCCTGTTTCTGGAGCATTATTCGTGCCCTACCTTTCATGGGCATATTCAATTGCAGTAGTTAATTCTTTCTTCACCCTACTTGCCAGGACTATTTTATTCTTAGTGATCTTGCTGACTTGGTTAAGTGATATTAATATAACAATCTTCATTTCTTTTTTTCTTGCATCAAATGAAAGGCCATTCCCTTGAAGAACCTAAAAATGTTGTGCTAAGTACGAGCGAGTGCAGTTAGCACTTCATTTGGTAATGTCACTCGTTAATGAAAACAGAGGTCAAAACCTTCATATGCCTTTCTTGAAAGCCTATAATTAAATTCAAAGATGATGTTGCAGACATGCAAGAAGCATGCTGTGTAGTGAGCAAAGCATACTGAAAAAGAATTGTGTGTTCTGGCTATCTATGGCACCCTGTGGCTTGCCAAATGTAGCCAGAAGTGAAAGTTAAGTCCACTTCAACATGTCCAGCTTTGTACCTTACTTTAAAATGCACACTTTTGCATGCTTCAAGCCATCGTGAGAATTTGTGAGCTATCTTTAAGAGGAGAGGAATGACCTTTCATTGAAATAGATGCATATGGAAGGTTATTAGTTTGCCAGTGGCCTGAAGGGGTCAACAGTGCATAGCGACTCAGGCAAAAACTACAGTCGGCCATGGTACATGAAGCTAAGGTTTTAAACTGCGGACAGTTTTTGATGTTTGAGGCTTTCTCTCAGCGATAAAATGAAGCTTTCAATGGCCTAGATATCTCCACTTCCATGGCACTGATCCCTGAATGTTATCATTACTGATAAAATCACTGCTTGTTTCATTTTAGGGGCCAAAGACGGAGACATGGCTGCATATCGCTGAAGGATTCAGCTGGACATGGCAGTTTCCGAACTGTATTGGGGCTGTTGATGGAAAACATCAGATTAAGTGTCCTCCGAACTCTGGAAGTATGTACTTCAATTATAAGGTTAGTATGTATAATGTTCTGATGCACTCTGCAGACAATTCAATTCTGTTAAAATTGCTGTCTATTGCGCATGAATTTTATGTGCCGTTGTAAGCACTGAACACATAGTACGTTTCAGTGTGCTGTCTGAATGGTGGCATTAAATGTTCCGATGTGTGGAATATGATGCGATGATCTTTACAAAGCACACACGCACGTTGGTTTGTCATACAGTACATCGTACTTGCAGCAAGTATGATAGTATTCCCTAACGCTCTCACGAACTTTCTTTTGGTAACATGTATTATAACAGGGCACTCTAGGTAACTTCAATGAGAATATTCTTAGGAGTTCGCTCCAACTTTTTTTTGTCAAGTTTTACTTTGAACTGTTACAAAATAATCAAGAAATAATAGAATTGGCTTCACACCAAAAATTTTGCTGTTCACATAGCTCTACCTATATCTCTCTTCTTGAAGCTAGGATGGAATGTTGGTGCATGTGCAGTTATAAATTACATTACAGTTTCCATGCATGCATTGTTAAAAGTTAACCTTGTGTTTAATTAGAAATACTAGATGTGAACTCTTTATGTTGCAACTCCATTAATTTGGCCTCTCAGCACATCAGCATTCTAAAGCATCTACTATAATGTTACACAATCCTATTGTATGCATACTCATTGCAGGGCACATACTCCATTGTTCTGCTTGCCGTGGTCGACAGCGACTACAAGTTTGTGATCGTCGACGTTGGTGCTTACGGCAAACAGAGTGATGGTGGAGTCCTAAAACAATCAAAGTTCGGGTGTCGCTTGGAGAATGGAAAGCTTCATATCCCGTGAGACCTGGAACTTCCGAACACGTCCCACCCAGCGCCTTGCGTGTTTGTGGGAGACGAAGCCTTCCAACTCCGCATTGACTTCCTACGGCCATACCCTGGACGAGGGCTAGAGGGTGAGAAGCGCATCTTCAATTACCGATTGAGCAGAGCAAGGTAAATTAGACAAACCTGGATTTGAGAGGAAGTGTTCATTTTTCTTCTTTAGTCCCAGTGTGTTAACTTGGTACTCATTTTGGCAAATCTGTTAAACACTTGCTTTTGAAGATAATAATGAATTTATGCCAACTAAAAATGTGCAGTATCGGCTGAGCATGAGTATTTAATTGCCGGGTATAATATAGTTCGTTTTTCGATACCACATGCCAAAAAGAAGCCATGGACTTGCAGTATGTTTGCGAACATATTACGCCTCATTTAATCTTCAGTCTTTTAAACACTCTGCCAAACAAGTACTCAGATTTTAGTTATCGAGTAATGTTACAAGTGTTGCATTGTTTCGAATATGGGACAACAGCAAGGGGGAATGAACAAGTGGCAAAGCATTTCAAATTTTGGTGCGAGTTGAAAGTGTATTTGTAAACTTGTCGGTGTCATCTTCCATCGCTCATGTGATGTAGAGATTGTACTTCAAGCGACTCCCTCGATAGACTCTACCCCCCTTGCTTTGTTGTGCTTCCAATTGCATAGTGCTACTGAAGTAGCAGGAAACGTTGCTGGCCGGGCTAGTTTCCACCCTTCCACTTCCAATATGAACTACTGTTGTGCGGCACTTTGACGTATCAATATCTACCAAGGGAACGAATCTCTGAGATACACAATGCAGGCGAACTGTTGTGGATTTTTTTAACATGTATAAACAGCATGGGAAATTTGTGTAGATGTCATTCTGCACGTGGTCATTTAAGTCGTGTGGCAACCGTTTCTGAGCCATCCTGCGCATTACATATTCTCCACCTTCACTATAATTCCAATGAACTGAATTTTATTGCCTGTACAAATTTTCAGTGTGTTGGATTTTTTCGACAATATTGCAGTCATCACCAAGCAAAAAAAATTGGTCGGGGACTGTAGCAACACTGACAGAAGTCAAGTTGCCAATTTTGTCCAGTAGTTTTGACAATGCTCTGGACTGATCTAGTTACTGCTGTGGTGCTGTGGACAAGCTTTGTTTGATCTGATATCACCATGCAGGACGAACATGGTAGCCGACGTAAGCTTATGGCATCTAGTTTACGATGTGACATGTTCCATTTTGCCCTCACATCCACAGTATGTGCATTACCATATTCCTTAAATGTGCATTGTTTAAATTTGTTGTTGCTGTCTTGCATATTTTTTGCATGCCACAAAATGTTCGCTTTGACTGTTTCGTGGCAGTGCTCCTTTAATTTCGCATTCACACGGGAGACAGAATTCTCGGACGGTCAGCATGTCACATGGGCTCACATCAGTGATTCTCCTTACCTACACCTCATCACAGAAGGCCAATGTGATTAACCCGTTTTTCATTGGGAGTCTAGCGACGGAAAGTTGCGGCTTTTCCCTGTGTTAATTTTGGCACCACGAAGTGGCACCAAAATTTCTGCTACTGTTGTTGGTGATTGTTCAGAAATAGAGCTGAAAGTATATGTTTACCTGAGAGTGATGCGATGAGGACTAAAGTGGTAGCTTGTCATTTATGCTTTTTTCTTTCTTTTTTTTTCTCCATGAAATAGGAGGTGTGCCGAGAACGCTTTCGGGATTCTGGTGACCAGATCGAGAATCTTGGCGCGGACCATGGGCGAAGAGCCAAAACAAGCTGAAAAGATGGTGAAGGCCCTCTGTGCTCTCCACAACTTTCTAATGCACAGAAGCACTGTAGATGAGGACGCATATTGTGGCCCTGGCTTTGCCGATTCTGTGAATGGCTTGGAGCAGCGGCGGTCTGGCCATTGGCGTGAGCTTCTTGCACAGCCGCCAATGCAAGTGGCTCGTACACAGGCACGCCACTTTGCCAAAGCAGCTCGGCAAGTCAGGAACCTGTATGCTACTTATTTCTTCAGTGAAGTAGGCAAAGTGCCTTGGCAGGATAAGATCTTGTGTCCTGTCAACACAGGGCCAAATGGAGCACTACCTGTTTCCCAGTGAAGACGAATTTTTTTAGTAATTTGATATGAGGGGTGCAACGTCCCAAAACCACCATATTATCATGAGAGACGCTGTAGTGAAGGGCTCTTGAAATTTCGACCACCTGGGGTTCTTTATCGTGCACCCATATCAGAACACGGGCCTACAGCATTTCTGCCTCCTTTGAAAATGCATCTTTTTTTTTAGTAAAGGTGTTAAAGAATACGTGCCACTGTGTGACCCAGCTGAAAACTATCACCACCATAAATGGGTATGTGCCACACAAATTGTGTCAATCCCACTACTCATTATTAGTCAACTAAAGATGAAGGTGGCTACAGTTGGTCCAACAAATGGCTGCGAAGTCATGGTGGAGTGCCAACGGCATTGCGTATCAACAACGAGAAAATAACTGGGGAAAATAAAAGGCAATGGCAGCTGCGAGAAGACCTTGATTGAAGGCTGAGGAGCACAATGACTTGCCCGTAGTCTCCGAGAGGTGCAAACACTTGGTTTCACTGAGACTTTGTCTTCAAAGTTAGGGCAACCGTGTGTCTGTGACTGTTTAAATGGTCAACCTGCCCTTGCTATCTGGATGATGTCATCGTTTTCTCACCCACTTTTGAAAGCCACCTCCCTCGTCTGTCAACCATACTTGATGCCCTTCGGCGAGCTGGCCACCTTTTCATTTCCTGTTTGGCCATTATTTTTCGTTATCTTTTGATACCCTGCTTCTGTTTAGCCAACACCAATCATCACGAAACTCTACAGCATGTCTGGCTGTGGCAAAAATAGACGCACACTCGGTAGGATCTGGCATGTATAGAAAGATTTTGTTGATTTTGTGCGGTGGGTAGGAGCTTAGTAGCAGGCGTCCACAACCAATGGGTCTTCGCAATTTGTCGTCGCACTTCGACTAATGTAAATAGAGGTGCTAATCACTTCTAAGAAGCTTCACGAGAGGTGTTAATAAAATTAAAATAAAGCATCAAATTTAGAAACACAGTTTGCAAAGGTAAACAAAGTTTTTCTAACAGGCACAGAAGCTGAGAACAGTGGCCGGCAAAAGGTTGTCAGCAATAGAGGAACCAAACGAACCCTGCAGGGGAGCCTGCGCAAGTAGGCGTTTGGTGTGTAGCGACAGCACAGACCCGAGCTAACGGGGGAGTTTTGACTCCCTCCCACGCCTAGGGAAAGGGGGATCCTGGGGGTTGAGCTGACGCTGGGTGATTGGACCTTTAAGGCCCCCTGGCAGAGGCAACACACCCCTTTGGCCCTGGCTTCACGTAGACGGCACCCCCGGATTGACCCGCCTGGGAGGAATCGGCAGTCGCCTTTTCCTGTCTCCCCCTCACATCTTCGTCTTTTCTCTTACTTTAAATCTTTCCCGTCCTCTACTCTCTTCCGTTGACTTCCGTGTTTCCTGGCGGCAAGGTTTAACCCTGTGTGGCTATCCTACCTTGGATACACCATGTTCGGTTATAGTGGTGGTGTACAGCTGGCGTCTGCAGGGCCTGTGCTTATAGGCTCCGCAGCGTCCCCTTGTAGGACTCCATGGTGGGTGGCTGGCGCCGCTGCCGAAAACAAACCTTGTCTTTGGCTAGTTCCTTCCCCCCACTCCCTGATCGCCCTCAGAAAAGAGGGCGCACAGATGAAGTCTTCCAGTTTTTTGGTCACCAGAGAGTATCCTTTCCCCGATTCTCCGTTATCCACGCTGACACACCCGGCAAACCAGGGCGAACAGTTTCACCTTTTCTTATTTCGAAGTCTTTGACAGAAATCTTTGGCCCAGGATATAAAGCATCGAGAATGGTAAGTGGTGACCTCCTGTTGGAGCTCCGCGACCAGAAACAATATGAAAAATTGCCTAATCTAGTGAAATTCTGAGATACCAAATTAATAGTAACCCCACACCGAACCATGAACACCACCCGTGGCGTTGTCTCAGATGATGACCTGTTAGGGCTGACGGAGGCTGAACTGCTGGAGGGTTTCATCGAACAGAATGTCATAAACGTGAAACGAATTAGGATGAGGCGTGATAGCAAAGTCCAGACTAAACACCTGATATTTACCTTCAATTTAAGTGTACTTCCCGACTCCGTTGAGGCTGGGTATATCAAGCTTCGAGTTAGGCCATATATACCAAACCCTCTCCGGTGTTTCAAATGCCAGCGGTTCGGCCACAGTTCACAGAACTGCAGAGGCCGCATAACTTGCGCGAAATTCAGTGCTAAAGAGCACACATCAGATGCCTGTGAAAACTCTCTTCACTGTGCGAACTGTGATGGGGAACATGCCGCATACTCGCGGTCATGCCCATGCTGAAAAAAGGAAATTGTCACAATTAAAGTAAAACAAAACATTTCATTTAAGGAGGCACGAAGGCAGGTGTCCTGCCTACCAGAAACCAGCTTTGCGGAAGTGGCGCATCAGGGGGCAGCGCCACGACGGCCCCTGGCGCCTGTCAGGCACACGCATAGTGAGCCAGCGGTGATGCCATCCGCCATCCAAGAAAGACCCACCAATCTCCGGGCTGGGGGCCGTGAAGGTCTCGTCTTTTGAGGCGAGGCCCTCGAAACAAACGCAGCACTCGCAAGAGTGCGTGTCTAGCGCCTCGCAAGAGGCAATGGACACAATACCGAGTGTAAGGGCGCAGCCAGCACCTAAGGATCGGCGCGACTCCGTCGACCGATCCAAAAAAGAAAAATCTCGTGTCACGGCCCCTGGAAAGGGTCCGTGAGCTAACTAACATTCCATCCTTGAGCACACAGCACAAAACACATCTAAAATGGACGCACAGATCTTACAGTGGAAAGTGAGAGGACTTCTCCATCACCTCGATGATATTAGAGAACTTCTTAATGAACATACTCCAAAGGTGCTGTGTGTTCAGGAAACGCATCTCAAGTCCACACAAACAAACTTTCTAAAGCAATATGCCATCTTCCGCAAAGACCGTGACGACGCTGCCGTTTCGTCGGGCGGTGTCGCTATAATAGTTGATAAAAGTGTTGCCTGTAAGCAATCAAACCTCTGAACTTCTCCTGAGGCAGTTGCTGTCCGAGCAGTGCTGTTTGGGAAGCTACTAACAATTACCTCTATTTACATTCCCCCGTGCTGTCAACTTTCAAAGACACAATTTCAAAGCTTCATTGATGAACTTCCTCCGCCATATATAGTCGTTGGTGATCTAAATGCACATAATCCCCTATGGGGCGACTCCCGTTTAGATGCGCGAGGACGCCTAATAGAACACTTTCTGTTTTCGTCAGGTGCATGTCTACTAAACAAAAAAGAACCTACGTACTATAGCACTACACACAACACACACTCTTCTATAGACCTGAGTATTGTCTCGAGTACATCAATTCCATATCTGGAGTGGTTCGTTCTCAAGAACCCCTTTGGGAGTGACCACTTCCCGATTATGTTGAAGCTAACAAAAGATACATGCTTGCCTGACTTTCCTCGCTGGAAAACCAAGTCAGCCATCTGGGAACTGTTTCGAGAAATTACATATTTAGACGGAGATAAGATTGCCGATTTGAACATAGACGATGCTGTAGCATACCTAACAGGTTTTATTATTGACGCTGCAGTGAAATGTATCAAGCAAACTAATGGAATTACCAATAAACGTCGCATCCCATGGTGGAACGACGATTGTCGGAAAGTGCGCAATAGACAAAATAAAGCTTGGAGACTACTCCGAAATTACCCAACGGCTGAAAACCTCGTCAATTTGAAACAGGTTAAGTCCCAAGCCAGAAGAACGCGTCGTCTTGCAAAGAAAAAGTTGAAATAGGTACATCTCCAGTATAAATTCTTACACCGACGAAACGAAGGTTTGGAATAGGGTAAACAAGTTATTGGGTCGGGAGTCACACCCCCTACCCTTGGTAAGTAGCCGAGGGGAGAGCCTGGAGGAGTAGGCGGACTGCCTAGGCGAACACTTTGAATACGTCTCAAGTACATCGCACTACACAGAAACGTTCTTAAGATTCAAAGAACGCGAAGAGCGGCAACCCCTTAAATGTAAGCGTCCATCCAGGGAGGCTTACAACTGCCTATTTTCATTAGCTGAACTTAAGGCATCTCATGCGTACTGCAACAACTCAGCGCCAGGTGGCGATCGTATAATGTATGAAATGATCAAGTATCTTCACCCAGAAGCACTAAAAACACTCCTAACCCTCTTCAATACCATGTGGGAAGCTGGATATATTCCAATGTCATGGAAAGAAGCGATAGTCATCCCGGTACTTAAACAAGGCAAAGACCCGTCCTTGGCCGCCAGCTACAGGCCAATAGCGTTAACAAGCTGTTTGTGCAAACTATATGAGAAAATGTTAAACCGGCGCTTAACCCACTTCCTAAAAAGTAGCAGTATACTAGACTTCTTCAGTGTGGTTTCAGAGAGGGGAGGTCGACAATAGACCACCTTGTTCGCATAGAGACATATATCAGAGATGCAGTTTGTACTTTCGGTATTCTTAGACCTGGAGAAAGCGTACGATACCACATGGCGATTCGAGATTCTACGCGATCTTGCCGCCATGGGCATCCATGGGAACATGTTAAACACAAATCGAAAGCTATCTGTCTTATCGAACCTTTCGCGTAAAAGTGGGAAGCGCTCTTTCTAGATCATTTACCCAAGAGACTGGTGTTCCGCAAGGGGGCGTGCTTAGTTGCACACTCTTCCTTGTAAAAATGAACTCCCTGCAGTCAGTAATTCCACGCGCAATGTTTTATTCCATGTATGTAGACGATGTGCAGATGAGTTTCAAATCATACAATTTATCTATCTGCGAATTACAAGTGCAGCTTGGAATGAATAAATTCTCTAAATGGGCGGATGAGAATGGTTTTAAAATAAACACCCAGAAAAGTACTTGCGTACTCTTCTCCAACAAACGAGGGGTAATGTCACTACCAAATATTGCGATCAAGGTAGACCAACACTCTGTGAGCAGCGAGCATAAATTCTTGGGAACCACTTTAGATTCTAAGCTTACGTTTATTCCCCATATTAAACATGTAAAAATGAAATGTCTGAAAGCGATGAACCTCCTAAAGCTCCTATCACGTACAACATAGGGTAGTGATTGGAAGTGTCTCTTGAACTTGTACAAAAGCCTTGTCTGGTCGCGCCTTGATTATGCCTCTATAATTTATCATTCCGCAACGCCAAGTGCTTTGAAAATCCTAGACCCCGTTCACCATCTGGGTATCCGACTGGCAACCGGTGCCTTCAGGACAAGTCCGATCCAAAGTCTCTATGTAGAGTCGAATCAGTGGTCACTTCACCTGCAGCGATCCTATAGCAGTTTCACTTATGCAAACATAAAGCATCCTTCTTATTCAGCTATAAACGATATGACCGCTGCCACCCTCTACCATAATCGACCCGCAGCGAGAAAGCCATTCTCTTTGCGTGTGAGAAGCTTAAGTGAGGAAATGGGTGTTCCGCTGCTAGAACTTTGTCCTATGCCCACAACAAAACCTTTACCGCCGTGGCAGTGGCAGCTCATACATTGTGACACTTCATTTGCCGAGATCACGAAACACGCACCAGAAGCACATATTAAAATGCATTTCCGACAACTCCAGTCCAACTACTCATGCGTAGAATTTTATACTGACGCTTCTAAGTCGCATGCAGGGGTTGCTTATGCAGCCGTCGGACCATCTTTCTCGGAATCAGGTGTGCTGCATCCGGAAACAAGTATATTTACGGCTGAGGGTTATGCACTATTGTCCGCTGTGAAGCATATACGGAAATCAAACCTACAAAAATCAATTATATTCACAGACTCGTTAAGCGTCGTAAATGCATTAAGATCCCTTTTCAGATTCAGAAATCCGGTAATAATTGAGCTGTATTCCGTTCTGTGTACAGCGTATATGTGCAACCAGCATGTTACTATTTGCTGTGTACCTGGCCATAGAAGTATCGAGGGCAATGTGTTAGCTGACCAAATGGCCACGTCAATTATATTGTGCGCTATTAACCCCACCGCTACTTTCCCTGCAACAGATCTAACACCGTTCCTACGTAAGAAACTGCGAAACCACTGGCAACACTTGTGGGACACAGAAATAAATAATAAGCTTCATTTGATTAAGCCGCGGTTGGGTTACTGGCCCTCCGCTACAAGAACACGGCGAACTGATGTCCTATTCTGTCGCCTCAGAATAGGACACACTTATGGTACCCACAGCTTTCTTCTGACTGGCGATGAACCTCCTACTTGTGGTAGATGTGGCGACAGGCTAACCGTCCTCCACGTTCTCCTGGAGTGTGCAGAAGCTGAAAGGGAGAGAAAGAAATATTTTGCTTTAGCATACCGCTATAATCTTCCTTTACATCCGATTATGTTTCTCGGTGAAGAGCCGCTTTTTGATGCAAAATCAGTTTTAAGCTTTTTGAAGGACGCAGTACTGAATGTTTTTAGCCCAACAGGTTCATAGCGCATCCTCTGTTCAGAGGATGCCGCTGTGATAGCAGCTTACAACGAGCCCAGGCCTCCATGCTCTTGTTTTAAGGGTTTTGTCGAGGCACCGGTGCTCCATGCAAAGTTTTTATTTCACATACTTATCACTTTTAAACCATTTTTTGTCTCCATAGTTCACGTCATTTGTCATTGCCATAATTTTACTATATGTATATTTTTACACACCTACAGCGACTGTTTTTTAGGCCCATTTACAGCCACGTCACATCTGTTTTATCTACACTGCACATCCCACAGTTCATTATCATCGCACTTGCGCTCTTTGGCCATATCTGGCCCTTGTGCTAATAAACTCCACTAATCATCATCATCAACCAAATGCATGAGTGAGTGAGAAACCATACTAAGAAACTGCACCGAGCGCACTGGAATGGGGACAGTGCATGTCATCAGGTGCTTTCTTCTGCGTCTTCAAGGGGTAACCATGTACGAAGGCGTCCCTTGGTGAGTTGTAACGGGCGGCATACACGTAGGCAACGGCCGGGTGGTCAGCGTACATGCCGTGAAGCATGGTCGCCATGGGTTTGGCGGCGAGCGTCGTGGTGGCCCGTGTTGCGACTCCGGGTCGTGCGGGTCTCGGTTTGGTAGTGGGCTCCCGTCCTAGAACCCATCGTCGAACAAGTCAGATAAGGCACTCCTAAGAGCGACAACAATTTATTTACATGGTTAGTAACTGAGAATTCGAAAAGAGGTGATCAAGTGATCAACTAGAAGTCGAGAACTGAGCAAGAAAACTGTTGAACTGTAGAACTTGAAATCTACAGCGAGTCTTCCACTTATATAGCGCCACGTTGCCAACCCTGAGCGCATTGTCCTCGGCTTCAGCCAATACGGCACTCGATGGTTTAGGTGCTCCACCAATGAAGGCGGGGAAAGACACCAAACACAGTGACACACTGCACGTGGAGAGGGCACAAGCTACTCGATGACCAAATATGGTTACAAACGCACTATGACGCTGCATTATCGTAACCATGTACTATGTGGATTAGTTGCCGACAAATGGTGCACCTTGCCGGAGAAACGCACTGTCACAAAAAGCAAAAACAGGCCCTTCAATGTGTGATTGTGATCAGGTTGTAGAAGGAGATTAGAAGTTGTTTTGAGGCCACAGCACTCTGCCCCAATTTGTGTAGGTGTTGATTGGACAGCACTACGAGCAGGCAGCACAATGGAAAGTCAAGGTGGACTCCCTGTATCAGGGGCATTTGCTCAGAATAGGACGACCAACAGGAAGGCACTGAAAAGAATGCCTCACTACAGCATTCCAAGGCTCTGCTAGGTGTTTAATATTGTTTTGTACTGTCATAAATTACTTAGTTGTAATAATCAAGCCCTTCATTACATTGTTTCCGGCGGCATCTAAACTAGTTCTTACTAACAACATGCGACACCTGAATATATATGTATGTGTAAATATATATATGTTTAAATACGGTTATATGCATTTATGTGTACGTGTATAGGTTCTGAAGTAACGCTGTATTAGTGATATGTATGTGTTATGTTATAGCCATTTAATCCAATTAGTTATCTCTTGTTTTATCACTTACATATAAATATCTTGAACTACCATAAGTTTCAATAATAATTTTCATTACGTTCATTTTGTTTTGTTCGCTTGCCGTTTTTTCCTTAGTTGCCAATCTTTGTTCTATATTATTATACATGAATTCACAGGAGGTCCCCCTGACAGTTTTTACTTTGGGACCTACTTCTGTATTATATCAACATTTTACTTGCACTGTATTGTACTGAATAAACTGACTGGATTCCCAGAAAAAAAAACAGCTAGTAAATTTGCCTTGCTTACATGTAGATAAGAAAACAGCTATGTGGTATTACCAATGGATAAACTGCGAGGTCTTTCTGTGTTTTGAGTTTCACCATACGTGTTCAGCAACATTTCTGTTTAGAGTGTTTAGACTTTTGACAGTGACTGGTTATATTAACCAAGGTACTGTGGATGATGCTGTTATTGTATAAATAAATAAATCAAGCACTTCTTGTGTCGTATTAACTGCAGTGTCCGGCCAATTGCTCCCAAAAGCTGTCTCAATTACAATAGTCACAAAGCAAAGTTAAAAGAACTTGCAAACCTAAAATAATCCTGAACGTTTGTCAAGCCAGAAGACACTAAACCAGGTGCTATATGCTACACTACCACTTGACTATTGCAGCTGTACTTCACTATCGCATTTGTAGTTTGTCGTTCCTTGTTTCTTTTTATCCGATCTTCCGGTGCAATTTTTTTAATGATTATTTCAGAGTATCGGCCCAGTTTCTGCATTAACAACGATATTCGTGCGCTGGCTAATAATGCGGTTTGTGTTGTGTCATAGCAGGCGACGTGGTTCAACTCTACACTTTTTTAAGCGTCTGCACACGCATGAGCTGCTGCCGGTGCACGATTGCAGCGCTAGTCTCATCACGATGCGAGGTGCTCCGAGATTTCCCCTAACAACGAAACGGCCTAATATTCTATAGAACCCCCAAGCATTCAGAAAATTGCACAATATGCACCTTAGTGTCGTCCATACGAGAGGGGCACTTTTGCCCCTCTCGTATGGACGACACTAAGGTGTCGTCCAACAACAACGCACTGCAGTTGGCAGCATATCCAGCAGAATAGGTCTTGCTTGTCATCAGAGGCAGAATATACGATTCTTTTGAAAGCTTGCAATAGTATCTTTTGAACACCAAGCCTCTGTGAGGCCACGTGGCCTTTAGCTCTTCCTCCACTTTGTGAAAAATAAAAGATAATAAACTTTCTGTAAAACTTAAATAATAAATGTAAAAAAAAAACAATAGTTGTATTGCCTATGCAATAACTACATGTTCTGGGTGCTACATGGCCTATAGCAATTCACTTGCATAATGGTTCTGCCTTGATTGAAAAATTTGTATATTGTGCTTCATATGAGAAAACTGTACTTCAGTGTCAATCATTTACTCTGCCTCTGATGACCTATTTTGTATCGCCTTCTTTTTACGAAGTACTAGGGCGCAAGTGCTGCTTAGGCCCCAAACTTTTCATGAAGACAAAACAAACTTTATGCAACCAGAAAAAAAAATCAAAAACTTTTATTTACAATACTTCTGGCAGCACTCATTACTGTTGGCTTGCTTCAGCCGGCCCTTGGATCGTCGACAATACAGTTGGCACTTGTCCTACTTCATAGTGCATTAGCACTTCAAGTAGGTGCATTGCCCCCTGAGGTGTTCAGGCACCTTGTTCATGTGCTCTGCCAGCAAAAGTAAAAATTGCTCTGTTCTGTTTTCTTTCTCGTTTTTCAATTCCTCATCAACTTTATCCAGCAAGCTGGCTGCTTGTTTTCTTTTGTTTGTTTTCTTTGTGTTGTGCGTCGCGTGTGACATAGTGGGATGGGCGTTAAAGGGGTAGACAGGACAGGTGTTGAACTGGACGGTTGTGTGGAAAGGGGGGGAAGAAGGGGAGCAGAAATAGGTCGAAAGAAAAAGTTACTGTTATCTAAAGTGGGAGAAGCGGGTATGGTGTGGTCTGGTATGTCAGAGCAATAATTACTTTCGCTCTGAGCACTGGCACACCGAGGGAGCAACATTGATGCAAACACCACTGCTGCATCGTCGGTGGCATCTCCGCTCTCTTCGTCCAGGTTACTGCTTGTGCTATGAGGAAAACAAGCAGCTACATAATTAGTGCCATGAAGAATACAGCAGTAACAAATACATTTCTTTGAATGCATGCACTAGCTACTATGCATTATCGCTTCTACTGTGCAGGCCCGAAAGCACCACCTTCCTAATTGCTATTATGCTGCAAACTGTGGTAACAATCTAAACATGAAGAAATCGATTCCTTAAGTGAAATTCTACCAATTTCCAAATGAATGACAAATAGCAGATGAATGGTGTATGAGGGGAACTTGTTGCTAGTTAGTGAAAATTTAGTTGCAAATTAGTTGAAATAGTTATATGAAAATACTTCCAAGAAGTGCACCTATTCTAAGTACATGAGCCTCACTGATACACTTCAAGGGATAATCAGTCCAATGCTGTGTCCATTTTTTCTTTAGTATGTGTCAGTGACACTGTAGCCACAACGAAGGGAGCAGTTTGGGTGTCAGGTGTTTCCGCTTCGAGTAAAACATTTTAAAATGTAAGCTACTTTCAACGCTTCAACGTTTGCTACAAACCACAAACAAAGCTTCGACTTACGGACGTGGCTCGGTGACGTCCTTCAAGAAGAGGAGGACCACCCGGCTCCGCTCTTTTTCTTCTGCTCTCGTAGTTTCCTGGAGAATGTGTCCCTCAAATTGCGCCATCTATTATACGCAAGCTTCACATTTTCTAGAAAAGAAAAGGTAACAAAAACACATTATGCACTATTTCTCCAACAATTTTTAATGAAATATTGGTGACACAAACTGAGGAGCAAGAAAAAAGAACTCTGAAGGCAAGATGACATGTGACATTCCATGCTTTTTACTGATTGTTCCATCAATGCTTTCGAATTTGCCACTCAGATATCTCATAATACTATGCACCAAATCGGCCAACACAATTGCAATTTTAATGCTTGCAATGACAAAGTGGGCAATTGTTCACAGTCGAAAAATGTTTCCATGTTTAACCTTTCAATGCCACAAACATTGCACGAGCTGTGTACTGCGTAACAATTTCGTACTATACGAACATAACTGATGATTGATGTTAAGACAATTTGGTTGACGTTAAGACTGCAACAGCTATGTTAGACGATGCATGAAAAGTGTTTGCAAGACTTTCTGTTAGAAGTGTAAAAAGTGGCTTTCATGTGAGGCCCCTTTACTGGAGGCTACATAGCGGCTCGAGAGGCGCGCGCTCATATGCTCGCCACAACACTTTTATGGGGTCGTAATATAAGTTCCGGCGTACATTACTTTATGAAAAGAAGTCATAGGCGCTCAAAATTAGTCATTACGTACCGTTTCCAATCACTACGGAGTGTAACCCGATGGAATGTCACTTGCTAATTTGAAACCGGTAAACATAGCTTTCCAGATTTGCCGTACGTCACGTTTCAAGGTTCGCGCCGTGCGAGTCTAAAACTTACGTGTTTTAAACTTTATCTCACGTGAAAAGCTCAGCTACGTGCACAGTTCACACTACAAAAAAAGCACCCTAAAGAAAAAAATATTTGAGATTAAAGTACATGTACATACCATCTGTCAAAGCAAGGCCTAGCGTGCTGACGACTCGTCTCCAGGCATCCGCACGTGCGTCTGCATTTCTGTACGTTGCCGAGCGCTGATTCCACAGGGCCGGCTCCTGCCGCACAAGTGAAATCAATAGTTCAGTGGAAAATCGGGCCGCTTCTGAACTCATGGCTTTGATGAAACTGCCGGCACCGATGCAGCCACCTTGTCAGCACAAAAATTTGGCAACATGGCAGCTCCACTAGCTGGTTCACCTGCTTCGTGGCACGTCATCGTGACGTTTCCTTCTTCGAGCTGTGATTGGCTGCTGCAATGCGACGCAGCGACCAAAATATGTGGCCGGTTTGATGCTCGCCGCACCGGCTGAGCGGCGGTGCGACGCGAGGATACGTCACAAAACGTCACGAAACGTCACCACTCCGGCAGTCACATCGTCGCACCGCACGCCGAATCGCAGAGAAAATCGCACGTCTGTCACCGCCGCATAGCCGGTGCGGCGAGCATCAAACCGGCCAGATATTTTCGTCGCAGCATCGCACCGCCGCATGGCAGCAGCCAATCACAACGCGAGCATGCGATGACGTCACGATGCTAATGGCACCATCTCCCTGTCGCCGCTCCCATCACCCGTGTTCCAACTTCCAAGGCTTCAGGCTAAAGTGTTCTAGAAAGGGGTAGTGGGCTGACTAGAGGCCGTGCACTGACGCACTTTATGTCTCACTTGGTAGATGGCGCCACCACCACCTGCAATAGAAGCGACGCGTTGCTGCTCTCGACCAACGCAGCGCGAAGGTTAGTTTGCCAGCGCTTCAAGCACAAACTACTCTTGTGCAACCCCTGTTCACAGCCATTTTTGTTGCTTTTCTTCTTTTGCCTGAGCATATTCTTGCTTTGGCCGTCGTTCTGGCGCATGAAATATCGCTAAACATGAGTGCGTCATCAGCGGGATGCAATATACGCTGTAAACAGCCAGTTTTGTATTGCGCTCTTGCAGTTTTATTGCCTTTAGATAATTGATTTATGAAACCACTTTCTGCTTATGAAGCACGCCGTAGTGGAGGACTCCGGAAATTTTAACGTGCACTGACATCGATTGCCTTTAGATAAAAGAGACTAATGTTTTCATGATCGCTAATTTAATAGGTCGCAGAGTGGCATATAAGCGGCTCACATTTCTCCACCAATATGCTAGCGTTTGTAGTAGTAGTAGTAGTAGTAGTAGTTGTAGTATTTATATTTACAGTAAGCCAGATACAGAGCTCACTGCAGGGGCAAAGGGCTAAAGGCGAACAGCCTGACAAAGGCCCTTGTCCCTTCGCAGTCCGTGACAGTGCAAAGCTTAAACAATATATATATTCAATACATTGGTTTCAAGCAACCTGAAATTGTAAACACAAAATTCAAACATAAATAGCATAAGAAGTTTACATAACACATTTTAAGAATTAGAGGTCACTCTCATTATAATTCACAACTAAACGATATCAATGAAACAACTCAAAAACAGACATAAAATGCATGCGGATACAATGAATTCCGCTGTATACAATCGTATAATTGACAATGAAGTTTATGAACAATTTAAGCATTTGCAGAGGCATGAGACTCCATTACGTAGTTTCGATAGTGCAGACCGGTGGTTATGAATAAGTTCTTTATTTGTTTCTTGAAAGTCGCACTACTAGCCCTTAAGTTCAATTGATCTGCAAGCGTATTTAAAACCTGAGGTACCTGGTAAGCAATACTTTGTTTTCCATACTTGGTTCTTGTTCTAGGAGCTCGCTTCTTTTGTTCTCGCATACTGTAGTGTGGTCTTTCGGTGCAACTTTCTTCGTATAGCTTAGTGTTTTGTATTAACTGAAGTAATTTAAAATGATATAATTGATCAATTCTGAGTATTGAATGTTTAATGAATAGTGGAGCAGTGCGCAAGTCTTGTAGATTCCCCCTGTAATTTTCAAAGCAGCGCAATATTTTCTTTTGTATAGTTATTAACTTATGGTAATTCCCTTGTGATGTCGTTCCCCCGACTAACATCCCATAACTTACTTTAGAATGGAAGAGTGCATAGTACATACTTATTTTTAACCTCAATGGGATTAAGTGCATTGTTCTAAAAAAACAACCAACTATTCGCGCTAATGCGGTGATCAGATGATTTACATGTGTATTCCAGTTTAATTCCTCCTTTAACCATACACCAAGAAACTTTTGTTCCCTAACATGTGCGATGCAATTTCCTTCGAATTTTACAGCTATGTTACTAATAGGTTTGTTTATAGGTCGGAATATCATATAGGTTGTTTTTTTGCATTCAAGCGCAGTCCATTTTGCCTTTTGAAAGCGCAGTCCATTTTGTCCATTTGAAAGATTGCTTAGATAATTATTTACACTGACCTCAAGTGATATTAGATTGTCTGATGAAAAGAAAACATTCGTATCGTCAGCGTACATTATAAGTTCAGGAGAATGAGGTATATCGACAATATCATTTATATAGACAAGGAACAATAATGGCCCCAGTATAGACCCTTGGGGGACTCCTTGGTTCAACTTTATCTTTGCAGAAATAGTGTTATTCAGTTTTACATATTGATAACGATCTTCTAGGTAACTTTTAAACAGTTGTAGTGCAACTCCACGCACCCCATAGCTTGATAATTTATGAATCAATGATTTGAATTGTATGGAGTCGAATGCATTTTGAAGATCGAGGAAGAGCCCAAGAGTATATTTTTTGTTTTCCATATTTTTGATTATCTTATCTTTGATATACAGTAGAGCTTGTTCTGTTGATTTATTTTTTTGAAAACCATACTGACTTTTTGTTATTATTTGGTGCTTATCAAAAAAGGATGCAAGTCTATCATAAATAACCCCTTCAAATATTTTCGATATTGTTGGAAGCACGGATATAGGTCGATAGTTTGCTAAAGTATTGATATCACCACCTTTATGTACTGCAGCGACTTTTGCTACTTTTAGCTGCTCTGGAAATACACCGTTAGTGAGGGTGAGGTTGATAATATAGGCCAAGACATTAGATATCAATGGTGACACCATTTTTAACTCAACAGAACCTATCTCATCAATCCCTGATGCAACATTGTTTTTAAGTTTTCTAATTAATCTTTATACTTCAACCGGATCTGTGGGTGCGAGAAAAATAGAATACGACAAAGGAGATTTATCAGGAGTTGGAGCATTATCTCGCTTTTCATCCGTTAAAATAAAGGAACCCGCATTTATGAAATGTTCATTCATAACATTGGCCAACCTTTCACCACTGAAAATCTGACCATTAATTGTTAGGTCCTGTGTCCTATTACAACCCTTTTTTCTATTCGTAAGCCCATTTATGACCTCCCATAGCTTCCTCTGGTCATTGTAAATGCTTTCAAATAATTTTTCATAGTAGTTCTGTTTAGCCTTCCGTATTTCTGAATTTAAAACGTTTCTGTATTTCTTGTACTCAGCTAAGACGTCTGTGTTCCGCGAACGGATGAAATCATGATACAATTTATTCTTTATTTTTATGCGCCGGTAAAGATCACGATTTATCCAAGGCTTTCTGCATTTCTTATTTCTGCCACGTGAGCGCTCCTGAAGTGGAAATGCAGCATCATAGCTAGTACTCAATAACGTCATGAATGTGTTATAAGCATCATCAGGATTTTCTTGTCTATAAACAGTGGTCCAATCTATGTTCTGAGCTAGCTTAAAAAAATGTTCCCGAGTTTTGCTGTTTTTAATTCGGTGGAAAGATGTCTCTGTTTTCTGACCAATTTGAGAAGTAACTCGTGCAAGAAAGAAGATGGGCATATGATCACTTATGTCATACGCAAATACCCCGGATTTTATATTCTGTGAACTTAAATTTTAGGCGCATATATCAAGGAGCGTAGCACATGTTGATGTAATCCTAGTAGGTGAACGTATAAAATTTGTACTTCCATATGTAAGTAAGAGCGTTTCAAAATCTTTGGCATAAGGATCATTGGAACAGAGGTCAATGTTTATGTCACCCATAACTATGCAAGGAGTATTCCCGCGAACAGTGGATAACACAACATTAAGAAACTCAATAAATTTCTTTTTGTGGCCATGTGGTGGCCTATATACACCAATCACTATGAATGGGCCAACACACATTGTAATGCATTCAACATCATCGTTCATAACAGTATACTTATCAAGCAGTTCACTCGAAAGCGTATCCTTAAAATAAATAGCAAGACCTCCACCTTTTTGCTGGTTACGACAGATAAGTTCATGACTATAGCCTGGAAAGAACGGCGCATCTTCTTTATAAGTAATCCATGTCTCGGAGAAAACTAGCACATCAAATCCGATAGCTATAGGCCATATAAAATTAGCAATGTCGTCGACCTTTCTTTTTATGCTTCTACAATTTATATGCAATGCTTTAAACAAGCCTTTTCCGGATTGAAATGCCCTATTAAAGTCTTCAACACGGTAATACTTTTAGTTATTTACAAGATCAGTCATAGTGGAATGTTTGTCAATTTGTTATGACATATGTCACATCTAATTTCTAATTTTAGCCAGGCTTGTCTCATCCGCAATGTGTATCGCTCGCGATCCTTCATCTTTGCGTGCAAGGATTTTGCCACCGGATGTCCAGACAAATTTCCATGCGGCTTCTTTTTTTTTGTATTGCGGCTGCAAGCAATGCCTTGCCCTTCTGCGTCAAATGCTCATTTACAAAAATGGGCGTTTTTTTGTCGTCCCCAAGCATAGAACTATCGAGCCTCTTCTTTCTACATTTCGCCAGTATGTCGTCACGTTTTCTTCTTTTTACAAAACGAACGATTATTTTCTTCACACCAGGCTTAGGAGTGGGAATCCAGTGGCATGCGTCAATATCAGACAGATCAACTGCCGTGCCGACAGCTTCGCTTATCTTTCTTACAACATCCACTGGATCATTCCCGACCGGCGCACCCTTTATCTCAAGATTGTTTAGGCGCTGATATTGTTCGAGGTCATCGCATTTTTGTGACAGTCTCTTATTTTCCGCTTTCAATTCCCTGTTTTGTCTTATGAGCTCTTGCATTTCAGCTCTCATATTCTTAATATCAGTGGCTACATCTTTCACCTCACTGCAGGTGTCTGAGCAAAAGGTTATGCAGTCTTCAATTTCCCGAATCTCACTTCTGAAATCGCGTTTGAAATTTTCAAATGCCTTCGACAGCTCTTTTAAATCCTTTGCATCTGCTGCGTCCTTTTCCGCGTCTTTCCCCGCACTTTTTGCGGAATCCTTTCCCATAACAAAGCAAGAACACTTCACTCAAAGCAAATACACTTCACGCTGTGTTCGGCAGCAGTGCACAGGCACAGGAGCAGACTTAGACGTGAGTAACACCGTTTCTCACCTGCGAAAGCAGATTTGTTACGTTGCGTCCGGTTCGTGCACTGCCGCCGAACTGCGTGGTGCACTCGGCGATGCCGTCTTTTTAAGCGTTTTCCAGGTCCAGGTCACGTGAAACGTCCTGGTCACTTGAAACTCCAAACGCAGGCGCAGAACCACGATGACCAAAGTGGTGGCGACGCGACCCGCGTCCGTGTTGCGTCCGGTTCGTACACTGCCGCTGAACCGCGTGGTCCACTCACGTCCAGGTCACGTGAAACTCCAAGCGCAGGCGCAGGACCACGATGACCAAAATGGTGGCGACGCGACCCGCGTCCGCCTGCGAAAGCAGAAGATTTGTTACGTTGCGTCCGGTTCGTGCACTGCCGCCGAACTGCGTGGTGCACACGGCGATGCCGTCTTTTTAAGCGTTTTGAAACGTCCTGGTCACGTGAAACTCCAAACGCAGGCACAGAACCACGATGACCAAAGTGGTGGCGACGTGACCCGCGTCCTTGTTGCGTCCGGTTCGTACACTGCCGCCGAACCGCGTGGTCCACTCACGTCCAGGTCACGTGAAACTCCAAGCGCAGGCGCAGGACCACGATGACCAAAATGGTGGCGACGCGACCCGCGTCCGCCTGCGAAAGCAGAAGATTTGTTACGTTGCGTCCGGTTCGTGCACTGCCGCCGAACTGCGTGGTGCACACGGCGATGCCGTCTTTTTAAGCGTTTTGAAACGTCCTGGTCACGTGAAACTCCAAACGCAGGCGCAGAACCACGATGACCAAAGTGGTGGCGACGTGACCCGCGTCCTTGTTGCGTCCGGTTCGTACACTGCCGCCGAACCGCGTGGTCCACTCACGTCCAGGTCACGTGAAACTCCAAGCGCAGGCGCAGGACCACGATGACCAAAATGGTGGCGACGCGACCCGCGTCCGCCTGCGAAAGCAGAAGATTTGTTACGTTGCGTCCGGTTCGTGCACTGCCGCCGAACTGCGTGGTGCACACGGCGATGCCGTCTTTTTAAGCGTTTTGAAACGTCCTGGTCACGTGAAACTCCAAACGCAGGCGCAGAACCACGATGACCAAAGTGGTGGCGACGTGACCCACGTCCTTGTTGCGTCCGGTTCGTACACTGCCGCCGAACCGCGTGGTCCACTCACGTCCAGGTCACGTGAAACTCCAAGCGCAGGCGCAGGACCACGATGACCAAAATGGTGGCGACGCGACCCGCGTCCGCCTGCGAAAGCAGAAGATTTGTTACGTTGCGTCCGGTTCGTGCACTGCCGCCGAACTGCGTGGTGCACACGGCGATGCCGTCTTTTTAAGCGTTTTGAAACGTCCTGGTCACGTGAAACTCCAAACGCAGGCGCAGAACCACGATGACCAAAGTGGTGGCGACGTGACCCGCGTCCTTGTTGCGTCCGGTTCGTACACTGCCGCCGAACCGCGTGGTCCACTCACGTCCAGGTCACGTGAAACTCCAAGCGCAGGCGCAGGACCACGATGACCAAAATGGTGGCGACGCGACCCGCGTCCGCCTGCGAAAGCAGAAGATTTGTTACGTTGCGTCCGGTTCGTGCACTGCCGCCGAACTGCGTGGTGCACACGGCGATGCCGTCTTTTTAAGCGTTTTGAAACGTCCTGGTCACGTGAAACTCCAAACACAGGCGCAGAACCACGATGACCAAAGTGGTGGCGACGTGACCCGCGTCCTTGTTGCGTCCGGTTCGTACACTTCCGCCGAACCGCGTGGTCCACTCACGTCCAGGTCACGTGAAACTACAAGCGCAGGCGCAGGACCACGATGACCAAAATGGTGGCGACGCGACCCGCGTCCGCCTGCGAAAGCAGAAGATTTGTTACGTTGCGTCCGGTTCGTGCACTGCCGCCGAACTGCGTGGTGCACACGGCGATGCCGTCTTTTTAAGCGTTTTGAAACGTCCTGGTCACGTGAAACTCCAAACGCAGGCGCAGAACCACGATGACCAAAGTGGTGGCGACGTGACCCGCGTCCTTGTTGCGTCCGGTTCGTACACTGCCGCCGAACCGCGTGGTCCACTCACGTCCAGGTCACGTGAAACTCCAAGCGCAGGCGCAGGACCACGATGGCCAAAATGGTGGCGACGTGACCCGCGTCCGCCTGCGAAAGCAGAAGATTTGTTACGTTGCGTCCGGTTCGTGCACTGCCGCCGAACTGCGTGGTGCACACGGCGATGCCGTCTTTTTAAGCGTTTTGAAACGTCCTGGTCACGTGAAACTCCAAACGCAGGCGCAGAACCACGATGACCAAAGTGGTGGCGACGTGACCCGCGTCCTTGTTGCGTCCGGTTCGTACACTGCCGCCGAACCGCGTGGTCCACTCACGTCCAGGTCACGTGAAACTCCAAGCGCAGGTGCAGGACCACGATGACCAAAGTGGTGGCGACGCGACCCGTGTCCGCCTGCGAAAGCAGAAGATTTGTTACGTTGCGTCCGGTTTGTGCACTGCCACCTTCACTAAAGTTACTCAATAGTAACTTTAGTGAAGTCGTACTCTCACTAAATAAAACAATATTACTACAAACTTAAGCACCTTACGCGCTCTCAGCTGATATATTCTCCTGAAAAGTGCAAGAAAATGTGTGGTAGTGCACAGAAGGAAAGACCTATCCTAACCATGCCCAAGAAATAAAAGTGAATTTGTAATGAAGGCGTGGAAAAAAATATAGACAACAATCGTTCACGGGAATAAGTTAAAAGTTTATTTGGTGGGGCAGCACAATGACCGTACTCCACAAAAGCCATGCATATCAATCACTTTCATTTTTTTTCTCAAAGTGAAAGCAGGTGGAAAAAGCTGAAATAGCTTGAAGAGGCCCTCGCCCCATTATGTACTTATCAGCGTGTGCGACAAAGAGCATGTCTCCTAAAACAGCCCAATAGATGCTAGAAAAATATTCACAACTACAAATAATCACAAAGAGATGCTAAATAGTTTCAATAGCACACTTGGCATAAAAAGTTCACAAAAACACATGAACGCTCAACACATATTGTTCACACAATAAGTAAAGACACTGAATCAGAAGAAATACTGAAAATGACAAATAATAGACACATTTCCATTCAAATAACATGCATTTTTATAGAGATCTACAGATGTTCTCGTAGATCATATTAATCGCACTGTTGATAATACGCCAAGGACCAAAGTCACCATTCACAATTGAATTAAGCAGAGTTGCCACTTAGTCATGGGTTTATTGCTATAGTATGCGTGGCGAGTGGCAACATACTATTTTGCGTGTTTTTCAAATCTGGAATTCTCTTGTATTTGGGTCAGTGAAACAGAAAAAGAATATTCAGAAAGGATTCATACATCAAGTTTAACCTACACTTGTAAAATCCACACAGGAACAATATTAAAATTTTAAAAATCTTTAAAGCAAGGAAAAAATATTTAACAGCAGCGGCTTATCTTTAAGTGCTTTGCTTTCTGGCGTTTGCCTGCTCTGTCTGTATTTAGCCCCTTAATGTAAAAGTGAAATCGTGTAACAACATAGAATTGTATTATTTTTTGAGAGAGCATTGAGACATGGCATGGGCACCCAACCTCTTGCCAAAGCCTTGCTTTCACAATGGTCAGCACATCTAAAATGCTGTCTGCATGGAGTTGTTCACAAGAAAAGCAGCCCGTGAACAAGTCTTCAAGCTTCTTTATGAACCGAAATAGGCAAGCACTTGGGTAGAGGAGTCCACCGTTGTCACGAAATAGTGTCAACCTTGCAAGCTGAAAGCTTTCGTCTGGGGCAGGCGCGGTAAGTAGTATCAAACAATCTTTACAATTGCTTTTCAAAATGCACTTTCGTGCCACGTAGCCAGCAATGTAAAATATAATTCTCGAGTCGCTCCTCGCAACATGCTGGCTGTGGTCCTGGGAAGGTATAACCAACGCCTGCGCATTCGGAGAAGAGCTCGGTGCCAAATCCATGCCTGCTGCATTTTGCGATGTGTCTCGTGGGCTATTAACTTCCAAAAGGAAACCTAGCATGCCCTCTTCGCAGTTTCCTTGGCTGACACCTTTAACTAAACCATAGAATGACATGCAGTTTACTGTAATCAAAAACTGAGTTGGTGTTGGATGATCATTACTGCCAGAAGATTGCCTGATAATACCGAAAAGGTTTTCCAAAGGATCCTGGCTAGTTTTTGCAGTCATTAGGTATTTAAAGCCAACATTTTCAGTGAGATAGTCAAGCAACTCTAGTGTACTCGAAATGGTCACACGTAGGCCAGCAGCAGTGGAATTGCTCAGAAAGCCTCCTCCACCTACCGTATGCGGCTCCCATGCTTTGAGGTAGGACAGAAAATCCTGTAGCACTGCTGTTCCTGATGAACACGGTCTGAGGGCTTCAGCAGGGAACCGCGATGTCATCACTCTTATGAGCTGGTGGATTTTGCTGAAATATGCAAAACAGCTGTTTTCATAATTTTGTAGTTTACATTGCATGATGCATTCTTCATAGTTACGAACGGCACAAAACACACAAGACACAAAATGATGAAAAACACAAGGACGTCATTTTGTGTCTCGTGTGTTTTGCGCCGTTCATAACTATGAACCAAAACCAACTAGCCCAAATGTCGGTGCTAATGATGCATTCTATTAAGATATAATTTTCATTTACAAGTTGGTTATATCAGACATTTCACTACCTAATTTTAACCAGCATATGACAAGAGACGACTCACCTGAAGAACTCTTGTGTTACATCCATCCTTCCAAGTGTTGCTTCCAACTTGTCTTTGTATAGGTGGAAAGCTTGGAGGACTTTTGTCGCAAAAAGCTGGAAGGCATAGCTGACCCTCATCTTTTCAAATCCATTAGGATCCAGGTGACACCGTGTTATGCCCGGCATCACTTTAAGGGTCGCGTTGGAGGAGTCTATTTGGTGAGCTTCCCTTACATGTTGCATATCAACCTGCAATGAAATTAAATGGACCATATTGAAATCCACCTGGTTAAGCTTGGAGATGATGTAAGCATATATGAAATCCAATGTGTGATATGCGTAAAAAACATCAGACTTACATGACCTGCAGGGGTGTTGAATCCAGACTTCAGCAGCGAGTTCCGTAGGCATTTGATGAGATGTGGGAAGTCAGATATAAAATATAGGTGCCGTGATGCATCACTGGTGTGTTCAATTTTCGAAGTAGTAGAGTCAGCTGTCGCTTGGATCCCAAGTACTTTCCACATATTTCTATTCTAACTTGCACCATCGCAAGTAATAAAATCCACAAAGAGCCCACTCTTTCCAGCTAGTATGGTTGCTTCAATGACAACTTTGGCGAGTGTGTCACCTTTCATGTTTCCATGTGTAGCAAAGTAACCAATAACTTGACTCCATTTGCCTTGAAATGGGACGAAAAGGATAACCATACCGTGATCACATGGTACACCTTTGTCCTTGGAAGTTGTAAATGGACCTGAATCCACAAAACCCTCAATTGCACCCGACTTCTTCACTGAAAAATGTTCTGACAGTTTCAGTTCGTCGATGACCAATCCACCGTGTTTCTTCCAAACATCAAGCTCCGCTGTCTTTTCCTTTAGCTGCTTTAGAACTCTCTCACTAAAGCCAAACACAGTGCGGTATGCATGTACATAGCGCTTCAGTGTTGATTTAAATGGAAGGGATATGATGTTATTGCGACGAAGGTGTTCATACAGGCGAGGGCTCTTCATCTTCATGATTAAACAATCTAAAACCCAGCTTTTCGTATAGCGCAACCAATTGGGTTTTACTCTTGAAGCTGCAAAGCACTGTCGTACAGCTTCCTGCTGTTTTGGTGGAAGCCTTGCAATCTGTGCTTCTAAAGTTTCTGTTTTTATAGCAGCATTCCTAATTTGCATTTGTTCCAGTGTTATGGCGTTTATTAGCCGGCACACAGCGAGTCTACACAATGGCGACTGCACAGCCAAGCACGGACTCTCCGCACGAGCGGCGTTCCTTTTGGGCAGACCCACTAGAAAGCACTTGAGAGTTCGACCCATCGCAGTGTTCGGCGGCTTCGCTACAATTACCCCGGGGTCGAAGATGGAGCCGCCTGGCGACCTAACAGCTTGTCACTACGAGCGGGTCATAGTAAGCCTTCAGGCGCTCCACGTTGACTATGTCGCGCCCGCGGCGGCGCATGTCCGCAGATCGTTCAATTGGCTCGATAAGATAGTTGACCGGAGATGTGCGCTCGATCACACGGTAGGGACCTTCATATTTCGGGAGTAGTTTGGAAGAAAGGCCAGCTACAGAGGTCGGGATTGAGAGCCATACAAGGGAACCAGGAAGGAACGTGGGCTCAGAAGTGGCGGAGCCATCACGAATACTCTTCTGCCGCTCTTGCTCATGCGTCGTAAAAGTCTTCGCAAGCTCGCGACACTCTTCAGCAAGCCTGGCGGTCTAGGAAATAGGTGTACACTCAGATTGATCCGGCGTGTACGGGAGTATCGTGTCGATGGTGTGTGACGGGTGCCTTCCGTACAGCAAAAAGAAAGGTGAAAAACCAGTCGTGCTCTGAGGGGCGGTGTTGTAGGCGTAGGTGACGAAGGGCAGTATGGTATCCCAATTCGTGTGGTTGGCGGCAACGTACATCGACAGCATGTCGCCGAGGGTGCGGTTGAAGCGTTCAGTGAGGCCATTCGTCTGCGGGTGGTAAGCAGTAGTTTTGCGGTGGACAGAATGGCACTCAGTGAGAATGGCGTCGACGACTTCTGACAAGAAGACACGGCCTCGATCGCTGAGAAGCTCCTGGGGCGGACCGTGGCGCAGTATGAATCGATGTAGTAGGAAGGACGCAACATCACGCGCAGTAGCCGCAGGGAGAGCGGCGGTTTCGGCGTATCGCGTTAAATGATCTACGGCGACGATGGCCCAGCGGTTGCCAGTGGACGTCAGAGGGAGTGGTCCATACAAATCGATACCTATGCGCCCAAACGGACGGTCAGGGCAAGGTAACGGTTGCAGACCGGCTGGTGACATGTGTGCGGACGGTTTTCGGCGTTGGCAAGCGAGGCAGGAGCGAACGAACTGCTGGACGTAGCGGTCCATCCCGCGCCAGAAGTAGCGTTGTCTAATGCGATGGTAGGTTTTGAATACCCCAGAGTGCGCGCACTGTGGATCAGAATGGAAGGATTCACATATCTCCGACCGCAGACTGCGGGGTATCACGAGTAGCCACTGCCGGCCATCGGCGTCGTAATTGCGTCGGTGTAGGAGGCCGTCACGAATGGCGAAATGGTGAGCTCGACGACGCAAGGCACGCGTGGATGGCGTTGCGGACGGATCAGAGAGCAAGTCGATCAGTTGGGCGATCCAATAATTCTTTAGCTGTTCGGTAGCCATGATGTCAACATCAATGGCAGAAACAGCAACCGAGGATAGTGAGCAGAGCACGTCAGCTTCAGGCAGAGGGGAGCGCGAGAGGGCGTCGGCGTCAGCATGCTGGCGTCCGTTGCGGTGGAGCACGCGGATGTCGTAGTCTTGTAAGCGAAGAGCCCAACGGGCGAGGCGACCTGAGGGATCCTTCAATGATGACAGCCAGCATAGTGCACGGTGGTCGGTGACGACATCGAATGGGCGACCATACAAATAAGGTCGAAACTTTGTAAGAGCCCAGACGATCGCCAGGCACTCTTTTTCCGTGACGGTTTAGTTTGTCTCGGCACTTGTGAGCGTACGGCTTGCATATGCCACAACATAATCAGGGAATCCGTGTTTGCGCTGCGCCAGGACAGCGCCCAGGCCTACACCACTGGCGTCCGTGTGCACCTCTGTTGGGGCCGTAGGGTCGTAGTTTCGTATGAAGCGTCGGAAGTATGAGCACAGGCCCACGAAACTACGCAGTTCTTTGACGGACGCAGGTTTTGGGAATTCGGCCACGGCCCGAAGCTTGGCTGGGTCAGAAAGAATGCCATCCTTGGACACGACGTACCCTAGGATGGTGAGTTGGCGTGCTGCAAAGCGGCACTTCTTCAGATTTAGTTGCAAGCCGGCAGTGCTCACACGTGCGAAAACTTCTTTTAGACGTTGGAGATGGGTGGAGAAATCTGGAGCGAAGACAACAACGTCATCGAGGTAACACAAGCACGTGTGCCATTTTAAGTTGCGCAGAACGGTGTCCATCATGCGCTCAAATGTCGCAGGTGCATTACACAGACCAAACGGCATGACGTTGAATTCGTACAAGCCGTCGGGTGTGATGAAGGCAGTCTTCGGTCGAGCGTCATCAGCCAGGGGTACTTGCCAGTACCCCGAGCGCAGATCGAGAGAAGAAAAAAATTGGGCTCCGTGAAGGCTGTCAATTGCGTCATCGATGCGCGGCAGTGGGTAGACATCCTTGCGAGTGATCTTATTGAGCCGTCTGTAGTCCACACAGAACCGCACAGAACCATCTTTCTTCGCAACAAGAACAACAGGAGACGCCCATGGACTGTCCGAGGGCCGAATGACGTCGCGTCGGAGCATATCGTCAACCTGCTCGTTAATTTCCCGGCGTTCAGCAGGCGACACGCGGTATGGTCGTTGCCGTAATGGTGAATGGGCCCCAGTGTCGATACGATGCGTAACAGTGGACGCGCGACCGAGAGAACTTCGCCCGACATCGAAAGAAGAACGGTATTCTTGCAACAGGTCTAGAAGCTGGGAACGCTGTACTGACGTTAGGTCGTCATCAATGTATGGGCCAAATACATCAGGAGATGATGGGTCAGATGTACAAACAGCACTGATGGTACGTGAATCGGGACAACGCGAGTCTTCGGGTACGTCCAGGACTTGTGCGTTATCGACTGGTTCCACTCTGCCGAAACATTCCCCTCGAACCAAGGTAACAGTGTACGGGGATGGGTTGGTCACGAAAATAGCGGTGTTGCTCTGGGTGATTTGCACGGTCGCGAAAGGTACTAGCAACCCTTTCCTTCGGCAAGCACGGTCGGATGGCGAAACGAGTGCAATTGTGTCGGAGAGAACGGTGCAGTAGACCGATACACCCATCGTCGAGCTTGGAGGTACTATAGTATCGTCTTTCACAAGAATCTTGCTCAGTGTCGAGGGACCGTCTTCTGGCGTCAAATGCGAAAAGGGTGAGAGTTCAATTTCGGCGGCGGCACAATGAATGACGGCGTCGTTGCGGGAGAGAAAATCTCATCCCAGGATGACGTCATGAGAGCATGCAGGAATGATGATGAATTGGGCGACATACAGAACGTCCTGAACGACAACGCGAGCTGTGCAGCCTGCTGTAGGATTAATACGATGTGAGCTAGCGGTACGAAGGGACAGTCCAGAAATCGGCGTCGTCACTTTTCGAAGCAAGCGGCAAAGGTTTTCGCTCATAACTGATACCGCAGCTCCAGTGTCAATAAGAGCAGATGCATGAACACCGTCCACAAGCACGTCAATGACATTAGATGGGCGGCTCTGAGGGCTTTCACAATGCGATAGCGTCGCAGTCCTTGTCTCTGGGACTTCGACGACTAGTTTTCCCGCTCATGAGCAGAAGAACTCGGCCGCATGGGGGACAGAGACCGACGTCGTGGAGACGGCGACCTTCGAGCAGACGGACCTGGGCGAGACGACAGTGGCACAGTGGTATACGAACGGCTAAGGTGGCCAACAACAGGAGAAGAAATGGGAGCCGGCTGTAGTCGAGAGCAATAACGGGCTACGTGACCGGCGTAACCTCAAGCAAAGCAGATGGGCCGGTTGTCGGGTGTGCGCCATCGGTTTGCCGGGGTGGGTCTCGCCCGGAACGGTGGCTGGAAAGGCTGCATGGTGGGCTGCAAATGAGGCTGAGGGGTTGTGCCAACATACGCAGCCGGCATACCAGCTGCAAAGGACGGAGGTCGTGTGGCAGCTTCGGCGTAAGTCAGTGGTGCAGGCGCTTGAACGACTGGAGGTGGCCTGGCAACCACTTGGGCGTAACTAGGGGGCGCAGGGGCCGGAAGCTGTTGTGGTTGGTACGCAGGCATGACCTCCGCTATTTACTGCTCAAATGTTCGGCGGATGGGTGGAAGAATGGTAGTGGCCGATTTCTGAGCAGCCGGTGGGTGGGCAAAGGGCAGGAAAGAGAACTGCCGCGCGATTTCCTCACGTATGAAGGACTTGAGGTCTGCCAGCAGTGCCACCTGATCACAGCTCGCCTCCAAGCCAGCAAGCCCCGCATCTCGTGGTGTGGAGCGACGGGTCATCGAACGCTGCTGGCGGAGCTCCTCGTAGCTCTGGCACAGCGTGATGACCTTAGCTACTGTGCATGGGTTTTTGGCTAGTAGTACCGTGAAGGCATCATCGTCAATGCCTTTCATGACGTTCCGGATCTTGTCTGCTTCGGACATGTTGTCGTTGGATTTCTTGCACAGGTCCAGGACATCTTCAATGTAACTGGTGAATGATTCACCGGCCTGCTGAGCGCGTTCGCGTAAGCGCTGCTCGGCTTGCAGCTTGCGAACGGCAGGGCGGCCAAAAACATTGGTGATTGCAGTCTTGAAATCGGACCAGGTGGCGAACTCGGACGCGTGGTTGGCGTACCACAAACTTGCAACGCCCGCAAGGTAGAACACCAAGTTTGTCAACTTGCCGTCCTCGTCCCATTTGTTGGGGACGCTCACGCGCTCGTAAATGGCGAGCCCGTCCTCCACGTCAGTGCCATCGGCGCCCGTGAAGATGGGTGGATCGCAGATCCTGGGGACACCGGGACAAGGGGGTGGTATGGGAGGAGGCGTTTGCTGAGAGGCGTCGTGGGACATGGTAGATTGCAGGGTACGTGAGCGTAGTTCCAAGGGCATCGAAGGGGATCGTAGCACTCTCCACCAATTTGTTATGGCGTTTATTAGCCGGCACACAGCGAGTCTACACAATGGCGACTGCAACAGCCAAGCACGGACTCTCCGCTCGAGCAGCGTTCCTTTTGGGCAGACCCACTAGAAAGAACTTGAGAGTTCGACCCATTGCAGTGTTCGGCGGCTTCGCTACACCAGCTTCTTTTTCACACTTTTCAAGCGAGAAAACAATCTAGTGTTTCTTCTGGCCACAACACGCAACTTCAGCGCTGCATATTGGCAATTCCTTATTGCTGTTCGCTTCACCCGGGCTCGTCGGATTTGCAGTGCTCGTTTCGAATAGCGGCAAGACACACATTGTGCACCTGAAAGAAAGGTGCAGTGAATTAGGTTGCAATAACTTTCAAGAAATCTTTCGTAGCGACAAGAGTTATAGCTGTCATACTAGTATAAATGCACATTATAAATACCTTTTTTATCAACCTGGCCAAGACACTTAATGCTGAAGTACATTTCGTTGCATGTAACCACATGGTTCTTTAGCTTCTTCGTAAGAAATCGTTCTTCATAGTCTTCGTGAGATATTGCTCCAACGCAAATGCACATACGATCACATGTTTTCAGCACTTCTTCTGCTGCTGCCTCTGTTTCCACGGTGCCTTCTTTCAACAGGGTACCTCTGATGAACACTTTGCAGTACCTCGCAATGCGTGACTCAAAAAACATGACCACTTTTTCTGATCGTACTTCATTCTTCGGTGTCAACACGGACGTGCAGTACACAATGCCTTTGTGATCTGGAAAGATGTGCTTAGTCCAGTGCGGCGATGGTATCTCAAGACAGCTAAATAACGACATAGACTTGCGGTCTTCCTGCGGATTTTGTGAAGAAGAAACTTCTACATCGATGGCCAGCTGTTCGTCTTCTGGCCTCGATGCTGCAGCGTCTGGATCCGGAGTATTTACGGCGTTCGTGTGCAACACCTTCGAGTTGCCACTCGTGCACAGCCGGCGCTTCACTGGCGAAGCATGACTCTCAGACTTCCTTTTTCGAGGCGGCTTTTCTTTCACTGCTTTTTTGGTGAGATACGATGGCAAATTTGGCAAAATAGTTGGAACAGCGTCACTGCTCAACATAGGCCTCCTGCGTGGGATCCGCACTTCTTTACCGCCTGAGAGGTCCCCCGCTACGCCACCGATTGCCAAGGAGAGGGAAGAACACTCAACCCTTTTTCTATCCGGTTCCCTCTTGGCTACGTATCTCAATCACTTTCCACATACAGGGATTCGTGCTGGGGCCGGGAAGTAAGAGACGCTACGACTTGTTTCTGTTTAATGATTCATTAAATTTAATACTAACTGCAAACATCGTATAACTGCGTACATCAACCACTACACAAAATTATAACACATGATTTAAACACTCGCGACATTCGACACAGGGCAGGCACATAAAGAAAGTAACTGTAACGATACAAGGGTATGCATATAAAAAGACACGCACGACGACAGAAATGATAAAGTCGTTAATTATTAAAACCGCGCAATGTCTCAACACGCCACCTCCCTTCCCGCAAAGCTAATCTAAATAAGGTGCATAAAGTCCGTCTCGCGAAAGGTCCATGTTGACGGGGGCCTCGGAGCTGGCTGTTCGAGTCGGGGCTGAGGACTTCTTCCAGGGGTCATTGTCCGATTCGTCGGCGCCTTCATCGTGTCTATCAGTGATTTTCATCTTAATCCTCTTTCGTAATGCTCCATTCACTCGCCTCCTATCCCCAACTTTGATTTCTCATCGTACCGTCCTTGCCCCAGTCATCATCTCATCGCCTCTCATCGCTATCTCTCCGCACCGCTATCTTCCTTTTCCATCCCGTCTCCCTACCATCTCGAGCTCATCGCATCGCATCTCTCTGACCCTCTTCGACTCTTCACACCGTATCTCTCGGACCCCCAAGCTCGTCTCGTAGTCCCCTTTTTGTAGGACCCGACTCCGCCCTACCGGGGCACCAAAACCAGTCCGCCACTCCACGCGGCATATCTTTTCTTCTCAGTCCGAGTGTATCCTCTTCGGCGGCCGCCCCCGCGGCCTACACCAGTAGAAAACCCTCTCCCAAACAAAGCCGAGCAAGTAACGAGGTACAAATTCAAGCCTCAGGGAGAGTGATGGGCGAGCCGTCCGATGACACTTTAATTACGGGCGAACAATGGTCCCGATGTTTTCGGTACTTGGCGAGCCGATGTCCAGACCAAGTTTCAACGTTTCCCTGCAGCTCGGCGTCTCCCGCGAAATTCTCCGTAGCCGCCGTTTCTTCGTCGTTCACCGCCGCGGGCGGCCATCCGCGCAGAACGCAGTAAGAGCCCTGGTGCCACGGAGGCTGACGGAGGGGCATACTGGACCAGCACAGGCGCTTGCCGCAAAGGTCGCTTTCCCCGAACCAACAAAAGGGTGTTCTGCTGCTCCCCCATGCCACAGATCTGAAGGGTGCGTGCCGATTATTGTACTCTGTCACACGGTCTGTAGACGACAAGGCGCCACCCGGTCCACGACTTTGCGTGGGGGAGCCCGTGAGAATAGTAGACATAAGAGCCCCGTGTACATGGACGCGACGGGGGCGGGCTGAGTTGAGTGGCGGGTTCAGCTCACCTCGACGCGCCCGAGTTTATATGAACTCGCACGGACGAGTTGAGGTGAGCGGTGATCGCAGCGACGCTTTGAGTCGAGGCGAGCCGAAAGCCCGTCTTCCGGTACCGGTTTCCGCTCCTCCAAGCCTGCGCTCTCGCCTCTCGCCGCTGTGGGCTGCGGTTGTTTACGCAGTTGTCGCTCCGCCACCGCGATGGCTGTCTTGGTACTTTTTCTCAGTATGCACCAGCTGTACTTTATGGTTGTGTTGGTGTCTTGGCTAACACTGCACAACGCGATGGCAGCAGTGGTTCTGTTGCGGCACAGCGCTTGCCGCAGGCGTATCCGCAGCCTGACGCACCGTCCCCTGTTCACCCCTGGCTGGTCTCTCCAGGAATTCGCCGTACCGAATATAAATAATATTTTCTCGCGTAAAACAAAGATTCGTATTAAACTTACAGAAATAAATATCGTTTCTGCACCCTTTGAAATGATCCAAAGTGTATATTTTTTATATGGAGCGCCACACAGATCGAAGGCGCCTGAACATGAACAATATTGCAAATTTTTCAAAGTTCATGTGCCAGCGCTTCCCAACTACTGTCTTCGCGACTCGTGTTTTTCCCCCACTTACCATCAACAATGCAAGCAAGCTATGCAGCTGCGTTGTCTCTGGGAAAGTTGAAAAGCTTTAAAAATTTCTGACTTTGGTCAAGAACACTGCATTGCTTCCCCGCAAAGCACAATAACATACACTAGTGGTGAATGCGTTTTAACAAGGGAATGCGGTTCTTTTCCTACCGACTAGAATCGTTTTACCGTGCTGCGTATAGCCCCGCCGCGGTGGTCTAGTGGCTAAGGCACTCGGCTGCTGACCCGCAGGGCGCGGGTTCGAATTCCGGCTGCGGCGGCTGCATTTCCGATGGAGGCGGAAATGTTGTAGGCCCGTGTGCTCAGATTTGGGTGCACGTTAAAGAACCCCAGGTGGTCTAAATTTCCGGAGCCCTCCACTACGGCGTCTCTCATAATCATAGAGTGGTTTTGGGACGTTAAACCCCACATATCAATCAATCAATCCGTGCTGCGTATAATATTTCACTTTTTCGAAGTTTCATTGCAACCTAACTGCCACCATATTTAAGAAATTAAAATTTTCTTTAGAAAATTGGTTCCAAAAATGAATAGTGTAGTAAAGTGACCAACCATTACTTTTTAAAATGTAATCGTAGATGGTCTTTTTTATCACAAAAATTAGGTGCCTTTACCAATACATGTAATTTCTCTCAGTGGAAAAGCGTAGTCCAGGGTTGGTTTCGTTCTTTTTAATTCGTGTTTCATGAATCCCGGAATGGACTTAGGCATTTCGAACGTTTTTTTCGGGTTTAGTGTTCGGGTTTCGGAGGAGATGAAGGTCGTTCCATGCCAAATATCCCAGACAGTACGCTAGACCATCTACGATTACACTCTAAAAAGTAATGGTTGGTCACTTTAATACACTATTCATTTTTGGAACCAATTTTCTAAAGAAAATTTTAATTTCTTAAATATGGTGGCAGTTAGGTTGCGACGAAACTTCGAAAAAGTGAAATATTATACGCAGCACGGTAAAACGATTCTAGTCGGTAGGAAAAGAACCGCATTTCCTTGTTAAAACGCATTCACCACTAGTGTATGTTAATGTGCTTTGCGGGGAAGCAATGCAGTGTTCTTGACCAAACTCAGAAATTTTTACAGCTTTTCAACTTTTCCAGAGACAACGCAGCTGCATGGCTTGCTTGCATTGTTGACGGTAAGTGGGGGAAAAACACGAGTCGCGAAGACAGTAGTTTGGAAGCGCTGGCACACGAAGTTTGGAAAATTTGCAATATTGTTCATGTTCAGGCACTTATCGGTCTGTGTAAAAAATATACAATTTGGATCATTTCAAAGGGTGCAGAAACAATATTTATTTCTGTAAGTTTAATACGAATCTTAGTTTTACGCGAGAAAGTATTATTTATATTCGGTACGGCCAATTCCTGGAGAGACCAGCCAGGGGTGAACAGGGGACGGTGCGTCAGGCTGCGGATACGCCTGCGGTGAGCGCTGTGCCGCATCAAAACCACTGCTGCCATCGCGTTGTGCAGTGTTAGCCAAGACACCAACACAACCATAAAGTACAGCTGGTGCAAACTGAGGAAAAATACCAAGACAGCCATCTCGGTGGCGGAGCGACAACTGCGTAAACAACCACAGCCTACAGCGGCGAGAGCGCAGGCTTGGAGGAGCGGAAACCGGTACCGGAAGACGGGCTTTCAGCTCGCCTCGACGCAAAGCGTCGCTGCGATCACCGCTCACCTCAACTCGTCCGTGCGAGTTCATATAAACTTGGGCGCGTCGAGGTAAGCTGAACCCGCCACTCAACTCAGCCCGCCCCCGTCACGCCCATGTACACGGGCCTATAATCCTTCGGGTACTTAACTCCGGAATGCCCTTTATGCGTGGGTTTGAGAAACGAGCGCACACATCTCGAAAGGAGCGGGGTTCAGTCCGTGTTTGCGGGGACGTCACAATCCCTTCATCTTGCAGAATTTTCCCAGCGGGGAAATTCAAACGCGAGAAAAGCGGGCGCATAACGCCTTCGGGTTGCGCAGCGAAATTGAGACATTGCGGCAGTCTTAGGAATACGATAGGTGAACACAGTACACTTGCGATTCAGCCGTGGCGGTGGCGCATCGCTGAAAGGAACCAATCAGTGATTGTCGCTGAATCGTCACCCACCACGAAGCAGTTTGATTCCGTATTTCTACCGCGCACAACACACTTGAAACCTTCAGAATCACTGCAGAAACTCGTGGATGACGCGTGGACAAAACGTACACGGGTCACAGCTGCTCGTCGGATGGTTTGGCACGCAGCGTTCAGTCATGAATGCGGAAGGTTCACTACCATGCGAACACATCACTCACTTCGCCTGCACTGTCCACTCTCGGCACAACCAAACAGAGGATACCCACATTTCAATACACTTTCATTTCACACATGCACAAAATATTAAGACCCCAAATATTTCAAACCAGACGAAAACAGAAAGGCGGGAGAACATAGGTCACACAGGCAGTATGACCTTTGTTCTAAATCTGAATATGCACTGAATCTGGATTCTGAATATGCACTGAATTACCTTCGCATACCATCTCCTGCCCGGCCTCTGCTACACGCACCTGTCGGTGAGGGAAAGGGACCTTCAACGCGATTTGCGTGTTCGGATTGGCTGAGAACGCGAGGTATATGCTGTCCTATGCAACTGTGACATTGGGCGTTGTACATCAATACCGATCACGACGCCCCCTGCCTCCTAACGAGGCGCGACACTTCCGTGCGGGGAGACGCCGTGAAACCATTTCAATTTGAATTTTCCAAACTTTCTCGTTTCTTAAAACAGTCCCTTTTTCACCTTCCTTTCCGACAAGTGGTGCGATCTCGGCAACCTCACATTCACTGACCCTATGTTCTTCCACAATCATTAGGGGTCCATCGGTTCCAGGTGGGACCACTCACTCAGTGGTCAACATCAGACGCCGCAAACAACACAAAACCACAATAACCGAGCAAACTACCTGCCTCATTTCAAAACACAATCAACAAAATGAAACAAGTGTACAGGCCAAAGCAAAACAAAATAAAAGAAAACTTAAACTTCGACACAAGGTCTCCACTAAAATAACAAGCACAATGACCGAACAAAAATTATAGAAAAAATGACATACAACATTGAGGACTCATGACACTAGCCGATCCCCGAGCGCTCAGCGTCTACCCGTATGTAGACCTTTTCCCCGACTCCGAGTCCCGGACCATCGTTAGATGGTCCGAACTTCAACCTACTCAACCTAGTCGTGGACTGGGGCATGTGCGAAGCTTTCCTATAAGACCACCGCTGCGCGTGCCCGGGTTTGGTGCGGTGTACATCGAGTGTGCTGCCGTTCCCCTATGGCCCCACAAAACCTACCCCGTTGCGATCTAGGCATTCCTCAATCTCATTTACTCTCTCTAACGTTCGGTCTATCACCGTGTCGACCAAGACTCCGACAACTGCATCCTCAGAAAAACCATTCTCATCCAACTCCATATCTGCCACTCCTACAGGTAATGCCTCATCGTCTCGTGGGACCTTCGAGGTAGAAACCGCAGATAAACCGTCTGCACACGCTCCAGCGACCTCGACAACCTTTCTTTCACCCAGTGGCACCGGGGTGTCAGCTTTCCTCTCAAACACACACTCGCTCAATGGTGGAACATCCTCCTCGATCACGGAAATTACATTGACCACTTCCGCACACGCTGAACCGTGACTCATTTTTAAGGAGCTTATTTCCTCGCGGATATTTACGACTGCGATTGACCTCTGCGCGTCAACGTCATGAGGAGGGGTTGCGTCTAGGTTTCCAGATTCGACTTTTCCCGCCCTCTCCTTGCCTTTGTGAATGTGACCGCCACCCGTCGAATTCCCATTTCGTCGCCGGTACCGGTGGCATTCTCGCCGAATGTGGCCAATTTGGCCACAGTTATAGCACCCGCCGGCATAAGGGAGCTGCTTCGGGAATTCTTGCCAATTTTGTGTCGCCTTCTTGCGTACTTCCAAGCTCTCCACGAGTTTTTCCAGGCGGTCAAGGCGGCTATGCATCTCATGAACATCCGTGTCCTCTTCGACGTATCGAATGGGTAACGAATGGCTGCTCGACACTTTCTCATTCTGTTCCTCCTTGACCGCTATGGCAATGGCCTCGTCAAACGTTTTCGGGTCTCGAGAGAGAACAAATCTGCGGACCGGATCCCTCAGGCCTAATAAAAATTGCGAGAGCAATTGTTCGTCTAGAATTTCGCGGCGCAGTGAAGCTTTCACCAGATCCTGACTATCGGAGCACGCCAGGGTGGCGGTCCCGAGGATGCACAAGTGACTTGCAAATGACCTCACCTCCTCATCTGCCTTCTGCCTCGCGTTTAAAAACCGTTCCGTTTTAAAGATAAGTGGTTCCGTATCGAACCTCTTCAGGGCAAATTATTTGAATTCAGAAAAAGTTGAAGCCGCAGCGACGCCATCATCACACCACGCAAAATCGTGCGCTGCGCCTACCATCTTGCATCGTGCTATGCAGACCAGCTCATTATCGCGCCATCCACCGAAGCGACCAACCTGCTCCAATATTTTCAAGAAGACCCCAATATCCGGACCCGTATCACCTCCCGTAAACGACGGAACCATGTCCGCTAACATTAACGCGCTCATTTCTAGTGGTTCGTCTCTGTCGGTTATCTTGGTAGCCTGCTCGTTCATTTTGCCGCCTCTCCTTCTCTAATACGAGGGTGAAATCTCGCACCGTTGCCCCAGCAGTATTTCCACCGCTGCCACCACTTCAGACGTCCCCCGCTACGCCACCGATTGCCAAGGAGAGGGAAGAACACTCAACCCTTTTTCTATCCGGTTCCCTCTTGGCTACGTGTCTCAATCACTTTCCACATACAGGGATTCATGCTGGGGCCGGGAAGTAAGAGAGGCTACGACTTGTTTCTGTTTACTGATTCATTAAATTTAATACTAACAGCAAACATCGTATAACCGCGTACATCAACCACTACACAAAATTATAACACATGATTTAAACACTCGCGACATTCGACACAGGGCAGGCACATAAAGAAAGTAACTGTAACGATACAAGGGTGTGCATATAAAAAGACACGCACGACGACAGAAATGATAAAGTCGTTAATTATTAAAACCGTGCAATGTCTCAACACGCCACCTCCCTTTCCGCAAAGCTAATCTAAATAAGATGCATAAAGTCCGTCTCACGAAAGGTCCATGTTGACGGGGGCCTCGGAGCTGGCTGTTCGAGTCGGGGCTGAGGACTTCTTCCTGGGGTCATTGTCCGATTCGTCGGCGCCTTCATCGTCTTCGTCATCGTCGCCTTCATCGTGCCTCTCAGTGATTTTCATCTGAATCCTCTTTCGTAATGCTCCTTTCACTCGCCTCCTATCCCCAACTTTGATTTCTCATCGTACCGTCCTTGCCCCAGTCATCATCTCATCGCCTCTCATCGCTATCTCTCCGCACCGCTATCTTCCTTTTCCATTCCGTCTCCCTACCATCTCGAGCTCATCGCAACGCATCTCTCTGACCCTCTTCGACTCTTCACACCGTGTCTCTCGGACCCCCAAGCTCGTCTCGTAGTCCCCTTTTTGTAGGACCCGACTCCGCCCTACCGGGGCACCAAAACCAGTCCGCCACTCCACGCCGCATATCTTTTCTTCTCAGTCCGAGTGTATCCTCTTCGGCGGCCGCCCCCGCGGCCTACACCAGTAGAAAACCCTCTCCCAAACAAAGCCGAGCAAGTAACGAGGTACAAACTCAAGCCTCAGGGAGAGTGATGGGCGGGCCGTCCGATGACACTTTAATTACGGGCGAACAATGGTCCCGATGTTTTTGGTACTTGGCGAGCCGATGTCCAGACCAAGTTTCAACTTTTCCCTGCAGCTCGGCGTCTCCCGCGAAATTCTCCGTAGCCGCCGTTTCTTCGTCGTTCACCGCCGCGGGCGGCCATCCGCGCAGAACGCAGTAAGAGCCCTGGTGCGACGGAGGCTGACGGAGGGGCATACTGGACCCGGCACAGGCGCTTGCCGCAAAGGTCGCTTTCCCCGAACCAACAAAAGGGTGTTCTGCTGCTCCCCCATGCCACAGATCTGAAGGGTGCGCGCCGATTATTGTACTCTGTCACACGGTCTGTAGACGACAAGGCGCCGCCCGGTCCACGACTTTGCGTGGGGGAGCCCGTGAGAATAGTAGACATAAGGCCCGTTTACAGTGACCCGACGAGGGCGCGTTGAGTCGAAATAAACAGGTTTTCTGGACTCGCCCTCCCCATGGGGACGCGTCGGGGCAGAGAGTCGTCGCGGCGAGTCCCGTCGACCCGGAGACAGGGGGTAGGTTCACCGAACTCGCCGCGCTCAGAAAGGGCATGTATAACCGGGGTCGCGCTGAGTTGACGGCTCGTGACCTCTCCCGCCCGTCGCCGTCTTCGCTTCCCCTGTCCCCATCACTCCGACGTTGCTCTTTCTCTGTCGGCCGGTACGCGCGGAGGACATCGTTCTGTTATGCGGTTAAATGCAGATCACTTTTACGTTTAAATCTTGCTTGGCATGTCCTACGGGAGCTTGTTGGTTATCGTTCTCACGACCGGCTATTTTGCTCTGCCCGTAGCAGGAAATCGGCTTGTGCGCCAGAAATCTCAAATACGTGCACATGAACGCTTTAATAAAGTTTCTGGTCACCTCGCCATCAGAATACATTTGCGTAAATTCACAGAATTGTCTACTAATGCGCAGCATTCCAACTCCGCTTGCATTTATTTTGCGTTCTTCACAGCCAGGTTCGACTATGAAAAGGCAAATACTTCTGGGTATTTTATTCTTTGTAAGTTTTGTTTTGGTTTTTTTGCAAGTGGTGTACATTGACTTTATCACAAAAATTAGGTGCCTTTACCAATACATGTAATTTCTCCCAGTGGAAAAGCGTAGTCCAGGGTTGGTTTTGCTCTTTTTAATTCGTGTTTCATGAATCCCTGAATGGACTTAGGCATTTCGAACGTTTTTTCGGGTTTAGTGTTCGGGTTTCGGAGGAGATGAAGGTCGTTCCATGCCAAATATCCCAGACAGTATGCTAGACCATCTACGATTACACTCAAAAAGTAATGGTTGGTCACTTTAATACACTATTCATTTTTGAAACCAATTTTCTAAAGAAAATTTTAATTTCTTAAATATGGTGGCAGTTAGGTTGCGACGAAACTTCGAAAAAGTGAAATATTATACGCAGCACGGTAAAACGATTCTAGTCGGTAAGAAAAGAACCGCATTTCCTTGTTAAAACGCATTCACCACTAGTGTATGTTAATGTGCTTTGCGGGGAAGCAATGCAGTGTTCTTGACCAAACTCAGAAATTTTTACAGCTTTTCAACTTTTCCAGAGACAACGCAGCTGCATGGCTTGCTTGCATTGTTGACGGTAAGTGGGGGAAAAACACGAGTCACGAAGACAGTAGTTTGGAAGCGCTGGCACATGAAGTTTGGAAAATTTGCAATATTGTTCATGTTCAGGCACTTATCGGTCTGTGTGCCGTTCCATATAAAAATATACAATTTGGATCATTTCAAAGGGTGCAGAAACAATATTTATTTCTGTATACGTTTAATACGAATCTTTGTTTTACGCGAGAAAATATTATTTATATTCGGTACGGCCAATTCCTGGAGAGACCAGCCAGGGGTGAACAGGGGACGGTGCGTCAGGCTGCGGATACGCCTGCGGTGAGCGCTGTGCCACATCAAAACCACTGCTGCCATCGCGTTGTGCAGTGTTAGCCAAGACACCAACACAACCATAAAGTACAGCTGGTGCAAACTGAGGAAAAATACCAAGACAGCCATCGCGGTGGCGGAGCGACAACTGCGTAAACAACCACAGCCTACAGCGGCGAGAGCGCAGGCTTGGAGGAGCGGAAACCGGTACCGGAAGACGGGCTTTCAGCTCGCCTCGACGCAAAGCGTCGCTGCGATCACCGCTCACCACAACTCGTCCGTGCGAGTTCATATAAACTCGGGCGCGTCGAGGTAAGCTGAACCCGCCACTCAACTCAGCCTGCCCCCGTCGCGTCCATGTACACGGGCCTATAATCCTTCGTGTACTTAACTCCGGAATGCCCTTTATGCGTGGGTTTGAGAAACGAGCGCACACATCTCGAAAGGAGCGGGGTTCAGTCCGTGTTTGCGGGGACGTCACGATCCCTTCATCTTGCAGAAGAATTTTCCCAGCGGGGAAATTCAAACGCGAGAAATGCGGGCGCATAACGCCTTCGGGTTGCGCAGCGAAATTGAGACATTGCGGCAGTCTTAGGAATACGATAGGCGAACACAGTACACTTGCGATTCAGCCGTGGTGATGGCGCATCGCCGAAAGGAACCAATCAGTGATTGTCGCTGAATCGTCACCCACCACGAAGTAGTTTGATTCCGTATTTCTACCGCGCACAACACACTTGAAACCTTCAGAATCACTGCAGAAACTCGTGGATGAAGCGTGGACAAAACGCACACTGGTCACAGCTGCTCGTCGGATGGTTTGGCACGCAGCGTTCAGTCATGAATGCGGAAGGTTCACTACCATGCGAGCACATCACTCACTTCGCCTGCACTGTCCACTCTCGGCACAACTAAACAGAGGATACCCACATTTCAATACACTTTCATTTCACACATGCACAAAATATTAAGACCCCAAATATTTCAAACCAGACGAAAACAGAAAGGCGGGAGAACATAGGTCACACAGGCAGTATGACCTATGTTCTAAATCTGAATATGCACTGAATCTGGGTTCTGAATATGCACTGAATTACCTTCGCATACCATCTCCTGCCCGGCCTCTGCTACACGCACCTGTCGGTGAGGGAAGGGTCCTTCAACGCGATTTGCGTGTTCGGATTGGCTGAGAACGCGAGGTATATGCTGTCCTATGCAACTGTGACATTGGGCGTTGTACATCAATACCGATCACGACGCCCCCTGCCTCCTAACGAGGCGCGACACTTCCGTGCGGGGAGACGCCGTGAAACCATTTCAATTTGAATTTTCCAAACTTTCTCGTTTCTTAAAACAGTCCCTTTTTCACCTTCCTTTCCGACAAGTGGTGCGATCTCGGCAACCTCACATTCACTGACCCTATGTTCTTCCCCAATCATTAGGGGTCCATCGATTCCAGGTGGGACCACTCACTCAGTGGTCAACATCAGACGCCGCAAACTGCACAAAACCACAATAACCGAGCGAACTACCTGCCTCATTTCAAAACACAATCAACAAAATAAAACAAGTGTACAGGCCAAAGCAAAACAAAATAAAAGAAAACTTAAACTTCGACACAAGGTCTCCACTAAAATAACAAGCACAATGACCGAACAAAAATTATAGAAAAAAATGACATACAACATTGAGGACTCATGACACTAGCCGATCCCCGAGCGCTCAGCGTCTACCCGTATGTAGACCTTCTCCCCGACTCCGAGTCCCGGACCATCGTTAGATGGTCCGAACTTCAACCTAATCAACCTAGTCGTGGACTGGGGCATGTGCCAAGCTTTCCTATAAGACCACCGCTGCGCGTGCCCGGGTTTGGTGCGGTGTACATCGAGTGTGCTGCCGTTCCCCTATGGCCCCACAAAACCTACCCCGTTGCGATCTAGCCATTCCTCAATCTCATTTACTCTCTCTAACGTTCGGTCTATCACCGTGTCGACCAAGACTCCGACAACTGCATCCTCAGAAAAACCATTCTCATCCAACTCCATATCTGCCACTCCTACAGGTAATGCCTCATCGTCTCGTGGGACCTTCGAGGTAGAAACCGCAGCTAAACCGTCTGCACACGCTCCAGCGACCTCGACAACCTTTCTTTCACCCAGTGGCACCGGGGTGTCAGCTTTCCTCTCAAACACACACTCGCTCAATGGTGGAACATCCTCCTCGATCACGGAAATTACATTGACCACTTCCGCACACGCTGAACCGTGACTCATTTTTAAGGAGCTTATTTCCTCGCGGATATTTACGACTGCGATTGACCTCTGCGCGTCAACGTCATGAGGAGGGGTTGCGTCTAGGTTTCCAGATTCGACTTTTCCCGCCCTCTCCTTGCCTTTGTGAATGTGACCGCCACCCGTCGAATTCCCATTTCGTCGCCGGTACCGGCGACGAAATGGCCACAGTTATAGCACCCGCCGGCATAAGGGAGCTGCTTCGGGAATTCTTGCCAATTTTGTGTCGCCTTTTTGCGTACTTCCAAGCTCTCCACGAGTTTTTCCAGGCGGTCAAGGCGGCTATGCATCTCATGAACATCCGTGTCCTCTTGGACGTATCGAATGGGTAAAGAATGGCTGCTCGACACTTCCTCATTCTGTTCCTCCTTGACCGCTATGGCAATGGCCTCGTCAAACGTTTTCGGGTCTCGAGAGAGAACAAATCTGCGGACGGGATCCCTCAGGCCTAATAAAAATTGCGAGAGCAATTGTTCGTCTAGAATTTCGCGGCGCAGTGAAGCTTTCACCAGATCCTGACTATCGGAGCTCGCCAGGGTGGCGGTCCCGAGGATGCGCAAGTGACTTGCAAATGACCTCACCTCCTCATCTGCCTTCTGCCTCGCGTTTAAAAAACCGTTCCGTTTTAAAGATAAGTGGTTCCGTATCGAACCTCTTCAGGGCAAATTATTTGAATTCAGAAAAAGTTGAAGCCGCATCGACGCCATCATCCCACCACGCAAAATCGTGCGCCGCGCCTACCATCTTGCATCGTGCTATGCAGACCAGCTCATTATCGCGCCATCCACCGAAGCGACCAACCTGCTCCAATATTTTCAAGAAGACCCCAATATCCGGACCCGTATCACCTCCCGTAAACGACGGAACCATGTCCGCTAACATTAACGCGCTCATTTCTAGTGGTTCGTCTCTGTCGGTTATCTTGGTAGCCTGCTCGTTCATTTTGCCGCCTCTCCTTCTCTAATACGAGGGTGAAATCTCGCACCGTTGCCCCAGCAGTATTTCCACCGCTGCCACCACTTCAGACGTCCCCCGCTACGCCACCGATTGCCAAGGAGAGGGAAGAACACTCAACCCTTTTTCTATCCGGTTCCCTCTTGGCTACGTGTCTCAATCACTTTCCACATACAGGGATTCATGCTGGGGCCGGGAAGTAAGAGAGGCTACGACTTGTTTCTGTTTACTGATTCATTAAATTTAATACTAACTGCAAACATCGTATAACCGCGTACATCAACCACTACACAAAATTATAACACATGATTTAAACACTCGCGACATTCGACACAGGGCAGGCACATAAAGAAAGTAACTGTAACGATACAAGGGTATGCATATAAAAAGACACGCACGACGACAGAAATGATAAAGTCGTTAATTATTAAAACCGCGCAATGTCTCAACACGCCACCTCCCTTTCCGCAAAGCTAATCTAAATAAGATGCATAAAGTCCGTCTCACGAAAGGTCCATGTTGACGGGGGCCTCGGAGCTGGCTGTTCGAGTCGGGGCTGAGGACTTCTTCCTGGGGTCATTGTCCGATTCGTCGGCGCCTTCATCGTCTTCGTCATCGTCGCCTTCATCGTGCCTCTCAGTGATTTTCATCTGAATCCTCTTTCGTAATGCTCCTTTCACTCGCCTCCTATCCCCAACTTTGATTTCTCATCGTACCGTCCTTGCCCCAGTCATCATCTCATCGCCTCTCATCGCTATCTCTCCGCACCGCTATCTTCCTTTTCCATTCCGTCTCCCTACCATCTCGAGCTCATCGCATCACATCTCTCTGACCCTCTTCGACTCTTCACACCGTATCTCTCGGACCCACAAGCTCGTCTCCTTGTCCCCTTTTTGTAGGTCCCGACTCCGCCCTACCGGGGCACCAAAACCAGTCCGCCACTCCACGCCGCATATTTTTTCTTCTCAGTCCGAGTGTATCCTCTTCGGCGGCCGCCCCCGCGGCCTACACCAGTAGAAAACCCTCTCCCAAACAAAGCCGAGCAAGTAACGAGGTACAAACTCAAGCCTCAGGGAGAGTGATGGGCGAGCCGTCCAATGACACTTTAATTACGGGCGAACAATGGTCCCGATGTTTTCGGTACTTGGCGAGCCGATGTCCAGACCAAGTTTCAACGTTTCCCTGCAGCTCGGCGTCTCCCGCGAAATTCTCCGTAGCCGCCGTTTCTTCGTCGTTCACCGCCGCGGGCGGCCATCCGCGCAGAACGCAGTAAGAGCCCTGGCGCCACGGAGGTTGACGGAGGGGCATACTGGACCCGGCACAGGCGCTTGCCGCAAAGGTCGCTTTCCCCGAACCAACAAAAGGGTGTTCTGCTGCTCCCCCATGCATGCCACAGATCTAAAGGGTGCGCGCCGATTATTGTACTCTGTCACACGGTCTGTAGACGACAAGGTGCCGCCCGGTCCACGACTTTGCGTGGGGGAGCCCGTGAGAATAGTAGACATAATCCTTCGGGTACTTAACTCCGGAATGCCCTTTATGCGTGGGTTTGAAAAACGAGCGCACACATCTCGAAAGGAGCGGGGTTCAGTCCGTGTTTGCGGGGACGTCACACGCCGATGGTGTGTACATAATCGCGAGTTACGTACCGAGGCTCGAAGTGGAGTTCACAAACCGCACTTGTGTCTTTGAGTGGCTGGTCCGCACGATGTAAATTATTCTCCCACAGTCTTCTGAGCCTCTCATCCCTGGGGACGATGAACAGTGACGGTTTTGGAGCACCTTTCACGTGAACGTAGCCCGTCTGGCATCCGGGCGCATAACAATGGTTCTGGCGACGTGGTGCCATTCCGCACTAAGTGTCGATGACCGCGAGGTGTTCACTACCAATCTACATTATTCACAACTATAAGAACTGAAAAATGGAACGTATTGACAAAGCACTGCTCGGCCGTAAACCTGCAGCGACGACGACACACAGCCAACACAGAAGCGGAGTGAAGAGGTGAAAACTCCCATTGCTGACGATGGTAGCGCCGCCACGTGGGCATTCAAGAAAACGAAAACTCGTTGACATTTTTTTGCGCCACGACAACGTATCCTCTCCCCGTAGAGTGGGCTCACTACCCATCATTCTAGAACACTATATTACAGTGTCTAGAATAGGAGAAGTGTGCAGACCGCGCCGCCGGCTCTGAGGCCGCTCCGCGATGCATCGAAAAGAGAACTCTAGGGGGCGCTGACACCCGCTTACACGTCCGCTCGCCGCGTAGTCGTCTGCTTGTCGCGCAGCTAATCGGCCGTTATTTAGCACCGTGTGTTTAAATTCCACTGTCTTCATTCTGCTACGTGCACATGTAATTGCATCTCCATTTGCCAGCTATCTCCATTTGCCAGGAATGTCGGGAAGCAATGTTTTTTTTTTTTGCCGTGACTTGTTGAAACAGATCGCTTTTGGATCTCGCGCTTTTATTTTTTGATTGCGGTTTCTATAACTTGTGGACGTGGCAACAATTTCAGTCCAAATTTTAATCGCAGACGCTATCAAGCTTCTGGTTCATCCAAAGATCCATGGATTGTAGTGCCGAAATCGAAGGTGACGGTGCTTGCCGAGCGCGCGGCGTTCGAGAATGAGTGATTAAAATGTGCTCTTGTTATAGCTGCACCTTTGTTTGCATGTTTTTTTTTTGCTTGAAGTGTTTATTCGGTTGTTCTTCTTTTGTGCGCTAAACGAAGCCTCTGCTGCAAAAATATTTTACTCCGCAAATGAGAGGCAATGAAACATCGAATGAATTGCGAAATTGCAGTCTGAATTGTTTTTTTTTTCAATTTAGAACAAACCAGGGGCGTAGCCAGCGTGTGGCACTCCGGGCCCGTGAACCCCCTCACCATCCGAAATTTTTTGGAGCCCGTTCCTGCGTTGAGCGGCGTCGCCGTTGGCGATGTAACCGATGGACATGAAAAAAAATAGATGAAAAGGAGAAAATAATACCGAGGCTGGAATGAGATTTGAACCCAGGCCCTCTGCGTGGCAGTCCAGTATACTACTACAGAGCCACGCTGGGTTTTGTTTTCTTTATTGGCCGTTTTGACTTATAACAAACACAAAAGAAAAATATATTCACAATAAAACAATCGGATGAAAAAAAATCAGTCTTGAGAGCTAAACAGAGAAAAAGGAAAAGACGAAAGCCTGAAACGCGTTCACGAAAAAGACTCTATACAGGCATTGTGTAGAGCAAGGAGTCGCATTAGATTCAAGGAGTCGCATTAGACCTTCAATGGCACACCACCGAACACGTGCTTTCCTCAGCTGTCTGATGGCAGGGCAACGTCCTTGTGGTTGAAAGGAACTTGAGGCTCAGAAGGCACTGTCGCAGACTCATCTGGCTCCTCACCTAGCAGTGGCTGTAGCACCTCGCTGAGCCGTTGCCGCTTTTCTGGCAGATCAAGCGGTGGGCACAACCTCTCCTTGGGATTTCTTTTCCTGGGAACGGGCTTTGATAAGTAGGCAGGCACATTGGGAAAGATCGTGGGTACGGCGCCAGGCAGAAGGACCGGTCGCGTTCTCTCAAGGCGTACATTTTTCCCGTCAATAATATGTTCAAAGTGTCGTGATACAAACTGTTTGTCGAAATGAAGCTCACAGACAGCTGCGTTGGACTCAAGCGGCTTATCTGCTCTTGGAATGTTGCGCTGCCACTGTTGAAATACGTCCGCTTCTTTGGGCACGCCGAACAACGAGACTTTTTTCTTTGCACGACTTGTACCCGCTCTTGCAACCGGGTACAAAACAGTGACTCTGTCGTCGGCTCATCACTGCTTCTCAAGGCATAATTTAAATGAATAAAACAACACGAAAGGCACGCACAACGCACGCAGTCCAGCATGCACACATGTGCTTCTCGTGGCGGCCTGACGTGGATGGATGGATGGATGCTATGAGCGTCCCCTTTATAACGGGGTGGTGACAAGTATGCCACCAGGCTCGACAAAAAAAAAACCTTTTTTCTTTTTTGATGTTGGCCTAATGCCTCTACTTCGATAAATTCTATCTTAATGGAAAAAACGGTAAATTTTCAGCTTAAGTTCTCTGCCATTGACGGCACACTGTCCATATTTTATTTTTCCAATATTTATTTTTGTCCTTTCTCTCTAATTTTCTGCCACCAATACTCTAACCGTCTCTTACTTATTTCAATCGCGGGTGTGTTCAGCTTTCCATTGTTGTCCCTAAAACCCAAGGCTTCCTGTAGGCTCGTGCCCAAACGTACACCTGGGTGGATATCTCCACATTCAATCAGAACATGCTCCGCCGTTTCCTTATCTTTCCCGCAGCATGTGCATTGTTCTTCTTCTTTACTGAATCTTGCTTTATAACTACGCGTTCTAAGGCAACCCGATCTCGCTTCAAACAGTAAAGCGCTTCCCCTTGAATTATCGTAAAATGCCTCCCTCCTTATTTCATTTTTGCCCTTTCGGTAGTTACTCAAAGCCGGTTTTTTCTCCATAGCTGCCATCCAGTAAATCCTCTCCGCCTCCCTGACTTTTCCCTTAACGCTCTTTGTTGACATATGGCTTACAATACCAGCCGTATATTTACTAGTGAGTCTTCTAGTTCTTTTTCTCCACTGTGTGTCCACGCTCTTCCTATACAAATAACGGAACACCTTCTCTGCCCATCTACTCTCCTTCATATTTCTTAGCCTTTCTTCGAACCTTATTTTGCTCTGCGCTTCCCTCGCCTCAAAACCTGCCCACCCCATATCGCCCTTTACAGCCTCGTTTGTCGTCTTCCCGTGAGCACCCAACGCGAGGCGTCCCACAGTCCTTTGAAGGCGGGACGCCTCGCGTAAGCGGGAAAGCGCGTCACCTAGCGGATACATCGCCAAGCTGCCTCAAGGGTTCCCATACGCGCCGCTTGGCGGTAATCACACTTCAAATATTCTAGGCACTGTAACTATATCCAGGCGAGTCGATGGAGCGGTGCGAGCGTGGCTTGCTGACACCGCCGACTGCGGCGGCGTGACAAACATCGAGTACGTTTGTTTCCCTGGTGACGTGATGTTATTCCGCATTGAATAAAGTGATGCTTGAAGTGTGCCTTTTCTGCACGACAACGCCCGTTTTGAAACCGCTAGGGAGATCGGAGATGGTGAGTAGCGAAGCAAGGTCATTTCGCAGGTAAACACAGCTACTGGCGTCTCTGCGCTGGCTCGCTTCGCTTCCACCTTTGCTCTTCACATCGATGGCATCGATAAAGTAATAGTGTATGCTAACGCATTACACACGAGCGCAATGCTTGATAGTGTTGTCAAAAACAAGCGCCCGACGATGAGCTCGCGTGTGAACGGCCTAGGCGACGGCCGGCGCCCGCGATGCTAGGCCTACCTGTTGGAGTCGTGAATAATCAGCTGTTGCCGTAGTTAGGACGTGCTTGTCGTTCACGAATGCGATTTATTATTTATTTTTGGGGGGAACAACACGTAGCTGTGTAATGTTGTTTGTTTTGAGCCTCATTTCGAGGATACCAAGTCGTTCGACCCTGCATGTCGAGGCGCCGCAGGGGGGTGGAGCCTACCGCTGATAGCTTCTTCGCCCCCGTATGTCCCAAAACGTCGCATGCGGCACGCCGCACCATGCGACGCCGCATCGTACGGAAAATCGCACGTCTGTCTCGCGCGAGACAGACGTGCGCCACCACTTCACCCAACTCTTCTGGCAGTTGGGTGAAGTTCGAAAAACCGGCTCCCGGTACACGTGCCAAACTTGCCTGACTGCGTTCTGGTAGGATCGTTAAACTATGCCACCCAATTCAGCCGGTCCTACGGAGAAAGGGGGAAGAAGGAGTGGTCGACTGATATCCCTCGTCGTAGAGGCGCTGAGCAACACCGACTAAATTAGTCGGTGTTGCGCTGAGGCGTGCTCGCGCAAGGGCTGCAGCAGATAGTGCCTTGTCCTTTCCTTCAACCACACATTCCCCCCTTCGTTGTTTGCTGGAAGGTGCGGCTTAGCTGCGAATTTCCGGTACTTCGCTTTGCCTCGCAAGGTGCAGCCACAACCGGTCTGGGTTTTAGCTTTCAGCATAAACTGCAAGCACCACGCTGGTTCCGGTTTTTCCAGATCCACGGTCACCTCGAAAATGGCCCAGCTGCCGCCTTGTCTGCCTCGATAGCCTTGCTTAGAGTCGAGCTCACAATGGCCTTTCTTGGCTCGTGCGTTTTCTTTGCGCGAACTGGTCCTGGATCCCTCGTTCACGTCTTGCTGACAGGAAATCAGCCCGTCTTGACGGCACATCCTTGCTTGAAATGCGTCGATATATTTTAATTCAGTTCACAAAGGCCGAAAGACTTCAATAGTGTTGACCTGCATAACACCCGCGAGCATATTCCTAGGCAGCGGCTTGATACAGTAGGCCGTTCGAATAGCATCGAGCGATGAGACCAGATCCGGAGGGTGGGATGAGGTGCCGTGGTCGATGGAGGCAATTAAGGATGTGGCGACTGGTCGGTGATCGGTTGAGGCGTTGCACCTGAGGGGAACGGTGATCCTCAATCAACTCGTTGAGAGTGTTGTTTACACGAAGGCGTAGAAGACGATCCTATAGACGGGTTGGGGGCAAGGCCAAGGGCAGTCTTGTATGCCCGGTGGATGAAGACGTCCATCTTGATGTGTTCTGATTTTAGGCCACGAGTATAAGGAAGGGCGCACATAATGCGGGAAACAACGAAGGCGTCAACCAGAGAAAGCAGATCGTGTTCTCACATGCCTGCACGCCACGCGCGGACACGGGTGAGCATTTTTGCGGCAAGTTGTACCTAGAGCTTGTCGATGATGTTTGTGTTATGGCGGTCGGACTGTAGTATCAGCCCAAGCATTCAGAGATGGAGGATGATGGGCACGAGAGTGACGTTGACGTGCACTGCGATGGTAGGGTGAAGTATTTTGTAGCGACGGCGGTCGGGTGGCCGCATGAGGACGAGGGCCGATTGGGCCGCCGAGCAAGTGAGACCGGCCGCGTGCACGTCGGAAGTCATGACGTCGCCTGTGCGTGGCAACTTCTGCTCGATGTGCCCATAAGAACCTGATGTGACCCAAATGGTGACGTCGTCAGCGTACAGAGTGTGTTTGAGACCAGCGATAAGGTTCAGCTTTCCAGGGAGCGTGCGGAGGGTAAAAATAAATAGAAAAAGTGACGATACGGCACCATACGGGGTGCCACAAAGGCCAAGCTCGTACGTGGGAGACGGGAGGTCCGCTATGAGGATTTCGGCTGTGCGGGTCGTGAGGAACGCGCGGATGTAGTTGTAGGGGCGGGTGCCGAGATTGAGGGCTGAGAGTTCGGAAAGGATAGCCCAATGAAAGACGTTGTCTAACGCTTTATGAACGTGGAGGCTAAGGAGAACTTTAGTGTCTGTAAACGTGGGTGGGTCGAGGATGTCGTGGTGGAGTTGCAAGAGGACATTTTGAGTCAAGAGTTGGGGGGTGGAACCCAAGCATGGCGTGGGAAAGGAGCTAGATGGTGAGCCTCCATGTACGTTTGCAGGCGATCGAGAACGATGTGTTCCAGTATCTTGCCGACGCATCAAGTGAGTGAAATGAGCCTGAGATTCTCGACTCTGAGTTTCTTTCCTGGCTTGGGGATGAAAGCCACGGGAGTGTGTTTCCATTATTGAGGTAGGTTTCCCGATCGCCAGCACTTATTTCAAGTAGGAAAGAAAAAATTCGTGATCGAAGGAGTGTCGAGGTATCGGAGGAGCTTGTTGGGTACGTGATCTGGACCAGATGCAGAGGTGGTATGGAGCCTCATGCCGCGTACACTTCTGCTTCCGTGATGCCAGTGTCGAGTTCTGGGTTGGGACCTCAGTTAAGGATGCGAGAGAGGGAGAATATACACCATGGGTATGAAGCTGAAGTACTTCGCTGCCAGGTCTGCCACCAGCGACGGAGTGTTACCGGGGTTGGCCCGGACCACTCGTTGTAGTTGCTGGCGAGCGACCGACTTGGCGGAAGCATGGTCAAGGAGGTGGTGGAGGATATCCCAAGTTTGTTTGCCGCCCACCTGACCGGAGAGCTCTGAGCGAAGTTGTTCGCGCTGTTGGCACGCAAGCACGGTGGTATGCAGCTTAATAGCACGATCGAGGTGTGCGATGCGGTGGCGTAAGCGACGGTTGTGACGTCGCTTATGCCAATGGTTGGTAAGTCTTGCGAGTGGCCCCCACATGGGCAAGACGGGAGTCGGTCGCGGGATGGCCCTCCGTGATAATGATTAAGACGGTGACCGCATTAATATCTCCTAGTAGCTGGTTGATCCATGCCGAAAGGTCCTGCTCTGGCTGCAGCGGCACAAATAAAGGCGAGGAGTGATGCTTCTTCGGTGGCACGAGGGGGGTTGTACACATGCAGATTTAAAAGAGGGCTGCTCGCGTAGCTCAGGTCGAGAAAAAACGTGGTGGAGTCCAGGGAAGCTAGGTAAGAATGGCTTGATTGACAATGAGCGTCCGCCGGGTGAGGATGGCCGCGAATGAATGGGGCAGAGGATCATGAGGTACTTGGTTGTGGGCAAGACCAGAGGGAAACGTTAGTGTGATTGATTGGTATGGGAGGTTTAACGTCCCAAAACTACCATATGATTATGAGAGATGTCGTAGTGGAGGGCTCCAGAAAATTTTACCACCTGCGGTTCTTTATGGTGCATTCAGACGACAGACCGAATCCGGATTTCTCGTGGACGCGGACGGGTAATCCGCGGATGATCCGCCTGCAGGCGCATCCACACGACGGACGGTGTCCTAGGAGAAAACAGCCGGATTACCCTCGACAGCAGGTTCGGCGCTCACCTGCGCGCGCTGAAAGCAGACCGGTTTGAGAGTATTCCACATGGATGCCCGCAAGAAGCGACGCTTTACTGCGATGTCTGTCGCGTTGTGACAAGTGAACGAGGAGTGTTATTCTTTCAGGAGAAAAGGGAGTTGCTGGCAGAATGTTCTTTCGACTACATTGTTCCTCACTTGTAGAACTTCCGAACGCGTCTCCCATCCTTTTTTTAGAAGCGGCACGTCGCCGGTGGCAGAAGTTAGAATATTTCACCATCATGACGGCTAAAAATCTCGCGTGTCAAACGACGGCGGCGACATTTCCCGAACCACCAAAACTGATTTCTGCGTATTTAATCACCTGAGAACAAAGCCCCCGGAAACTAAGTAAACCATGCTCAAGCGTAGATGATGCCGACCAGTCATGCAGCTATTCGCGAGCCATGGAGGACATGCCGCGAGCAGACGAAAAAGTGTACTGGTTGCCAGAAACCCCGAGCTAATCCGCTGAAGTATCGGCTTTCCCCCGCCAGAATCCCGATGTGAGAAACAGGTTGCGGTCATCCGTCCGCGAGCTCCGCGGACGAGTCGTGGACGAGGGGAATCACTGATGTGAGGTCACGTGACGCGCCGTCCGCCCCGCCACATCGGGATTCGGTCCGTCGTCTGAATGCACCATTAACGTGCACCCAAATCTGAGCACATGGACCAACAGCATTTTCACCTCCATCTAAAATGCAGCCTCCACAACCAGGATTCGATCCCTCGACCTGCGGGTCAGCAGCCGAGTACCTTAGCCACTAGACCACCGCGGCGGGGCTACGTTGGCGTGAGTTTCTTGTTGAACAGTATTATCAGAAGAGACCAAGGGGTCTATTTGTTGAAGGTGGAAAAAGAGGTGGTTACGCTTGTGCTGAAAACTACGAGAGTTCCACGGATAAATGGTGACGACAGATCGGTGAGCCATTTTTGAGAGCGGATAGCATGCCCTCGGCTGATGATGGCGAGGATCGGGCTGCGAAAGTACAGGTGGTACGGGCATAGAGTGGTGGCTCGGCTCGGATGCTTTCGAGCACGGTATAGTATTTGAAGGGTGCCAACTGTCGATTGAAGCGATTCGAAAGACGTCACGGGGGATAGGTGGCAAAGTGTGTGCACAGTGAATCGAGAGCTTTGTGTTGGTGGAGAGATTGAGAGGTGGAGAGATGTAAGGGGAATGCTTAGTCTGCGGCTCTTGCTAGTGCATCCTTCGGAGGTCTGCACGTCTATGTTGGAGGAGGAGTCAATGGTGGCGGGATGAGATAATAGCATTGTAATAGCCGATTCCAGCTTCTCTTCCGAAGTGTGTGCAGTTGCGCTTCGAAGAAATAAATTAGTGATTTCTGAGCCTCAATTTAGGCGTTTTGTGCAGTGAGCTATTGCCAGACGGGGGCGTTTTCTTGTTGTAGAACAACGACCTGCGGCTCCACGGGTGAGCCGGGGGCGCCGCCGGCCGATGTCGAATGCGTGAGCTGAGAGGCGGGTATAGGCACGGTCGGTCTGGAGGCGCGCGCTCCCTTTCCTTACGGCCTGAGCAGACACGGGGAATACAATGGAACTTTTTCTATACAATCACGACGGCGCGCTCCGCGAGAGGGTGTCGCGAGCCAACCCCACAAAGCCCATTGCGCTGCATGCGCTTCGTAGTAAACTAGCTGTGCCCGGCCAATTTCTCGTGCTAATTACTTCTTCCGATCGTAGGAAGCGTTGAAGGAAGTACATGTGCGTGTGGGGACAGTGTGGCTTTCTCCGCACTTGGAAAAAGAAGACGCACACGCAGCTGTACTAGCCACAACAATCTTTATTTTTTAAGAACTGACCACTTAATTTTTGAAGGAGGCGAAAATGCTTGAGGCCCGTGTTCTTAGATTTAGGTGCACGTTAGAGAAACCCAGGTGATCGAAATTTCCGGAGAGCTTCACTACGGCGTTCTTCATAACCATATCGTGGTTTTGGGATGACCATGCTGATGCAGATATCAGCGAGTGCGTCCTTGTGCTCGTTTCTACAACGAGACGGGTAATCTCATCCTTATGACAATCCACTGAGTTATGGTTACCTTTGTAATCATGATCGGTGTGACTAGAAGTATGACATGGCGGTAAAATATACGACCCCGCAAATGATGTGTTACTATGATACAGGGTGTGGAAAAAAATCTGGAGAAATTCCGGTGCACAGCAAGCGGTGGCATATTCAGCGTTTTATGCGGGTGAACGAATGAAGACGTGACTGCCAGAGTGGTGTATTTTTGGGGGGCGACGCATATCACCCCCCCCCCCCCCGGATCCGCCACTGATCAGGTCGCGCCATTCGGGAAAGTAGCTTGCTGCCGTACGCATCGCACTTGGATACGCGTGTCGCAGTGAGTTTTCCCGACGTATTTTTCGTGTTCGTGCCTGCCTGCTTTTGCGAAGAGACCTTCGTGTGTGCTTGGTGTTCTAGTGGAGCGCTCACACAGCACGAAAATGGTGTCGCGCTGTGCCCTCATGCCTTAAATTTAAAGTAGTCACATCTGTAGTCAAGTAGTCACAGTTTAAAGTAGTCACATCTGTCACAGCCTAAATGCCCTCGTGGAAGCATTTCAGGTTGTGACAGATGTGACTACTTTAAACTGTGATTGTCACTACAGTGTTTTACCAGCAGTGCTTTTTTTCAGTTCTCCATGCGTATAATGTTGCAGTACCAAGGAGAACATTCTGTTTCCCATTGAAAGAATTTACTGAATGTTTTTTATGTTTACTCTTCGTCTCCGGTGGGGCCGTCCCCATTATGCTGTGACTTTTACCATTTTGAAGTATTTATTTCAATATTAAAGCACAATTTAGGATGCCTTCAACAAAAAATGTGCAATTTTGCTATTTTCAAGTTCAGCGACGGCCGGCATGTGCATTTGAAATAAACATTTCCAAAACCATAACTAAACCATTTGCTCAACCATGTGCAATATTCATCCTCTTACTTATTCTCGAAGTTAGAGGAAACTAAAGAAAAGGCTTTGTTATAACCGGGTCGATGCTCTGCCGAGCAACAAAGCGGTCGTATGAGCGGCCTGCGCCACCACTTCTGAAGAACGGAAATGACCAGAGTCATCATATATACTTGCTGCCATGTTTATATCGCATTGGTATCATGAATACCATGTAGAGTAGCTTCAGAAAGCGACACGGTAGGTCGGAAGCCAAGCACTCCCTGCGCGCGCTAGCCTCCGCAACGGCCGTGAGCGGGTTGGCTCGGAGCGCCCCCACGAAATTGCGGCCATAAGTAGCTACAACCCCCTGTGCGCAGACCGTAAAGGAAGGGAGCGCGCACGCGCCTCCAGATCAGCCGTGGTTTAGGCAACGCTGGTACAAGAGGCGGAAAAGCGGGGACCGACTTGAGGGGTGGAGCTAATGAGGGACCACATGCCGCTGGCTGGAACGAGTGCACGGCTGCGGGGGGGGGGGGGGAGGCAACATGTTGTATTGGCGATGGTGTCAGATACTGGGGCCTTTGGGCATTGAGCGCGCTGCACGTAGCGCTTTTTTTACAGGTAGAATTGTGCGAGGAGTGACTCCCGTTGCAGACGATACAGCGGGGGACGCAAGTGGATGTCAATCCTTGAGGCGACATGGGGTGAGCACCACCGCAGCGATGTCACAGCTGATACCATAGTTCCCGACTGGTCGGTCAAGTGGCAATTGAAGCAGGCTTCAACCGTATGGCAGAACGGTACGAGGCAAAGCTGGACACAGAGGTATAAAATTCACCAGAATAATGTAGGGTTCATAGGAATGAGATGTCAGTGTACTTGCCCATGCGGCGGCCGCCCATGAGAGGGAGGGTAGGAGTCGTTGCTTAGAGGTGGTCAAGGATGGCTTGGCCCACGTAGTCATTAAAGGCGCGGTAAAGTATGCCCCTCAGGGCATCGTCTGGTGGGTAGAGAGGGGGTGGGCGTAAACGTCGACAGTGAAAGCACTCGCGGAAAGCGTGAAAGAGGTGATGTGGAGGTAGGCTTAAGCACGAGCCGAGTCCGCGACGCTAAGCGCGTTAAAGTGTTGTTCACATGGTGGATCCGCCCCATGTCGCGAGATGCGGGCGGAAAGTCTTGCAGGCACGCTTCTTGCAGGAAGGCGGTGTACAAGTGCCAAGGCTGGAGCTTAGTAAGTTCTACAGGGGTTTTGGGGTGACCAACGACGTAAATTGCGTCAACCGGGGGACGAGGAAGCGGATCGTGGCGATGGGGCTGTAGCGTGCGGGCAGCCGCACTTGAGCTATGACTGACAGGCCTAGCTCATTGAGCGGCATGTTCAAGTGCTTTAGGAAGCTCTTCCGGGCCACGCCGGGCGAAAGTTTTGCGATAAAGTGGGTATCGAAATAATTCAGACAATGTGCTTCAGCCACCAGAGAAGATATTATCTGGATGGTTTATACAGAAAGCTGGCGCGAGGGCCGAAAATTGGCGGAGCCGAAGTGAGGTGCGACTGCTCTCGATGTTGATCCGCCCCTCTCCCCCTTTTTTTATCATATCGACAATTACTACTGACTGGGCGAGTTGATGCACGATAAAATGGTAATGCTTTAGCGCAGCTCAGTTTGGGTGTGAAAAAATGGTGCTACAGTAAAGAAGGGTAAAAAATGCCCCTACATTCCCGAAGGAAATCGTGAGGAAATGCGATTGAATTTCTTGCGCCGAGAGAGCGTACCATTGACGGCAGACATTCGCCATCACTAGAGTGTACTAGAAGTGTACCTTCCCCGACCTCACCGAGGCACCCAGCCAGCAAACGGTCAGAGTTTGGCGCGAGCGGACGGGAGAGTGGGGCGCAGAGAGGAGAGAGAGTGAACGGAGAGAGAAGAAGCGCGAAGCACTGCACCTACCCTCTCCTACACTCTCGAACCACATGCTCCGTTTGCTAGGGGCGAGAATAAGCGCACGTGCCCGCAGCTGTTGCGTAAGAGAGGGAGTGAGAGTGGAGAGATAACACCTGCTGGCACGGGTACACCACCGCGGACAACGACGGATGCCTGAAATAGCCCGACTAAGAAACGTGGTTGCTTGAGTATGTTGGTACGACATAGTTGAAAAAACAAACAGCACGAAAAACGAAAGACCCGGTGAAGAAGTAGACATACAGAGCGCTGTGTAAGTGTACTTTGTTTGCTCTCTCGTTTTTCGCGCTGTGTATTTTTCAACTATGCCGACTAACAAGTGCATTCGCACTTAAAACAGACAGTATGAGCTCTAACTCATACTGTGAAAAAAAGTTGGAAGTTATAACTCATATTGCCATCTTTTTTTTCCTTCACCGTAGCATCTTCACGCTCAAACTGAGCTGCGCTAAAGCAATATAATTTTATGGCTAGCAGAAGCTGCCTGCGTTGGTGTTCCGATGTGAGAGAGGGAAGCGTAGGAGAGGAAAGAAAGGAGGACGGGACGCGCACGCACGATGGGAGTGTAATCGCAGCGATGAGGAATATCTGGAGGAGAGGGGGGAGCGATGTAGGTTGGCAGACGCTCGCTGCGTCGGAGTTGCGAGGTGACAGAGAGAGTGCATAAAAGAGGGGAGGTGACGGGCATGCGCAATTGTGGGGCGAGGGGGGGGGGCGAACGCTGCTGAGACAGATGCCTAGAAGGGAAAGCGAGTGCAAGAAGCGGCAGAAGAGAAGTTGAGAGAGTAACGCGCAGCTGTTGGAGAGAGGGAAGTAGGAGAGCTCCGCAAGCGTTGTGTGAGTGTGGACGCCGACGCTTCGGGACAGTGACGCCAGACTCTGCCCAGGCCGCGCTGTGAAAAACGCCGCCATGAGCGCCCCCATCAACGCGCCGGCGATAAATGAGTAGTGCAAAGCGAGCCGACCACAAGCGAACGTGCATAGGCCCTCTTCTGTTGGTTTTGAGGCGTAGTTTCCTGAAAATCAAGGACCTGGCAAGCTTCTTACTCCAATCCAACCTCGCTTGAGAAGAGTAGGAAGCTTATCAAAATGAACTGTGGGTACAATGCGAAAGATGTTTTAGTTATTGCAGCGTACTGCAAGTGGAACTTTTAGTGACACTTGCATTGGATGACATCGCATGACATCGATTACAGGCAAGCACTCCAACGTTCGTTCTGTAACGCTAAATGCGTTAAACTTAACATACACATGTTGCCAAAGCGAAGAAGTGCATCCGGCACGAATAGCCCTGGCGATTTTCGTCATTGTAGTTGCATTCTCCATCGATCTCTCGCTTCGTGTGCGCTGAACTGTTTTATTATGTATGCTAGAATGTTTTGTTGACTGTTGTCATCCGTTTGTATATACTACAAATGGGGAAACATGCATGCCCACTTTCTCGGCTTTCAACGAAATGCAAAACCGAGGCCTCCGAGATAGCTCCGGCAATCGCGGAGACCAGCGGCAAGAAAAAAGAAACGGGTTGTGGTCACGATCATTTTGCAGTTTACTTGTATGGCGTACATGTTCACATTTCATAGATAAAGCCCAAACTTAAAGCCTTGAAAGTCCTCAGCCGCAATGCTGTGGAGCTTCAGGTTATCGGCGGTCACGGCATGTGCGATGTTTATCGCGCGCGTCACCTGTCAACTGATGCAGGGCGTGCACCGTGGTGAGAGGCTCTGTTAAGCATCTCATTAACATTTACCATGGTTCTCCTTCTTATCACAGCTACTCAAAACCATAACAGGAGACCTGCATGATCACACTTTCTCACGCGAATGGCTGTAGACAACGCAAGTTATTCGCTTACCCAACACAACAGCCCGTATCCAGTGCTCTCGCCGTTATGCTTCACGAAAGCTGCGGAAAACAGTGAAACTGAAGTCCTTTACGTCCGTAGCAATTCACAACGCAACTTCTGCGTCAACTGGGGTCTTTTTTCGTAGAGCGCGGAGCTGTTGCGTCTGCTCTTGTTTTCGCTGTGACTCTGGTGAGTGAACCAGCAAGCACTTTACGGCGGTTCAGTTACGCGTCTGACCAGCGGAGAGAAATTCGTAGCTCTTTTTTCCGAGTGTTCATTGCGCAAATACGCCTAATATTTAGTTCAATTGCTGTTTCGTACGCTGTAGTTGCACCTGGTTGCACAGAAAATTGTGCAAGGCAGTCGGGCTTTGAACTACAGAAAGCTGCGTCGACAGGTGGCGCTGATGTCCGCGAGACTCCAGAGTCGGACATCTATAGCCCCGAGGAAAAGATGCTCGTCTAAAAACTTTATTTGCGTGAACTTTTGGCCGGGAAACTTAAAGTCAGATTAAACAGTGGCACTGATACCTGTGAGTGGAGCACCTGTCGTCGTTATAACCTGATCCGCGGCAGGGCGCATCGGCATTTACACAAGTGGCGGCAGCGAACAATCGAGCATTGCCCCTGGTCGCCATGTTTGTTCGCCAATAAACTCCATTTGAGGATCTAAGCTCCTCAGTTTAACCTTGCTCTGCGTCAGGCGTAACCGCTAGTACCTCCCGAACAGTGTAATAGATGGCCATGTCTCAGAGAAGTACATACAAACTTCAGTTGAGTGAGGATACTCTAAATGGTGGTAGTAGTGGTTACAAGATAAGAGAAGGCACCTAATTTCTGCAACCCGGTCGGGAGCACGGCGCAGTGCCTGAAGAAGGTGCCATCAGCACTCGGTGTTCCCAGGTGGTCTTCCTCACAAGTTCTGACCGAGCCCAATGCTGCTTAGCTTCAGTGATCGGACGAGAACCGGCGCATTCAGCATGGTATGGCCGATGGCCTAGATGGCGCTGAACCACTACTCTCCGATTGGTTGCTGCACGAGCTGTGCCTTGGTGCGCGAGGAATGAGTGCCTCTCACTCTCTTGGATCGTCGCCGCACATGTCGTATAATCGGTGGGGCATGAACGAAGTGGAGTGGCGGGCGTGGAGGGCCACGGCGGCTCATGCTCGTCCCCAAACAGAGAAACAGACATACAGACAAACACGCACAGACGTCAGACACACAAACACGCAAACAAACAGACAGGAAGAGAAACAGGCAGGCAGATAGACAGGTAGACAAACAGACAGACAGGTGGACGGAAGCATGGACGCACGCAGTGACGGACACTTCGCTCCACTCATGATCATTCACTCCATGGATATGCTGTGAAATTCTCTCATGTTCAGGAGGTCAGAGAAGCGTCCATCTTTCAGTGGAACGCAAGAGGTCTGAGATCTCGCATATCTGATTTTCGCCAGTTTGTTCATCTGCACCGATTTCCCATCATAATTATATGTGAACCGAAATTATCGCACCCAATCAGATTATCCGGCTACGAGTCATTTTTCTCTTCAAGTGACATCGAAAGTAGCAAAGTTGTTGTATTTATTCGCCGGGAGCTTACTTACGTCGTCCAGCCAGTGCAACCTCACGACAGCAATCAATATGTGTGCTTGTCTGTTAAAAAAGGAAAAGTGACATTCGCACTTCTAGGCGTGTATATATCCCCATCAGGTCATTTCGACGCCAACAAACTAGACGGCATATTAAGGGCGCATCCGGGTCCGTGGGTTATCACCGGGGATTTCAATGCGCATCATCCCATCTGGGGAAGCTCAAGGCTTAATTCAACGGGACGACATCTAGCATCATTGGTTTCCAGCCATGGTCTCGTCCTTCTGAATGATGCCAGTCCTACGTTTTTACGAGGCACTACATATAGCAGTTGCCTTGATTTGTCCTTTGTTTCACGCCGATTTGCTACACGGGTAAAGTGGTTTTTGGACATTGAAACACACGGAAGCGACCACATCCCCACTTACCTGAAGATCAAAGGTATTTCGAACACGTGCTCCTCTACCACAACACAAAGAATAGATTGGAGTGTGTTCAAGACTCAACTTGAGGATGCTTGTGAAGAAGGCCTGTCCAATGGTCTTCAGCAAGCTATTAAGGAAACTGCACATGTGACTACGCGCACAATAATACGCTCTTCGAAGTACTCTGAATATGACCTCGAGCTGGAGCGACTTCGTGCGATACGCCGTCGTGCCGAAAGACGATACCGACGCACCAATTCCACAGACGATCTACGGACAGCCCGGCGCATCCAAAAGAAGATACAACGGCGCCTTGACAAATTAGACACCCAACGATGGAGGAAATTTTGTGCGTCGCTAGATCCTCATAAACCACTGTCTCAGATATGGAGAATTGTGCGAGGCCTACGTTCTGTTCCAGAGCAGCGTTTTCCCTTCTAAGCCCTTGCACTTTTTCATCGCCGACATGAAATTGAGGTAGCAGAAGATTTCTGCGCTATGACCGTGGGCCAGACAGCGTACACAAGCCTACATACAGTGAATCAAATCCCTCACTCACGGGACCCACGCATGGATCTACCGTTTACATCACAGGAGCTCGATGCGGCGCTCGTCTTATGTAATAAGTCGTCGTCAAGTGGCCCGGATGACATCTCATACAAGATGCTGTGCAACCTTGGTAAACGGGCACGAGATGCACTCCTTAACATCTTCAACGATTCCTGGCAAGCTGGCGTCGTTCCGCAAAATTGGAAGATTAGCCGCTTGGTACCGATCCTTAAGCCTGGCAAATCTCCCCTGGACATTGCCTCTTACCGACCGATCGCACTCTCAAGTTGCGTAGGAAAGGTAATGGAGAGAATGATCTTGGCCAGGCTTGAATGGTACCTGGAATACTATGAGATATATCCGAACGCCATGGCTGGTTTTCGCCGTCACCGATGTTCGATCGACAATGTTATAGATCTCGTCACATATGTCCAGCAACAAAAGGCAGGTAAACGACTATCTGCAGCCATGTTCCTTGACGTAAAAGGAGCATACGACAACGTTCTACATGACGCCATCCTCGAAGCCATTGAGTCAGTGGGCCTAGGCGGGCAACTGTATTGTTGGACACGCAGCTATTTACAAGGGCGGACCTTGTTTGTGAACACTGCAGATGGTCCAACTTCCCAACACCCAACGCATCGTGGAGTCCCGCAAGGTGGCGTCTTGAGTCCAACCCTCTTCAACCTCGTCCTCATTGGTCTTGTTGAACGATTACCAAGTGTGGTCAAGTTATCCGTGTACGCTGACGACATCTGCGTCTGGACATCTGGCGTGACAAGGCCTCAGGTACGCGCAAGACTTCAGAAAGCTGTGACGTTGGTATCATTGTACCTCAAGGACCAGGGTCTGAAAATCTCGCCAGCGAAATGTGCATTGATTGCTTTTAGTCGAAAGCCAATGAGACCATACGCTATATCAATCGATGGCCAAGTCATACCGTATGTCAAGACGCACAGATTTCTAGGCGTATTCATTGATAGAGACCTCTGCTGGGGCCCACATGTGGCACACTTGAAGAAGAGGCTGACAGAAATTGCTAACTTATTCAAGTATCTCGGAGGAAAAACCTGGGGGACTTCAGTACATGCAATGATGCAATTGTACAAGACGCTTTTTCTTGGCTATTTGCGCTACAGTTTGCCTGTGTTGACCAACACCTGTAGAACCAACATTCGGACTCTCGAAAGCATCCAGGCCATGGCTCTGCGAGTTTGTCTGGGGCTACCGCGATGTTCATCATCAGCTGAGACAATCGAGATCGCTAATGACTACCCGCTGAAGACGCATATCAAGATGGAAGTGCTCAGAGCACACGTAAGGCATCTCACTCGTGCCCCTGCCCATCATCTAGCTTCACTTCCAGAAGCCCGACCTCGTGCCTCATTCTGCCAGATAGTCATGTCATATCGCACACACATTCCTGCGGGATATACAACTCCATCGAGGATTTCAACTCCCCCATGGAGTATGACCTGTGCACATGTTGAACTCACGGTTCCAGGCATAGGGTCAAAAGCCCGGCTCTCGTCTCCAGCGCTAAAGCAGCTTTCTCTTCTCTTGTTATATGAGAAATACAGTGACCATACTCATCTGTATACTGACGCTTCAACTAAAGTGGATGGGTCTGCAGGGTCGGTGATCTTTCCTGCAACAGCGACAACGGTGAAGTTTCGTTTATCCCACCAGACATCATCGACAGCTGCGGAACTTGCTGCTCTACGTAGCGCAATTGAAGTCATTAAACACCAAGAAGCCAAGAAATGGAGCGTGTTCACGGACTCTAAGGCAGCACTACAGTGTTTGACATTCGCCTTACGCCGGGGACCTCATGAGCAACTAGTGCTGGAAATTAGAGAGCTGCTTCACCACCTCTTCGACGAAGGACACAGAATCACGTTTCAGTGGATTCCAAGTCACTGCGGCATATTGGGCAACGAACATGCCGATGCAGCTGCCCGATCAGCACACGAAAATGGTGAAGAAAAATCTATACCATTTTCAAGGACTGATGCTGCAATGACCATCCGAAAAATCGCTAATGCAGAATTAAAATCCCTGTGGAACACCGATTGCTTACGGCACACACGACTGCGTAGACTGGACACGTCTCGTCGACTCCGGCCTCCGTCTGGACTCTCCCGACTCGAGACAACGGTGCTTTGCCGACTATGGCTTGGTGTCGCCTTCACCAAAGCTTTCGCCTTCCGAATCGGCATGGAAGACAGTGCTACTTGCGGGCATTGCGGCAGCGATGAAACTATAGAGCACGTTCTCTGTCACTGCCCTCGTTACAGCGTGCAAAGACGGCAACTAGCTGCGGCGTTAGCTCGCCTTGACGACAGACCTTTGTCTGAACAATCAGTGCTGGAAAGACGACATGATTTGTGTGCTCACAGAAAATCAGTGAAGGCCCTACTGAACTTTTTGCGTGGCAGCGGCCTATTGTATAGACTGTAGCACCCCAGCTCCCCCCCTTTTTTTTTCTTTCGCGCGCGTCTATTTCCCTCTTCGCTTTCTTTCCAATCTTTCTTCCCCATTCCCCCTTCCCCTAGTGCAGGGTAGCAAACCGGATGCTCCATTTTCTGGTTAACCTCCCTGCCTTTCCCTCATTTTATTATCTCTCTCTCTCTCTCTCTCTCTCATGTTTGCGTACTCGAGCCAAATGGATGATCCTAAAGTAATCTGGAATCATCTCAAACATTTTGGTGCGGTTTGCGTAAGGCAAACCACACCATATACATGTGCAATAGACCTGTGACATAAAACAAAGAAAGGGGCATGTGTGGAAATATTATACAAGGCATATATATGCTGGCACCCTGATCACAGATTCGCCACGGTGGATTGTCCCGTGACGTTATCCGCAAAGGGCGCTAGGGTGGTAGCCGCCATACTTCTGGTCTCACGTGCGAACATCATCGTCGGACCACAACTAAAGATTTCAGCAGCACGTGTTATGTCAATATTTTTCAGGACTAAACAGTATCGCGATTCAAGACCCGCCGCGGTGGTCTAGTGGCTAAGGTACTCGGCTGCAGACCCGCAGGTCACGGGATCGAATCCCGGCTGTGGCGACTGCATTTCCGATGGAGGCGGAAATGTTGTAAGCCCGTGTGCTCAAATTTGGGTGCACGTTAAAGAACCCCAGGTGGTTTCGGAGCCCTCCACTACGGCGTCTCTCATAATCATATGGTGGTTTTGGGACGTTAAACCCCACATATCAATAAATCTATTGCGACACAAGAGGATCACGATAGTATTTCAGAGATACTTTTGAGTATCTGTCTTCCTGTACCGAGATACTTTTCAAAAATGTATTTGTAACTAAGTAGTGAAACACTTTTACGATATATCGCTCGTATCACGATAATAGCGGCTTTTAGCTTGTACATATACTTCTTTACGTTACCAGATACCGAATAGAATCTGTGCATGCGCGGGTCTTTACGGAACGTAAACCTTCACGTTTCCCGGCGGATGGGGTTTAAAAGTTTACGTTTCTCACCATATAGGAGGGTTGCACGTGAGGTCATCCGCTTGAGGCGCTAGCGGCCTTTGCCTCTACCGCCATGTCAATGGTCTAAGCGCGCCCTTTTTGAAGCGGCGAGCGGCAGTGAGAGGTTGTGTGCGTGCCGCTACGTACGGTACCAACGTGGTGAAATTCGACTGAGTGCTTACGCGCGTGACTTCCGAAGTCCGGCGAAACTTCGCTATGAACATAAGGTTCACATTTGCAGCGGATATCGACCCGTTCGACTTCAGCAGCGATGAAGCTGTGTGGGATTTGAAGTGTTATTCCCGCATCAAGCTCACGGACATTAAGGACCACCTTGTTGGCGGCACAAGCTTTGCAACAAGGGACGAGCTTAAAGCCTGTAAATTGATGGACACCCAAAACTATGTCACCGGCGGATGGGTCCGACAGCATCGAGTTAGAGACCTCGGAGATGGCCGCCGCGTCGTCGTCGGAAACGTGACTGCTTTTCCTTGCTCAGTGCTCGGACGAATAGTTCTTTTTTTCACCGCGGTGGTGTCGTTTCCCGAATTCTTTGTGTAGAAGGGCTTCACCATTTGCAAGAGCATGTGAGGCGATACAATTGTCATATTTTGTTTATGGTTGAGCTCAAGCCGCTTGCGATGAAAAATGCTCTTTGCTGCAGGGTCCAATGACGCGCGTCGGGCAGTTGCGCACCCAGAAATCACATAGTCTCGATTGTAACTGATCGACGTTAATGTGCTCAGCTCTTTAAAGCATGGGTAAACGAGAACGCACTGCGTCGCTGACTGTTTACTAACACAGATAAATCAGTAACACGTAGCACCTACCTGAATGATACCGCTGATAAGCAGCGATCGCGGTCGTAGTGCGCACGCTCGTCTCCTGCTGCGTAAACAAAGCTCCATAGCACGTCGCGAAAACCCAAGTTTTCCACCATAAACGCGAACCTCTAAGATGTTGCATAGGTTCTGAACACTTATCGGAAATTAAATGTTTTAGCGCACACGTGGTATAGTGTGTGACTGAACCATCCAAACATTTTCGATTGGTTTACGATCATTCTAGGTATGGAAGAAAAAAAAGCCGACATCAGACGCATTCTTATGACCAGCCTTCTCACTCGAGTGATTGTAGCAACCAAATAAGGCACAGTTCACCATTATGAGCACAGGAATCTTGCACAGGCGCGCAGCCGTGAGTGTACCTCGTACTAGTGTACGTTCTGCGACTGCTTGCCCGCGGCGGCAGGGAGGGAGACCACAAAGATGGATGCGCTGCCTCTTCGATGCTGGCGCCATCTCGTGGGCCACGCCCCTGTGCAACCCTCCTATAGGCTTTACGTTTCGCACCCTAGCTCGCAAATCCACCTTCGCTCGTAGAAATTCGTGGTATCCGCGTTGCGGGGACTTGAGCCGTCGAGTTGAAATAAGCCAAAGTGCGAGCGCCAATAGCCATTACATTATTTCAGACGGATTACCATGCCTAAGACATATACGCCGTAAACGTGCAAGCTCCCGACAAGCTGGATAGGTGGCGCTATCTAGCGGGGCAATAGCAGTCATGATTTTCAATGACAACGAAGGTAGTGAGCTTAGAATACTGGAGGTCACGCTAGAGATAACAGATAAATACAAATATCTGGGCGTATGGATAAGCAATGGGACCGAGTATCTGAGGGAACACGAAATATACGTGACGACTAAAGGTAACAGAAATGCAGCAGTCATGAAAAATAGGGCACTGTGGCATCACAATAGGTATGATGTTGTGAGAGGAATATGGAAAGGGGTCAGGGTTCCTGGGCTGACGTTTGGCAATGCCGTCTTGTGCATGAGATCAGAAGTTCAAGCAAGATTAGAAATTAAGCAACGTGGTATAGGTAGGCTGGCTTTAGGAGCTCAAGGGAATACACCAAATCAGGGAGTACAAGGTGATATGGGATGGACATCATTTGAGGGCAGGGAAGCTAGCAGCAAGATAAAGCTTGAGAAGCGATTGAGAGAAATGGGGGAAGAGCGTTGGGCTAGGAAGGTTTTCAGCTACTTGTACATGAAGAATGTCGATACAAAATGGAGGAAGTGAACCAGGAAGTTGACTGGTAAATACTTAGAAAACAGCAGGTGGCCAAACCAAAAAGAACTATCGGTTAAGAAGAAAGTAAAGGAAACGGAGACTGACATGTGGAGAATGGGCATGATTAAGAAGTCCGCACTAGAGATCTATCGAACTTTTAAGCAGGAAATTGCCAAGGAAAGGATCTATGATAATACTCGGGGTAGTTCTCTACTGTTTGAGGCCAGGACGGGAGTACTGCGAACCAAGGCATATCGGGCCAAATACGAAGGGGTAGACACAGTATGCAGTGCGTGTGGAGAGGAAGAAGAAACTGCCGAACACTTGATAATGTTCTGTAAAGGGCTTCACCCTATAGTTCAGGATGATGGCGCAGAGTTTTTCAAAGCACTGGGGTCTAGGGACCGGGAGGGCAAAATAAACTTTAAGCGGGTAGACTTAACTAGAAGGAGGTTATCTGATTGCTGGCTAAAGTCAAGGCACGAGTGAAAATTAAACTCTTCACTGCAAAGTACGAATCCTCAAACTCACTTTTTAAGGAAAAAAAAATAAATATAGCTTTTGGTTCATTAGGTATTACGGCTTGATGGCGCTAGCCACCGCCCGATCTAAAGGGTACAGCCATATCCATTCATCCATCCATCCATAGTGAACCAGGTAATTACAAAATTGTTATTGCAGAAACATCGTGCATTGTACGTCTGATGCAAAAACCGCGCAGCGGCGTCATTACAAATGAGTTACCTTTTTAATCATTTTCACCTCAAAAACATCTCGCGCAAGCCAACTTGTTCATGACTTTGGTTGCACAAAGTGTCACAAGTAGTTGGCACCATCGTTGAAGTAGCATTGTATTTTTCATGTTTTTGAGCATACGAAGATACTCTATGCAATAAAAGAACGTCTCGTAATTTTGCCAGAACGATGATTCAATCCTATGTAATTAAGTGTGATTTATATGCAGTTAGCATCGTCATTTATGGTTTGCCAAAACGTAAAGCTATATGCATTTACGTCCGTACGTAAACGATTGTATGTATGAGGATCTAAAACTTTGAAACATATCCGTTCCGGTAAGACGGTAAACGTGAACCGGTATCTCGTAACTCGCTAACGTAAAGTATACGTACAAGATAAAAAACTCTATTATCTATGTCACAGATATCTCGTTACGTTTTTTTTATATGAGCTGACGCGTGTTTACAATGAGAAACATTGTTTTAACTGCTGTGAACCTTGGCAGTTGGCGGTGAGATATGCGCCCACCATTTCTACATTTCTGCAGAGGGCGAAACTGGCTCCTACATTCTTGAAAGTGAGCTAGTCGCTTTGCTACCCGCATCCCATTGTGTACCTTCAGGCAGAACTGGAATGAGAATAATCGCCTGCTTGAGCTTGCAAACAACGTTCTACCGCCATTTTGAATTCCAGCTGGGATATTTTCATTCTGAGGATCATTGTATACTGCACAATGGGCGCCAACCAACAGCGTCGTTTTTAAAATGCGTTCCCTCACGCCAATCGAATGAGCAGTGTTTTTTTTTTCTCTTGTTTCCTTCCCCCCTTTCTTTTGTGGCGCCCATCTGAAAAAAATTGGCCCCGTATCTGCATGTTCCACTGCAAATGTTGTCAAAAATTATAATCTTTCGTCTGAGGAGAGTGAACAAAATGTTTATTTGATGTTCTGCGCAAGAAAATTCATGATTGGTATTCTGAAGGCGCTGCGTCAGATTGCCTCGAGCGTGCGGCGGACGCGAACGAGCACATCAAGTCACGTCACACGTGAGACATGAGCGCTATCTGGTAGTTATCTTGGAAAACAAAGCGCGCGGCGTGGGTGCCCGTCTCGGGGGTGATAAGGTGTAGAACGCAAGGCGACGGGTAGGTGCCACCACCATGTCGTCTTAGAAAAGCGTTGGAAACACTTGTCTTGTCGTGCAAGTGGTGGATGGTCAGCGCAGCGTAATAAACGCTATGGTCCTTAGAATTACTTATGTATGCCTCTTCTAGTAAAAAGACACACATACAGAATATCGACGTGTTATGATGCCTCAGATATGCGCAATCATTGTTTTTAAACGAAAATCGCACAAGTAAAGAACGCTGAATCTTGAGCAATATTGGTGGTCGCTGCGGATGGGGTCGGCCGTTTGAGGTATCGTTTGGTGCCGTTTAGGGTAGCGTTAAGGGCGGCGAACCGACAAATGGACTGACAGACAGACAGACCAAATTTTTTCATCCAAGGTCCTTAAGAAAGAATATTGTTTTTTAAACCGGAACTTATCGAGGAAGCCACAAACCAGTCAAAGAATTTGGTGTGATAGTTAAACCTTCCTCATTCGTGCTTTGCATATCATCGATTCCCACTGTCCGTAAGATTTACCAATTTTTTCCTCTCTCTATCTTTCTCGTTTTTTTCAGCGTAGTCTTAAGGCTTTAGTGATAGACGACTTTTTTATCTTGACTATCTCTAACCAGGTTCTAGAGTTTTTTTTTTACGTACGTACACTTGGCGTTACATGGAGGAGGTTTTCGTGTTAGGTATAGATGGTAATACTACTGTCACCATGGTTTCTTTTCTGTACGTCCTTCCCTACAACTCGATCGGCTACCTAAATTTTACACTTACTTAAATGAAGAAAAATAGGGAAATCCGAGAGACACACGTTGTTTTCATTTCAAATAATTAAAGAACAGAATGCAGCCGGGGATTCATATGAAAATTCAACTGTTGTGGTCAATTAAAATGTAGAAGGAATAAGTTACCACAGGTGAGAGCCGTGATGCCATACGTTATTTCAGATGTTTTGGTAAATGGCCGCGCTAGAGGGAATGAGCGACCCTTATTCTTGAAGAATATTGTCTCACACAGTCGCTCCACAACGGAATGTACACGCAAGAATGTCGAAAGCACGGATACGGTTTTTGATACCACGATTTGAAAGCCGACGAGGTGACCCCACGCTGTATATACTAGCACGTGAATACTTCCTAGAATTGTTTTGTACGCAGTATACTTCTAAAGAGAAAGCGCGCGTCGTTGACGGTACACAGCGTTTCTGTAAACGAAGCTTTCGTCCATTGTCGACAGAATTGTCTGTTGCATAAGTCGCAGTGCACGCCAGGGTCCCGAAAGACGCTGCTTATGACACCGCGGCCTTGCGCGGAACCAATCAGATGCCCCATCTTGCTTAGGCAGTCATCGATAGCTGCCTTACGCCAGTGGCTTCGTGTCATTGTATCCGCAGACACGATGGGATGCTGCCCTGTCAGGAGAAGAAGCTCATGGGAGCCCAGTCGGGAGCGCACATCGCGGCGCGCTAGTGTTTTGCAAGGCCGTGCGGTTGCAACCGACCGCAAGTGCACGAAGAGTCAGCACGGAGTGCGCAACGTGTGGCATACAGGGCCGCTTTGCCTCCCCACACGTGCGGCACCCTTGGCGGCGGTCGACCGCGCGTCTCTGCATTATCGGCCACTGCCGCGCATGCACGCGTTGCCGCTGACACGTAATAGACTTCGCAACAGGAGAAGAGCCAGAACACGGGGGTGCCTTCTTTGTCCCTGTCTCCTTTGTCCGTCGCCTGTCTTTGTTCTGCGCTTCATTAGAGGAGCGTCCACCTGTACAAGGCGTCGGGCGCGATACTGCTGCGTGCGTATGCGGCAGCGTGCCAATATCTGGCACCATCGGAGGCCCGCCTCTGCGGAGACCAGTTGCGCGCGGCGGGAGTCTCCGGTTGCAGTGCTGTACACCTAATTACGAATCGCCGGGTCACTGAAACCGGCAGCATTCTTTCTTTCTTTTGCCGCGTAAGATTTACACTCATAATTGCGATTTTTTTTATTTTTTTTTCCGCTCTCGACGAGAGATTCTCGTTTCCAAGCGGAACACTGCGTAGGTGCTGCCCTAGTTTACAATAGCTCACCACTCGCATGACGTATGTAGATGACGAAAGAACTATAGTCACAAAGTCACGACTGGGTATGAATGTAGTTAGATACTCTCTTCGTCTACACACAGCAGCCCTATTAACCTTTGCAACGTGTTTCTCAGTGGGTGTAATGAGCAAGAGGGCGGTGTCAGGTTTCATTTGACAAACTTCGGGTGAGGCCCCGTAACAGGCTTCGACTTTACGCTTCGGCCTGCGACGCCTGAAAGGCCTCGAAGTGGCACATTTCAAATTTATTTGCAGGTTGGTCGACGCGTGCGAGGTTGCACGTGTGTTGATGTATGAGCCTGACCGACGGACTCATAGAGCACATACGGACATTTGATTAACACAAACAAGCATTTAATTAAAACAAGGGCAATAGCAAGGATTTAACAATGATTAACTTTAGAGGAAACAACAAAAGTACGTGTGATGGAAAATAACAGCTACAAAACAAAAAAAGCTCTAAAAGAACACTACAACTGGTAGACAAAACACACATACGTAGAATGTTAATAAAATAACAACACGAAGAAACAACAGGAGATACTAATAAAATTTACTAAGAAAATTGTCAGGCTCGCGCTTCCTAACGTCTAAGTGCGATGCAGCGCACACAACTACAAATAATTAAAAGCTGGTTATAATAAAACAACAGTTTTAAAAATCACAATAAAAAGTTCCATACGGACCAGGTCAGCTCTTGGTACACGTTTGGGATTTCACGGGGTGTCGCTGAAGATCTCGCCAGCTTGGCAGACGACGAGGGTGTCCGGAATTGCAGCCGTCTCAATACGTTGCACGGGTCACTCCATGCTCGTCACCCACGCGAGACTCGCGACACCGACGACCGCACTTGTTGCTGGCTGTACGCCAACTGCCGATTTCAAAGCAGTCAAAACACTTTCGGGACGTCCCGTCCCCTCTCGAGGCCATTTTTTTTCCTCGAACACATGTCTCTCCTTTCGGTACAGGTGTAGGGAAGACGCGGCGGCGCCGCCGCTGCGTCACTAGTCGCCGGATGTGATTTTCCCAACACAAAAGCGCCCTTCCTTGGGCGATGGGGCGTGCGGGCGAAACGAGGATTGCAGACGTTTGTGACACAAACGTTGATGAGGTTACCGGTTACTACATTTTTTCGCTGTTCTCGTGGAAACTACCTCACCTTCTCTACATTAAAGAACCTAATTTAGTAGTTGACTGCTGCAGGTGCTAGAGTCATTCAGTTACCGTTGGTGGTCCTCTTCACAATCACGCGCTGCTTTGTTTTCAAAATACACTCACACCTCCAGCCGCTCCACGACATCAACATTCACGTGCACTTACTCACATGCATATTCGTAAAGACTATAGCATTCATTTGCGCTCACAATCATATTGAGTGACATCCTCTATACCATCTATCATATTCACACCATGAATAAGATAATATAATTAAGTAAGGAAAAGAGGATAAAAGTGTGAGTTAAATCCGTACCAGGTGCCTTTAAAAGAACTTGCTGATGCGCTAGTTGGTGTAAGCCTCCTTGGTAAGACACAGCATAATCGCAAATAATTTTTGTGTTCTTTTAAGTTTGGGAGCTGGGAAGTGCGTATATGAAGATCTCCTCAGCATTTAATTCCTGTTACTAGAGAGACTCAGTGGTGACTATTATCACTCTTAGCCACCCGGTTAACTAAGATTGAATAATACGATTCTCAATGACTGCAGTAAGCAGGCATGTTCGTATAGAAAATTTATTTGCAGGCAGCTTATTTCTGCGAGCTGTCACATCACCTGTAAATGAAAAGGAAAGCCTCACAACCATCATGTATCAAGCCTTCAAGCAATTAAATATGTATCACAGTAATAACAAGAAACACTCGTGGTTGTCTGATATATGGGCATCACGTAAGCCAAAAATTGTAAGTGGACTGCATTAAACCCACTCCACCCCACCGAAAAGTTTGTGGAACGCAATATTTTCGATAAAGCTATCCGCTTCGTCTGAGCACATAACCTTCAAATAGATGTTCCAGCCTGCAGTAATAATGCGACCTATGCGGCTACCTGCCGGGCTGGAGGGGCCGCGCATTGAAAAAAAAAAAACGAAAATTCGCATTTGCAGTCGAGCCCACGTTCCGTAAGCTTTTGTGGGCGGGTCATGTGCTTTAATGCATTTAAAAACACGCATATGACCAATGAAGACGCAACACAGCAAAGTGCACTGACTTCACGAATATATCTAGGGTTCTAACAGCTAATCAGTCCGTGTCATGCCAGTGTAGTTGGCGTGGGAAAATTGATCGAATATTGTGCTTTCGGGTGTTCGTTTTCAGTCACCGTGCGTGCAAGGTGCGTGTCTGGAAGCGATGTATCACGCTGCTCGTTTAGCAGCGTACGAACCAGTTCGAAGCACGTTCTATTGCGTATTAAGCGTGCCGTTACACGTACTATATTGGCTCATTCAGCGGTGCGTGACAAAAACTGCTACCTCACGACTCATGCCGCTTTCTGCAACTGCGTAATGCCAGTTCCTAATCGTAATAACGTTTTGGTGAACTCTATAGCCCCAGGCTTAACAAAACAGTCCTCGGGTAGCCGGTTATCGCTCGCACCGTCGCAAAGAGTGTGCGATGGGACAGACATCTTATGGACGGGTAGTATGTCTGATGTCCATCAAAGGAGCGGCTAGTTGTGCGGACAGCGGCGGGGGCCCGTGAAGCTGGGCCTGCAGGGGGCGAGTCCAGCAAAGCGAACGCGCGATCTGCGCTCGGAAGCACCGAGCAAACACTAAACTGTCAGTAATGCAGGAGCCCTGTGCGCTCGCATTCGAAATAGGTCAGCAAATTCGGGGTGGTGGCCCGATGAGCATCCTCATGCAGCGAACCGCGGGATTAATGGCGGTGGCAACGCCCACTCAGGTCTCACCACGGCGCGCCCCCGGCCGTCTTGGCAGCAGTTGCTATTAATAGCACCCCCCCCCCCCCTCCACCATCCTCCAGCACAGATTCCCCACCAGCCTAGGATGAGCCGATCGATTGGCCAGATCTGGAACGAAACCATTTGATGATGACGGTATAAATGCCGTGTGCCATGAGTGCATGGAGGGCAAAGTCTGCAAGGTGCTTGCGGACGGCGAGATGGGCTCGTCTCATCGAGCCTACAATTTCGATTCACTGACGCTCGCCTTTCCGATACCCTGAGCCACCTGCGAGAGCGCAGATGCGTCATTGAAATTAAAATAAATTCTGGCGTTAAACGAGTCAAGACCACACAACCACGCAAATGATTGTATACTGGGGGAGTCTCCAGATTAAGTGGCACAACATAGTGTACTTCAATGTCCTCCTAAGCCTGAGGTGCGTCCACCTTCTTTTTTGTTATTGATGAATTTTGCTCTCATCGAATTGGGGCGGTCGCGGCTGAGAATCGAAATTGCGTCCTCGTACGTATGGTGGGCTTGCAGTCAGAGCCGCAAGCCCACGATGGCGGCCCTCGGGATTTTGGACCTATAACCATATCGTGCTGAGCACGCTTTTTTTTTTGAACCAGAGAAAGGTGGATGCTAGGGAGGCAGAAGTAGGGTGGACAGATGAAAGAATGCCATTGCTTACTTGTTCTTGCATGTACATCAACAATAAGTAATCAACAAAGCAGGAAGTAGGTGCACGAACACTGTGGTCTCCGCCTAGCCTTCGCCCCGTCACGGTGGTCTAGTGGCTAAGGTACTCGGCTGCTGACCCACAGGTCGCGGGATCGAATCCCGGCTGCGGCGGCTGCATTTCCGATGGAGGTGGAAATGTCGTAGGCCCGTGTGCTCAGATTTGGGTGCACGTTAAAGAACCCTAGGTGGTCGAAATTTCCGGAGCCCTCCACTACGGCGTCTCTCATAATCATATGGTGGTTTTGGGACGTTAAACGCGACATATCAATCAATCAACGTGTGTAGCACTTTGCCAGACAGAAACATTGCATGCTTGTTACCAGTGCCTACATTCCTCGCATATACTAGCCAAATAGTCACTTTCCAAAGTTAAGCAAGGCTCTTTAAATGCACAAATTTCCAGAATCTTTGCGCTTTCCAATTTTTACATTTCTTTTTCTTTTCCGTCTGCCAGACGCAGACACACGTATATTAGGGGTATTCCATAAAAACGTACACAACGTCGTGACAGCGCAACCATTAACATAGTCGCTAATGGAAGAACGCAAGTGTGCGTATTTTAAAACTCTGGCTAAAGTTACGTATAATATATATATATATATATATATATATATATATATATATATATATATATATATATATATATATATATATATATATATATATATATATATATATATCTTGATTGATTGATATGTGGGGTTTAACGTCCCAAAACCACTATATGATTATGAAAGACGCCGTAGTGGAGGGCTCCGGAAATTTAGACCACCTGTGGTTCTTTAACGTGAATATATATATATATATATATATATATATATATATATATATATATATATATATATATATATATATATATATATATATATATATAGCGGCACTCAGGCAATGCGGACGCTTAACCCCTTCGTCTTCATCGTGCAGATGCTGCAGCTCTTCCCGGACTTGCTGTTCTCTGTCAGCGGTGGAAACGCCATCTTGACCACGGACACGTGGACTGCGCAGGCATTCAACGCACCGACACTACACGCACCAGATATCCTGCTCTTCGTGGCAGTTGAATCTGAGTTGCGTCACTACAAGGCAACCAGTGCAATCGACCTACAAGCAGCGCCACCACGGATAACCACGACTACAAAAGCGCCCGCACCAAACAACGCAGGCTGTGGGCACAGCGGCACTCAGGCAATGCGGACGCTTAACCCCTTCGTCTTCATCGTGCAGATGCTGCAGCTCTTCCCGGACTTGCTGTTCTCTGTCAGCGGTGGAAACGCCATCTTGACCACGGACACGTGGACTGCGCAGGCATTCAACGCACCGACACTACACGCACCAGATATCCTGCTCTTCGTGGCAGTTGAATCTGAGTTGCGTCACTACAAGGCAACCAGTGCAATCGACCTACAAGCAGCGCCACCACGGATAACCACGACTACAAAAGCGCCCGCACCAAACAACGCAGGCTGTGGGCACAGCGGCACTCAGGCAATGCGGACGCTTAACCCCTTCGTCTTCATCGTGCAGGTGAGAAGGGAACATGGAATTTGTATTCGATCAGACAACCGTTTCTTGCTTGTGCTGCTGTGCCCGCGGCAGTTTTGTGGAATTGTGTCAATATGTATAGACCTAGCGAAGAAATTATTGCTCCTTGGGGGCGATATTGAAACAAACCCTGGGCCTGAGCTAACCCAAATCGCAAGACAGATAAAGGAAATTGCTTCCGACATAAAAGAGATAAAAGAGAAGCGTCTGACCGATATTGATAAAAAGCTTGACGCAATAACGGAACTAGAAAAGAAAGTCGAAGCTTCTCACGGTGAAATATTAAACATGAAACAGGTAATTGAAACACTGCAAAAAAGAATAGATGACCTTGAAAATCGAAGCCGCCGGTCAAACCTTATTGTGTACGGCTTAGCTGAACAGGAGGGAGAAACAAGTGAAAGCTTAGAACAAGCCGTAAACGAAGGTATTATTAAAGAAAAACTGGAACTTGAACCAGTTGCAATCGAACGTATACACCGATTAGGGAATGCACAGCCAAATAAAGTCAGACCAGTGATTTTCAAACTGCTGGATTCTAGACAAAAAAATGGAATACTCAAAAATGGGTACAAACTGAAAAACTCTGGCTTGTCCATTGGTGAAGACTTCTCGCGTAAAATACGGGAAGTCAGAAAGAGGCTTTGGGAGAGTGCAAAAGAAAATCGACAGAAACACGAGAAGGTGTCACTAGCCTTCGACAAACTCTATATTAATGGCCAAGCCTTCGTTTGGAATAACGAAAAAAATGACAAAGTTCTGCTCCGTCAAAAAAAGGACGACACGAAGGGGCGGCCTTACACTCGTCAAGGCACAAAATTAAAGAAATAACTGTACTGAATATAAATGCTAGAAGTATTCTAAACAAAATCGAAGCTCTTGAAAATCTGTTGCTTGAATATGAACCTGATGTTGTGGCTATTACTGAAACATGGCTCACCCCTGACGTGTACGACTCTGAAATTGCTCCCCCAAGTTATTCTGTAATCCGCAAGGACCGTCTGACGCGAGGGGGTGGTGTTGCTCTGCTGATAAAGAATCGCTTTTCCTTCCACGTTTTGGCGCACAATTTAGAAGCTGAAGCAGTCTTTTGTAAACTCACGTGTGACTCAGGGACTGTGTTCATTGGGTGTGTTTACCGGAGCCCGTCATCGGGTCATGGAAGTATATCGGCCATTCAAGAATTCATGCATCAAAATGTGAGAAATTCGAAAGTACTGCTGATGGGTGATTTCAATCTTGCTGATATAGAATGGAATACTATGCATCACTCGTCAGCAGCCTCTGAAGCTCTCTTTGATATTATGCTTGCCTTTAACCTTCAACAAATCGTAACTGAGCCTACGCGCACACAAGGTGCCGTTAAAAACATCCTGGATCTTATCCTTCTCAGCCAACACTTCCCGATAAGTGCCGTTAAATCGAGTATTATTGAAGGCATTTCGGACCACGATATACCGCTATGCATTCTACCTATTAGCAATACCCAAATCAATCGTGACGAAGTGTCTGTGATTGCTGACTTTCAAAGAGCAGACGACAACAGCATACTAACACACTTAGACTACGAGTTTGCCAACTTTTCACAACTCGCGTCGGACGCATCATGTGACATAGACGCTCTATGGATTAAGTTCAAATCAATTATATTTTTTTGTATCGATAAGTATGTTCCCCAAAAAACTAGAAAACAGCAGAGGTCAAACCCATGGATCACGCGTGAAGTTATTCACTCAAAACGTCGCGTGAATCGTCTTCGTAAAACAGCAAAAAATAACCAAAGCCAGTCGATAACTTTAAAACTGCAGAACGCTAAGACTGATCTACGAGATAAAACCAAAGCGGCAAAAGATCATTACTTTAACGTAACTCTGCCGAGTTTCCTTGCAAATAACCCTCGCAGGTTCTGGAAACATTTCAGTGTAAAGGGGGCAGTGACACAACTATCTGCAAAAGAAAACAAGATAAAGCTGAGTCATTTAACAACTTTTTTCAGTCTGTATTCACAGCTGAAAATAAAAATGTACCCTCTATTAGTTCGCGCATTACCACGACCATCGATGACCTAATCATTACAGATGCCGGTGTCATGAATCTTTTATTGAAAATTGATCCCAGGAAATCTAGTGGTCCCGATAACATTCCGAACGAATTTCTTAAAAGGTACGCGGAATGGAGTAGTAAATATCTCGGAATAATTTTTAGGAAATCCTTGCAGCTCGCTAAATTACCGTCTGACTGGAAATTAGCTAAAGTCATACCAATACATAAATCCGGAGATAAAGTCCTGGTATCGAACTATAGACCTATATCTCTTACAAGTACATCGTGCAAACTACTAGAACATGTTATTTTTAAACACATCACATCTTTCCTTGAACAAATACATTTTTTTTCTCCCAACCAGCATGGATTTCGAAACGGTTTATCAACTATTACACAATTGACCGAAGTTGTACATGACCTTGCACATAGCCTCAATCGCCGCAGTCAAACAGATATGGTCCTATTAGATTTTTCAAAAGCATTTGACAGTGTCTGCCATAACAAATTAATTGCGAAATTGGAAGCCATCTTAGGTAACACTTCATTCGCCAGTTGGATTAAGGACTTTTTGCTCAATCGAAAACAATTCGTATTCTTTGAACAAGCTACATCGAAAACCGTTTCTGTATCATCAGGCGTACCACAAGGATCAGTTCTTGGACCATTGTTATTTTTAATCTATATCAACGACATTGCAACAAACATCGACTCTAACATAAAACTTTTTGCTGACGATTGTGTTATATATCAGGAAATCAATAGCCATACAGACCACCTTGCGCTGAGTGCCTCCCTAAACACAATATCCGAGTGGTGTAAACAATGGCAGATGTCAATAAACGTAAAAAAATCCGCTGTGATCACAATAACTAAAAGAAAACAGCCCTCAATATTCAACTATGCAGTCGACGGCACCATGCTACCTAAAGTAAACCAACATAAATATTTAGGGGTGACGCTTACTTCGGACCTTAACTGGACCCAGCACATAGATAACGTTTCCGCAGCAGCACTACGCAAGTTATTTTTTCTTAAAAGAAGCCTAAAACTAGCTCCCACCCCAATAAAGCTGCTTGCCTATAAGACATTTATAAGACCGATTTTAGAATATGCCAACGTGGTTTGGTTCCCGCATACAAAGACTAACATAAGGAAACTGGAAGCAGTGCAAAGAAAAGCGATAAGATTTATTCACAACAGGTACAGGCGCACTGACTCCCCAACTTACCTTTTAAACGCATCCAATCTAAAAACGCTGCTAGAAAGGGCGAAAGAAGCCCGCTTAAAATTCTTGTTTCAGATAATTCACAACAGTTTCAAGATAAACGTGTCGAAGTACATTTCGTTTTCCGAAACCCGACCTACACGCCAACAGCATCCCAATATACTAACAGAATATTCATATAGTAATGAAACCTTCAAGCATTCTTTTTTTCCACTTGCCATTAGGGAATGGAATCAAGTACATCCATCGATCACAAACACCAAATCATTCTCGGAATTTGTTAATAAAATTGAAGGCACAAGCAACTAATCCTCGACACAGAAAGGATATAACTACAGGCCTGTCTCAATAGTGTGATAAATGTATTCATTGTATATATTTTGGTAAACGCTATTTGTTCTTGCCTTATATTTATTGTAACCTCTTTTTTTACATTTATTAGATATTTCATTGTTCCTGAAATGTTTTATGTTTTATATATTGCACTTTTTGTATTGCCCTCCTGCTACGCTCTCAGATGAGAGCAGCAGTATTGGAAATAAATAAATAAATAAATATATATATATATATATATATATATATATATATATATATATATATAAACGGGTACGTTTCCCGCCAGCCTGTAGCACTATTATATAAAACTATCATAGCTATTGATTGATTCTGTTGTTACCATCGTAAACGGGTATCTGCGACAGAGATGGGGTAGATCCCACTACTCACCGCTGGCCCACTAAAAATGAACAGGGCGAAAGTTACCCCAATAAATGAGCCAGTCAGATTATTTTCCTTAAAGAACCCCAGTTGGGGCAGTTGAAACGAAAAACGAGCAATTGACATGGCCAGCGCGTAGGCACGATAACCGCTGGTCATTATGAGTCACTGACTGGATTCCAAGAGACAAAAAATGAGGTGTGCAGATGAGATTAAGAAGCTGGGAAGCATGACGTGGCAGCAGAAAGCACCGGAGCGGTTTGATTGGCGGAACATGACAGGGGGCTTAAACATATATATATATATATATATATATATATATATATCGGCGGCAGATACGTTGAAATATGAACCAACTATAACCCAGCAAGAAACCATCCAGAAAGCTCTTTGCTTTGCAGTGGGTGTAGTGAGGCTGATAATGAATATAGTGGTGGTGATGACGATGATGACACCGTTAAGATCGTTCTCTAAGGTTAACTGGTCAGAAGTGTTTAGTATGGTGCGGTAGATAACGCAGTCGTCTATATTACTGGTTACGTGCATAGGTAACTTGGTTTACAGAGATGAAAAGTATAGCAAGCCAAGAACAGACCCTTGACGTATTGCTGACGTTACTAGAGCAAGAGTAGGTATATGATGGTTACTTACAACGACGTATTATGATTTATTATTACACAATGAACTCTGTTATTCGTTTAACGATGGTGGGATGTAAGTTCACATTCGAGAAAGTTTCGTAAGCAGCCGCCGAGGAGCCACTTTATCCAACGCCTAAGCGTATATTCAAGAAAAAGAGCGTCGGTCTGAACGTTATCGGCGATGTTAGTACATGAATGTCATGCAAGAAGACTGCTTGCCGCGTTTCACACCCCTTGTAGAAGCTGTGCTGTGAAGGATGAAAAAGTGTTTGCTGTCACGAAAGCTTATTGCGTGGACGTAAATGACATGCTCCATGAATTTGCAGCGAATGCTTGTTAGGGAAATGGGGTGGTAGTTTAATAAAGAGTTTCTATCACCTGCTTTGAAGACCGCAGTGACCTTCCACATCTTCCAGTCGCATGAAATGTTTTTGGAGAAAATGAGTGATAATACTGTGACAAGAAAAAAGTGAAGCGCTAACGTTTTTTGGGGGGTTTAGGGATACTTACATCCATGCCAGCAGATGATAATATTTTATTTTGTCTATATGGACAATATTTAACTCACAAAAAACTTGATTGCTGGCCCGTCAAGATTGTGAATAAAGCCAAGCGAGGTAAATAGGAATGTATGTTTGATTATTCAGTAAAAATCTTAGCAAACCGTTGCTCCACCGTTGAGCATGCAGATTTGCGCTATGTTCGTCAGCAATCACTTCACAAGAATAATTTATTAGTAGTGCCACGCGGTTTGTCAGCCTTTAGTGTTTTCCTAAACTGCCTGGAAATAGCTTGCAATAGCTTGGGAATATATAAAAGGAGCTGTTTGCTTGACTCAGGGCTGAAAGATAATTGCGGTCAGCTTCATAATACTTGTCCTATTCATCTGGTTGACTTGGACGTTTAGCAGATAATGCTCGAAAAGATAGTTGCTCTGGAATTGCACACCACCACCGCGAGTGCAAACACAGTCATCTTGGTGCTAAAGGAAGCTCAGTAATTTTGACAGAACATCATCAACTATGCCATTAATTGGCCACGTTTTGGTAAGTATTAGTACGTTACTTTCAGAGGGTATACAATACAGTGCTATAGATAGTTCCCGTGAATGTTAGTGAAAACAGTAGAAGTGAGAGAGTGTTACTACATAGAAACAACAACAGGTGTCAATTTTTTTCCTCCCGGTGCCTCGAGTGCTACGAAAGTTTGGTTCGTCCTCAAAGTAGCGCGTCTGATTTATGTGTGGCGTTTTAAAGTGTGCAAAAAATTATTTGTTTTCGCTTCTCGCAAGCGCTATCACTTGTTTTCGAGGATATTGGAGTGAGCGTGAGAAGCCTTCACGTTGCCCCACCGCGGTTGTCTGCAAAGGTACTCCGCCGCTGACCCGCAGGTCGCGGGATCGAATCCCAGCTGCGGCGGATGCATTTTCGATGGAGGCGAAAATCTTGTAGGCCCGTGGGCTCAGATTTGGGCGCACGTTAAAGAACCCCAGTTAATCGAAATTTCCGGAGCCCTTCAATACGGTGTCTCTCGTATTTATGGTGGCTTGGGGACGTTAAACGCCACATATCAGATATTAGGCTTCTGCACAGAGGTGTGCTTGGTGAGCATGGGTAATGCGATGAGAAACGGGGATACTGCGCAAGGGCAGCTGCTTTTCCCCAACCACGTATGTCGTCTCACTTCCTGCGACGCTGGTAATGACGGCAGCACGTCATACCGATATTGCTCTGGAATCGCTCATCCGCTGCTCATCGACCAATTTGGACGCGCACGCGAGCTTGTGGCAAGAGGCGCTCGCTCTGCGCACCTCCAAGTCGCGCGTGGGCGGTCGCTTCGGAAAGGCGCGCCGACGCGAAAGCTCGCCGGTGCAGAGGTCATGCGTGGCGAAACATCTCTTCGCTCGTTGGCGCGGAGCCGTGTGCAAGCAGGAAGCGCGGAGCAGACAGGTATCGCGTTCGCAGCCTCATAAGCGATCAGCGACTCGAAGGGTTCGATATGCAGTATGCACGCCGAGACAAACGCGGCGACGCATGGCTGATGCACGCACGCTTTTTTGCGAGTCCAAACGAAAGCTGCTGCAATGGATTAAAAAGCAGACAATGCTGAGCTGGATAACGTGATCGATCTCTTGCGTCCGGCCCGGTCTGCCGGTTACAGTGCTCTTTCTTGCACAACCCTCGCTCACTCTACTGAGCTCACATCGAGTGTGCCGCGATTCGCATTCGAGCGTCGCTCCATGCGTGGGAACACGAACGCATATAGATCCGCGCCGCGAGCTGTGACCCGTGCCACGTTGGGAAGGAATACTAGTATACGTTCGCACGACCGGTTTGTCCTTCCTAGTGTAAAGTAACATGAAGTATTCAAGTACTTAAAGAGGGCACTTTTTGTAGTTTTTAAACTGCGCAAGGTTTGGATTGGGCGTAGAACACGAGAAATGCTTGAGTAACTGGCTTCCTCGTTATTTATCATCTTCCACCTCATCATCATAATCCTGGCTACGCCCGCTGCAGGACAAAGGCCTCTCCGATGATGCGCCAATCGACCCGGTCACGTGCTTTCTGCTGCCACGTTATACCTGCGAACTTTTTGATTTTATCTGCCCTACTAACTTTCTGTCTCCCCCTCGTGCATTTGCCTTCTCCAGGAATCCAGTCGGCTACTCCTGATGGCAGCTATTATCCTGCCTACGGGCTACGTGTCCGACTCATGTCAATTTCTTCTTCTTGATTTCATCTATTATATCCTTAACACCTGTTTGTTCTCTAACCCACTCTGCTCTCTTCTTGTCTCTTAATGTTACACCTATCGTTTTCCTCTCTATCACTCGCTGCGTTATTTACCTTCTTATTGAGGGTTAGTGGCACATTACCATCCATTATTTGAGAATGCTTGCCGAATGTGATCCACTACATCCTTATTATTCTAGTTATTTCACTCTCTTGGTTCAGCTCCATGGTTAGTATCCTGTCCTAAGTACGCATATTCCACTGAAGAATAGAAGTACGTCGTTCAAGTTACTTTTGAATTCGGCAGCAACGCCCACGACATGTCCCAGAGGGCAGTCAAGTAGATCACATGGTCCTTATTCCCTCCGTGTGGGGTGACATCCGCAGAATATGCAATCTTATTACCACGCTCATCACATAAGCTACGTGAAGAGTAGTGTTGTTAGTGGAACTGCGCCAGAGCCCAAGAGAAAAGATGAGAAGAATGCAAAACGCCGATGTGTAGTAAAAAACTCGGCGAAGCTATAGCTCAGACTTTCTCTTCTGTTTGACAAAGTCAGGCAAGATAAACCTCCAAGACCCCGCGCCTCGTTTGAGCGACAAGAAGAGGCCCAATGAGGCTGACCCTCGGTACGGTGCCGAATGAATTTGCGTGGCCTCACGCGACAGGCACCCCAGGCCGCGCTTTGTGACTTCTACAGTGCGGAGGTCAACCGCCTCGGCTGTGCAGCTCCTTCTAGGCCATGCAAACACAGCAACGGGGCAACATGCCGAGAGTCGTATGGCTCCGACCTCCAAAAGCAAACATGCGCCATGATGACCTCGCTGCTTCGCGACTCGAATGTCAACCCTGCAGGAGACGCGAGCAGACCTGTGGCGAGCAGGACCCGTGTCCGCACTGTCGCGTCGCGCTGTCGCCTCGGCACGCGACGGACTTCACGCAGAGCGCTCGCGACAGCGCGTATGAGCACTCGGGTGGCTGACTCAAGGCGGAACGCATCAAAGGCTCCACTCGGCGCGCTCCGTGACCGAGGCACGGCAAACGCACGACCCATGGAATGATCTGCTTGACGAGCTACGACAACATTGGTCTCGAACTGCGCCCGCGGGCTCATCAGAAGGTCACTGCGAGGCTCGAAGGAATGCCCACTGCCTTGAGAGCCGTCGAAAGCAACTTAAAAATGTGTGATAAGACGAGAAAAGTTCTCCCCATCCTGTCTTGCTCTCCCTTTAGAGAAAGAGAATATATATTTGCCCAGCCCGAATTTAGCATGAATGTTCTCAGTTCGCAGGCGGAATATACAATGCTGTAGGGTGCAGTGCATATACGGATGTACTGCGCTGAGTTTGAGTTAACTTAGTGCGGAATAACTGCAAGCTGCTGACTTGATAACGAGGTGGTATAAGCAATAATATTGAAGATTAAGATTTATATAAAAACGCCGTGTGCTTCCATTCGCTGTTAGCACACGCATATTTTCATACATCATGACTTCATGTCCTGCTGGCAAATAACAACTTCAAATGACAATGACGAACTAGTAGGAATAAACTTTGTGGAGTGCGGTGATCAAAAAGACGCTTTCTATACAAACAGAGTGCGATGGTCGGTAGAGGAAACCGGTCAGGCCACACTTGTCCAGATCAAACGCGCCGCAGGGATGAGAGGCGTTCGCTTGAATTATATAGCACTGGCATTACCTAAAAAGTACACACTCTTTGCGCGTTAACTGAAATCGTTGCATCTACGCTACTGCATGGTGGGCTTCAGGAGGTAAAGGGGGTGAAGTAAAGACGACAACGTCGTACCTGCGTTAAGAACAACAACGAAGAAAGTCACGCACAGAAGTGAGGTGCAGTCTTTCATTTGAGTGGTGAATACTTATTTATTTAATTATTTATTTGTTTGTTTACTTATTTATGTCGTAATACCCTCCAGGCCAAAGGCATAATAGAGGAGAGTGAAACACAATTTTTTATTTATACAATGACAGCTAATAATAAAAACTAAAAAATACGTTGCAAACGCACAATTGTAAACGCGGTGTATATGAGCCGCACTTGCGCTTCATTTATTAAATGCGAAGCATTTTTATGCACATTGCTAACACTTTGGGCATCTATCTGCGTATATGTTTATCTGTCTATCTAGCCACTTAAGTCTGGAAGCTCTCGTCATTATTCACTTAGCATGGCGTGAACCAAAGTTAGTGTGGGAGGGTTAGATGGTTTCAAGAATATGACGTGTCGGTCAGGACATGAATAATGTCCCGATTCCGTCACGTACGTCACCAAACACTTTGCGCCAGACAGTGGCACATTCCCAGGGGTGGGTATGGGGCACTGAATGCTGGACGGCAGAATCGTGCTTATAGTTTTGACGTTGTCATTCATTGCGATCGCATCCGCGTTTGGCGCCGTATTCTACTGGCTGTACTCGCGTCGCCCGGCGGACGCCGCCGAGTCGGACGGGTCTTCGAAGTGACTTGTGACGTAAACGCCTTTGAATACCGCTCGGCCCGATCCCCCGTGATCATGAACTACATCTTGGAATATACATTCTACTGTTGTCATTTTTATATTCTTTTGATGCACGTGAATTCTGTGACAGCTGCACATTGAGATTTTTGTTGCGTGTCCTGCCGTTTGGTATTTTAAAGTCTCACGGTTTTAGTCTCACGGTTTAGACAGAACCCCAGGTGATTGACACTTAGTATCTATATACTCAGGAACGACGAGAACACACATGGACAATTTTAATTAGTGAGCGTTAAGAAAAACACGACATTGTCAGCGTTTACCCAACGAATCCTATAAATAAATCCGAGGGTTCCAGCAGTAATTGAACTCAAGCATTCTGCGTGTCAGTGAAGCATTCTACCGCACAAAGCCACGCCAGTTCTCGGAACTACTTTTCAAATAGACCCTCATGATCGTGCTGGCTATACAATTTTAACGCATTAGCGTTGAAAAGCTCGTTTCGAAAAACTTCCGGTGTCAGCGTCGGTGGCGTCGTTGGTCGTGAGCGAAAAATCATCATCATATGTGTGACCGAAAGATCGAGAACGACGCAAATAAAATAAAACAAAGAATAAATTATTCATTTGTGGGGTTTACTGTCCCAAAACCACCATATGATTATGAGAGACGCCGTAGTGGAGGGCTCCAAAAATTTCGACCACCTGAGGTTCTTTAACGTGCACCCATATGAGCACATGGGCCTACAACACTTCCACCTCCATTGTAAATGCAGCCACCGCAGCCGGGATTCGATCCCGCGACCTGCGGGTCAGCAGCCGAGTCATTAGACCACCGTGGCGGGGCAAAGTAAAGAATGAAAAAAAAAAAACCCTCGGTAAAAGTGGGAATGGAACCCGGGTCGTTTAATTGGGTCCGAGTGGGGATAGAAACCGCGGTGTTTGCGTAGAAAGCGGGTGTCCTACCACAGAGCCACATGTCTGCTTAGAAATACAGTGAAAATAACTTCCTCTATTTGTAAATGCAGCGAAAGTAACTTGCGTACTTTACCACCACACGCGTCCTGTATACATGCTTCACAATACATCTAATATCGCTGTATTAATGTGTGGTGCAAGTGTACATTGCGAACGGGCGTCACATCATGTGATTATGACGACTTCATGATTTCAAGCAGGCCTTTCACTACAAAAGGCACACACGACGCTGTGCCTTTTTCCCTTAAGCCCTCTTAATGGGTGCATAACAAGCTCAAAAACATTGCACGAGCACAATTACCCGTGGTTCAAAGCACTCTGCCCAGTACACAGAATGCAGCCGTATGCGAAAGCTTCACTCACACAAGCCATATTGCCCCGCCGTGGTGGTCTAGTGGCTAAGGTACTCGGCTGCTGGCCCGCAGGTCGTGGAATCGAATCCCGGCTGTGGTGGATGCATTTCCGATGGAGGTGGAAATGTTGTAGGCCCGTGTGCTCAGACTGGTTCACGTTAAAGAACCCCAGGTGGTCGAAATTTCTGGACCCCTCCACTACGGCGTCTTTCATGATCATATGGTGGTTTTGGGACGTTAAACCTCACATATCATCCCTACAAGCAATATTGCAATCAGTACGTGCTATAGAGAAAAGATATCGCTATCGCGTTACCGAAGCTTAAGCGTCTCTCAGTTTTTATAAACATTACATATGTACTCCTATGATTCAGCCGTCGCGTCAGGTTAACGTCAACTCTAGTTAGGTGACATGGGCGGAAATTGATTGATATAGCAGTGTCTTGGGCTATCGCGAACACTAACGCTTTATATCACTTTAGCGCTTCAGATAGCTATGCTCCTGTCAGCATCATTGCGAAATAACTGGTTATATAATAATAATAATAATAATAATAATAATAATAATAATAATAATAATAATAATAATATAATAATAATAATAATAATAATAATAATATAATAATAATAATAATAATATATGGGCTTTCACGTCTGAAAACCACGATATGATTATGAGAGACGCCACAGGTTATATAAACATCTGCAACTCTTCAACATATGTCTGTGCGTGAACCAGTTGCACATTTATTTGGCATGGTTTCATAACGTGTTGCTCAATAAAAAATTACAACATGGTCACCTTCCCTCCGTACGCTTCGCATAACGTCGATTCCTAAGGTACGTGAATCTGTTGAACTTTATTTATTTATTTATTTACTTATTTATTTATTTATGGCGATGTATAAACCAGGTGAGTATTTTTTTAATTCTAGCTGCCTAACAAGGAGAAAAAATAGCCACTGTAAGCGTAAACAACGTATTCGCTCGTTCCCACACGCACTATGCGAGCATTTCAGGGCGCCGTTGGCAAAGCAATAGGAAGACTTGCTGCAGCGCAGTCCTAGTTTAGACGCAATAAAAATGTCCTCCGCCGCATGCTCTAGAATTACTAAAGCAGCCTGGATGTGAGATTAAATCGGTGATACTCAAGATCGCGAAGTATTTCCGGTTCCACATTTTAGCATTGTAGGTTAGGGCTGCCAAAAGTCATGTCATCTGCAGTATGGCTTCTGCAGCAAGACGATACGGCCACTTTTTGGTGCTTTCGTCTCACAGCAGATCTGTCATTTCTCTCAACATGTTTGTTGACCAGCGACATAATACGCCCGACGAACGCGAGTTGGTCTGATTTGTTGTAGCGGGCTTAAAATACCTATAATGCTTCCGGAAATCATCCGTGAAGGGCTCTGCTCACGACGGCGCCTACGGTGATTGAGATGGAAGCAAGGTGTCGGGCAGTGTACAGCATGAAACACGCAGAACGTGACCGGAAATTTCTGGCGCGAATTTCATTTCGTCGACCGATTCGTCATGCTCCTTAAATCTAGCAACCCCGTTTTGCGGGTGCAGTAACGCGAGCCTACTCGATCTGCGCCTGTTCGATCGCGTTATCGACAGCCGATCACGCTCCACCGAGTAGCGGAGGAGGGCAGCCGTCTAGTACGGAAACTACGCGTACACGCGCGCCACGCGAGGTCTATCATTACAGCGGCAGCCGAACCGAGTCTTTACGTTCGTTCAGCTTGCAGTGACGTTGTGAACTTCATCTGATCTAATCTGGGCCGTCATCGCGGGTTCGGCACACGACTCTTACATCACTCATGGGTCGCAGTTGACTGGAAAAGCCGCCGGCTCTGTGCCACCTTGCTTAAACAAACGGGACCCACGTTCGCTAGCTACTGTCCACGTGTGGTATCGTTTAAAAGCCGGTATATTAGCTCGGAGGTGACAATAAGCCGTTCTGGCGCAGCCGAACAGAATATGACGGTCATCTTCGATTGATGCTACCGTCAGGAAAATTTTGGCAACGCTAATGTGTCGAGCACAAGTGACCACACTTGGTCACAAGTGTGGTCACGTGTATGCCATCGTTAGTTGCTTCATTTCGCTAGTTGCCGCGCGACTTCTTGAACACATTTTTTTCTGGCACTGCAAGAAAGTGAGTGTTATTTCTGCCTTTTTAAAACAAAACTTTTTCTGAGAAACAGTGAAAATTATAATACTCCCGCTTTACACTTCAAAATCACGATATTATTACAAGAGACCCAGCCCGAAGGGATGTGCTCTCGAAATTACGACCACCTATGGGCTCTACTCATATCTAAGCACATGGGCCTTAGCACTTCTCCTCCATCGGAATGCGGCTACCACGGCCAGAATTCGCTCCCGCGAACTTCTGGTCAGAAATCAAGCACCATGACTACTACACCACCGCATCTGGTTGCTTTCTTTAGGAACATACTCATGTTCTCCCGGCGGTGGCTGCTGTGGCTGTTTTCTTGCCGAATAGGTCCCTGACGGCAGCCCGACTGATCGAGAAATCGAACCTCGATCCCCACCACCGTACGCATGCTTCTTTGCCCGCCAATATTAGCTATACTGTCTTCCTCCCCGATCTTCGTAGGAATGTTGCCGACAATCGGGAATGGTGATAGCAAAATACTGCTGTTGCTGGTGCTGCGGATGATGATGATGAGAGAGTCCCACAGGAGGGCTCTCACCTTTGAGTCGTCTTTGGTGAATGTATATTGAACGCTGTGAGTTTTATCTGCTTAGATAAATACAAGCTAACACATGACTGCTGAACAATTCCTAGCGATGGTGGAAGGAATGTATAACAGGGTGGAAGAAAAAAAATAACCTCTTAATATAATAAAGAGAAGTTTTGAAGTGGAACCGAAATTCACTAATCAAACACGCGTTTTTTTAACTACTGATTGAGAAATCAATGACATAAAAATGAAGCCAAATAAAGCAATGAAAGGATTTCCTCGTTGCATCATGCGACAATATCGTCACACACGAGCATTACCCTTGCGTGCCGCCTGATCTTATGATGAAGTTGGAATAGCAGCTAGCAGCCTATAGCAGTGTATTGGGGAATTCAGAAAGCTATCTTATTCCTTTGTCATAGGAATGGCGGACAATGCTCTCTGCGATGCCTGTCATTGCGAAGAGACACTACACCACATCCTGTGCGACTGTCCGCTGTATGACATCCAGAGACAGTCACTGGCATCCGTTCTTGCGCGCATCGACAAAAGCCAAATGTCTGTGGACACTATTCTGTTAAGTGCCCGAGAGAAGACATTGCAACAAAAGGCGACAAAAGCTCTGTTGAAATTCCTACGGGACACGGACTTCAACAAGCGGCTGTAACAGCAATGTCACACACCGCGAAAAACAAGACTGAACTATGACTAAGTGTGCGCGCGTGTGCTGACAAATGTGCTGTGTTTATCTCACTTCCCTCTCTGCTCTCTATCTTTCATCTCCCCCATCCCCCTATCATGCGCAGGGTAACAAACCGGCTGCCTATAGGCTGGTTAACCTCCCTGCCGTTCTTTTCCTCCTATTTTCCTTCATTTCCTTTTTTCAGAAAGCGATAGACCATTGATTTAAACTTACTTTCTAAGTACCCACAAGGGTATTCCCCCGAATTCCAGCACTGTACGCTGCAGTGGCTCTTCTAATGATTCAAATAAATAAGTAATAAATAAAATGGCCAGTGTGTATTAGAGAAGTTTCTGAAGTCTTCATAATTATGTTGCTGGATTTCAATTTTACGCAGCATCACACAAGTGTGATGGACAGGAGATTTATGTTAACTTTCACTTTCATATTTTTATTTGACAGCGGGAAGTGTGCAGTTGGAAACCGGACTCACGCGAAATTTGTTTCAATAGTAAACAGCAGGAGGTGACATCCCTTATACATCGAATGCTAAGGAATTGAGGTGGGTCAGTACGAGCAGCATTTGAAACCACAACATTGGGCTTGGATGGGCCACTGAATCGCATTTGCAGGCTGGAACAATTAAGTTCCAGTTAGATCAGGAACCAAGCCAAAAAGAGTAAAAGAAAGAAGAGAAAGTGCGGCCTGTGCAGAGCTCTGATGCCCTTTCGTGGTGTGTTCTATCCTTATTGCTCAGTTTCTTGCGGTTTTGAGCATGAATACGTACTTGTTGATTTTAATAAACAGATTAGGTGACCGTTTGCTGCCACACCGTTCCAAACAAGAATGTTACTACTACTACTACTACTACTACTACTACTACTACTACTACTACTACTACTACTACTACTACTACTACTACTACTACTACAACTACTACTACTAATAATATTAATAATTGCAGTCGTCTTCTCGCCATTGGTGCTTAACCGACAACAGAATCCAACGAGCGCAATCTGGTTTCTGTCATGTTGGGATGACAAATCTCAGGAGAAGCGAGAGCGCTGTCAAAAAAAAAAAAACATCAGGGAACACAAGGAAGCCACACCCACCACATGCGTGGATGATATCAGTTGCTATAGGTCAAATAATGTTTCCTGTATTTCCTATAAACACATATTCTAACTTGTTTATTCCTTACATAAACTGTATGACTTAGTGACGATGGCTTGAGCTTTCTATATATCAAGGAAAACTCAGTGCACAATGATGCAATTTGTTGTTCCCTCTCCAAAATGACGCATGTGACACGAACTGAGTGACTTTTTTTTTGCTGGGGAAGGATAGGGGGGCTTGGGCGAGGAGTGATCATTTGGATGAGGTGCGTGTCACTACATGTTTGTGGAGATATGAGATTAGTTACTTGAGCCTATTATTATTATTATTATTATTATTATTATTATTATTATTATTATTATTATTATTATTATTATTATTATTATTATTATTATTTATTATTATTAGTGGTAGTAGTATCAGGGAACCAGTAGGTGACTCCGATAAATATTAGCATTGAAATTTCCAGTACTACTCTACTACATGTTCACGGCATTGTACGTACAAAAACTCATTCGAAGTTTCAAACTGTTGTTCAAAGTATCTAATGCAGCACAGTGACACGATGTTAAACATTTATGCGAGCACTATGAGCAGAATTTGGGTTATACATTCGCTGTTCTAACCGGAAGGCGCGTTTCCTTCGTGCATCATTATGCAAGCAGCCACAACTCGACTTTGCAAGTGAAAGCGTTCTTTTTTTCACGAAGTCTCGATGCGATCGCAAAGTGCATTCCTGCAATGAGGTTCTTTCGAAATGTAGGGCGAAACGTGCATCATAGTCAAGCGATCGCTGTTAAGGAACGCAAGTACGTGCACTCATGCAGTTTAACGCCTGAGCGAAAATGAGGACGCAGCATGGTGTGGTGCGCTTTACAGCACCGCGTATTTTCTATTATGTGCAAGCAACCGGTTACCTATATGCAGTGACAAAGCGTTGCTGTGAGTGCTACCTATCATGCACCCTTATTTTGAATATCGGCTATTTTTTCTTAGTTTCTTATATGTATATGCGCCAAATTTGTTAAAACTTCCACAAATGTGTGCTTGCAAACATGAACAAAAGACTTCCCACTATTAAAAAAAAACGATAAGAACAAACCGAACAAAGCAGCGATTACAAAATCAGTTATGTTGTTACAACGAATGTTTTGTTTGTTCATTTCTTTCTTGAACATAAGTCCAGAAGCAACCAGGTTCATCAGGCGTGCCAACTACAAGTTACCCTAACGCTAGAGTTGGGTAGGGGTAAGTCTATCAGACCTGAACGTTTCTTTCTGGTCTACGAATACGTGCCTCGACCATGAGTTGAGAAATTCAGGCTGACGCGAGAATGGCATATAAATGCATGGCACTTGTGCCGTAACAATGTATTTTCATGTAGAATAACTGTTAAAAATAAAAATAAATAAATAAAAGCGTATTCAGCTGAAGGTGTCTGTTTCAATAAATAAGCATTACTGAACCAGTTGAGTAAGTCTACATTGTCAAATTTGTTGCACGTAAAGCTAAACAAAATAGCAAAGTACTCGACGTCAATCACTGAGCTGGTCCGACACTTTTCTTGTTCTCTATGGTATACGTGCTCCCTTGCGGCCCTTTTTTATTTCTTATGGGCGAAGCTTTTTAGGGTGTGGGTCTGTTTATCTACCGTCGTTGTCGTACGTTCACTAGATGGATGCATGGACAGACAGACAGACAGACAGACAGACAGACAGACAGACAGACAGACAGACAGACAGACAGACAGACAGACAGACAGACAGACAGACTAGTATCCGGACGGACGGATGAACGGACGCGCAGGGTGGGTATGTGCAATAGGGGATGCGAGTTTGCGGTAATTGGAGTATTCACTAGATGGACGCACGGACGGATGGACAGACAGACTAGAAGACGGACAGGCAGATGGACGCATGGACAGACGGACGGACGCATGGATGGACGCACAGATTGTCGCGCGGACGGACGGAAGCAAGAACGAACGGACGGACGGAAGCAGGGACGGGCTGACGGACGCTTCACCCCACTCATCATCATTCACTCCATGGGTATGCTGTGATTTTGTTTTGTTTTTACATCACATGGTTGGTGCATAATGCAATTAGAAGTTGGGCCACTATGTAGCCACGGAGCCAACTTAAAATTTTTGCCGCCAACAAACGGGGTGGTAGAGTAGCTAATTTGGTGCAATGCAGCCATTAACGCAAAAATAGGCAACCGAGCATAATATATCAAAGATTTAGCAAGCCTATATGTCGTGAAGGCGTCCTTTTCAAAGGGCCCGACAACCAATTTTTCTCGAGCCAGTTTTTTACGGCACAGCAGAAATCTCATCCTTGATAGTTTTTACCAGCCGCGTTTCATCACAAAACCACGTGGTTATTTTATAGGCAGTATTTACAATTGTAAAACATTCTACGTTTTATATAAAAAACAAATGTAAAACATGTGTTTTATATTAGTGGTTGTTTGCAGTTATATTAGTGGTTGTTAGAAACCTCAGTCTGTGGTGTAGCCAGGGGTATCACACCGAGCACGCCCCTCCCCCCCCCCCCCCCAAAAAAAAAACATTTGTTTTTCGTCATCCATAGAGAGCGAAAATGGACATTTTAAAAGGGTGCCCCTCCCGAAATCAAGCTGGTGCCCCTTCGGCACTGAAAAAATTTCTGGCTACGAGTCTGACGTCAGTGGATGGCACCTAAGTGCAATTGACGTTAACACGACACGATGGCTGTATCACGGGATTATATATGTAATGTTTATAAAATTTGATTGCAGTCGGAATTGACGTTTCACGAACATTATGGTCTATTTGCAAACTATTTCCGAGATCTGGCAAGGCTCTGTGGTATAGTCGATTACAACCTAAGAATAAATATAAGCTCCACCTACAGTCGCACCTTTGTCACCCCGAGAAAATTGGCATCAAATCACATTTGTTCATGTGTGTGACGCCAAATACCGTTCGCGCATTTTACATCGGCGGTTTCCCTTAGAAGACACAAGTGGGTGCCACTGGTTATGGGTAAAAGAAAACGTTGACTTCCTTCGCAATTTCTGCAAATATTTCGACAACGCTCACTGCCAAACACAGTTCTTTAAGTAAGGACGTAGAACTTTTACTTATTTTGGGGTGTATTATTTGTGTTAGCAGCCAAAAAGTATTTATGATTGCAACAGAAGCCACGTTGCACGACTCTCTCACACAGATGAGTGGTTGGTGACCCACAGTTTTCGAGGTGGTGCTTGTTCGTTTATATGTGTTTTGATTTTTATTCTTAGGTTGTCACCGACTATATGTGATTGCACGCTAAATGCTGTGGTTATTATATGTATACACGCCTGCTTAAAATGTGGCTCGTTCCATTGCGATGCGGTGTGTTCGCGAGCAAGCATGTAGAGCTTCCTTGCAGTGTCAGTTCTGGAGAACTCAATTACTATATTATTGTTTTTAGTATGGGTAGAACAGGCAGCTCGATCGGCCCGTTCATTGCCGATAATCCCAAGATGACTTCGAAGCCACTGAAAGGCTAGTCCATGTCCTTTCCCAGTTAAATGGTACGTCTATTTTGCAAAATCGAACACCAGTCGTTCGTGCGTGGGCCGCGGCGTAAGAATGAGAGAAGAGATTGCAGTGTCACCATGGAATCACTGTCCAATTTTGTGCCAGTTCATCACTAATAAATTGTGCACGAAATGCTGTGAGCTCCGCTGCCATCGATGTCGTAAGTAGGGAGGTTTTCAATTTAATTGTTGTGACTTTTATTGCGATAGCAATCATATGGACAGTCTTGGCTAGGTTTTTGCCATCTCCGCCACAGCCGCCATCATTTGCGTATACCGTATTTACTCGCATAATTTGCGCACTTTTTTTCGCGATTTTGGGGCCCCGAGAAGGAGATGCGCAAGTTTCGCGGGGATATCGCGAGCGCACACGAAACATTATACAGTTTTAGTTTGACGTACGTATCGGCTGGGCGTACGTCGAGCTTATTCGTGCAAGCATTGCGCATGCGCAGGCCATAACGGCCACGTGCTGGTCTGATGGACGTACGTGAGATTCGACACTTTTGGGCGTACGTAACGAGCCTACGTACGCGGCACGATACGTTGCGTACGCTGCATGCGAAGCGCTCAATGACTCTTTCAGTTCACCGTATTGACCGTACCGAGATACGTTTGGTTCAACTAGACGTATGTTCTTAGAAATAAAACAGCTTTTGGGTGCTTTTTAGCGCCCTCGTGCGGTAGCAGCGCAACATCGTTCCTCAATGTAAAATATACTTGGGTCGGCTTTGTTCACGGAGGAAGGAAAAGGTAAGGAGAGGCCCTGACGTCACTCGTTGTGAAGCCGCGATGAAGCCGGAAGTCGGCCATATTGAGTAGGCAAATTCTCCTCTCTTGTTTACATATGAATGCGAAGCAGAAGGCGCGACTCCCTCTCCGGCTCGGAAAGCACGTGGGCTGCGCAGCGCGTGTGTCGTGACGATCCGAAACTAATGGAATTGGGCTCATCACTCAGAGCCAGCGGGACACCTTCAGCGAAATCGCTTCGTCCGAGTAATAACAGAGAGTAACAGCTCGCTGACAACGAAGCAACTACGAGAGAATGCGCGCTAGATGCACTGACAACGGCGAGTGCTTTCACGTCATTAATTCAGCAACTGTACAGAAAACACGATCGGTCGTGCGCCTTCTACGGTTGCATTCCGCCACGCGACTGACGCAGCGTCCTGCCACTGTGTCCGTGTTCCGCGTGAAACTCACCTGCGTCAGCATTCTGCGACCGTGGTGACTTTGAGCACGGTGCTAGTGACAGTTGAACGTGGTTGCTGTTACGTTGAGATTACATGCAATGCTGGTGGAAAGTGTACCAAGCGGAACAGAAAAGGTGTTTTAATACGCACATGCAAGTTGTTACTGTACACACACAACACGAAACTACGTATGTGCACATGGTCCTCAAGGCGTCTTGCTGGGCTCAACAGCGTCGTCCGTTGTCACAAGCAGGAGCACTGCTCAACCGTCACTGACCTGCAAGGCGTTCGTCGTCATTCAGCTTCGTCAAGGTGCCCAACGCCATTTCGCTGAACACTAACTGCTTCATCCGCGTCATCCGCCACACGACACATGGATATGCACTTGTTCTACGCACTGTTGAAACCCCGTGATGGACAAAGGGATTTGTAAACGTTGCTAAGAGTAATGTAACAGCCAGACGAACACTGCGTAACCAATAACGCGGCGCAGAGCACAGATATTGTCCGCCACGACTCAGCACGAGACCTGGGGAGGCACACATTTCGCCGCCAGCCGCGGCCGCTCACTGCTAGACCAGCTTCACTGCGCAACACGTAACCGTAACAACGCCGCCATTGTGCCTACTGAATATGGCCGCCATGATGTCATTTCCGCCACATTTTTTACGCCCTGCGCCGGCTGGGCATGCCCTCTCCTTACCTTTTTCCTTCCTCCGTGGCTTTGTTGCTCTCTGCGTTCGACGCCATCGCTGCCGTTTTGCTATCTGCTTCCTATATCCATCGAGATATCGCGAGAGCGTAACGCAACGTACGCTTCGCCTCGTCACGTTTACGCACACAGCGTTTTTTTTTTCCGGACGCACGCGCGCATCTCTGGAATCGATGCGTTACCTACTGCACACGCGCAGTTCTCTCCCGTGGCATTGCTGCGTACGTGGGCTCGTTACGTACGCCCAGCTAAAAGTGTCTATTGGGGAGATTTACAATAGCACACCGCGAGCCCTTGCGGTGCGGTCGATGCTACTGCGCATGCGTCGTAACGCGAGTCGGCGTTCGCGTTCGCGACCGCACGCAGAAAATCCGAAATTGCGTGCGGTGATGGCGGCCCGCATGTGGCCTGCAAGCACTGGTTTCGAGGCTACAGTGTCGCTGTGATCGTACGTTGCGGTTCGCAGGAGGGCAAACGCTATTCTAAAACTCTTATCGCGCCCGCTTCACCCGCAACGCCCGCAGCGCTTGCAAACGGCATTCTAAGACTCCCTATTGTCTATTAGATTCTTTGCGTGCGTTTTTTGCGCACGTAGACAGCATCGCGCGGGTGCTCAAACAAGATGCGTGATGAGCGCGACAACGACCTATCAAGAATTGGCTGGCGCAGTGTTTATGATTCCCAGCAGATGGCTCTCACCACGCGTCGCGTGCGTGTAGCTAAAAGCGTTTTGATGGCATGCAAGTAACGTACGTGGACTTTTCACGTTTGCGTACCTGAAGCCCCTACGTAAGTGAAAATAAAACTGCCTATTGTGTCACAGTCGTAACGCGCGCAGTATATACATTTAAAAAACGAACAAATAAATTGGAGCGCAAACGAACTGTATTTGTTAGTTTTGAAAGAATTAGCGCGTACTTTAACCAGTCGGATCCACTCACGCGTTGTCTAGCGGGAATCGCTGGTGACGAAGTCTGAGGGGCGGTCATCTTCACGGCCGCTGCCACAGCCCTCCCGACACGGTGATACCAGAAGAGCTAAGCATCCGCAGATAATTGAAAATGCGGCGAGAATAGGCATTGGTAACTTAAACGGGTGCGCGTCAACAAAATGTAGCATCAGCATTGATGACCGGAGGTATGCACAGAATATAAATCAGTGAACCATTGGGAACCATAACAAGTCATTCTTAGTGGCAATTAGGTATTCTATATATGAGCCACACCAGGCCTTTAATCGGCTTTTGAAAAGACCATGCGCGCAAGAAAATGTATGTGTTACCAACGTCATTGGTAGTTGCGATGCTGACTTTCTAATTATATGGCAAGGTAATAAACATAACTTATGTACAGCTAATGCTGTAATGCTGTGATATAGACGCCATGTTAGCCTGATGTCAATTCTTGTTGCAGTACGTGTAGACTCGGCTTTTAGAACCATCATACAAAATTGCACATGTGCTAATACGACTCAGCAAGTCAATATCAGGAGTTGTGCGACCCCGGAGCAACACTCTGACGAATGCTACGTATGGTATTCACAGCATCAGACAGGAAATGTGAATCACACCGTACCGTACGCTTCGTTTCAATAAAACTGACGTAGTTTCATGATATTACGTCGGACGATAAGCGACCCTTGAAACGTCAATGCACTCAGCAAAACTGGTAAGCCCACTGTGCCCACACAACTACTTCCCCTACAAAAACATGTCGATCCACTTCATTATGGTTGACTCAATGCTAAAAAATGCACCATAGGCTCGCTGACTGCTGCTCTGCTACATATAAAACCGATTTACATTGCGTGGGACCAGCAGAATCTTTCTTAATACTTTGTTATTGTGTCTGATGATATTATCAGAGATTTGTTGTCCCAAAAGCCCGACATGATTATGAGAGACGCCGTATAGTGGAGGGCTCCCGAAATTTCGACCATCCTGGGGTTCTTTGACGTGCACGTACATCCAAGTACATGGCCCTCATACCTATTCGCATCCGTTGAAAATGCAGCCGCAGCAGCCGCGATTCAATTCCGCGACCTTCAAGTTGTTATTGTGTCAGACGTTAACATTGTCTCCTAAAATTGAAAAAAAAGAGAGCGTATATATATTGTATCCTGTTTCGCCTTTTTTTTTTACTCGATGCTTCACCGATTGCGCATGTTTCTCCGTCTTAGTTCTTGTCTGCTCCCGTTTTGTTTCATTGCGATAGAAATTAGATGCACACTTTCAGCTGGATTTTACCGCCGCTGTCGCCGTCATTCGCCGTGTTAGGTGTTGAGCTGTAAACGTTGTTAGTTGGCTCTCATCCTGTGCGTGTGTTGTTTTCGTGTGTCATTCGGGCCTGAGCGGCATGCTGCACGTTTCAATCTGCTTGCCGTTCTCAGCGTTACATTCTCAAATGTTGCTGTCGCATTCATTGTTTCGCCCTAGCGGCGAAACTGTCACTTTTTTCTTTTTCGATGCTTCGTGACCCAATTATTTTTTAACAGATAACGTAATCAACAGTATTTGTATGCATCGCGTGTATTTCTACAGCGCACGACACAAGCAACGGCAACACAGTGAAACGAAAACCACATATAGCCCCGCGCCACTGCAGCAAGTGCGTGCTCCTGTTCCGACTATAGCCTCCGAGATAGCCGGCGCGCGGACGCCGCGCGCCAGCAATCTTGGAGGTCATGTTTCGGCCCCTAAGTTCTCCGTTGCGACCGACAGAGATGCCACCAGTCCAAACTCGCTCCACGCCCGGTGCATCCTATTATTTCGGAGAACACTTCTTCGCTTTATGCCAGCGTGACATGAATTGACCTAATTTCATTAGGCAAGGTTGGCTGACTTGTTTGCATTTGTTGTAAAGCTGACGAAAGTTCCCCTTTATGATGTGTATCGGCAGATTGCGTATTCGCAGGGCCAGGGTTTTATTTTACATCGCCAGCAAGAAGCAACAGCTGTGAAACAACGCGTACACAATCATGCACAATCATAAGACACCCAGAACATGGCAGTGCTACTAATCCCCAATGGTGCCCCGCCATGGTGGTCTAGTGGCTAAGGTAATCGGCTGCTGACCCGCAAGTCGCGGGATTGAATCCCGGCTGTGGCGGCTGCATTTCCGATGGAGGCGGAAATGTTGTAGGCCCGTGTGCTCAGACTTTGGTGCATGTTAAAGAACCCCAGGTGGTCGAAATTTCCGGAGCCCTTTACTACGGCGTCTCTCACAATCATACGATGGTTTTGGGACGTTAAACCCCATATATATATCTAATCCCCAATGGTGGTGCTAACAGGAATAAAACGTTTATTACCTGCGCAAAAAGCAGTCGAGGTCGTTCAGCGCAGGTCATCGTAGCACTATCGCCATACCCAGTGGAGATAGCAGCATGATGACGGAGATTTATAACCTCGTGGTGTGATGTCACCATATAGGTGCTGTCTCACGTGATTCTCTAAACTAAATCGGCTGCGGCTGGGTCAGATCAGATTGCTGCTTCGGAGAGCGTGAGCACCAGGCAGTAGGCGTCAAAACGCACCCCGCCAAGGCAGTGCGCTGGTCCGGTGAAGTGTGGCTCGTTGATCCATGGAAGAGACGATCCGACAGCACCAAGGTTCCGGAGGCAGCGCAGGGCATTTCATGGTAAGATGTCTGGATAATAGACAGCAGATACATCGGCACAAAACGCCGGTGAGTTCGTTTAGCGCAGGTCGTTAGCAGAACAGCCATTGCAGCAGGATTGTCGAGCCTTATAACCTCACGGTGTGACGTCACCATCACACCGTGCCTTTCCTGTGAAACACAATTCCCATAACTTATTAGGGACATTAGCTCCGCCATAGATATTACCATACCAGTAGATGCCTTATTTGTGGACTTGAAAAGGCATTTGACAAGGTCCATCTCACAAAACAATTTTTCAAGCTGCCACCCCTGTGCCTTCATCCACTTGTACTAAATAGGACCCATTTTTTTACTAACACAAAACAATTTGTCTTTGTAAACACTCACTCTTCTGAGTCATCTCCCGTTAGGTCAGGTGTTCTTCAGAGGTCTGTACTTGGCCCTCTACTCTTTTTAATCTATATCAACAGCCTACCTACTACTTCATCTAACATCAAATTATTCGCTGATGACTGCGCCATCTGTTCACCAATTCATAACAATAACGACATCCTAGCACTCAATTAAGACCTAAATCACGTTAAAGAGTGGTGCACAAAGTGGCTTATGGCACTAAATGTCAACAGGGCATTTCTTGTCTCTTTTTACCACAGGAAATTCTATTACACATCACCATACCTTATTTGTAACTCCCCAGTTCATTCCGTTACCTTTTATACATACCTCGGCATAAAACTCACCACTGGTACTTTTTGGACGCCCCACATAACCAGTATAACGAACAAAGTTAACCACGTACTTGTCTATTTTCACTTGAACTTACGCCTAGCCCCAAAACTATTAGCATATAACACTCTGCATGCGACCGAAGTTTAAATATGTGTGTGCCGCGCGGGATCTGAGCCAATATAACTGGATTAAACATTAGAAACTGTTGAAAATTACGTGAGCAGGTTTATCCTCTATGATTACTCATTCAGCAGCAGCATTACTGAGTTAAAATTTGATATTAACCTTTCCAACCTTGCTATTGATCGCAAAGTCACTCGAATTTGTCTTTTTCATTTATCTTATCACACTACCCTTCGTACATCTGTGATCCTTCCAGCTCATCGTCATTCTAGCAGACTCAGCCACATTAAAGTCGTTCACCCGTCCCATGCTCGGACCATAACTCACTCATCTTCCTTTTTCGTGCGCACACCAAGGAACTGAAACGTTTCCCTACCAGCACCGTGTACCACTCCAGCTCGATACTCTTCTTAGAACGTGTTGTAAAACATTTGTTATGTTGAACTGTAGTCCCCCGCATGTAAAACCCCTGAGCAGGGGTCTTTGAGGTGATGAAAATAAATAAATAAGTATGCTGGACAATTTTTACCGTTCACAGGTAATGCTTTTACGGTAAGCAGCGTGCTGGTATTATCGACTTAACATGTGTGTGTGTGTTTGTGTGTGCGCAAAAACACACACATACGGCTTCAGTGTGGTTGTGTGTGTGTATCACACACATATTTTAAGTCTGATGCCAGCATGCTGGTTACCGTAAAAGCATTACTTGTGTGTGTGTGTCTGTGTGTGTGTGTGCACAAAGTACTGTGCGCGCGCGCGCGCACCACACACACACACACACACACACACACACACACACACACACACACACACACACACACACACACACACACACACACACACACACACACACACACACACACACACACACACACACACACACACACACACACACACACACACACACACACACACACACACACACACACACACACACACACACACACACACACCACACACACACACACACACACACACACACACACACACACACACACACACACACACACACACACACACACACACACACACACACACACACACACACACACACACACACACACACACACACACACACACACACACACACACACACACACACACACACACACACACACACACACACCACACACACACACACACACACACACACACACACACACACACACACACACACACTTAAATATGCACGTACGCTGGTGCACTAACTATTGACTGCGCTACAAGGTAAATACATCGCATGTTTGATGGTGACTACTATCGTGCGTGTGCTAGTGGAACTTTCTGCCACCTTCCTTTATGACCCGAAAATGTGCAGTGATATAAAGTGTCAGTGTTCCACGCACTACCGCTTGAATGCAATCCTCTTTTTGGAGCAGTATGATGAATGGTACCTACCAACGTTTTTAGCATGTAAATCTGGAGATTTTGAATGGATACGTGGCATGCTCTATCGCTAAGTTGTTTATATTCCGCGGAGAGAGAGAGAGAAAGAGGGAAGGAAGAGTTAAGAAAACGCGGGATGTTAGCTTGGCTTCGTACTATTGGCTGCTCTCTATACACTTGGGGAGAGCGATCTGTAGAACTGTCGGTGCATTATTTGTGCGCCATATTATATCCCATGCATTAATATAAAGAAAACAAAACAAAGGGCAGGCATCAATTCAGACTATCCGCATGACTAGTGCAGTGTAGTCACAAATTAACACTTTGATCACTTGCCTTGAAGTATAGCAGAAGGGTTTTTATAGCTTTCTTGGCTGATGACCTACGAGGCCATGTTCCCAAGAGATTTGAATCTGTTCTTACGTCAAGTGTTCATCTTGAAATTTTCGCGCAAGTACACTGCGACACAGAAAGGAATACATACATCAAGTGCACATGGCTAAAAAGCAGACACGTTAAAACGGTAAATGAATACTGCACATGAAAGGGAACCGCGCGCCTCTCCAAACAAATTGGGTTTGGAAGATCAACCATGCTATTCACCAGACACAGTTTTTTCAACGATAGTATTGTGCCCAATATGTGTATCTATGTATAAATCTTGTGTAAGTTTGTGCGATGATTTGGGTTACGTGATGCGTGGGATTCAAATTCCAGACGACGGCTTCAAGCCCTATAATGTGCTCTGCGCACCTTCTAAAAAAAGAATATAGTAAATAAACTCTCCGTGGAGCGAGTTGCGGCATTCCGACGAAGATGCTCCCGGCTGCCGGCAATTCGCGCGGAGAAAACGGAGCGCCGACCCGGAAGGAAACGCGTGCCCGCAGCCAAGCGTCACGATGTGTCGCCTTGATATCGAAAGCACATGGTTGCCGGTCCACGCTCGTACCACTATATGTGCACCACGAAGCACGCTTCCCGCAACCGGAGCTGTATTCGCCGTTTTCCTGCATGGGCGAACCACGTTGCCGATGTCTCGGGGCGCTTTCACTCTCTACGCTCCTCCGAGCACAACCATGACGGACGATGCACTTGGTACCACGGATAACGGGAAATAAATGGAGACGGATATGCACGTTTATTCATAGGCTCTAAGCGACTGTCGCAGGCTTCCAACGCCCTAAAGTGTTTGCGCTGATTCGCGTTTACCCGACTTTTTACATGTTTTTATGCAGATGAGCTGTAAGCAATTAAAGTGCATTTGTGTCGGTACCAGTGACCACTTCACTTACCACTTCCGACAGCTGCATGTGTCATGCGCGCATGCTGAAAGAATTCGTTGCACTGTGCTTGTCGAAACTTTCCACGCTCAACGCGGCTACTGTCAAGTCCATTATCCGCTTCTTGGTATCTCGCATATGTCTGGCATATAACAGGCATAGGTGCAGAACTGAAGCTGCTGCTGATCACCGGTTGCGCGCTCAAGCCGCAACTTGTAACGCATATGTATATTCAATATAAAAGACAGCCAAAAGCCTAACCGGCATAGCGCATTCTAATTACGGTCAAAATGTGATCGCAAATACAGGAAGAGCTGCTTCCGGCATTTTTACGGTATTTGTTTCTACATGCTAAATGTGACATCTGGCTTATCGCAAGACGTACTTTCTTTATACAGCTCACGTAGTAGTCGACCAAACACACATTCGCCATCTCCCAAAAGCCCCCCATTGTCGCTTGGACTTTTTGCCGGGTACAACGACCCCAGCTACGTTTTCGCAACTGATCTCCACTCATCACAAGTGTATATCGATAACTTATACACCACCACCAACGCCTTTATTTCGTACGTGCTGCGCTGGAAAGCGGCTGGTGTGCCTGGCCTTTTTTCGAATTACTAAGAAGGAAGATACGGACGTTGAAGCAACTGGTACATTCCCAGTGAATGAAACATATGGAGATTACGCGTACGTTACTTCGTTACCACCCATGCCTGCCTCATTTTTCCAGCGAACAGCTACGTTGTAAGAACATCTGATGTTTAACACACCAATACATCCTAGGGGACATAATTTGCAGTGATACAGAAATGTGTCTCTTGTCAAGAATCACAAAACACAGGAAATGATCCTCTTCTGTAACTAAATGACAGCTAAAAATAGCCCGAAGTCTACTTTCCAGGCTTCTGCAGAGGCCCCACGTGGCATCAATTCCAGTCTTAGGGGACGATACCGTGTCATCCTGCCAAGAGTAATTGAAGATACCAAGGAGTATAGCAAACTATACCCGGACGGATTTATAGGTGATGTGAGGAAGGAAATAAAGAAGTGTATGGTGCAAGATACGCATGCGTTATGCGTGCTAGCACCGTTTCCCATCAACTATAGCTGGCGTAACAGAAACTTGGTTAAATGAACATATTGTAGGCATTTATTAAGCACATCTACTTTCTTTATACATATTCATCATCATGAGTGGTCGTCATCTTCATCTGCTGTGGGGATTTGGCTTGTCTGAGTTCTGTGCCTTGGGCGTGGTCGCTTCACCGTGTCTTCTGGGCCTAATAAAGGTTGCCTTCACCGTTACATCACAAGTGGTGGAGTGTGCTCTACGATCTTCCGTCCCCTCCCAGCCCGATCTGCCTCCTGGAGCTCCGCTCAGGTCGTCGTTTGTGCCAGGTGTCCGGTAACATGCCTCAGGACGAGCCAACCGGCGCTTCTGCGTCTACCTCCACGGCCCCGGCTACCGCAGCCTATCCATCGTGCCTATCCACTGCGCACCAGCGTGAGCCGCCCACATTCGCCGGACTTTGAGGTGAAGATGTGGAGGATTGGTTGGACTAGTTCAATCGAGCGAGTTCCACTAACAACTGGGATGATCCTACCAAGCTTCGCCGTGTTTCTTTCTATCTGACAGGCGTAGCGAAAACATGGTTTTTCAATCATGAAACGGATATTACGGACTGGACACGTTTCAAGCAACAGCTTCGCCAAATTTTCGGCAGCCCGGGGGTTCAATCAGCTCTCGCGAAGAAGACACTGGATGCTCGCAAGCAACAATGCGGTGAGTCTTACACATCCTACATAGAGGATGTGCTTGCTCTCTGTCACCGCTTCAACACGTCCATGTCTGAACAGGAGAGAGTTCGTCATCTATTGAAAGGGATCGGCACGGTCGCCTTCAATGCCTTGGTCATTCAAAACCCGACTACAGTCGCTGACGTTGTTGCCACGTGCCAACGGCTAGAGGAACTCGAATCCCAACGGTTACCGCCGGACAGCGCTGAAAACACCACCACGACTGATGCCTCATTGCGTGCCATCATCCGGGCGATTATACGGGAAGAGCTGCAATCTTTCGGCCTCTCAATGACACTGAGTCCACCTCCCCCCTCCAACACTATTTTGCGCGACGTTTTCAAAGAGGAGTTGGCGTCCATGACTGGGCCAGCGTATGTAGACTCTCCAGTACCTCGACCCCAGCCGACGTACGCACAAGTCCTCGCTGGATCACCACCCGTCGTACAACCGATGCCCGCACACTCGACGCCTGTCCCGCTCGCTTCGTTAACTCCGAGTGCACCTAGCCAACCCTTTCACCCACCGTGGCGGCCGCCTCGTCCAATCTGTTATTACTGCGGCTACCGGGGCCACATTGCACGCGTCTGTCGGAAGCGTCAACAGGACCAACGTCATGAATTCGACACCTACGGACGGGATGATGGGACAAGCTGGTACGCTTTCCAACGTCGTCCTTATGATCCGCCGCTACGTCGCTCACCGCCTCCAACTGCGACATCTAAGCCAACCAGTTCTTAACACTCTACTAGACGCCGCTCACCCTCACCCCTCCGCCGATCAACGTCTCCATTGCAACCTGTCTCGCAATTCACCAACCAACGCTCGGAAAACTAACCTCTGCAGCTTTTGGAGGAAAAGCTGCATCGATCGAAAAGACAGAAATTCCTCCAGTGCGTCCATATAATACGATATCTGTTTTAATAGAAGGTGTGTACGTGGACGCTTTAATAGACACTGGTGCTTGTTTATCTGTGATTGATCGTTCTTTGTGCTCACGTTTGCGAAAAGTCACCACCCCCTATGATGGACCTACACTGCACGTTACTCAAGGGGACGCCATTAGACCTACCGCTATGTGCACCGCTCGTGTTTTCATAGCTGGTCTTCTTCATTTTGTGCAATTTTCTGCGCTGAGTTCGTGTGCCCACCAGCTTATATTATGCTGGGATTTTCTGTCTACGGCGAACGCTTCCATCTGCTGTCGAGAAAATGTTGTTCATATGATGGAAACTGACTATGCCCTGTATGCGGATGACAAGCCCGTTCGCTTGCTCGTTGCTGAAGATACCGAGCTACCACCTGGTCATCAGTGGATAGTTGCCATCACTTCTAAAGTGATCGACCCTGGTGACGTGTTTGTCCAACCATCTGCACGCTGTCTCGCAAGAGGTATAGCCCTTGCTTCAGGTCTAGCGCGGTTCCACAATGGCTCCAGACTTCTATACGCTACAAACCAGACTTCTGAGAAAATTCTCATTCCTAAAGGCACCACAATGGCTTGCGTTTCTGAATCTCAACCTGTCTCTGTTGTCCCGCTTATGCCAGCGTGACCTGACCTTCCTTCTATCGGACGTTCATCAAGCGTTTCTGTTCTTGCTGCGACTATTAGTCCAGAACTGACCTCTTCACAGACAGATGAGTTGCTTGCCTTGCTACAAAAGCATAGGAGATTGTTTGATGCCAATTCTTCATCTCTGGGACGGACGTCCATTATTAGGCATCGTATCCAGACCGATGGCACTTCCATCGTACGCCATTGACCATATCGCGTCTCTTCGTCCGAGCGTGAGATCATTGAACAAAATGTAGCCGATATGCTGCAACGGAACATTATACGTCCCTCCGCGAGCCCTTGGTCATCCCCTGTTGTTTTAGTGAGGAAAAAAGATGGCTCCGTGCGATTTTGCGTGGACTACAGAGCACTTAATAAGATTACCCACAAGGATGTTTACGCCATGCCGCGCATAGACGATGCTTTGGATTCACTGCAAGGCGCTGAGTACTTCTCAAGCCTAGACCTGCGTTCAGGTTACTGGCAAATACCCATGCACGAGGATGACAAAGAAAAGACAGCGTTTTCAACACCAGATGGTCTGTACAAATTCAACGTCATGCCATTCGGCCTTTGCAATGCTCCAGCAACATTCGAGCGGATGATCGACACTGTTTTACGAGGCTTGAAGTGGATGACTTGCTTGTGCTATTTAGACGATATCGTTATTTTCTCGTCAACCTTCCCTCAGCACTTGCAACGACTGGACGAAGTTCTTACGTGCCTTGCAAACACAGGCCTTCAGCTGAACACCAAGAAGTGCCGTTTTGCGAGCAAGACGATTAAAGTGTTAGGCCACATCGTAAGCAAGGACGGTATTCGTCCCGATCCTGACAAAATTTCCGCTGTCCAACACTTCCCGCGTCCTGAAAAAGCCAAAGATTTGCGCAGTTTCCTCGGCCTCGCTTTTTATTTTCGCCGATTCATTCGAGACTTCACCTCAATAGCTTCACCATTGCACAAGTTGCCCGGATCAGGCGCCACCTTTGTGTGGTCTCCTGAATGTGAAGCGGTGTTTGCGCAACTGAAGTGTGCACTCCCATCCGAACCAGTCCTCTGCCATTTCGACGAAACCGCGCCTACGCTCCTGCATACAGACGCTAGTGGTCGAGGCATTGGTGGAATTCTCCTACAGCGAGCCAAATCTTCACGTGAGAAAGTCTTCGCATACGCGAGCAGTGCACTGACCCCTGCCGAAAAGAATTATACCATAACCGAACAGGAGTGCCTAGCGGTCGTATGGTCGATACAAAAGTTTCGACCTTATCTCCACGGCCGCCACTTTACTGTGGTTACGGATCATCACGCCTTGTGCTGGCTTTCGACGATCAAGAACTTGTCCGGCCGCCTTGGTCGCTGGATTCTTCGCTTACAAGAATATGACTTTACGATCACATACAAGTCGGGAAACAAACATCAAGACGCCGACGCACTTTCGCGTTGCCCGCTCTCTTCGGAGCCATTTAACAAACCCGCCACTGCCGCACTCGAGAAGCTTTCGGCCGTCTCTTCCCTACATGTTTCGTCATTAGCTACTGTGGACCCAACTTCTCCAAGCGAGTGTGGTTTGTTCTTATCTCACCAACGTGCTGACCCTTACTGTCGCCGCATCATGGACCGTCTTGACGGCACTTGCCGGCCCCCTAACGCCCGTCTTCGTCGACAGCTGACGCAATTCAAGCTCAACAACCACGTCCTGTACCGTCATATCTACCACCCTGATGGTCAACGCTGGGTGCCCGTTCTACCTCGCTCTCTTCGGGCTCAAGTCCTCAAGACTTATAACGACGACATGTCTGCTGGACACATGGGCTTCCAGAAAACGTATGACCGCATAAGATGTCACTACTACTGGCCGGGCATGTCCACCTGTGTCGCGAAGTACGTTGCCTCATGCGCCCTATGTCAGCGTCGCAAGCTACCTACATCAACTCGAAGTGGACAATTACAACCGCTCCCGTGTCCCCTGCAACCATTCGAGGTAGTTGGCATTGACCTGTATGGTCCGCTTCCTATGACTGTCACGGGCAATCGATGGATAGTTACAGCTGTCGACCACCTGACCCGCTACGCCGAAAAAGGTCCCCTGCCTTCTGCATCAGCCTCGGAAGTGGCCAACTTCATCCTTCGAGCAATAATCCTTCGACACGGAGCTCCTCGTGTAATCCTGAGTGACCGTGGAAGAGTTTTTCTTTCAGAACTCGTTGAAGAAGTGCTCAAGGCATCAGGCACTACACACAAAACAAGCTCCAGTTACCATCCTCAGACGAACGGCCTGACTGAGCGCTTTCATCGTACACTGTCAGATATGATAGCGATGTATATTGAACCCCACCACAGAAACTTGGACACCATTTTGCCATTTGTCACTTTTGCGTATAATACCTCTGTACAGCACACAACCGGTTACTCGCCGTTCTACATCGTCCACGGTCGCTTCCCTTCTTCTTTCCTCGATGTTTCGTTCTTCTCTGCGCCTGTCAAACCATGTTCATCTTCAAGTGAAGAATACGTGTCTCGTCTACTTCATTGCCACCAGCTGGCTCGCGTCAACACTGAAGCCAAGCAACAAGATCGCAAGCTTGAATATGATGCCTCTCATCGTGCCGTGTCTTTCAGCCCTGGCGACGAAGTCCTCCTTCTTACACCCATTCGCACTCCCGGACAGTGCGAGAAGTTTCAATTACGTTTTATTGGCCCCTACACTGTCTTGGAGCAAACGTCTCCTGTGAATTATCGCGTGGCACCCGTTCTTCTTTCGACGGACCGCCGCTACAGGGCAGCAGAAATAGTCCACGTATCCCGCATGAAGCCTTTCATACGGCGTTCATCTTCGCTTTAAACTGCGGCTGACCGCTTTCACGGGGAGGGGGGGGGAGTTAGTGTAGGCATTCATTAAGCACATCTACCTTCTTTACACATATTCATCATCATGAGTGGTCGTCATCTTCATCTGCTGTGGGGATTTGGCTTGTCTGAGTTCTGTGCCTTGGGCGTGGTCGCTTCATCGTGTCTTCTGGGCCTAATAAAGGTTGCCTTCACCGTTACATCACAATATATACGATAGCGAAGTAACACCCCCCGGTTTTACAATCATCAGAACTGACAGACGTCATGGCAGGGGAGGGTGTGTCGCACTATTTTCACGGTCTGATCTTAAATTTTCAGTTATCCCCAGTCCACCTGATACCGAATCTGTTTGGTGCAAGGTCTTTTAGATGCGGAAGCATCTTATACTCGCGCCTTGTAGTGCGCCGTCCGCGCCGTCCGCACCGCTTCTCGAACATTCGACAGCTGACGCGCGCTAATGCGCCGTCGCGCCGTCGCCCACCATCTGTGCCGCGCGCGCTTCTCCTTCGAGAACATTCGACAGCTGACAGCGCATGCGCCGTCGCGCCGTCGCCATCTGTGCCGCGCGCGCGCTTCTCCTTCGAGAACATTCGACAGCTGACAGCGCATGCGCCGTCGCGCTGTATATATACTCAAGGTCGGCGCTCGCTTGCTCAGTTGCCGCTCGTCTGTTGGTTTGTACGGCGCGTCGACGTCCGAAGTCGCGGTGAAATGAATGCCAACGAATCCACAAACACAATGATCGACGTCCCTTCGACCGGCGCCGCCCTTTCGCATACGTGTGTACGTGTTCACTGATTTAACACCCCCTCCTACAACCACGTTAACCAATTTAGCCATCGACCCAAGTAAGTCGCACTTTAACACCCCGTTAACCAATTATATGCTCCGCATCCTCCTCAGTGTTCCCCCGAGGGAAGCTGCGGGCAATTTTTTTTGGAAGCATTTCCATAGTTTTTGGTGTAATTTACCGCTCACCATCATCGAACATTGATCAGCTGCTCGCTTTAACAACTTTTATGCACGAGTGTTTTTTATCTACGTCCAACTTTATCTGCCTGGGTGATTTCAGCACTCCAAGTATTTTGTGGCCCTCTCTATCGCTCACAGGCTATGACGTAGAAATCTGAAAAGTTCTGTTAGACTTCTTGCTATATTTTTGTTTAAAACAGATTGTTGAAACTAACACATGAGGGGATGCAGCTTTAGATGCAGTTTTTGTTCGTCCTTTCCTTTTAGACCATGGCTATGAATGCGAAGTTGCTGATGGTATTTCAGACCACAAGGCCGTTCTAGTATCAATTTATGTTCTTGTACATACCAACAATTTTGTCTATTCTACATTTCCCGATTTTTCACGAGCCGATGACGCGTCTGTTTTTGATCTTTTGTCAGATTCTTTTGATGATTTCGAAAGCCTCAGCGAATGTAATGATGTGAATTACCTGGTGGCTTCTTTTGGAAAGACCGTGGCAACTTGTATTGAGCGCTTCGTTCCAATAAAAACGAAAAGAAAAAACCACCTTCCCTGGATATTGCGTTATATTCTTCACCTGTCACGTAGAGTTGCCAGACTGAGACGTTTAAAAAGAAATGGTGACTTCCTTTAAAATACAGGATTTTAACCTCACCAAAGAAGAACTTCGTATCAAAATTAATTCGTCGAAGGACTTCTATTTCAAAGTTACGTTGCAAGATTTAATGAAAAGCAACTCTAAAAACTTTTACGCTTCTATTTTACCCACCTCAGCTGCCACACATACAGTTGTTATAAATAACGTCCCCTGCAGTGACCCCTCAACCGTTTCTAACGCGTTTAACGAATACTTCCAATCGGTATTCACAACTGACAACTTAGACATCCTTAGCTTTCACCATGGTTCAAATAACTCAATCAGTGACATTTCCGTATCTTTCGACGGTGTTATGAACCTAATTTTGCACCTGGGAAATAAGAAATCTCTTGGTCCTGACGTCATTCCTAATATTTTTCTTCTTAGATATTGTGAGTTGACCAGCCGCTACTTGACTATAATTTTTCAAAAGTCCTTAAGCACTTCAACTGTTCTTTCAGCTTGGAAATTAGCGAAAATTCTTCCTATGCATAAATCTGGCAGCAAGCAGTCACCATTGAACTATCGCCTGATTTCATTAACGTCTCAATCAAGTAAACTTTTAGAACACAATCTTTAAGCTTATCATGGGGTTTCTTGAAAATAATAACATACTAAGTAATGCCCAGCATGGTTTTCGCCAAGGTTTTAACACAACAACCCAGATTGTAGAATTTTCTCACGACATTTCGAACGCACTAGACTCTGGTTAGCAAATTTATGCAATTTTCATCGACTTTGCAAAAGCATTCGACACTGTTACACATTCTAAACTTCTGCACAAACTTCATGCTGTTCTTAACAATTATTTATTAGTTGACTGGATTGCTAGCTTTTTATAAACCGTTCTCAGTTTGTTTCTTTTAATTCCTCAAACTCGTCCGTTGTGAATGTTTCATCCGGAGTCCTCCAGAGCTCAGTCCTGGGACCACTTTTGTTCTTATTGTACATAAATGATTTGCCCAATTATGTGTCTGCGAAAATCCGCCTTTAATGCTGATGAGTGTGTCCTATATAATGTAATTAATACCAATGATGACCACAATTTACTTAATGATTGTTTTGCACAATTTTGCAGATGGTGTGACACATGGCAAATGAACATAAATATTTACTATAACATTTGCTCTTTCCTTCTGTAAACTCAGCTCCGTTTCGTTGTTCGATTACTCCTTCAATGGCTCCTCTCTGTCACGTGTGTCCGAATATAAGTACCTAGGCCTCATCTTCACACCGAATATGTCTTGGTCTGAACATATCGAATACTCTTGCAATAAAGCTTTAAAGAAACTGGGCTACCTTAATCGTACATTAAAAGATGCTCCACCCGAAACAAAGTTGCTAACGTATAAATCGCTCATCCGTCCCATCCTAGAATATGCCTGCCCCGTATGGAACCCTCATAAAAAATCGGACATCAGCACACTAGAATCCGTTCAGAAGAAAGCCATCCGTTTCATTTTCCGCCGTTACGACTGGAAATTTTCACCCTCATCTCAACTTGCTACGCTAGGTCTGCAAACCCTGTCCGAGCAACGCGAGCTCGAATGCCAAAAGCCGCTGCATATTCTTGTTGATACCCCACGCTACGCATTAACTAACGAATATCTGTCTCCTGATAAACAGAAACCCACAAGGAATCGCCACAAACTCAACCTGACACCATTCCATCCACGTACTAACCTATTTAAATTCAGCTTTTTTTTCCGCACACTATAGAAAAATGGAATGTATTGCCTGGATCAACTAGATCATTGCCTTAGATTTCTTGCATGAATGTATTGATTCGCGATATGCTTATTAAGAGTTGTAATTTCTTGCATTATTATATCGATTCAGAATTTGTTTATTAAGAGTTCTATTCCTGTTTGTTAAAAGTTGTATTCTTGTGTGTGCTGATGTAGGGCAAAACCACTCCTGCGATAGCCCAATTCGAGCTGCAGTATGTAAAAATAAAAAAATAAAAAAATAAACTGTTGACGGTAATGATTGCACTTGCCTGGCCCTATAAAACACAATAGCTGTTATCATTAACCGTTTCTTCTGTTCCTGCTTTAGCTGTCTGCTACATGGTGCCAGAAGCGGGCCGATTGTTGGCCTATGTCACGCAATAGCCCGAAGAAACGAAGAGGTGGTATGTCAATAAACCGGAAACATCGAACTACTGAAGCCACCGGATCAGCTGCTTCTGTCCGGGAACATTGCAAAGAAGTAGGCGCGTATAGTTTAAACAGAAGTTCGAGCTCTTCCTCAAAGCAACAGCGTCAACCAAAGAACCACTGACCGAGGCTGCTACGACAGTGCTGCTGTTGAGTGTTGCTGAAGATGACGCACTGGAGGTATTTAACAATTTCACTTTTACGGCGGAAGAAGACAAGGATGATTATGCAACAGTTGTGAGCAAGTTTGAAGCGTACCGTTTTGTTCAAGAGTCAAGCTGATGGTGAACCTTTTGAACGATTCCTGCGTGACCTGCGGAAGCTAGCGCAGACTTGCGACTTTTCAACATGAGACACTCTATGAATCGTGACAAAATAGTATTTGGTACAAATAACCGAAAGTTACACAAAAAATGCCCCAGGTGAAAGACCTCATGCTGCTCAAGGCAGAACAGATATGCAAGGCTGCTGAAGTGTCAGCTATCCAAAATGCGACCTGGGCTCAAGCAGAAAGCCACCACGTAGCGGCCGTGAAACCGCTTCAACGTTTCACTTGCAGTCGGTGCGACCGAACGCACGACCGTCAAAAATGACCGGCATTCGGGAAGACATGCTTTGCATGCAAAGATGCCAATCACTTCGTGACGTGCTGCCGGAAAGAGCCGGAGTTTGGGGCCGTATTGCACAAGAACGACTCCGACATCTTCAACGTCGAGTATGCATCATGAAAAGAACAGCTGACTAGATCCGCTGCCAAAGTAGCAGACCAGAATGTTGTTTTGAAAGTAGGCACTGGGTCGCAGACCAACTTGCCGCTGTATTGTGTCTTTTGCAAATCCCACGCACATGGTGAACTAAGGCCCAGCAGGTCCGTTATTAGGTGTTACAGTGGCGACGTCATTAAACACTTCAGCGTGGCGATTGCCCCGGCCAGTGGTCATGTCCGGCCCCTTCACCTTCTTCATCGTCAAAAAAAAGCAAACAAGCGTTATTGAGACTACACTCAACACACTCGCTGCGATTGGTGGTGCGTTCAATTGACCCAGTGGAGGCCCAAAGCTCGGACAAAGTGCTCCGAGAATTCCTGCAGCTTTTTCAATCTACCGGCTGTGTAGCCCGCCCCTACAAGATGGTGCTGCGAGAAGATGCCATACGAGTGACACAGCCAGCGCGACGCGTCCACTCAAGGAATCATTGCGGGTGGAGATGCAGCGCATGGAAAAAGCACTCATTATTTAACGGGTCAATGAAGCAACAGATTGGGTGAGTCCTTTCGTCATTGTCTGGAAAAAAGATGGCAAACTGCGGGTTTCCATGAACCCTAGCAACATTCACCAATGCCTGAAGCGAGAACACCATCAGTTCATCGTCGCAGAACTTGCGGATGCTAAATATTTCTCTTACCTCAATGCAAACTCGCTGTTCCATCAGATTCCACTGGATCCGGCCACATCAGGCATTTATTTGTACGTTTGCTACTCCTTTTGGGTGGTACCGTTTTTAGAAACTGCCGTTTGGCATTGCGTCAGCAACAGAGGTGCTTCAAAAACATTGAGCTCAATTTTTGATCGAGAACTATGTGTGCGAGTGTATGTCGATAACGTCCCGGTATCGGGTGCTACCAGGGCAGAACAGGACGAGTGCCTTCGGGGCGCGCCAGGACTAGCAAGGAATGCGGGACTGACGTTTAATGCCACCAAATGCAAGTTTGCGTGCACAGAGATTGAGTTATTAAGTGACATCGTGAGTCAGTTCGGGATAAAGCCATATCCCGCATTCAGTGCGCCAGTAGCAGAAATACCGCGCCCGACTGATAAGCATGCAGTGGTCGAGAGATGGCGCAGCATTCGGAATGCCGTTGGCATTTTATTCATGGCTTGGGGTAATCGTTTTTGCGAAAATCTGGCAAGCTCTAGTAAATATTCCGTGTATTATTGTGCAACTGTTGATGAACTTTCGTTTGTCAAAGCGTCAGATACAGCATATTTACGTGTGTGTATGTTATGCTATCTTTAATCTCCCCCATCCCCCTCCCATGCGCAAAGGTAGCAAACCGGCTGCCTATATAGGCTGGTTAACCTCTTTCCCGTTCCTTTCCTTTTACTTTCCTTCCTATGGTATGGCCATAAAACATAAAAAAGTTGACGAAAACTTACTTGTAACTTGTGCCACTATGGTCAGTCGAAATTCATTGCTATATAAGCTTGTGCGCTTTCGTAGTCGGGTTAGAGTAAACATGTGTAAGTGTAAGCCGCTGTGGAGAATGGTTGATTGTGCTCTTGTTCATTGAGTTCACCCTATATGCGTACTATGTGTAGTATGTGTCCTTGTGTGCATGTGTAGCTATATGTATTGCATCAGCATATATTAAGCGTCCAGTGTCAGTGTGTAATCCTGAATGGGCTGAGTCGTTAACTATCCGCAAGGGAGCCGTGATGGTGGGTAGAAAACGTACGTCACCGCAGGAAACCTTCTTTTTAGTTTTGTTCAGTCCCTCTATATGGCGCCAGCTATCACCTACTTCACAGCTGTGATGCTCTCACACCTCCAGCTACTTATACAACGTTGAACATCTATCTATCAAAACTGCACTACTGAGTCGGAATGGTTTCGCTGCGATCGAGTGTACGGTTTGGAGGCAAATATTGTGACCTGCGGTCCCGTAAACGCATGGATAACGTCGCTACAATATGTGGATCTGCGAGAAATAAATACAGCAAGCCTAGCATGCACTCTTCGGGTGAGGACTCTGCAGTATCCGTGTCTTTCAGAGGGAACGTCGCCTCGCTGACCGAACGAAACCTACTTGCTCCGTCGTTCTCTTTAGCGATGTTTTCATCACCATAGGTTCGTCTGCTTGTTTTTATAATCCTTTCGTTCGATATCAAGCTCAGCGGGACCATTTTTTGTAACTTTCAGTGCCATGTACTCCTTATCAGTCAAGCATCGATGCATTTGCTAAGCCTACTCGCTTCGCTAACCTGGGTCAGCCATCTTGATTTTCATAGGGAGGAACATGTTTCTCCGGGTCAAAGAGAGCAATGTTTCTCTATTTAAAGACGAACATTGGGGACATCGCCGTTCCTCCCTAAATGGAGAGAACGTCACTCTATTTTTTTAAGATTGCAGTTGACTCGGAGAATGCTTGGTGTGGCAAATTACTTTGGGAAGGGTTTTCCGTATCTTACTGACAAAACAAGGTTGTGACGAGACCTTATAAAGAATGACACAATCTTCGAGTGGACGGATAAGTACGCCGCCGAGTGGGCAACTATCTGCGCAATTCTAAGCAGCACACATGTGCTTGCTATCTTCGATCCAGCTAATGATTATTTGTGGGGTTTAACGTCCCGAAACCTCCATATGATTATGAGAGACGCCGTAGCGTAGAGAGCCGGAAATTTCGACCACCTGGGGTTCTTTAACGTGCACCCAAATCTGAGCACAAGGGCCCAAAACATTTCCGCCTACATCGGAAATGCAGCCGCCGCAGCCGGGATTTCATCCCGTGACCTGTGGGTCAGCAGCCGAGTACCTTAGTCGCTAACCCACCGCGGCGGGGCCCTATGATCCAGCTAGAGAAACCAAAATCAGCACTGACACATCAAAAGATGGGCTAGAAGCTGCACTTTTACGGCGTTACGGAGATAGCTGCTGTTCTGTGGTCGACACATCGCGTGCCATGAGTGACACGGAGTGAAGGTACTCCCAAATAGAAAAAGAAACAAAGGAAATAACAGTTGTTTGATGAAAATTTTCCTATTTCATCTATGGTTGAAGAATTGTTATCGAGACAGACCACCACCCGCTTTTAGCGATTGCGTCAAATGGAATTGGCGGTATGCCACCAAGGCTTCAACGTTTCTCTCTGCGCTTGTTAAAGTACAATCATTATCTTCCATTTGTTCCAGGACAAGAGTTGCTGCTCGTCGACGTGCTGTCGAGAGCTCCCAGCAAACCATGAGACTCCGGACCCTCCCAAGATGACGTTGAGGTTCATGAGGTCGGCGTTGCTACGGACATGGTGAGTAGCAAAACATTGAGTAGGCTTGTTGAGGCCACTGAGAAAGATCCTGATCTGCAGTCAGTCGTACGGTATATTAGAGCAGATTGTAGTTTGGTCGGCAGCATGAAATCATTCGTGACCTTATTATCACTATTATAAATCATTGTGTCAAAAGGGACTAAAGTGGTCATACCTAGGTCGATGAGGGCGGAAATGCTGCAACGGATATATGAAGGCCACATGGGTTTAAATAAGACTAAAAGAACAGCTCGTCAACTAATTTTTTGGTCCGGAATCAACGGCGATATCAAAAGGATGCTAAAAGGTTGCGCTATATGCAGGAGACATGCGTACCAACAACAACGTGAGCCATTTCTCATGCGAGGACCACCGCATTATGTTAGATACAGGGTAACATATCCTCCAGCATTCCGGGAGTTCTTACTCGTACGCGTATGATGCCTTCTCCGAATTCCCCGAAGTGGAAAAGCTAAACACTACATCTCGTCCAGTTGTTCAGAAAGTGAGTGGCATCTTTGCCCGTTACGGTATTCCATTGTAAGTTTGCACATACAGCAGCTTCCAGTTTCCTTCTCACGAATTTGCTGTTTTTTTGCATCCAGGTACAAGTTTCAGCAGGTTACGCCGAGCCCTTGATTTTCCCAGTTGATTGAACTTGCTGAAAAGGGTGTTCTAATTGTAGCGAAAATTCTGAAAAAGAAAAACTCAAGAGGCACAGCAAGAGTTCTGGCCGGGACTCCTATCCTACCATTTGACGCCGCTAGAAGACGGTCGGTCGTCGGGTGCGCTCCTACAAGGCTGAAGACTGCGTACACGGCTTCAGTCGGCAGAAGAAAACAAGTCTACAAACGCAAGCTACGAGATACGAGTACCAACTCTCTGCCAGGCTTCCAGAAAGGTGCGGGTTCATGACAAACAATGGAATCGCAAAACTCAATAAGACCAGCAGCGCCACCGTCATACAGGGTGCTTACTGAAGATAACAAGCTTCTTCGCCGTAACCACAAGCATCTAAGGGCGACGCTGGAACCTTTAGAGAGCAGCACATTTGTAAGCGACAAGTCTGAGAGCGAGTGCGAGCCCGTCAACCAGCAATAGCCTGGTCCTAGACAGCAGGTCCCGGCGACCTCCACACGCCCCGATGATGGACAATGATACCGAAGTTTAGGCGCACGACTAGAAGCAGCAGGTCGCTAAACAGGCTGCACTACGGTCGCAGCTTCAATCAAGTAAATCAGTGACATATTTCAAAAAAACTGATAAACAGGGGAAGATGAATCGTGCAAAATACGCATGCGCTGTGCATACTAGCGCCGTTCTCTATCAACCGTTGACGTTATGCTTACACTGACTTGCACGTGCCTGCCACTATAAAACACAACAGCTGCTATCAATACGAGTTCTTTCTGTTCGTGCTTTAGCTGACTGTTACAGGAAGAAGAAAAAGAGAGAAGGTGGGGAGGTTAGCTGGGCACATGCCCGGTTAGCTACGCTAAGCTGGGAGAATGAGGGAGGGGAGTATAAAGATGACAGTGAAAAACAGAAAGGGAAAGAAAGGGAAGAATAAAATGGTCAGTAAATCAGCTTACGCGTATGTAGCGGTGGCAGTATACAAAATTCAAGCGTGTTCACATAGGCATATACGGACTTTGACTGCCTTGCGGACCGATGAAAAATGAGGACGGTGATCCAGCAGCGTTTGTACGGAGAACGGCTGAAGCGCAATTGTTGCAACGCGTCAGAAAGTTTGTCTTTCAGAGGCAAATCGGGGAGGACAAAGGCATACCAAATGATGGGTCTTATTAGGTGCTGCAGACCTCACATGCCGCGCTGTAGGTCACTCCAGTTATAGTTGTGTATGTCTTCGTGAAGGCAACCACCAACGAAAACTGAAAAATAAACGAACCTTCACGTGCACGAAGCCCGTGTAGAGGCCGAAGTTCCAGTTGATGGTTTATGTGGTAGAGTATCGTATGTCTCATGCTTAAGGTGTTCCGTTCCAGTAGACACAAGCTACATGCCAGGTGACGAAGTTGCTTTGCAGCGTCTGTCCTTGAAAGAGGAATCGGAAAGGTGTTCTCTTCTTGGGGAGATGTGTGAGTCGCGTGGCCTGTGGAACCATTGCCACTGATCCCACAATGACCAGGTAGCCACTGAAAATTGACCTCGTGGCATGTTTATGTGACGTAATGAAGAAGCTTGACAATCTTGTACGTTAGCTGTTCGGGGAAGCCACGTAGAAGAACTGACTGCATGCACTTTAAGACCAGTTTCGAGCCGGGAAACACCGCCCGTTTACTCGGTATCTGGGATGCGATGTACTCTATAGGGCACTACGCAGAGCCACAAGTTTTGCCGCCGTAGACGTAGTGATATGCGACACCTTGATTCGCAGAGTTATTTCTCGAACTGGTATCACGACCGCACCACCTGAACTATAGACGCTGTGGTTGAATCATTGGTGTAGATAGGCCCGCGGTTACTGTAAACTTTGGTCAAGAGGAGTGTGCTCGATTATTTTAGCTATGATGTGGGCCAATTTTAATTCCTCTGCCATCCTGGAATTATAAGACGGACTTGTGGAAGGGTCAGGCACCACGGAGGACACAGCGACGTTTCCCGTCGTGGTTGTCTAGTGGCTAAGGTACGTGGTTCCTGACCCGCAGTCGCGGGATCGAATCCCGGCTGTGGTGGCTGCATTTTCAATGGAGGCGAAAATGCTGTAGGCCCATGTGCTCAGATTTGGGTGCACGTTAAAGAACCCCAGGTGGTGGAAATTTCCTGTGCCCTCCACTACGGCGTCTCTCAAAATCATATGGTGGTTTCAGGACGTTAAACCCCGCATATCAATCAAAATCAAGGAGCGTCATCTCTGCAAGCATGTAACCTGATGTAAACCATGCATAATGTGCACAGACAATTGTACTAAATGTTGTAGAAATTCTTTCAGCTATAGCAGCGAGGCTTGCCAATTGGTTGCATGGGTCCCTAGCGTATTGCCTCAGGTAAGCATGCATCATTTTAACGGGGATGTGCGTCATGATCACGTATTCGTGAGCAGTAGTAAAGAAGCGTGGCAGTTTGGGCTAGTTGGTATGAAACGACGATAGTTATAGCGCGAGAACAGAACGAAGGGATTCTTGTCTCTTTGTCGTCGTTCTGTTCTTGCGCTATAACTGTCGTCAAGTATGACTCGAGAAAACAGCCGACTCTATTCTTTTCCACTGATGAGCGCGAATTCGCGGGTTATATATGCTGACCGCATTTTTATGGCGGCGAAATGTAAGAACATCAGAGTACATAGATTTAGGTCAACGGTAAATGAGACGAAGATTGTCAAAATTATTTTGGAGTACCCTACTACGGCATTCCACCTAACTAGATGGCGATATTGGCACGCAGGGCCCCAATGAGAAACAATTAATCACTAAAATAACTACATGACATAGAAGTTTTCTCGCAAATATGATGCCCATTGCGTTTTGCGATTAGTTTTTCGACAATATTTTGACAAAGTCTGAATAATACTGTAGACATAGTACCAGCGCAGACATTATACACCATTATATTTACTCCGTAACATTGCAAAACAGACCTAAAATAAATCAATAGAGCACGTATTAAAGAAACATCATAACCAATGTTTGACATACAGATTTCTGTTTTCTCATTGAATAAAGTGGCTGTGCGCTGGCGTCAGGCCTGCTATATGATACGTCATCTGTACAAAACAGACTATAGAAGTAGCTGCAGATGAAGCACTTATTAGGTTCTAAAAGTTTTTGTTTTAGATTCTTCTGTTTTAAGGCGAAATGAAATGTATGCAATGTTGAACATTTATGGTGAAACTGAAACGGCGTTTATTAAAAAAATGTTATTTTAATTCCAAAATATTCTAGACATACCAAAGTGTATTTCTTTGAAAATATTTCCTATACATGCACGTGCTGAAAATATGCGCTACGAAGCACACTGTGTATCCCTTAAACGGCTCGGTCGTGCCAACTGAAAATAACAACGCGCAGCCAAACGGCGATAGCTTTCTCGCGCTCCAGTCCCTTCTACCCACTTCGTCTCCGAATGCTATTTTTCCTCGGTGGCCCCTTCGGGCTGGCATCTATAAATGGGGCTCACAAGTAGTAGTTTGGAGGTTCGCGCATGTGCATCGGCGTACTATTTATACCTTACCCGACCATAAGGCGGCCCACGCGGGTAGCTTCGTTAGACTAAGCTTTTTTACCGCTACAGTTCATCACGACAACACATTAGGAAAATTTACTCCACGCGCTTGCTCGAACGTCTTGCTCACTACACGAGGAAAAGAAAACAAGCAGCGCGCTCCACATACGGACGCTTCGAAGACTCCTCCCCCACTCATGAAAGCCCCAGTGCCAGTCTCGCAGCACCTCTACGGCGTGCTGGAGTGCCACTTCCACACCTGCTTCCATGACGCAAGAAGTGCTCGGCTTCCATCATTATCGCCGCCCTGGTGCGTCGTGATGCTCGCAGACGAAGAAGACGACGACGAGGACGAGTTATTTCCTGGTCGCTCGGAACGATCCTTCCGCCACGATGCTGCTGCTTCCGTTACGGAAGCCCCAGGCTGAGCTACTGCATATTTCCATACTCGTGTGCACATGAGCTGAGCAGCAGCGCAGGACGAACAGCTGCCTTTCACGTATATTTTATAGCACTCTTTCAACCACGACTGCACTCCGCGTGCAGGCGCGCGTTTCTCGCCGCTTCTAAGAAAAGTGCAGCGGAAACTGAGCTCCGATGAGGAAACGAAAAACGGTTATCAGACAGAGAGTCGGTTGTTGACCCTACATAGCAAATATACGCTGTACCGTTTCGAAAGTACTTCCGACAGTATAACCTCAAAGGACCAGCCCTTCGTGGTGCTTTTGCACCCGTGCGAAGCGAGCACAGTGTGTGTGATGCCATCGAAGAGTTTCTTGTCTGTTTATCACGTAATTGTTTACACCAATGACATCCTATATAGTAAAGCTTGGCTGGAATTCGTAGGCAGTCTGGGATGACTTGATCAGAACCGCTAATTGGGCAACTTCACCGGCCTTCAGTTCATGCACGCCAACACGTGTTATGCCAGTGGGTGATGTCGTTATCGGCGATTGCACAAAGTATTTGTGATATGATAGACTGTCACACTGCTTCCTATTAGTGATGTCATAATCTATTTTATTATTCCTACCTTTAATAAATATTTTCCACCCTATCTCTTCTTTATTTTACATAAGCACGAGTGTGTTTCTCACTGAACAAATATAGAAGATTCATAGTTCATCGCAACCAATATTGCTCACGCTGTCTACATATGAGGTTCGTATGCACGAACCGTGAACACCCTTCGTTGAGACATTTGCTGCGTGATATAGCCAACATTATGACAAGAGATGACAATGAAATCGACCACCACCAATGATGACGACGACACGTCGACGAAGTTCCGTTAATTCGCACCGTTGACAGCGCAGCATTTTTATACTGAGAAATTTCTATTTTCCGCAGTGAATCGTCATGCTTCACGTCGACACAAAGCTTTCGAAGTTTGTAAGAGTTTTATCTACTAATTATGTGCACGCTACTTACCCTACGGTTTATGTTATCTGGCCCTTTGTATGCTGTTGACTTGACTCTCAGCGTTTCCATGCAAACCATTTGATCCACTTTCAGCGTTATACTCCATTGGTCTTCCTTTTCTTGCTTTTGCTATACGTACTGTGTTTATGCAGTTTATCATTTTCACATGGTTAACTTCCATGGCTTAGTTATCAATGCTTCCTCGCTTTCTGTTGGGAGAGTTAGAAAGTTTTTATAAGATGATAATAAATGTACCTATTATGCCAAGACGTCGGAATACTGCAGTTCGCATCTTCAGCTTATTTTAACACGTTCGCTGTCTCAGCGCGTTAAAAATACAGAGTGTCAAAGGTTATGCTTGCTAAAATGACAATATGTTTATGAGGAATGCTGTAGCTGTGGAATCTGGATGAAACTGCCCCAGCTGGGGATGTTTAATCAGCTCCCGACTATTCGTTTAAACGTCCCCCAAAATGAGGCATGCGGTGGCCGGGAATAGAATCCGACCATCGAGCATAGCTGTGCAACACCTTAAAGGGACAGTAAAGAGAAACAATCAGTTGTTTTGCATTGATAAGTGCACTCTGTACTGTAAAAAATATCCGTGTTTCACTGTCGAAACTGACCGTGAAAATCACAGACTGTGTCCTGTTTTCCGAGGAATTGCGGAAGTGGACGTAAAGCGACATTCTTGTGCTGCGTTTTTAACAGAACGGCGGGAAAGACTGTAAATGAGCGCTCCAAGTTTCCGTTCCCGTGCTCATTCCGTAAAAGAGAAGAAAATTACGTCAAGCTGATGCATTTTGTCCCGTGGTGCGCTAGCATCCGGGAAGCCGGAAGCAACGCCATTGAGAATTTTTTACTCAATAATTTTGCAAGCTTTCATTAATTTTTGCAAATTAGGTTACCTCCAAAACTGAGTACCTTATGGCCTGTAGAACAGTATCATTTCTTTTAATATGACGAAAAATCGAAACTGTCCAATAAAGTACAGATATGCCCAATAAATAAAGCCACCTGTTTTCCACCATGACTGGAAACAAAAATGAAAAGAGAAATGGAAAATATAACAGGAATAGCTCGAAGAAGTTGTTCTGTGGATAGTTGCCACAACACTTATAAGAAAATTTAGGTGCTTAAGCACCACCCAAACACTAGAAAATAGCGCCATGTTGCTTTGTTCCTGTGCTTCGTATTGCGTCTTAATTTTTCCTCTAAGGTGACAGAAGCTTTGAAAGAATGTGTTTTCATTCAATCACAGGATAATTTATGGGCAGGCCGTTCTAAGGCTACGGCCTTTTTTGGTTTTTCGAATAACAAAACTACCGTATTCTGTGTTACAGAGTCATTTTGTGTTAAATATAACAGATCTGTCGTGTTTAAAAACAGGAAGATGATGTACACGTAGCAAAGGAAGCGTGCTGTGTGTGGCCAGTGTGGCGATACAAAAAATAATTTTACAGGGCCTCCGTAGAACGGAGCCTGCTGTATTTTATATTTACAAAAAACCTCCGGCACCAAGCTACCAGCAAGATCTTCTGCAAAGTGAAATATTTTTTTAGAGTGTGAGAACTCTAAGGCCACAATTTTCACTGTCATATGTTTATTAATAGCGGAGAAAATCTAGATTGAAGTCTCATTTTTCAATTTTCCGCCGTCATCTCTACACCTGACGTAAGTAATTCTACAACGTATTTTTCGTAATTTCGTGACAATGGCTCAATAATATTTTCCGAAACTTTGTATGTTATATCTATGGCACCAACCAATGACAACGTACTTCATTTTTTTTATTAGAAGCTACATAGGACCCAGTAGACGCCTTCAAAATTGATGACGTTACAGTGTTTGGTGCGGGAATCTCAAGGTGGCGTCTCCACCCGCCGTTTCTTGTCGCGCGTTTCCTCGCTTACCATGGGTCGTTTCGTCCTAAGAGTGGTGTTTTCGGGATTGGGAAATATTACTTTACTAATACGCGTAAAAAGCGTCTTGCTCTTTAGCGTCCCTTCAAACGGTTTGTATGTGTTTGCTCTTTAGAACAACATTTTAAACTACATTACCATCACCGTTAAGGTAGTAGGATACTTTCTGGATTACTTTGAAATATTAATTTAGTTTTTTGGTGAGTTGAACGAAACTACAGGGCCTGCTTAAATGTGAAGTCTTCCACTACGATAGTCCAGCTTTTACGGTGCTCGACTGCTGAACCGAAGGTTGCGGGATCGAATACCAGCTCCATCGCCGAATTTTCAATGAATGGGAAAATGCTCGAGGCCCGTGGGCTTAGGTTCAGGTGCACGTTAAAGAAGCTCATGGAAGAAGTCAAGGCCGAAATTTCCGTACCTATCCACTACAGCATTTCTCTTAACCATGTTTTGGTTTTAGGACTTTGAACTCTAACAATTATTATATTATAAATACGAAGTAACTCAGTAACTGAAACATACTTTGCTGAATCAGTGCCAAAAAAATGAAGGCCGTGGTTAACGTTACTGTTAAATCACCTCATGAACGAGGGAAAAGTTAAAGCTGTTGCGTTGCAAAATGATGTTTCCGAGCACAATGGAAATGTGACCTTATCGGGAATCGGGAGAAGCATGGTCAACATGTGCCGTGCACCATGGTATTCTGTTTAAACAAGTTTATAGCAACAAAACTTCAGCTTTCTCTCGTTCAATTATCTGGAAAGCATTAATCAAGTAACCGGCATTATTACATCAGCGACTTATATTAGTCCATAGATTAGTCGCTCAGCGAATTTTCGGTAAAATTTTCTCCGATTTTTCTGCTTTTTCATGGCGGCATCGAATGCAACTTTCGACGTATGCATGTACCGGTCGTTATTTACAAGCGTTCATGTTTGATGTCATGAGCTCAGGCGACACAGATGGTTCGAGCGAGACTCGCAGCTTCCTCAAGACTGCTGCCACCGGAGTTATTTCAACTTTATGCGGATGTTCGAAACTCTTCGCCCAAACTTTCTTTCAGGAGAGGGGCTAGTTGTTCTACGGCATTCACCGCATCGCGTAGAAACGCACACGATGAATGTTGACGCACTTGGTCCGTTAAACGGCGGCAATTTCATCATTTCCCTAACGTTCGCACACTCCCACGGATCTACTTGTAGGCAATCCCACCGTCGCCAAAGTGACAAAATCGTGGCAGTGTTTTCTTTGTTTTTGTTGTTTTTTTCCCATTTGCCACAATCTGGAGCACGTGCAGTGTGGTATCATGTCTTGTTTCTTTCTTGCGTGTATGGTTTCTCGAGTGTCGACAGCATTTCGGCGGCAAAGATTAGCCGCAATAAATTGTCGCTTCCTCTGGTCAGAGGAATTCTTCCGACCTCGTATGTCCCCTCTGTTTCGAGGCCTTAGCGGCTATATAACGACGCTGGGAAAGAAAAAAAATTGTGATGGCCGTGGGCTGAGGTGTACGCGTTCTTTCGTCACGAGTAAGAGCGACATCCTCGACACAGTCATCGAGGCGACACCTGAGGCCCGTTTTACACGCACGAGGAAGCAAAAACTCATGCGCAGCAGAGGAAGAAAATGGCACTGTGGCGGCAGCTCGTTTGCGCCGTCAGCGTTACAGTCAGTGCTGACACCAATGGCCTAAAAAAAGTCTATCTCTCTTCCTGCCATAGCTTTTACGTGCCGAGATGAAGCGTATAATTCACACCTTTACACCCTCCTACTTGAATAACATATGCGACACAGACGCGCGCCGGGCTATCACGGAAGCGACATCTGTCACCACGACTGCGTCGCTCTTCTGCTGCCTTCAGTTTGCCTATATGACTTCCGGGATATGAAGTTATACCATGTATTCCTCAGCGCGACGTTACACTGATGGCTTAGCTTTGATCGAAGCTGAGTCTCTACAACACCTTTCACTTCCTGTCATACATGCGAAACGCAAGCTTTCATTTAGAATTCTTTAATCTGCCCATTTCCATTCATATTTGGGTGTGTTGTCGGGCGCAGTGCTGGTTGCTTTCCGTATTCATCTCCACCTCTTATCTTCATTGCCATAGTAATTCTATGGACAGCCTCGACATGTTTTTGTGATCAACGTCTTGTCTTATATCAATTCCTGAGTGAGAGATCCCCCGCCGCATCATACGCCGTTCCTGTGGGTAATAGCACGTGAGTGGGGGCGACGAGCGCGGCTGAAGAGGAGATCAAACGAGCCGGCCCATCGTCGCACAGAGGCACATGTGATAAGCTCCATCCCCCCCCCCCCCCCGCCTGTTAGAGCAGCCGTGAAATGCTCAAGGTTCGCCGCGGTGTATCAGAAGCTACGGTGCTCTGCTGCTAACTCAAAGGTCGCGCGCGCGCGCGCACGTGTGTGTGTGTGTGAAAAACATTTATTTATGGAGAGTTTGCAGGTGGCCCTTTACAAAGGGGGAGTCCTTATTCCGGAACCCTGCTGGACAAGGCCGCCGCGCCCATTGGACTAGAGCTCTTTGAGCCTTGAGCCCTGAGCAATTTCACTTCCTGTCATACATGCGAGTAGGCCTGCCTCCCGTGCCTCTATAGTGGAGGAAGGGTTAGGGGCAAGGGAAGAATTCATCTGATATGCCCACACCATGTGAAAGTTATCCGAGACTTCCCCCCAGTGAGGGCACTGCCCATCGACTTTCGAGTCAAAATGCTTTATCATTGCAGGACACATAAAGGTGTTGGTCTGCAAGTGCCTTAGGGTTCGTTCGAAGGCCTTACTCAGGCCCATAGCAGGCGCCGGGAAATGCCGATGTCGTTCGCAATAATACAACAGAATTTCTTTCAATCGCAGAAGCGGTTGGCTAGTCTCTGAGCCGGAAAAGCCTGGGTGAGGTACTTGGTAGTTAAGCGCGCAGGCTGCCACATCCACAGCCTCGTTACCTCTAAGGCCCTGGTGGCTCGGAGTTCAAACAATGCATTTGGGTGAGGGGTCTGAATCCCTAACAGCTCGCTTTAAAATATCGTAGGCTAAAGGTAACTCGCCCACCAGATAATTTTCACAGGCTCTGCGTGAATTTGTAATTATTACTTTAGAATTCGTGTGCGAGGCGGCTAGCGCTATTGCCGCCTCCTCAGCGTGCGCGGAGTTGGAAGCCCGATAGGAGATCCAGTTAACGCGTTGGTCCTGGTGAACTGTGGCGTTCACGTAGAATCCTGTGGGCGACGGCCCTGCCACAACTACGTAGTATACACCCAACTTAGATCCGTATTAGTGTTCGAAGGCAAGAGTGCAGGTGTGATTCTGGCCGTGGGGGTCGCATTTCGGTGAAGGCGAAATGGCTGAGATCCGTGTGCTGTGAGTTGTCAGTGTACGTTAAAGAACCCTGAATGGCGAAAACTTCTGGAGCGCTCCACTACGGCATCTCTCATAATCATATCGTGATCTTGGGACGTAAAACCCCAGATATAAATATTATTATTATAAAATGCTCAAAAAGAGCCCGCATTTAACGAGCTTGAAAAAATGCGAGGAGGGAGGCGTGTCTGCGACCTTTGATTTTACCTCGCTCCCTCGGCAGCCGTCAGCGGGCGGCTCATGTGCCCTTCTACGTGATGCACTCTCAACGTGAAGAAAATCTGCGAAGAGTGTTTCTGGAGGGGTCGTACTCTCATTTTGTAGAGTTGCGCGAAATCGAATGTAAAATAATTAACTGCAAAACTCACAGTGTATAGCGATACAATTTGTTGCTATCACATTTATTGCTTTCCACTTGTGGTGAAACTGCAACTTCATCATCACTTCATCATGAGCCTGACTACGTCCACTGCATTGCAAAGGCCTCTCCCCCTCTCCCATGTTCCGCCAGTCAACTCGGTCCTGTGCTTGCTGCTGCCATTTTATACCCGCAAACTTCTTAACCTCATCTGCCCATCTAACTTTTTGTCGCCCCCTAACCAGCTTGCCTTTTTTGGGAATCCAGTTAGTTACCCTTAATGACCAGCGGTTATCCTGTCTACGTGCTACATGCCCGGCCGATGTTCATTTCCTCTTCTTAATTTCAACTATGATATCTACAGGGGATCAACTGCTACCATAGTGCTTCATAAAGAAAGCAACAGAATAGCAATCAACAAGGGTGTAAGGCAGGGGGATACAATCTCCCCAATGTTTTTTTACCGCGCGCTTACAGGAGGTTTCCAGAGGCCTAGAATGGGAACAGACAGGCATAAGGGTTAATAGAAAGTACCTTACCAACCTGCGCTTCGCTGATGACATTTCATTGCTGAGTAACTCAGGGAACGAATTGCAACTCATGATTATGAAGTTAGACAAGGGAGCAGAAAAGTATGTCTTAAAATTAATCTGCAGAAAACGAAAGTAATGTACTATAACTTCGGGAGAGAACAGCGCTTCGAGATAGGTAATAGTGCACTTGAAGTTGTAGAAGACTATGTCTACTTAGGATAAGTAATAAGCACGGAGCCGAACCACGAGAATTAACTAGGAGAATAAGAATGGGGCGTAGCATATTTGGCAAGCACTCTCAAATCATGACAGGTAGATTGCCACTAACCATCAAGAAGAAGGTATATAAAAGCTGCATCTTGCCGATACATAGCTACGGAGCAGAAACCTGGAGACTCACAAAGAGGGTTCAGCTTAAATTGAGGATGACACAGCGAGCAATAGAAAGGAAAATAGTAGGTTTAACCTTAAGAGACAAGAAGAGAGCAGAATGGATTAGGGAACAAACAGGGGTGAAGGATATCATAGTTAAAATCAAGAAGAGGAAATGGACATGGGCCGGGCATGTAGCACGTAGAGAGGAACCGCTGGTCATTAAGGGTAAATAACTGAATTCCTAGAGAAGGCAAGCGGGTTAGGGGGAGATGGAAGGTTAGGCGGGTCGATGAGATGAAGAAGTTTGCGGATATAAATTGGCAGCAGCAAGCACAGGACCGAGTGGACTTGCGGAACATGGGAGAGGCCTTTGTCCTGCAGTGGACGTAGTCAGGCTGCTTGCTGCTGCTGATGATGATAATAATAATAATAATTCTGAACTCTGGTTTGTTCCCTGATCAACCCTGCTTTCTTCTTGCCACTTAACTGCGATCTATTCTCAATTTATTGCCGCCACAGTTAAATAGCTTTCATTGGCACTTTCTGTGTCTTACTATTATTGTTTTTTTTGTAGCTATAGCTGTATATGGCAAGGAGAAACGAAAAACCATTCGGCATTTGTGTCAACAGCGGCCTCGATTGACCGTGCTATCAGTTACGTCGTTTTCAGCATTGTACCAAAGCAGCGTGCCATTGGCTTTGCTGTGAATAACGTCGTACATCCCGTCGCAGCCGTAGTGTCGAGCACGCGCGCAAGCACCGACAGTGGGAACAAGAGAGCACGCATTCACCGAACCGATGCTGCATTCTGGGAACAACAACAACAACAACAAAAAAACAGGCCCGGGAGGCCGAGTGCCGGTATCAATTAGGTACCGATGACCCGGCAGCGTTCCAAGTCACGCTAAATCGCGGACGGGAATGCAAGCGCCGGTGGCGGGCGGATCCTGCAAGCTACGCCGCCAAGTAAGCTCGCGATGTCAAACATTTGCAACAAGGGCGCTCTAAACAAGTGGCGTTGCAGGCACAATAGCGTCGAAGTTATGATTGCGGAAGCATGTTCGCCGTGGCGAACGTCCGCTTTCGGCGGCAGTTTCTCTAGCGGCACTTTGGATTTGGCTGCGACGTCTGTGACTGCCTGGGGTGCGAGAACAATCTGGCGACAATCAACGGGATCCGGTCTCTTCAACAACGGAGCGATGCCATGGAGGTACTGACGCGGTGGTTCTCGTCTGCTCCCGACGTCGGTCAGTTTCAGGTCTGTGGGATGTGTAAGGAATCGCTGACGCGGCATGTGAAATAAACACTGTGATAAACCCAAACGAAACATGTATCTCACCTAACTAAGCAGCCCGGACATGTAACCAATAATTGCAAAAGGCTTCAGGGCAGCGTCGGGTTGAATCTACTGCTAAACATTGGGGCCGCACGTTTCAGCTTTAGCTGGTTATCATTTGTACGGAGTGCTTCGGCGGTGATTTTTTTTTGTCAATTTCCTGCTTGGAACTCAACCTGAACAGAGCCATATTTAGTGAACCTTCGTTTGCGCAAGGAACTTCCTTACCCTGTTTGAGTGTAACGATGATTTGAATATTGCAATTTAATTACAGGTAGCTCATCGTATTACTCGCAGCTGATTGTGGGTAAATTTCACAAAAATGATATGTTGGCTATCAGCACAGTCAAGCACAACTTTACGGTGCGGCAATGGAACGAACACTTTTAAACGCGAAGTATTTCTTTGCGAACCAAAGACTTTGGCCGTTAATATTGATCTGTCTACATATTTACATAGCCCCCGGCGTGTGGGTGCTTTTTCGCTCGTTTCTTAACATTGCGTATACTAAATATGGCCTAGTAAAACATGAGGGTATGGTGAACCTAATGAACAGGTTATGACATAAATTACATGACATGCCTGCCATGAAAGGCATGTGCGGCGTAGTCACGTGTGCTGCACACCTGTATATCATGGTCCGCGAAGTGAGGGCATTCGGTTAAAGTACAAAGAAAACCTTAATTGATTTGATTGAGATGCGGAGTTTAATGTCCCAAAACCACCACATGATTATGAGAGACGCCGCAGTGGAGGGCTCCGGAAGATTCGACCAAATATAAACATTAACGCAGTAGTGTTAAAGAGCCCGTGGCGAAGAAACTCCGGTGCTGGCGTCCGCGTAAGTGAGCGCATTGTTTCGATGGACGCTCAGAATAATACTAGTGAGGCGAAATATTCAGTCAGAATCGAACCCTAGCATTCTACCACAGCAACACGCCAGTGATTTAAACAGCTTCGGAGAAAATTGGGCACCTACACACCAGTGGTGTGAAGATTGAGGGAACAGTGGTATTCCCCCTTCTCCTCACTTTCACTTCTTTTGTTCACTCCTTGTTATGCTATAATACTAGCCTGTGCTACGTTTTACTCTCTTCCTCTCTGATCACCCTCACTTCCCTTCGTCCCCTTGCTACATTGTACTACACAAGACTATGCTGTGTTTACTCTTTCTCCTCCTTATCCTACTTCCTTCTCCCACCAACTTCCTATACTACACTATACAAGACTATGTTATGCTCTGATATCTACATATCCTCACCCCTACTTCTCTTCCCAACCACCTTGCTAGACCATACTACGCAAGGCTGTGTCACGCTTTACCTCCTCTTATCCTCATCCTCCTATCACTCCTATCTCTTACTACCCTTTGCCACCCATTGCTATACTATACTACACATCACCATCCTACCTTTACCATCTCCGCGCCTTCTCCTCATCCTCTCTTTCTCTTCTGTGGCGATCCCCTTACTATGGGGTGGCAAGAGAAGTGAGATCTGCTATATTCTTGGAGATGCTTACCCCCTACTCGCTTTCTGTGGCTCATTCCTGCTTAACCCAAACCCATCATCCTCAAAGTCATTTCCCTCGCCCATCATTTTGCTATATTACACTATGCCTGACTACTCTATGCTTGGAACTGCTTGGAACGGCTTGGACCATACTCTCTTTATGTGGCGCCTACCCGCCGAGTTATCTGCTAACGACTACGTAATAGGCTCAAGAATAAACATCTCCGCTGTTAAAAAGACTCTGCAGATCTTTTGTCGGGGTGACCTCAGTTGTCTTGGCTATCCACTTCTATAAAGCGTAATAAATACCACATATGCACTGCTACACGTGTTTCTCGAACTGAGGAGAATACAACGAAACGACAGCTCGGGATTATATTGTAACGGGGAGTATTTCATAGGTTAACGCCATTCTATAGCCGTGAAAATATGAACACCATCGCACCGTTGCCTGCATTTCGTTTCAATAAAACTGTCATCTGTGATCAAACTTGAGTGCTAACGTTACGTCGGATCATAAGCTACCATCCACGCTCCAGTATAGTCTACGTGCATGGCCCCGCCACGGTGGTCTAGTGGCTAAGGTACTCGGCTGCAGACCCGCAGGTCGTGGGATCAAATCCCGGCTGTGGTGGCTGCATTTCCGATGGAGGCGGAAATGTTGTAGGCCCGTGTAATCAGATTATGGTGCACGTTAAAGAACTCCAGGTGGTCAAAATTTCTGGAGCCCTCCACTACGGCGTCTCTCATAATCATATGGTGGGTTTGGGACGTTAAACCCCACAAATCAACCAATCATCTAGGTGCATGGTAAGACAAAAATCTGGCCCCGCCATGGTGGTCTATTGGCTAAGGTACTCGGCTGCTGACCCGCGGGTCGCGGGATCGAATCCCGGCTGTGGCGGCTGCATTTCCGATGGAGGCGGAAATTTTGTAGGCCCGTGTGCTCAGATTTTGGTGCACGTTACAGAACCACAGGTGGTCGAAATTTCCGGAGCCCTCCACTACAGCGTCTCTCATAATCATATGGTGGTTTTGGGGCGCGAAACCCCACATATCCATCAAGACAACAATCTACACAAAAATACTCAATTTGCACAAGCGTCGTTTGAACGCTTGACTCAAATGAAAAAAAAAAGAACTATAAAGACAGCATAGACCGCGACTCTAACTGCTTCGAGTGAAATCGATTGTGGGATCCACTGGATTTTTTTCTTACTGTCAACAACGTTTAGCTCTTTAGATGATTGATGTATACATTACTCGCATTGTAACTAACTACCTATGCGGGAAGCCATCCCTATAACTCTTTGTACTTCATTCTTTTTACAAGATGACCTATTTGTGGCCATATTTAGTCTGTGAAGGAACTTGAACAAACGTCAACGGCAGCAGGAAAATGAGCTCAGCAGCACAAAAGAAAGTGACGATAACTTTTGTCATTTACGAAAGGCGCAAGTAGCATGTCACGTTTTCGGATAACGGGCGGCGGCAATCCTTGCGTCACGAATGAACACATAGGACAGTCATGGCAGATGTACGCAGTACGCGCTTTTTGCATTGTGCAGCTATGCCTTCTTTGTCTAACACGCGACAGCATAAATGCATCGCACCCCGACGGCTGATCGGCGCAGCCGTTGCCCACTCAACCTTTTTACGCTGTCGTGCCCATGTGAAACAGGAGATGAAACTGCAGCGCAACCAAGTGAGTAACCCCGATGTGCGGCTATCGAAGCCGCCACAGCACTTATTAGGAAAGCAGTGACGGATGATGGGATTGGCGTTCCTCGGATGGTATAGACTTCGGAATGTCATGACGTCTAAGGGAATTGCAGTGCTCGTATACGGCGCGTATAGAATGGCTTCGAAGGAGGAAGTCACAAACCACTGGGCAACGCGGCTGTCACTCATGCACGGCCTTAGAACTTAAACCACAGCGGGTTACTTTCGGTTCGTTGCAACGCTCCTACACAAACTTGTATCCTGCAATCGGTGAGCCGCTCAGGAAAGATACGGGACTTTCGCAGTTCTCTTCCTCTCTTTCTGTATAGCTGTAACTTCTCCCCAGACCGCTTTGTCGGGTTATTGTACCACTCTCAAGTTGGCCATAGAAGTGTAGGCTAATAGAGGAAGGAACCACCAGAGAGAGAACATAGTCATTGCAGTACCAATTGCGACAATGTCGATAGTCAGTTTCATATCAGCTGCCCTCAACGTAAGGGCTAATGACATGCGTATGAAATGAGGATTTTTTTCTCTCATCACGTGATATCGAGACGGTTGTTTTTACTGCTGAGCCATTGTGCTCGAGGTTTGCCGTGTGTCGTAGAAAGAAAACTATCATCGCCATGAACCAGCGCGCGCTCACCTCGTCCTCTTCTTCATCTTGCTTGTTTCGCTATAGATAACGTCCTTTCCTCTCTTCCTCCAACTCAACTGCACGTGCGCTGATTTCTACAGCGTACAATAACTCTGATGTGCGATATCATAAGTATAGAAAGAGATAGAGAGAAAAAAAGCGAAAAAGCGAAATTTTTGGCGAAAACAGTTTAGACAAGGCGAGATTTGAGTCTGCGTGCACACGATCAAAAGGCGAGCGTCCTAAACAATCGCCTATCTAAGCAGGCCAACAGGGCATAATGTCGTCTTGTAAAGTATTCTCACGGGGTAGTGACGTCGACGAAGGGAAAAACAGTAGGTTGAAGATTAAACTGTTTATTCGGCTGAACCTGTGGCCACGTAAAAGGAAAGTGAGATTACAACATACCTGCACTGGTAGTGGTGAACTGAGCGTCGGCCGTTGATCAACTGGCGAGTGGTGAAGCAGTTCGGCATTTATACACGTGCCGTCGAATATTCTAGCATTACCGCTAGCGGCCCCATAGGTTCCAAAATAATCTGTAATGCTCGCGAACTGGGCGTAATCTTAACGAAATGATCTACCTCAGTCCCGAAGCTTCTCAAACACTGAAGGCGTGGTTTTCGCTGATAATTACTTACAGTGAAACGGGGTGATAACCTAACTTGGAATGTGGCGTTGCCCCCATCTAGAATAGGTATCGTCCCGATGGTGTAACAAAAGACGAAAATACAATAATAAAGTAAGAAAATAAACGATAAGTTCGAACAATAAAGCACAGCAACAACAAGAAAATACACTCCTCATGTTTGAGCATAAAATGGCTTGAGGCGCACGACATGGGCGACTTCAGGCCGTGCACGGTGCTGTCGAAAGTTCGTAATGCAATCGGGAACCTCGTATAGTCGAGTGTACCGAGACGTCTAACTACCCTGTACGGTCTGAAGTAGAGTCGCAGAAGCCCGCGTCGGCGTATCGGCGTCCACACGCAAACACAGTCACCAGGCTCGTATTCCACGAAACTTCATCGAAGACTAACGGTGGCTCTCGGTCGTTTGTTGGTTTCTGATGCGGAGGCTGGGGAATTGTCGAGCTTCTTCAGCGCACTGGAGGTAGACAGTCACGTCGATGTTTTCTTCGTCGCTGACGTTGAGTAACAGGGCGTCGAGCATCCTGGCTGGGCTACGCCAGCATATCGGTGATGGTCTTATTAAGACGGTGGTCTGGAGGTGACTTGTCTGGCGGTAGAACCTCAGGATCGCCCGAGTTAGGTCCACTGTAAAGCCCATACCTGTGTCTGCGATGAGGACCTCTGGAGCTCCGTGATGCAAGATGATGTTCTCGACGAAGAAATTTGCTACCTCGGTGGCATTGACTTTGGGCAGAGCCCCTGTCTCGGCGTAGCGGGTGAGGTAGTCAGTAGCTACGACAATCTGTTTGTTTACGGAATTCCACGTTGGGAACAGCCCGAGTAAGTCCATGCCCATTCGCTGAAACGGCCGGTGAGGTGGCTCGATGGGCTGGAGAAATCTGGCTGGCCAAGTCGGTGGTGCACATGTCTTTTGTCGTTGACAGTTTCGACATGTCCTGACGTATTGAGTGACGTCGGCGGCAATTCGCGGCAGGTAACACTTCTCTATTCTCGCGAGCGTACGGAAAACACCGAGGTGTCCAGCTGTCGGGTCGTCATGTAGAGCCTCCAAAACTTTTGGACGTAATGCTGAAGGTACTATAGGGAGGTAGTTGGTCAGATGGGGTGAAAAGCTTTTCTTGACGAGGATGCCGTTACGAAAGAAAAACGACGCCAGTCCCCACTTGAATACCTTTGGAACAACGGCAGCCTTGCCCCCTAGGTATTCCACAAAGCCCTTGATTTCAGGGTCGGCACACTGTCGTTCTGCAGAATCATCGACGGTTAAGGTTCCCAGAAAGCAGTCGCCGCCCTCGTTGTCTTGCGTCGGTAGGTCGATGGGGGTGTGAGATAGGCAGTCGGCGTCAGAGGGCCTTCACCCCAACTTGTAAACGACGGTGATGTCGAATTCTTGAAGTCGCAGACTCCACCATGTGAGGTGACCTGAAGGGTCCTTCAAGTTAGCTAACCAACAGAGGGCATGTTGGTCGCTCACAACTTTGAAAGGCCTGCCGTAGAGGTAGGGGTGAAACTTAGAGGTAGCCCAGATGTTGGCAAGACACACCTTTTCTGTTGTGGAATAGTTGACTTCAGCCTTAGAGAGCGGTCGGCTCGCATAACTGATGACCTTTTCAAGTCCGTCAATCTTCTGCATTCGGACTGCTTACGTCGGTGTGGATTTTCGTGTCGGCGTTTTCGTGGAAATGAGCAAGTATCGGTGATGTCTGCAGGCGTCGTTTTAGTTCTTGAAATGCTTCATTCGGCGGGGTTTCCCATTTGAACTTGACGTCGTTCTTCGTAAGGTTAGCAAGTGGCTCGGTGGTGCAGGCAAACTTTTTGACGAAACGCCTGTAAAAAACGCAGACTCCGAGAAGTCTACGTACGGCTTTCTTGTCGGCGGGTGATGGGAACGCAGCGATGGCTGTTGTCTTTTGTGGGTTGGGGCGTTCTCCGGACTTGTTTATTACGTGTCCCAAGAACAATAGTCACCCGTATGCAAAGCGGCACTTTTCTGGCTTCAGAGTGAGTCCGGAGGCCTTGATCGCTTGAAATACTGCTTCAAGGCAACGGGGATGCTTGTTGAAGCTTGAGAAAAACACGACGACATCGTCCAAATACTCGAGGCAAGTCTTCCACTTCAATCGAGCGAGCACGGTATCCATAGCACGCTGGAACGTCGCAGGCGCTGAGCGAAGACTAAAGGGCATGGCCTTGAACTCGAAGAGGCCGTATGGTGTTATGAAGGCAGTCTTTTCTCGGTCTCTATCCTCTACTTCGATCTGCCAGTAGCCTGTCTTGAGGTTCATAGATTAAATGTTTTTGGCGTTGTGGAGACGATCAAAGGCATCTTCTATTCTGGGGAGAGAGTATACGTCCTTCGTCGTTATCTTGTTTAGTCGGTGATAGTCAACGCAGAAGCGTAGTGTTCCATCTTTTTTCTTCACTAACACCACCGGTGACGCCCATGGACTCTTTGAAGGCTGCATAATGTCGTTGCGAAGCATTTCGTCCACTTGTTTCTTTATGGCCTCGCGTTCTCGCGTCGAAACACTGTACGGCTCTGACGGAGTGGCCTGGCATTTTATCCTATTACAATTTGATGTTTCGCGACAGGGGTATGTCGAATTCTCGACGACGATGAAAAGCGAGAGAAAAGTAAACATTTATTTTGAAACAGTGTTGCCAGCGATGCCCGGTATCAACTTAAGTAGTTCTTGTATTTCGGAAGCAGGTTTTTGAGCTGTTGTCGTCTATGCGTCGGAAGGCTCGGATTAACGTCGAAAGCTGGTCGAAGGGTTTCAGTCGTCGGAGTTGATTCGGCACAATCGGTGAGGGTGAAAGTGTGGCTGGCTTCCAGTATTTCTTCGACGTAGGTGATCGTCGTGTCTTTGGTCACGTGCTTGTACTCGTTGCTGAAGTTCGTGAGCATAACTCTTGCGTTACATTCTCGCAGCTCGGCTATTCCTCTGGCCACGCCAATTTCGCGGTTGATCAGCAGGTGCTGGTCGCCTTCAACGACGCCTTGTATGCCTTGATTCTTGAGTGCCGACAAAAATGCTGACGCTGGAGCGAAGAGGAATGGTGACTTGGTCTTCCAGCCCATTCAAGACGGGCCTTTCTGATGGCGTGTGCGGTGGCAGTGCTTTTTCTGTGGATAGTGTTATCAACTTTGTTCTCACGTTGATGACGGCACCATGGAGAAGTTCTTACCAAAGACGACATCTCACGAGCAACGCTCTAGTACGACGAAGCTTGTAAGATAAATCGTTTGTGTTGACTCTGGCTGGGCAGGTTTCTAATGGCGTAACTAGGTGACCTCCAGCTGTACGGATTTCGGGGCCTTCCCAAGTTGTCCTAACTTTCGTTAAGTTCGTGGCGAATGTCCCACTGATGACGGAATAATCAGCTCCGGTGTGGACAAGACCAGTGACGTTGTGCCCGTCAATGAGGACGTCGATGTCACTAGTTCGTCTCCTCGCATTGCAGTTAGGTCGCGGCGTCAGATCTAGGCTACGACGGTTTGTATTACTGCTTCGACGTTGTGTCATCAAGTCGTTTTCTGGCCCCGAAGTTTAGATATTGTGGGCAACATTCGTGTTGCCGCAGGTTCTTAAGGTTTCGTCCCGGCGTCATCGTCGGCGCGAAGGATCTTTGTCAGTTTGTCGTACAGCAACCGCACCTCCATCGGTTGCTGTCGTTAGTTTTCCGAGTACGGGCTAAGCAACCGGCCCCGGTTCGAGCCATTGTACTGCCGACGGCGCTCTCACATGTAGTGGTCAGCTGAAAGTGAACTATGTGATTCCCGGGGTGTCCTCTGCACTCCGGCGGCTAGTCAGCGATGTCGCGTGGTCTTTCGCCCCGCTGTGGACGCGGCGCGTCGATGGACAAAGCACGTAGTCCCATCTGGTGGTACTGGCAGCTGCGGTACATGTGCCTGGCTTCACCGCCATTGTAGCACAGTGGGCGATGGCAAGGGGCGCGCCAGACTTCAGTCTTCCTGGAAGCGTAGCACTGGCCGGCAAGTTAGCGGCAATGATGGCGATGGTGCCTGGCGGAAGAACTGCGGCTGGACAGTGTCTTCACGGGGGCGTGGAAGAGCGTGTCAGCGCACTGCCTTGGCGTAGCTCATAGCTTCCGGTTCCGGCCGCTGTGCTTCGGGCATTCCAAGCGACTGGCGAACTTCTTTGCGAACAATGTCGGCAGTCGAATGAGCTTGAGGCTGTGGCGAAGGCAGCAGCTTGCGTATAGCTCTTCCCACACGATCACTTGAATGGTATCGCGCAGACCGTTGATACTGAAGGCTTTGGCATAGTTAAATGATGTGAGGTGGTTGTACTGCGTTGTCCGCATGTCAAGGACCTTTTATGTGGTCGTGGCCTCCGTAAGAAATTCATTGACCGCCTTGGGCGGGTCCCGGACAAGTTCTGCAAAGGAAGGAAGGAAGCAACAAAAGGAAGAAAGCTGGGAGGTTAACCAGAAAGACAAGTCGTACAAAGAGCGTTTGCTTGACCCCTTGCATCAGGAATCGGAGCTACTTCACATCAGCCATGGAGGGGTCGGTGCTATGAAACAGCCGGGCCATCTCTGCGACAAAGAGAGTCACTTTTCATTAGGGAGCTGCACTTGTGTCTCGAGCAAGATGGCGGCCCTTTCTTTGCGGACGATGCTCGTGAGGGTGCTCAAGAACGTCGTTCGAAAAAGATTCCAGGTTCGGAGCGTCAAATCCCGGTTCTCAAACCACGTCTTCACGGCGTCTTCTAGGTAGAAGTATACGCGGCGTAGTGTTTCTTCAGGTTCCCGGCAGCTCAAGGTGGTGACATGGTCGTATATTTTCAGCCAGGTCTTCGGGTGTTCACTAGTTGATCCATAGAAGCTCGGTGGCTCTCAGGGTGGCAACATTGCAATAATTGCAGGTGGTGGCGCAGCGGCTGTAATCGCTGCTGCAGTCGTCGTAATGGTCGAGGTGTGAGTCTTGTCGGGTAAAGGCCCGTACTACGGTGGTAGATCATGTTGCCTACGGCTGCCTCGCTAGTCGTGGTTGGGGTAGGTGTCTTCTCCGTGACTTGGACTTGGCTCACTGTTGGAAGGGGGCGTGCGGTACATGGATCGCGAAGCACTTCCACCAGATGTCACAGGGTCGAGACGTCGACGAAGGGAGCAGACAGTAGGTTGAAGATTAAGCTGTAAATTCGGCCAAACCTGTGGCCACGTAAAGGGAAAGTAAGATTACAGCAAGACAATAGCACTGATAGTGGCAAACTGAGCATTGGCCGTTTATCAACTGGCAAGCGGTGAAGCACGTCGGCATTTATACAAGTGCCGTCGAATATTTTAGCGTTGTCGCTAGCGGTCACGTAGGTTCCAAAATAATCTGTAATGATCGCAAAGTGGGCGTAATCTTAACAAAATGATCTACTGCAGTCCCGAAGCTTCTCAAACACTGCAGACACGGTTTTCGCTGAGAATTACTGGCAGTGAAACGGGGCAATAACTTAACTTGGAATGTGGCAGTACAATAATAAATATTGGGGTTTAATGTCCCAAAAGCATGGTATGGTTATGCGCGACGCTGTAGAGGAGGGCTCCGGAAATTTAGACTGCCTGGGGTTTTTTCAACGTGCACCTAAACCTGAGCACATGGACCTCAACCATTTTCACTTTCATCCAGGATGTGGCCAGGATTTGATCCCGTGACCTTCGGGTCAGCAGCCGAGGGCCTTAGTTACTACACCACCACGGCGGGTACAATAACGCACAGTATAGCATAGTGTATAGCATCTGTGAGCCAAGGCTACACAATGCAATACGACTATCCAGGTACGAAGCCTTCAAGTCCGCTACCTGCAACGAACAGAGTAAAGTCATTGTATATATCAGATGCGACCTTACCTATATCGAGCACCGTGTAGCACCTCACGATGACAACCAGTATGTCTGCTTGACAGTTAAACGTAGATACCTGAATTTCACGCTTGTAGGCGCATATATATCACCTTCAAACCGTTTTGAACCTGAAAGACTACGTGCACTGTTAACAGCCACACCTAGACCATGGATCATCACCGTAGATTTCAACGCTCACCACCCACTATGGGGAAGTCAAAAGACAGACAGTCGCGGAAGGCAAGTATTCTCCTTTGCTCTGGAGCAGCAGCTGCTTTGTGTAAACGACGGAAGCCCAACGTTTCTACGGGGAACGACATACAGCAGCTGCCTTGACTTGACATTTGTGTCACGAAGCCTAAATGGAAAGGTCAAGTGGTTCGCAGACTATGAAACTCATGGAAGCGACCACATACCAACTTATTTGAAGATCAAGGGCCTGGAAAAATTGCCAAACTACGACACTTCGACTAGCATCGACTGGACAAAGTTCAGGTCACTGACGGAAAAAAGGTGTCAAGAAAATAAAGCGCCTCCTCTTGACACCCTCGAGGATATGATTAGAGGTGCTACTCAAGAAGCGACCTATCATATTCAATATACTTCAGAATATTGTCAACATTAAGCGGAATTGGAAGGGCTCAGAACGATCCGTCGTCGTGCAGAAAGAAGATATAGGCGCATTAAGTCCATTCACGACTTGAGGGAGGCAAGGCGCCAACAGAAAAAAATTCAGCGGCGAATCATTTCACTTCGATCCTTTTGCTGGAAATATCTGTGCGAATCTTTGGATCCACACAAGCCTTTGACGCAGACATGAAGGATTGTCCGTGGCCTACGAACATCGCCACATCAACATCGCCCCTTCAAGTGTCTTTCTCTCCACCAAGGCCGCACCGAAATTGAAGTAGCAGAAGATTTCTGCATGAAAGTTGCCGGTCATGCGTCCGCGTGCATCACGCGCCACCTAGAAAATGCTCCAGTTTCCAGAGATTCAAGAATGGACACCTTTTTCTCTCTAGAGGAACTACAAGCGGCCTTGACGGCATGCAAACGACCTTCATCGCCTGGTCCGGATGGGATCACGTACATGGCTCTTTGCAACCTCGGAGAAGCAGCTCGACGGGCCCTTCTATCCGTGTACAACGACTCGTGGGGCAGCGGATTTATCCCTCATTCATGGAAATCCAGCCGCCTCGTCCCTGTGCTTAAACCAGGTAAATCTCCTCTGCACTTGACCTCTTATCGCCCAATCGCGCTTACCAGCAGTTTCAGGAAAGTGATGGAGAGGATGATTTTGACTCGCCTAGAGTGGCACCTGGAGCGCCACGAGGTATACCCTCATGCTGTGACGGGCTTTCGGCGTGAGCGGTCCGCAATTGATAACGTTATAGACCTTGTCTCATCTGTTCAGCATCAAAAAAGACTGAAACGTTTATCTGCGGCGTTGTTCTTGGACGTGAAAGGTGCATACAATAACGTATCACATGAAGCCATTCTGGATGTCATGGAAAATGTTGGATTAGGGGGTCGGGTTTACCAATGGATCCACAGCTATCTGAAAGGCAGAACTTTCTTTGTACAGACGGAGAATGGCACAACAACACACCATAGCAACCATCGAGGTGTGCTCAAAGCGGTGTTCTTAGCCCTACACTTTTCAATCTAGCGCTACTCGGCCTGGTTGACGCACTTACAGAATCTGTCCATCTATCAATATATGCAGATGACATCTGCATGTGGGCGTCAGGCGTAACATGCCTTCATTTGCGTGCCTGGCTTCAGAGAGCGGCTACAATAGCAACAAAGTACCTGGAAGAACGGGGACTAGAGCTGTCATCAGAGAAATGCTCGCTTATAGCATTCACGCATAAGGCTATGAGCCCATATGTTATTAAAATCAACGGACACACGATCAACTACGTGAAGACCCACCGATTCCTCGGAGTCATAGTTGATCGCGACCTCTTCTGGAGCCCTCACATCGCCCACATGAAAACTAAACTCACCATGATCACCCACGTACTGAGGTTTCTTGCTGGAAAAACGTGGGGTGCATCGGTACGAGCAATGCTACAACTCTACACTGTTCTGTTCCTCGGTTATATGCGATACAGCTTACCCGTGCTTTGCGAGATCCGAAGAACAAACTTGCGCGTTCTCCAGTCGATCCAAGCCCAAGCCCTGAGAATATGCCTTGGTCTCCCGAGATGTGCGTCTACAGCAGCGACAGTCATCATTGCGCGTGATTATCCAGTCAACGCATACATCCGCGTAGACGCTTTGAGAACGCACATAAGACATTTCGCTCGGCTTCCATCTCATCACCTCGCCTCACTTCGAACTTCCAGGCCCCACTCAGCGTTCAGCGCAACTGTAGCTCAGCATTGCGCAGTGCTTCCATTGCACTTCACGCATGCAGCACAGCCGCTGATACCATTATGGTGCCTACACCCACTCAAAGCCCTTCTTACAATTCCTGGCATCCAAAATAAGAAAAAAGTCGTCGCATCTAGCCCTGAAACAGGCCACATTACTTTTCCTGCAAGAGAAGCACAACAGACGCCTTCACATTTACACGGATGGCTCGGTGTCTTCAGTAAGCTCTGCAGGGGCGGTGGTTATTCTCGTGAGGCACATCACAATTAAATTCATGACATCGCATTTGACGTCGTCGAAAGCTGCAGAATTTGCAGCCATACGTGCAGCTCTGGAGTTTATAGTGAAAGAACCTTCGGGAATTCGGTCTATCTTATCGGACTCGAAGGCATCTCTTCAATGTCTTATGTCACCCTTTCGCCATGGACCTAATGAACAGTTAGTAGCTGAAATAAGGCTTATTCATCACCAAGCAATCGAAAAGCAGCACAGCATAGTGTATGAGCGGATACCAGGTCATTGCGGTATATATGGCAATGGCCGCGCAGAGGAGGCCACTAGATCTGCACACGATGGTACCCAATACACAGCCATCCCGTTCTCAAGAACCAACGCAGCTACAAGACTTAGTTCGCTTGCACGTGACCTCACACTGGTACAGTGGAACTCAACAGACTTCACAAATGCGCGCCTGAATAACTTGGATCCCGATATGCAGCTTCGTCTTCTCCCAAGGATATCTCGAGCTGAGGAGACTCTTCTATGCCGCCTGTGGCTTGGAGTTGCCTTCACGAACGCATACTCTTATCTCATTGGGATGGCCAGCTCTCCTACATGCACTTACTGCAGTTGTGAAGAAACCATCGCGCACCTTCTGTGTGAGTGCACCCATTTCAACGCGCAAAAACAAGAACTCACTGCAGCTCTGGATGGACTAGACGATCGGCCTTAGTCGGAACAAAAGATTCTGGGTCATTGGCCGAGCCCATCCTCAACCTAGAAGGCTTTGAAAGCTTTGCTGCGCTTTTTGCGGACAACTGGCCTCAGAGACAGACTTTAGTGTCTTATACTCTTTGATGTTGCCTTTCTTTCCTCTGTCGCATTTTATTTGTAATTTCTCCTTCTCTTCGCAATATTTCTTTTTAACATCTTTCATTCCCTTCACCCCTTTCCCCAGTACAAGGTAGCCAGCCGGTCTAAGAAGTGGCTAACCTCCCTGTCTTTCCGCTTAAATTTTCTTCCTCCTCCTCCATAGCGTATAGCATAGGAAGAAAGGGTGTGGCAGGTGAATTGGGGGTTAGGAGGAGGAAAAAAAAGGGCAAACGGGTGCAAGAGAGATAAAGAGAAAGAAAATGACCGGAAGGAAAGAAAAAGAGAAAGGGATAAAAAGCAAGAGAATGGCTTCTCAGACAGAAAGAGAGAAAGACACAGAAATAAAGGGGAGAAAATTGAAAAAAAGGAGAAAGAGAGAGAAGAACAGATAAACTAATAGACAGGGAGGTGGGTATAGACAGAAACAGACTCTAAAAGGTATAGAAAGCGTATCCATGTCTAGTATAGTATAACAAGAGGAGAGAGGTGAGAGGGTAAAAGCTTAGCCAAGCCAGAACCAGCTCAGTTCAGTTAATTTGCTTTAAAGGTCTCCCGAAGTATACATTACAAAAGAGCTGCGTGTTAACATTCTGTCACATAATTTACACAATAAATAATTTCATATTGATTATTTTATTCACACATTGTTGGAAGAAGGACGGGGACGTAATGGCGGCAATGTGAGCAGAAAGGCCGTTTTAGTCTTTGGCAGTGAGTCGGATGAATGAGGCAGAGAAGTGAGCAGTTCGGACACGTGGGCATGCGACTTGTTGCGGATGACAGTTGCGGCGAGAAATGCGTGCAGGGGAAACAATGTGTGGAGCTTGATTAAGGTTACTTTAAAAGATCTTGTGAAAAAGAGCAAGACTGGAAGTGCGTCGACGATGAGAAAGCTGCGGTGAACCCGATTCTGCTTTAAGGGCGGGAATGTTGGTATTATATGAATAGTTGGAGTGAATGACTCTAGACGCATGATTCCGCACAGCTTTAAAAGACTCGGAGAGATATGTTTAATGTGGGTTCTAGATGGCTGATGCATACCGAAGTTTTGGTCTTACGAGTGACGGATAGGCGAGTAACTTCACATGTCGGGGGGCCTGACGAAGACTACGTCTAAGAAAACCCAGAGTTCGGTTTGCTGATGTGATATTAGAAATATGAGCCTACCAAGTCAGATCGTTGCAGAGAGTAATTCCTAGATATTTATAAGAATATACAATCTCGAGCAGCGCGCTTTCAATTTTGTAACAAAATTTTATGCGATTAGTACTGTGAGGAAATACCATTACATTTGTTTGCATTTAGGGTCAGCCAATGATCACACCAAGTAGCTATGTCATCTACATCTTTTGGGAGATTAATTTCATTGTGGATGTTAGATATAGTACGATAATGGACACACTCATCCACAAACATTCTAATTTTACAAGAAATTCTACAAGGGCGGAAATGCGATCCTTGAGGAACGCCAGATGTTAGTAGTGCTGAGTTAGATAAGTGATTATTTACAGTGAAAGCTGTTGTGAGATCACAACACGGATCGCGTGCGCACCGTAATTACCCGCCACCGCCGCCGGTGTCCATAACCACTATCGCAAAAAGTAAAAAAAAAAACTTAGGAAATGAAGAAAGTACTTTAAGAATACAATGGTATTCGAACCTGGGTCCCCTGCGTGCCAACCCAGCGTTTTACCACCAAGCCACGCCAGTGCCCCGTGCTCCTCCGAAAACAGGCGTTAGGCAGGCTTGATGTCGGTAAATTAATCGCGGTAATATGAGTAATAAAGAGTTTCAAAACAGCAAAGGAGCGACCAGGTGTCACACAATGCGAATTGCACAATGGTTGGGCCGTCGCATGCTCCAACCCTTTACAAAAGCTTTATCTTGTCCACCTATTTAATGTGGTGCATACCCACTGTGGAAGATTGATGGCATTACAAAAGCTTCTGGCACAATTCTTCATCGTTGTCAGCCACAGCACGAAAAAGTTACGCAAAGTTCTTTGCAAGGGTGCAGCGGGCACCACGCTGCTCACTAGAATGACGAATGATGGCATAGTGAATGCCTGTATACTATGATTAATGGCGTAGTAGGCACCCTGCATGTGTGCTTGCAGCAGATATACCCAAAGAATGTTGAAAAAGTGGGCTCTGGCCGCTCTTCCAGCTTTTGCTTTGAAAGTTCCGCGCGTTCCTCACAAGCCTAGCATAGCAGTTTTTATAAAAACAGATTGGGAGCTGTTACTAAAAAATTGACTAATCTACTTCAAAGCATCCACATGCAAGTTAAGTTTTTTTAGCTTTAATAATAGACGCTGGCGGAGAACCTTACCAAAGGCCTTGCAGAAGTCCAGGAAGATTACGCCACTCAGTGTAAGATTAGTATGAACGTCATGCAGAGAGATGGCAAGTTGTGTTTTACAAGATAATCCTCTGGGGAATCTCCGCGTAGCGGGATGAAAAAAAAATCTTTCGAGTCAAGAAATCACATGACTGGAGAGTAGATTACATGTTCCATGATTTCTCAAGGAACGCTTGTTAACGCAATCAGACAATAGTTTACCCTGGACGTTTTTTTTTGCTGGTTTGGTGGACTGAAACGACCTTCCCAACTGTCCAGTCATCTGGAATAAGACCCAAAGAGACTGGGTGAACAGAGAAGGTAAATAGGCTGCGGTTATGCCCTATGCGTTTGTCAAGATTTTTGTGTTTGTTTCATCTATGTATACCTGAAAACATGAACACTTCATCTTGTTTATTATAGCACAAATTCTGTTTACATTAAAAGTGATAGCTGGCATTGCACAACTTATACGAAGCGACGGTGCTACAAGAGGTGCATTTGACTCGTTCATACAGACAATTGCAAAGGCGCAGTTGGGACATTAGTGCAGTCGGCATTACTAAAGATTTCGTTTGATTCATTTGTTCTTTGCATGGTGTGTGTCTCATAAAAGTTAACAACGTTCTAAAATTGCTTTGCTTTATTAAATAATGGGTTTGGCTGGTTGTTTTGGTAAAATGTGAGTTCGACCTGACGCAATGGTTGCAGGCAACTTTTTTGCTTCATAATAATGATGCCACGCATATGAGCGCCCACTTTTCTTGGAGGTGCAATAAAGACACTTTTTTTTTATTTTTCAAGCGTTTTAGGGCTCTTGTCAACCTTGGGTTTTGCTGAGAGGAACGAAGAATTATTATCGGAATAAATCTGTTTGTTAGTTCAATTAGTTTATCTTCGAAGTGCTTTCACTGGTCATCTACGGAATGTTCATGAAATGATGACTCTAATACGGGGAAGAATAAAGCCATGGCTTCATTAATCACTTCCTGATTACCATTGTCATAGAGACATATTGTTTTCTCAAAGGTATCTTGTGCTGGTGGAGTGAATGAGAAAATGGCATGGATAAATTTAGGATCACAGATTGCAGGAAAACAGCTAATGGATGAAAGACCGTCGGGAAAATCAGTCTGCACAAGATCGAAGACGTTATCAATCTGTTGGGTAACCCGGATATGTTTTGTTACTAACTGAGAAAGATTAAACTTCAAGCAAAAATCAACACGATTCCACGCGTCTGTGTTCCCTGGCGCTGACGTTGGTTGTAGGTTGCACGAGTCTATTTGTAAAAAGTTAAAATCATCAAATGAGAGAATCTTCGTGATAGGGTGCTGTCTATAACCAGTCTGATTACAATGTCATTAAGCTTCAAACAGAATTCACCAGTTCTGCTGTGACTCAGCTTTGCGAGACTAGGTGCAAGCTGTGATAATGGTTGTTTGCTTTCATTTACAGGCACCTACGTAACTATGGGCATGTTTCCGCCATCTCTTACGTAAGCCTAAAACAGACGAAAAACCTACCAAGAATTGAAAGTGATCATTATCCTCGTTTTCACCCTGTTCATGAAAACAGTGCAGAGCAAGAATGTTTTGTGAGGATTTTAGCGTTTGGACAGTGATCAACCACGTTGTCAAAAAGATTATAGTGTGGTGTGAGCGGATAATAATCAGATAATATCATCCATGAGAGGGTAATAAGACTAGCATGAAATCGAGCACGTAAGCATCGCTACAAAATAGCGGCCCATAAGTGCCCAAGTTGTACATATTCCTGCTGAGCGGTATTTGACTGGAAGGGCGTGCTAAGAGGATCTAAAACACTCCTCGGCTCCTCTTGCAACGAATGTATGTACTATATTCTAACCATTGTAAATTTAGCCACTGTTTATTTCTCTACTTGGAAGCAGCTGTTGCATTTACATCGTTGGAAATATCCGTACTCGATACACGGGAAACCTCTTCCACCATCGAGAACTCTCTATATGGTGCTATGGACATAACACGGCACAGGCAGTAACAGTCGCTCTAGGGAGCATTTGTGGGTGCTCTTCCTTCGGCAATGATCACATGAGTGGCGATCAGATCGACCACACTCGCGACCAACACTTGATAGTTGTGATTGGTTCAAGCGCGCGGATGGATGGGCAAGCATTGCGACCACGCATCACAATAGCGAAAAAATCATTCGACCTGCAGATGGGCTATGCTGTAGCGGCAGCCGATGCCAATGATAACTGCTTCCCTGACAGATAAAGGGGAAAAATTAAAAGGTAACCACGCGATGCTTTTCACGGGCTGCGAGCGGTACTCGAGCAAGTCGATCAATCACATCCAGCAGTATACTGCATAGGTACTCCGTTCGAGAAAAAGTTCGTGACTTAAGATCACCATAGTCTCGCTGTGGTGGGCACTCGGGTGCCCGCGATGCAAACGAGAGTTCTGCGACGGCCTTCCACGAGCCACGAGCAATCAGTGTGACCCGCCGCTATTCCTTTGTTCGCAGGGCGAAAGAAACGCCGTTCGATGCGAAGCAATGGCCCTTCGGTGGAGGCAGCGGAAATCTCTTGGCATGTGGTACCGCGGAAGCGGAAGTTGTGCGCGACGGATGATCCGATGATCTGAACAAGGGAGAATCGCTTCCGATAAAAATGCCCCTTTCGTTTATCCGTGGCATCTTCTCCCACTACTCGGAGATGATCCAAGTGTGGGAGGGAGTGCGATAACAATGCACTCGAAAAGTACTGCCTACGTTGCTGTGTTGTTGCCACCCCCGACGACGGTTGTAAACAACGACTGTTTACAGACAGTGCGTGTGGTGTGGAATTATTATGAAGTTTATCGTGTCTTCACTTCCGGAACACTCCAGACGAGGAGAATGAGAAAGTGTCAGCAGATCGCAAATAATGCAGTTGCCAATTCGAAAATGCGTGCAGCCGATACGGAGAGTAACTTATCGCTATCTCACGCAACCCAGCTGCGTTCTCTGCAGCGGAGCTTATACGCATCTTCTGCAAGCGCTTGCCAAGCGGCGCCTGTTGTCTCGGCGATCGCATTGGCAGGGTCCCGTATTGAGACCGGCATCGGGTGGTGGCCGAAATAGCGACACGCACGATGCCGATATCGACGGTACTCGATATCTGTTTTGTATTCCGGCCGTTTCACTTCCGGACGTAAAATGCTCGCTACTTTTCCTCTTCCTCCGCCGCCGTTTCGATCACGATACCTAGCGCGCACTTCCCACATCGTGGGTAGTCCTGAGCGCCGTTCCTTTTCGCCGTGTATATATATTTCTGTCTTCCTTATCCACTCCAAACCCTTCTCACTTCTCCACTATACCCTTAAGTAAAAGAAAACTTGGAAACCAGAACAATCGCTATTTTCGCCAAGCCTCGCCACGACGTTTTCTTTTTTTTTCATTTTGTATATTGTGTTTCTCGCACCTACATCATTTTACGGTTGACTGTTAATAGACAAAAGAACCGGAAAATATTTTCGCGAAAATGTTTTTGCCGCCATATTATTTTACCCGTTGTTTATTTCTTCATTTTCATTTCTATTTTTATCGTTTTTTGTAGCACCGACCATTGAGGCTTCGGGCTAATCGAGTTGACCATGAGCAACTTTGTCGCATACAGTCCTGCCATAAATGTATCGCGTTATATTTATGTTACATCATTCTGTATATTTTTATCACGTTAAATTTCGAGTTCTTTACACTCAGACTTACGAGAATTCTACCCTATGAATGCAAGCACGAGCTTTTCTCGGGGCAAGTACATTCTTAAAACATTGCTGAAATTAGCCCGCCACGATGGTGCAGTGATATGGCATTTTGTATAATGGCGGAGGAAAACACTGAGTGTCTTTCTATTCGAAGCGCCTGGCTGACGTGGTACGAGGTATCCCTGCGCTTAATAAAGAGTCACTATAGTGTACCCAGCTGGATGGTTTGTAGGAGCCTTCAAAAGTTATTGATACAACGCGACTAATTCTTGACAAAGTAAGCAGATTGCATTACACACGTGTTTAGTACTGGCGAAATGCAACACAACCCAAGCTATTCCCGACCTGTTTGCGTGCACTGCGTGATGGAGTTCGCGAAGCTGGTGTCACGCTTCAAGGATGTGGTCGTATATATATACTCGCGCCATGCGATACAAAACATTGGTCTTCATTATTTCATTGCAGCAACTTCGCATGGCTGCTTTAACGAGTACTTGCATTTGTGTGTCGATGTTATCGTGAGATATCTAAATTCACTTACGAGTGGTAGCACTTTTGTTATTTTTATAGCTGAGCTGAGCAGCTACGGCCGAAGTTCGCCCTGTGTCGTAGATGGAAAATTATCTTCACCATGCACCGGCAAGCGCTTTCTCTTCGGCATCTTCTTGATCGCCTCCGTCTTCCACTTCGCAGCCAGAAGACGCCCGGTGTGGGATTCAGTGCTCTTAAGGGCCAGAGTACGAGCATATAGAGAAAGAAAGAAAGAAAGAAAGAAAGAAAGAAAGAAAGAAAGAAAGAAAGAAAGAAAGAAAGAAAGAAAGAGATTACTGACCAATGAAATGTCGCTGGGTTACGCGAACCCCACGTTATGAAGGCGAGCGTCGTATAACTACTCGCCTATCCAATGCCAGCAGAGCATAGCATAGCCTTGTGTAGTATATATATATATATATATATATATATATATATATATATATATATATATATATATATATATATATATATATAGTAAGTTTATACAGCATGAGGTTGGAGTGAGGTTTATTCTCCTCCTCATAAGGAGAGGAGGAGATTGAAAGAAAGAGAAGTAAGAAGGAAAGAGATAGCTGTAGGTGAGAGGACGGCCGCAGAGAGAGAGGAATAAGAAAGCTCTATATAGAGAGAGAAACACAGAAAGAAAGAGAAAGAGCAAAAAAATGAGGAAGATAGGAAAGAAGAAGAAAAATTATAGAAAAATAGATAAATAAAAAGACATAGAAAAAACACATAGACTAAAAAGAAGATTTAAAAAGAGAGAGCAAAGATAAACATGTATAGTAAAATATTGAAAGCGGTGAGAAAGAAAGAGGTGAGAGGGCAAGAACCAAGCCAGGACCAGCTAAATTCCCATTAACTATGCTGTGACCCAGCCTTGCGTGAATGAGTGCAAGCTGCGCAAAATTTCATTCATTCATTAATATTATTATTAATAATATTTAGCTTGAACGAGTTTTTTTCTAGCCTGCCTGTCACGCACTTCGGTTTGTTAGGGTGGATTACAAGAAGATACCGAAACTGCTTTATGGGAAACATAAGGGACCATTTGGCTGTTCAAAGTTATGCAGTAATAAATATGAACTATAGCGCACAAAGGCGGAAACTGCGGCATTAGTATGAAGTCGTAACGAAGTCTTATGTGACCATCAAAATTTTACGAAACAGCAATGTACTACGAGGTAATTTTTCTCCGAAATGTGTTAAACTATCTACACACTTGCTTTTCAGTTATTATCCGAAAACCTCACAACATCCCCCCTTCCGCCCTCCACAAACACACGCCCACATTCGATCACGCATCATGATTTCCATAAGCTTTGGGAGCGCAGCGTTCTGTCGCCAGTGTGAGGCGCCTGCGCAGTCAACAGCGCGTAGAATACACTCAGACGAAAGTATACTGCACTGATGCTAGCTGCTAATAAAGCTTAAGTAAGACCTGTTATTGGGCCAGTTGGATAACAATAATGGGGTACATAATAGCGCGAACTTGGAAATACCCAGGTTAGAGAAAAGAAGTCGGAGGGAGCAGAATGACCGACCATTCTGCTCCCTCCGACATCTTTTCTCTAATCATCTTTCTTCAAAGTGTGCGTCATCATGTACCTCATCAATAAAGCTTAGCTTTAACCAAGCTTTGTAGAGCAGGTGTGTCATAACACCCGGCAAAAATCGGCGAATTGCCGAGACTTAGAAGCACGTCGTTAAAGAACGTATACGGTATAAGTGCTGATAGAACTTACTCTGGACATACGCTCAGATATATATCGTAGGTAAAGGCAACCCCGTAGCACAAGAGCCCCGCCACGGTGGTCTAGCGGCTAAGGTACTCGGCTGCTGACCCACAAGTCGCGGGATTGAATCCCGGCTGCGGCGGCTACATTTCCGGTGGAGGCGGAAATGCTGTAGGCCCGTGTGCTCAGTTTGGATGCACGGTAAGGAAGCTCAGGTGGTCGAAATTTCTGGAGCCCCCGCCTACAGCGTTATCATAATCAGATACTGGTTTTGGGACGTTAAACCCCACATATCAATCAATAAATCCCGTAGCACAAGAAGAGCCAGGAAGCGCAAGTAAATTGAGAAAACAGGCCAACGATGCCTTGGAAATGATATATGCTGCGCGAGTATATTCACGGTCAGCGTATACGTGCAGCCTGGAGTGTTCGAGCTAGAGGCTAGAACACTCCAGCTAGAGGATAGAACGCTATAGGCTAGAACGCTAGAGGCTAGAACAAGAGGCAACGGGAGCTGACGCGACGCGTGGGCCCGCAAGGGCGCCACCACTCCGCGGATGATCGCACTGGAAGATGAAGCCATTCGCAGCAGCGAGGTAGAGACGGGCGCCCGAGGATGGGACGGCGGATGTCCGGCGATCAGGAGGTCAGCCGTAGCCCGCCCTTCACGGGAGCCCCGTGATGGCCCCCGCGACGCGAGATGTGTGTCGAGACGCGTGCATCCCTCGGCGGCGTTACAAGCGTGACCTTGTTCTCCTCATTTAGGCCGCGCCAGCACCTGCTGCCACTAGCGCGAATGCAAAGCAACGCCGCTGCGGGCCACCCAGCGGCCAGCGCCCCACGTGGATCCGTCGGCCGGTTTCACACGTCTCCCATCACGCGCCCTGCGCTGTGCCGCCATCGGTTGCCGATATACGTTCACGTCAATACGCTTAAACTCGCTAAATACGTACGGCTGCAGCTGCACGGGCTATACAGAGATCAGTCTGAAATCGGCGCACACCGCCGAAGATTCATGCACCACACCAACAGGGCTTAAAAAGAGACACTGGATTGAAACACGATTTTTCAGGATTGCAACACCTTAGGGTCAAGATTTGTCCGTCCACGTCCCTGTCCGTGACGGGGAGAAGAGAGGATGTGAGATACACACTAAAAAGTTGACCAATATACTTATATCAATCGTCGTTATTATGGAACAATATAAAACACCTAGAAACCCTTTATACTATCCGGTGACTTCAACGTACACATTATGGACCTTAGGACCTAACTTTGTGGTCGAAGCTCACCATCCGCTGTCGTGGTAGATATAAAACCATTGCTATAGTCGAAACATGTGTTTATATGAGTAAACAAGGGTTTAAAAAGAAATGAATAACAGTTAAAATTGTGAAAAAACATTATAAAACAACTACGAACCCTTTACACTAGCCGGTGACTTCAACGTACACATTATGGACCTTAGGACTAAGCTTTGTCGTCTACTCTTTAAGTCAGTTTACGTTACTCACTTTGCAATATATGGGGCAACGCTGATCAACGCACACATTATAAACCTCAGGACATAACTTTGTCATCGAAGCTCACTGTCCCCTGTCATGGTGGATATAAAACCATTGCTATAGTCGAAACTTGTGTATATGACTACACAAGAGTTTAAAATAGACGAATACCACTTATAATGTGAAGAAACAATATAAAACACCTATACACCCTTTAGACTAGCCGGTGACTTCGACGTACACTTTATGGACCTTAGGACCCTACTTTGTGGTTGAAGCTCACTGTCCGCTGTCATAGTGATTATAAAACCATTGCTATAGTCTAAAGTGAATAAACAAGGGTGTAAAATAGATGAATAACACTTAAGAGTGTTAAGGAACAATATAAAACACCTAGAAACCCTTTATATTATAGTCGGCGACTTCAACGTAGACATTATGGGCCTTACGACCTAGCTTTTTGTCGACTCTTTATGTAGGTTTGTGTTACTCAATTTTCAATATATGGGGTAACGCTGATAGACAATGCTTAGAAAACGATGAAACCTTCGTCCAGTATAATCACCAACGGTTGCCGCGATCCATCGTACACACTTCCATCGGGTTCGTTGTTCGATTCTTAGCCATAGCAGCCGCATTCCGATGGGAGTGAAGAGAAAGAACATGTTTGTGCTTGGATACAACCGTACGTGAAAGTATGGTGATGAAAATAATTCTACGTCGTCCTCCGTATTGAACTTTTGACACGTTAGACACCGTATTTAAATTTATGGGTTGGTTTGTTGACTGGCGATTCCTTTTAGAGACATGATGTGTTCACCTCCACAAGCTTTATTTGGATCGCACACAGGGGCGTACTTGTGGGTAGATGTTTTTTTTTTTACCTGTGTGCCGAGCCCCATGCACAGGTGCGAAAACTCTGGCTGTAATGAGGCACGCAAAGTATCTCGAAAGCGCTTGCTCGAGAATACCTCCGCAGCTGCCGTGTTTGTTCTTCTCGTGTACTCGCTCAATGATCATCTAGGTTTCTTTCACACTGTCGTCGCAAAATTTTTGGGAGATTCATCGCACTACAAAAACAAGTTTATGTTAGTTCTGGAAAATTCATGCAGCATCGTATAGCAACGGCGCTGTTGCTGATAGGTATCAGTTTAGATACCCAGTTAGATACCCCCTTTTAATTCAAGTTTTTTTTTTCCATTTCATCACCCTTGAGCTTCATCACTTTGGAAGAGAATGTGGCTTGCAGGACCATATATTCAATTATCGATGCGAAAGACATTCAAATATTATGTGGGCCATGTCGCTGAGAAGCACATCAAAACAGCTCAGAACGGTTATTTTGACTTTCAGACGTTTGTATTGCAAACTGTTTGCTATCAATAGCACTCCCACGGGAATTACACATTACCGCTCATGACACAGCCGCTCATTGGACCACCAGTTAATGCTGATCGGGGTAAATAGGCGCATGTTTTCAGGTGAACATTTAGAAGAAATATTTGCATAATGCAAGTATACTAACATCTCAGCATTTCCCTGTACAAACTGTTTAACAGTATTTTGTTAAATATTCTGCATGTATTAAGTTATTTTTATCGTATATGTTCTCCTAATGTCTCCTGAAGCAGAAAGGGCCATTTTGTAGCTTTGCGTCGCAAAAGTGAGCAATAACCACCACCGTATCGCGAAAGAACGCACTCACGGCTGGCGCAAAAAATAAAAAGGCGGTACTCGGCCGTGGAGCGCGGGAGTCCTTGCCGTGCACGTCACATCACCGCCACTGCCACGCCACCAGTTTCTCAGGGCTAATACTTGAATTTTGTATAGACCACCACACGAGTACATGCATGCCTTGAGTTCGGTAGGAGCAGCTTACGTAAGTACCTCACGTTTTGCAGTATTCGACAATTACTCGTGCCAACGTCATTGTGAGCAGTAATGCCGACCGACATCAATTTGGAGTTTCCGGCAACGCTTTTCGGGCAGTTTGTAAACTATCACTGTTGACTACATCACAAGTTCCCAAATCAAACTGGAACGTCTACAACAGTTTTGATAAGTTGCACTAACAAACATCACACTATCAATGGCGAAAAAGCAAGAAGAGAGTGCCGCAACATTTAGCGCAGCATTCCGCGCCCTTCAATGATACAGTCACAGAGAGCCACACAAATTCACCCACATAAGGACGATACTTCAGTTGCGCTGTGAAACAACTTCAATATGCTTAATTTAGAAGTCACTTGTACATTATGAAACAGAGACTCGTCACAATCGTCTCTTCAGTTTCACGCCTCGTTGCCAAGCGGCCGTGATCCCTGAACCGAATAGTTGCGACATCGCTGCGTGCATTTGAGGGCGGTCGAAAGGATTCTCTCGACCTTCTACAGTTCGTGATTGCGTGGCCAAAGATGATGCCTTTGTTTTGAAAACGCGCGTGCGAGCAACGAGTTCTTTGCAGCGCGGTAGCGCGAGCCATCGCCTGCAGACGTCTTGCGAGTGTGTGTGCGTGTCTGTGTGTTTACGCGCGCGCCTCCGAGCGCATGAATGGGAGCAGGCTGAGAACAGGCGCCTACGCACGCGGCCATTGAGGCGTGTCAAGTGCGCGGCTCTCGTTGGCGCGCTGCCCGACTCTGCCGCAGAACCGGATGCCGCTCGGTTGATCATCCATGGTAAACAAAACGAAAAAAGGCAGCTAAGAGTATGACCAGACAGCCGTGATGCCGTGGAGCCGTTGCCGAGGGCTTGCCCGCCTGAGGACAATTCATCAGCCAAGAAAAACAATGAGTGGTGGCCCCGATCCCCAAGAGAGTCGTCCACCCTCACCCTTTCACCCGACAAGACACTCGGACATGTTACCGAGGATGTGTCCAGGCGACTCGCATGCTCCAGTGACCCCCTCTCCTTGCATCTGCGAAGCGTGTCAAAAGGAGTCGCCGCCATTAAGGACCCAAGTAGCTGCGCGCCTTAAAAAGGGACACTGCTGATGACGCAAACGACCGAAAATGACGACACTTGGCTGAACCTCGTGAGCGCCACTGTCTGGTCCGGTGCACAGGCGACGCTTTTTGAGAGTCCCCTGGGCAGCATTACGAGGACGTCTGATCATTTCTCAGGCCAACCGATCTTGATGGGTGGCGCGTTATTGCTTCCAGTTGCTCCAGTATGCGTTGACGATTTCCGTCGTTTCACTTCGGATGAAAACACGGCCGCGATCTCACCGCTCACTGGCTTTTTCAAAAAAAAATAAAAAAATAAAGAGTGCATTGCAGGTGCTTCTTCAACGAATACGAACAACGTACCTTACGGGCGTGGCACAGTCACGTACACCACGGGGCGCCACTTCGAAGTGAATTACTGCGAAAAGATAGGTGCCTTTTTAGCATCAGCAACCCTTATCGCTTTCACCGCAACCCCTCCCTTATCCCCACCCGCAAAGAAGCAATTGCTTTGCATTATTGCCACCTTGGAATTACTTGCATGGAGGCAATTAGATTGACTGCGCTGAGGGGCACTGACACATTCCCTTTTCATTCTTTTAATGAAGTTCGCTTCATTCGATTATTTCGCGCGCCTGCAGTGTTTGTAACGCTCGAGTCTAACGTAATTGACGCATGCATCAAATTTCATACTCATAAAGAAGGTCGTCCCAATAAATTTGCTTGCGTAAGTTAACGCTTATAAACCTGCTGCTTGGCCGGCGTTTTTTGTCGCATCACTAAAAAATTCCAAATAATAGCCCGTCCCCGATTTAAGGAATAAGCCCCTCATATGTTTTTTTTTTCGTGCAATGGGGCGCCGCTTCGAAAATGATCCGACAGCTTATAATGCTTCCTGAACTTTCTGGGAACCTGTAGAAGACGATTTGAGCATTAAATTTCTTTGTAAGTGTTACAAATAATAATAATAATAATAATAATAATAATAATAATAATAATAATAATAATAATAATAATAATAATAATAATAATAATAATAATAATAATAATAATAATAATAATAATAATAATAATAATAATTCTTCTTCTTCTTATTATTATTATTATTATGTGATGTCGTTCTTCATTCCTTGGAAATGATTTCATCCTACACTATTTAAAACAATTAGTAGAGATTTGTTAACAGCCGCATTTACTACGCCCCTGTCATAACTACTACGTTTCACCTAATCTTTTGCTGCTGTAGAAATAAATATATGAGAGGCAGTAAACATTCTCATTTGATTCAGCGTTTCAGGGCTAGTAAGGAATTCTAGGCGCATAGATGGCAGGTGAGTAAATGTTACTGCCTCTACTCACCGCTGTATCCTATGCAGTAACTGTGACATTTGTATGAAAAATGTAGAAAAACCAATTCGTCGGTTACGTCGAAATAACAGTTTTATGCTTCATCATGGCACCCGTACATACTAGAAGTGAATTGCAAGAATATTCTTCTAAAACATCGATTATCGATGTTTTAGAAAAATATGCTAAACATCGAAAAAGGAATGACACGCAGCGCTCGTGTCGTTTTTCTTTGGCTTTCGTTCCTGGCCTTCCATACGCTTTTCTTCCACCACTTTTGTGCTTGCGCTGCAACCCTATTATTATGGTACTAATTTGTCTAGGAAGTCAATGTCGTTTCCTGTATGGTACCTCACATACCCTGACTCGCTTTGCGACGTTATACTTCAGAAACCAATCAAGCGTTCCTCCTTTTGAATTGAAACTTATGCTTTTGTAACAAATTCGACTTGATATGAAAGTGCTAACGGTACAAATAAACCAACAAGCTTTAACTTGTGGATGGGCAATGGTAGTTCACTAGCTTTATTACCCGTACTAACAAGGAAGTGACCGTCATGTTAGTACACTTACCTACATTCATCACTACCTTCCTGTACGTAGTAGCTGTAAGTAGTAAGTGACGTACTAGAAAAATTACTAACTTGGCAGTAACTACCTGCACTTACTACATTGGTAATGAATGTTGTGACAAGCGCTTACTACCTCCACGTTATTAAATATTACAACTGTTTGATGAGTGTGCGAGGGAACGTTCTGCAGATACAAACTGCATCCGTGTTGCCGCTAACTGAAATCACACATTTTCATTTTATTTACCCTAAAGTCCCGAAAGTATTACATAAGGGGGGGGGGTGAGATAGGTTTTTACAGAACATTTCGCATAAAAACAAGAAAAATAGCGGTGTTCATTCAGAAGTGCATATAGACATGCACGTGCAGTTCGTCAAAAATATGCAGGACAAAAAATACTCACGCAAAAAATTAACTGCTAAACAACATACGTACAATTTAACCATAAATACGGAAAAAATGAATAAAAGAAAAATAACTTTTACAAAGAGCACTTGCGGAACAAAGATCATACACAATTCACATACAAATGTGGACAAGGCAGGCAAAAAAATAGAAGTACTAACAAAAAAGCAATACAGTGATTCGGACATATATGTACTAATACGTTAGATTATTTATGTTATGAACTGAAATACCCTTTGACGGAGTGAAAATGACTCAGTATTTGTAAGAGTGTGATTGATCTTCTCAATGAATTGTGTGTGGCAGTAACAACTGTTTAAGCATTTCTGAATATTTGTCAGCTTTTATTTCTTCAGCAATAGATCTCGGCAATTGATTCCACTCCTTGATAGCCAAATGAAGATAGGAAAAACGAAGGAGATCAGTACGGGTGAATGGTTGACGAACTTTAAAGGAATGATCCAAGCGTGGAAAGTTTGCATTTGGCGTCGTTATCAATGAGGTAGCAAAAGGTGAAGGGTTATGATATAACTTATTGAAGAAAATTAAACGAGACACCTTTCGTCTGCATTGTAGTGTTGCAAGGTCAAGGCTCTGTTTGATTTTAGATGCATCTGAATAGGGAGTATAATCGGAGATGATAAACCTAGCAGCTTTGTTTTGCAAGGATAATTCTAGCCCCTTAATAAGGTATGATTGGTAAGGGCTCCAAATAATTGAACAGTACTCAAGTTGAGACCGGACTAATGAGTTGTATGCAAGAAGTTTCGTGTCTTTATTAGCTTGGCGGAGTGTGCATCGAAGGAAACCGAGAGTTCAGATTGATTTATGCAATACTCAGTCAATATGTGTGTTCTAGGTAAAATTCGAAGTTAAATAAACACCTAAGTATTTAAATGACTCAACTGCATCGATGGTCTCATTATTGTGTAGGCGTGCAGTGCTAATTGATGCTAGTAGTAAACCACATAAATTTTGTTTTTTAATGGTAATACTCATGTGCCAGTTTTGAAACCACTCACCCAGTTTCCGCAAGTCATCGTTTAGTCCTACACAATCGTTTTGGCCAGAAACAACACGATAAATTACGCAATCATCAGCATATAGACGAATTTTTCAGTTTACACCCATGTGAATATCGTTAATGAAAACTAAGAACAAGGTTAATCCCAAAATTGAACCCTGGCGTACACCGGACATGACAGGTCTGAAGTCGGAAACAACACTCACAACCAAGACCGCTTGACGCCAATCACGCAAATACTCTTTAACCCAACCAATTAGCTGTGTATCTATTTGACAAATCTTCATTTTATGTATCAAACGCATGTGACCTACCCTGTCAAATGCTTTTTCAATGTCAATGAAGGCTGCATCAGTTTGCGTTAGTTCATGCAAAATGGTTTGAATTTCGGTAGTTAGTTCGAAAAGTTGTGTCTCGCAAGAGCGTCCTCGTTGAAAACCATGTTGGTTGGAGAATAAAATAATATTTTCAGCCATGTATTTCATTATCTGAGAGGACAGAGTATGTTCAAATAATTTGCAAGTGATAGATGGTAATGATATCGGGCGATAATTTGCCAATTCATTCTTACCACCCTTTTTTAATATGGGCACTACATGAGCAAATTTTCAGTCATCAGGAATTTGGGTAGTTTCTAATGATTGTTGGAAAATGAGTGCAAGTGTAAGAGCCGAGTAAACCTTAGTGAGTTTCAGCAATTTCGTGCTAATACCATCAGGACCACGACTTCAGTAGGATGGAAAACTATTGGTAGCTTCTTCAACTCCATTAGATGTTATAATCATGTGAGATATTGGAGAAGCGTCATAATATGGTGCAGCAATATTGCTCATTCATTCAGTGGTATGGGGTTTTTCTTTCACAGAAAACACTACAAAAGTATGAATTGAAAGCATGCGAAAAATCACACGCGCTCAAGGGAGAACCATCTGGTAAACATTGGTGGGGCGATTCCTTTGGAGGCTCAGGAGATGTCACCTTCCGAAATTTCTTTGGGTTGCCTCTTAGGAAGTTGGGCATGTCCTAGTCAAAAAATTTTTCTTTTGCTCCTTTGATCTTTTGCTTACAGGTGTTCGCCATGTTGAAGTATTTAGTCCAATCGTCGTCTCCTTTGGTGCGATTAGCTTTAGCGTACAAGCGCTATTTCTTATTCAAAGAACGCTTCACATTTCTTGTGAACCATTGTTTGTCTTTAGTTTCAATGATAAGCCTTTTTGGAGCTTGCATTTTCTGCAGCCTTTTGACATGATTCCGACACGACCTCCAGTTTTCGTGAACAGATCGATCAGCATATGTAAACAAAAGCTGTGCGTAGAATTTCTTCATTTTGTTTTCTACCTTATCTAGGTCGACTTTAGAAAAGTCGTGAATCTCTTTAGTACGGGACTTTTGCTTTTTCATAGTTGTTTTAATCACACAGTGAATGACTCTGTGGTCACTGATCTGTTCCAGGACAGTTGCAGTAACTTTGTCGGCATGTGTTGTAATCAACAAGTCAAGGATCGAATCCCCACGTGTCGGCGTATGCATCAGTTGCGTCATATGAAAAAAAAATGATAACATGTCAATGAAATCTTTGCATTTGCTAGTTTTACCAGTATTAATAGATTGTAAAGATGCTCAATTTATACTGGGGCAGTTACAATCACCAGCCATTAGAATATGCGCATCAAATTTGTTTTGAATCTAAGCCATGACCTCGGCAAGTTGTTCAACAAAGTTGTGATAATTAGGGGGTATATAACAAGTAGCTATGACAAGCGTTACATGGTTCAAATAGCATATGACCCATGTGGCTTCTAGGAAATTGTCATTGAGAATAGGCTGTGATCGAATATGTTTTTACAGCGATAAGCACGTCACCTCCCTTTCTGTAGACTCTGTCTTTGCACGACACGGAAAACCTGTTAGATTTATGCAGTTCACTAGTTTGAATGTCAGTGTATATCCAGGTTTCTGTACCGATAATAACACCAGCTGAGTACGTGTGAATAACGTCGTCAAGCTGGCCCTGCTTTTGCATGATACTGCGGAAATTAGCATAGATTATTGAGCAGTTTTGCACCTGAGTTGCTTGAGAGTGATCAGGTTGTCAGGGTGATCTTTTTTCTGAAGGTATCGTGCATACCTTGTCAGCAGAATCAGCATATCGGTAGCGTCTGCCTGCTAGAACAAGTGTATCGAACTTAAGTTTCATTTTCTCGTTTTGGCCACGATTTCCGCACGCGTAATCACGAAGCCTCTTCCGGGCTAACTGAATGCGCGGTGAAAAGTCTTCTTCAATCCAGACTAATCTGGATGTTAAGTTTATTAGTCTGAAGACATTGCCAAGGACTTAGGTTTTTGTTTTGTAACTAAGGAACTTAACAATGAGGGAACGGTTATGTCCTTCTCGACGGGGGCCAATGAGATGGGCTCACTCAATGTCACTGATTTGAAGGCCCAAATGGTCCTTGCAAAAATCAACAACCAGGGATTCGTACAATACCCTTATCTTTTACGGTATCCCTTTGAATATCAAGTTCTTGCGGCGCATACTATTATTCATGTCGTCGACAAGCTGAACCACAATTGCTTGAGTACCATTGTTATTTGAAAAAGTCGAAAGGTCGTTCTTTATGGAATTGATGGATTCTGTGACCTCAGGTATGGAAGTCGTGTTGTTACCCAACTTACCAAGCCCAGTTTTCACTTTAGTAAGCCTTTTCTTGATGTCGGTGATACCCGCGTGAATGTCTTTAACTCTGTCCGACATCTTCTTCAGACACTTTTTTCGTGCTAAGTTAGCCTTCTTCCCAGCGTTGAGAATCTGGTTCATCTAATCAGGCCCTGGATTCGTTTCAACGCCACCAGCACACACAAGAATTTGAGCAAGACAAAACAGTGCAACAACAAGTCGCCCGCGAGGGCAGCACTTCAAGAGCAAGGCAGCAACATCGCAAAATTGCGGAATATCCTTGCCCTCATGAAGCACCTTTCGGCTAAAGAAGCCTATGCGACATCGGTACTGAGCTATATCGATACCCATTTGGTCACAATGTCAGGGCCAGATAAAAAAACGGATCAGGGGGATTTGCAGCAAGAAATGACACCCAAAGCTGAAGTGTGAAAAGCTACTACCTTTCAACTCCCCTACAAAGAACGCAGATTTTGTTTGAGAGCATGCACAGGCCGCAAAATCCCGTTGTGTGCAATCAGCAGGTCCTTTTTGTAGCTGGACTGACGATGGAAGCTGGTGCTCCCTCTAGTGGCCAATACCGGACGTGATGAGGCACTCCGACGCTGCTAGGTGACGCAATCCACGTCAAGTGAACCGCCTTGCGACAGATCAGCGAAGAATCGCAGATATCGCAATCGGAATAGCTGTGAATGAACCATCTTGCGGAGGCCCAAACACGGAGTTGCCTGGGGCGTCAGGCAGATCACAGACACCAACGAAGAACGCAGATTTTGTTTGAGGGCATACACAGGCAACAAAATCCACATGATATTCCGTTCGTCCCTGTGATTGACAGACGCCCAGAACGAGTGAAACCTAATGACCTGCTCTTCCTTATTCAACGCTCTTGCATCATTCGCTGTCGTCCACTAGTACTAGATGAGACGAGTGCAACCTCATCGCATCTAAGAGCCTGTGCCACGGTGACGAAAGCAATGGGTGAGACTAGTCGAGGAAAGAATGTTAATAAAACTTGAGGGCACGGAGGGTTATGAACGCCTATCTAAACATATGACATCAGACCATTTATGCAAAAGGGGCACCATCATTCTTGTGGACTTCCCAAGTATGGCCATATACACGTGTGCCCAAAAGTTGCATCTTTATTTAGAGTATAACCTGCCATCCGCCATCGTGGTGTAGCGGTTAGGATGCTCGGCTGCTAACCCGCAGGTCATGCGTTTGATTCCGGTCGGCATTTCAATGAAGGCCACATGGCAGAGGTTCATGTACTTTGCGATGTTAGTGAATGTTAAAGAACACCAGATAATCCTAATTTCCAGAGCCCTAAAATATAATGTCTCTCATAATATTGTATTCGTTTTGAGACGTTAGGCTCCAGATATTATTGTTACCAGGGTATATCGTGCCAAGAATCAACGGGGAACACTACATCATGAGAAATATAGCCAAAGAAAGATTCGCAAATTCATCCTAAATCTTGAATCAGTGCTGCCATCATACGCGGATGTCGCAGCGGCCTGGAAAGCAGGTTGCTCAGCAAGCTGAACTTTGCACAAGACTCTTCTGCAGCATTAATACCTCCTTGTTTCGAACGGAATAAGGTCCATGCAGGCTACGTAAGTATTTTTGAAACGTGAGGCAGCGGCTTCCGCGGCTCTAGTGAATCGCCAAACAACGGCTAAAGATGATGATCGAATTGGTCGATTCGGCACTAGCAAGGTGTTCTGTATTCGCCATGGTGTTCTAATAGTACTTATAGAATCTACATATCGTTACCCGGGATATCCATGCCGGAAAATCATTCCAAACTGTTCCAAATGAAATAATTCAGAGGAATATATGTAGCGTTTTCAAACACTGTGACTTCAAAATGCGAAGATTATTCTCCGACCTGCCCGCAGTGATATTCACTTTGTATACGGGCGAATACAGCTAAGTAATATTTTAAAGATGGTTCCACGGCTAAGAATCGTCCGAGAAGCAGTAAGAGCATTAAGGTGGCGTGACCTGTGTTGCGCATACTCTATACCACTAGACCTCGTGGGTCAACGTTTATACTTCTTGCATACATTTTTGTGCTTGCACAGCTTAGAATGTATAGCCTTAAGTATAACAACAACGAAAAAATTCCCACAGCTTTATGGTGAGCCCGTTTTTGCGACGATAGACGCCATGCAGTGCTTTTCCTAACATACTTCCTGGGAACGTGAAGCGGAAACTAAAAAAAAATTCAAACGTAACTTCGTTCTCAAATCGGCTTCTACGCCTTTGTTCTTTCCGCCTTTTCCCAAGCGCTTTCACGGAGCTTTGCGTTTCTCTGTCTCGGCCACAGGCACGGAAACGACGTGAACATGGTGTCATCGCCGTGACCGCGAACGCCCCGCAACGTCGGCGCTGTATACAAAGAAAATATCCAAAGCAAATACTAGCTGCGAACTGTGGTAACTTATTCGAAGAGGAGCTGTAATATGTATCGCTCGGATGGCGCACAACGCTGTCTACCCTTCTTCCTTTATTATTACTATTTGTGTACCTCTTGCCCAGATACAGCGACCAGCTGGTGCGTCCTGCCTCTCGCTTTAGAGCTTCCCTTTTGAACGCGCTCATTATGCCACTTCCGCTGGCCGTCCGAGATTGAGCGCGCCGATAAACGCTATAGGATGTGCAGCTAGGTCTCACGAGAGTTCCTCATCGCGCAAACCTGGTTTCTTGAGAGGCGCAGGCCACTGTACGAACAAGAAGCTGCTGTCGCCGGCAACTGGCCCGCCTTGCATTCTACCGGGTATAGAAGAAAACATGCCCTGAGCCGGAGCGATTCATTCGTGGCTTCTGGGTTCCCATCGGAAGCTTGTCAGTGCGTACTGAGTTCGCATGCAGAGTTCGCAAGGCCTCCTTGGAGCTGGTTTAAGTTACTTAAGCGCATCTATTTTCTCTTGAGAACACGAGAAGGCTAATGTAGATACAGACATACATCCGCAACTGTAGTTTGTGGGTGAACACTACTTGTTTCATTTTCTTGGTTTCCCTACTTTTTCGGCTTGTTTTTTAAGGGGGGGGGGGTGTTCATTTGTTAACACGAGCAAGAAAAAGAGCGAGGGACCAGAGATTCCCGAACTCAGGAAAACCATCCGTCTAGAGCTAAGACAAAACCTTTGTGACATATAATAAAGTTCATTCTTTCTCCTAATCTTGAACGCATGCTGACGGGCTAGACAGCTAAATAAAGTGGCTAAACAAACGAGTAAAGTGCATTGACATCGTGCACCTGAAGCCTGCTATCAGGCACACACGAACTGTGCAGCTATGGTGACGGCGAAAGAATTGCGTCTCGTTTATTGATAGTTTCCTTGAACTACTTGACTAGACGTTCGTAGTGCATTCCTTTACAGTAAGAATTCGTGCGAGATATAGATGTCATAGATGAAATCCAGTCATCTCTATAGCTCTGGAAAATTGTCAGCGGAAGATACGTGCCATGTTTTCTGCTTGTAACTGTAGTTTAGGCTAAAAAATACAAGGTGTACCTAATTGTATAAGTAAGTTTTTTGTTGGCATTGTATCACAAGTACTTGCATGTCTCCTGTACAAACTTTGCACTGAAGAGCTGATGTATCAAAAAAGGCATCCGTAATACGCCGTGCCAGTGGATCAAATAAAGTCGGTAGAATATTGGACTTCCCCCGTATATAACTCTTTAGAGAGATACGTCACCACTTTAATGGATCGTTTTGCCTTCCACGGCTCTCCGAAGAAAATACTCCGAATAAGTACTCTCCGAATAATCTTAGAAACTAGTTGGCTTAAACAGAGCCCTATATACGGGACAAGTAAGGACTTCCCAAAAAAGTGAAAATACTTTTTTAATAATAATTGTAGCGAACATTGCATGCAAGCCGTCCTTTGGCTGCAGTCACGGCATGGCTGCTTATTTAGTGTACCTGTAGCGAAGCCTTGGAGTTATACAGCGGGTCGTCTTCCCTAGCGCCTTCTAGTGGGTCGCTTTCATCGAAGAAGGAGAACAGCTCGTGCAGAGAGTCGGTACCCGCCTTCACTGTCGCTGTCATGGATTGAGCGCACTTCCCGTGTAAACTACCTGATCAAACGCATAGAATAATCTTTGGACACGCGCAGTCGACGGCGCGCATTGTCTATGAGGAGCGCCTCAAGGCCTACCATGACTCCCTCATAGTAACCAGCTGTTATGTCGCCAGACGGCTCCCTTTTCGTAATTATAGCGATGTCTTGGAACAATACAGTGAGTCGTCCTCTCCAGTGCCTTCTACTGGGTATAGCTGGTATAGCCCTCTTCGAAGAAGAAGACCGGCTCTGTGCTCATGCACAGAGTCGGTCTCCGCCTGTACGGTCGCTGTCTTGCATCGTCTCCGAGTACCAGACAATAGACGTTTCAAACCACTAAATAAACCACCTCACGACTTTTCACTTCAGCGCACACCGTCCACGACCTCATAGTGTGACACATTGGGCTTACGCCCTTTGCTCAGCACTTAAGGAGATTGCGTAATCAGAGCGCCTTTCTGGTGAAGGCGAATTCATCTACCTACATTTCTTTGTGTTTACCGCACGTTTGTAAATATTAAAGCGTATGCGTGACAGGCACTCATTGCAAGAAAAGAAAAAAAAAGATCCCCTGATGAGCAGCGAGGGTTCATAGTCATCTTCAGCATTACTATCAGCCTTACCTGGATTCAAATTTATACTTGCGTCTACTCACAGGTATTACAAAGTAGTTTTGTTCATACACAATTTCATATTTAAAGATTAGAGGTGTGAATTAAGCAGGGGTTGCATTGACCTCGGCCTCTCAACTCTTGCAGAGAATTTTTTAAATAATATATATTATGCTGTCATCTCTTCAAAGAAAAATGACCTTACTAGTTCGGAAGCACACAGAGCTCGTTTTCAAAAATGTATGTCCAACGGCACCAAGAAGAATGCCAATTACGTGAGGTATTGGTGTTAAAGAGCATTGACACCATGATCGAAGAAGTTAGAAGTCTAAGCTGACGGGCTCATTTGTCGGCTCACTCGGATTCACTCAGACACAGATTAAGCCGTGAGTTTGAGTGAGTCCGGGTGAGTAATGTTTTGGTCCTGCTGAGTCCTGCTGAGCGAGTCCTGCTGAGGAAAAGTTTCGTGTGTCTGAGTTCGAGGGAGCTCAATGCTCAAAATATATTTCATGCGTGACTCTGAGCGAGATCCACAAGTTTTGCTGACCTGTGTGTACAGGTATTCATCAATACAACAAAATATACAGCAAGTTCGCTCATTTATCAATAAAAATAATGAAAAAAGATATTGTACAGCAGCTCAAAAGAGCTCTCGCTCCCTTTTACATTTTAGTCACTTGTTTAGGGATAACAAAAACAAAATGATCACGCAGACTAGCGCGTATATAAAGATACACT